>CM060306.1:102829616-102842116 GCA_030674185.1 Monoplex corrugatus | reverse complement strand
TTATCTTGGAATCAGCATATTGAATACTTATTAACGAAAGCTCAAAAAAGTTTGAATTTCTTGAAAATAGTTCGCAAACAGACATGGGGACAAGATACATCAACACTTGTTCATCTTTGTAAATCGCTTATTAGATCTAAATTAACCTATGCCCAATAAATCTTCTTCAGTGCACCTAAACATTTACTAACAAAACTGCAGAGCTTAGATTGTAAAGGTTTCAAACTTGCGCTGGTCTTCCAATGCATGCTTCTTGTCTTCGCACATACGATGCAATCAAATTGTTGCCACTTGATGAACAAAGGAAAGTCGCTTCTACTAAATTTTTGTTAAGAACCACCACTACAGAAAACATAATCGAAAATGAATCAAAATTAAGATCAGACACTGACTTTCCGAAAAGAGCTAAATCAATATCTTCACAGGTCACTCTTGCAACATATACATCTGACGTTATGAAAGGCTCTGGAATTGATCTAAAAGCGGATCCTGTATCTATAAGACCTTCCTTTTCACCAGTACCCAGTTGGGAACTCCAAAGAGCCCAATTTGACATATACCACACAGATTTGAAAAAAGAAGATAATATCAACTTACTGGCAAGTCAAGTTAAATGTCATATAAGACTTTTATTCTGATCACTTGAAAATTTTCACTGATGGATCAATAATTGAAAGGCAAGCAGGCTCAGCGTTTTCAATACCTGCTCTCAAAATTGAGAAATCTTTCTATATTGGGCTCAATAAATCTGTCTTTACGCTGAACTCTTTGCAATATAATGGCTTTGAATTATATGCTAAGTCTTCCTAGGACAATTCTTCAGATACTTTTTTCGTTGTTCAAAATCAGTACTTCAAGCTCGTGTCCCAAATTAAACGGAGGGAAACCTTTTGATATCAACATCATACAGGTGTATGCACCAACATCCGCAAGTACTCAGGAAGACATCGACAACTTCTACGAAGTTTTAGAGATGGCCAAGGTCCAATGTAAATCACAGGAAGTTACAGTCATAATGGGAGATTTTAATGCTAAAGTGGGACAGGATAGGGTGGAGGATATAGTTGGACCTCATGGCCTTGGTACACAAAACGAAAGAGGGGAGAAGCTTGTAGAATGGCACAGATGAATGAGTTCATAGTAGGAAACACCTGGTTTGAGCAGCCTAACAGAAGAAAATGGACTTGGATGAGTCCAGGAGATAATACCAAAAATCAAATTGACTACATCCTGATCAAAAAAAGATTTAGAAATTCTTTACTGTCAGCAAAAACACTACCAGGCGCAGACTGCAACAGTGACCACAATCCGGTAGTGGGAAGGTTTAGGCTGAAATTGAGGAAAAGGAAACAGACCAAAAGCAACATCAAACTAAACCTTGGACTCTTGAAGACAGATGAAATGATACGTCAAAAATTTAATGTACATGTTCAAAACAAATTCAGTGCTCTGGAAGACGTTGGTGACAGTGAGGAACAATGGACAAAGTTGAGAAGTTCTATAAATGAAGCTTGTGAGGAAATCCCTAAGGCAAATAGAAAAGCAAAAAAGAGCTGGATGACTAATGACATTTTGGGCCTGATGAGAGAAAAGGAGGAAGGCAGAGAGAAACGAGGAGATATACAGGAAGATAAACAAAGAAATCAGGTATAGGTGCAATGAAGCTAAGGAAGCTTGGCTGAACACAAAATGCAAAGAGATAGAAGAACGACACAAAATGGATCCTCAGGGTATGTACAGAACGAATTGAAGAAATTGTTCACAGGAAAAATACATGCACATCAACTGGTTGCTTAAAATCAAAAGATGGCACGCTTATCATGGAAAAAGACAAAGGTATTAGACAGATGGGGAGAGTACATTAAAGACTTTTTGAGGATGACAGAAACGAAGAACACATTATAAAAAAGAACTTTGAAGGACCACCCATAATGAAAGATGAAGTCAGAGCAGCACTGAAAAAGATGAAACCAGGAAAAGCCCCAGGACCAGACAACATTACTACAGAGATGATTGAAGCCCTGGAGGAATTTGGCATAGAAAAAATAACAGTCCTCCTAAATGAAATTTATGACACAGGAAAAATCCCCAAAGATATGTCAAAATCAATTTTCATTGCACTTCCAAAGAAGACAGGGCTATAGAATGCGAACTCCATGCACAATCAGTTTGATGAGTCATGCAACAAAAATCCTGTTAAGAAATAAATCATGATGAGGACAAGGAATAGAATCAAAAGAGAAATAGCAGAAGAACAGTGTGGATTTGTGGAGGGGAAAGGAACTATTAATGCCATATACATCTAAGAACTATCATAGAGAGGTCAGTTGAGATGAATAAGGATTTGTATTTATGCTTTGTTGACTATACCAAGGCTTTCGATCGGGTACGACATGAAGAATTGATCAACCAACTGGAGAGACTCAATGTCAATGGAAAAGATCTACGAATAATCAGGAATATGTACTGGGAACAAACAGCTGCAATGAAATAGAAAACAATATAAGCTCTTTTCAAAACATCAAAAGAGGAGTCAGACAGGGTTGTGTTTTGTCACCAGATCTGTTTTCACTATATAGCGAAAACATCATGAGAAACCTAGAAGACCCTGGATTAAAGGTTGGAGGGAAAATGATAAAGAACATTCGGTACGCAGATGACACCGTGCTAATTGCAGAAAATGAAAGGGACCTACAAAACCTTGTGAATATACTAGAAACAGAAAGCAAAGGTAAGGGGTTGGAACTAAACAGCAGGAAGACTGAAGTCATGGTAATCAGTAAAAAACATGAAACCCCCTTCTGCAAAATAACAGCAAATGGCACAATCTTGACACAGGTTAATAAGTTCAAATACCTGGGAACGGTCATTTCATCAGACGGCAGATGCACATCGGAAATAGCTGGCAGAATCGGCCCAAGCCAAAACAGCATTCAAGAAGATGACAAGCATTCTTATCAACAAATGCCTATCAATTAACTTTCAGAAAGAGAGTCCTTGAATGTTATATAGAACCAATACTGTTGTACGGATGCGAGGCGTGGACAGTCAGTAAGCAAAGCCAGAGCAGATTGAGGCAGCCGAGATGTGGTTCTCTAGAAGAATGATGAGAGTACCATGGACAGCAAAGAAAACAAACGAGACAGTCTTGATGGAGGCAGACACAAGTCGATCACTGATAAGGAAGATTAGGAAAAGACAAGCAACATTTATAGGCCATTTTATGAGGAATGGGGATTTGGAGCACCTGGTCACAACGGGAAAGCTGGAGGGAAAGAGAGCACCGGTAGACCCAGGGAGAGAATGCTGGACGGACTTGCAAGGTGGCTGAGGATGAAGAGGGTGGGGGAGATGCTGGGGGCAACGAGAGATAGAGATGGTTGGAAGTCCATGGTCGCCAACGCCATGCGGCAGGGCACTGATGATGATGATGATGATGACTTCAAGCTCTTGAATCATCAAGATTACAAACAAGATCTGAAATGATATTGGAAATTAGTCACTTGATTCATAGTTTATCCTTAAGAGGCACTGATATTACTTTCTGCTGGATACCATCTCATAGTTCTTTTCATTATAATGATATGGTTGATAGGGCTGCCAAACGGGGGGCAAAGAGCTCACCAGATTCAAATAATATACAGCTTTCTCTCTCGTTGCATGAGTGTTATACCTTAGTGGACACCTACATGTATAGGAAGCAGTTCCAAGATAAACAGAAAAAGTATAAAAAATGTTACATGAACTTTGAAATTAGCAAATCACCTAAGCCGTTTCCTGCCGGCAGAGTTATACAATCCCTAATGTATAGGTGGAAACTTGGTGCATTTAAAACAAAACACTCCAGAAATATAGTGTGTTTGTGTGGAAAGAAGATAACGCATAGTCATATACTTTCATGTGTTCGGGTAACACGACATATTCCTACACTCTCTACGAAGACAATTTCTGACATATTTGCCTCACCATCATTAATATATGAATTTTTTGTTAGCCTATCAAAAAATCCTATAGCGAATTACCTTTAACATGTTATTTCACTTGTTCACTGTTGTGGTTAGTCGATTCTTAGTTTTGACTTTTATCATTTATTCTAGATGTTTATTAATTTTGTTTATTAGATTGTTTAAATCTTTAATTGTGATAACACTATTTGTTAGATTTACCTTTCTCTCCTCAGAAAAATTTTTCTGGATCATTTTTTTAAAAGATCAAAATTGATAATTTTCATATACCCTTCTCTCCACCCCTTTTTGTTGTTGTTTTTTTTTGGGTCTAAAATCACTTTAGTGAATAGACATTAAATCGAAGACCACCACACACACACACACACACACCACACACACCACACACACACACACACACACACACACACACACACACACACACACACACACACACACACACACACACACACGAATAAACAGAGGATGCAGCAATATATCCACTATTAAGGGTAAAGAAAAACCTCAAGAAACCTCATCAATCAGACAAAAGTGACTCTGTGCAAACTCTTACAACGTGGTGTAGAAACTACATACAGGGGATTTTGACATATCAGAGATCATGGAAACGTGTACCAAGAAATTACACAGAGATGGGAATAGCCAGAAGGGAATGGCCATTTGATTAAAACTGGATTAGGTTGGATTAGATTGGGGATTTCTTGTCTTTAACAGATTTTTTTATGAAGTGTGGATTGCTCTCGCAACAGTTACACAACTGAAAAACACGTCACCATAGCACGGCGCCACCCATTTTCCTTCCTTTATCCTGTATGCTTGTGTTCGTGTTTGCTTATAAAAGTGGATTGTGCTGTATGATTTTTACCAGGGACAACTCAGTTATTGCCAGGGGACTTTAACTTGCGCTGAGTGCCTGTTGAAGACAGGTCCTTAAGTTCATCGTCTCATCCAAAGGACTAGCACCCAGACCACTACTCAAGGTCTAATGGAAGGGTTTCCGGTGGAGAAGAGTCGCAGAAAGGTTTCAGAGTTTGTCGACGAGCAACTCATTTCAAGATTCCAAGATTTGTTTCCCGTTGAGGCCTTGACGTTTCTCCTCAGTTTGACCGGAAAATCAAAATGAACGTTTAGTCCTTCGCGTGTGAGAGTGTGTGTGTTTATTTTTTGTGTGTGTGTGTGTTGTGTGTGTGTGTGTGTGTGTGTGTGTGTTGTGTGTGTGTGTGTGTGGTGTATGTAAGTGTGTTATGATATGTATGTTGTATGTGTGTGTGTTGTGTGTGCGTTTGGTGTGTATGTGTATGTGTATGCGATGTGTTTTGGTGGGATGTTGTGTGCATATGAGTGAGCGTCCATGACAACACACATATATGTGAGTTTGTCAATTACGACACAGCATTACTCAATCACCCTTAATTCTGTCTCTTATTTTTCTATCCGTCTAGGGGTCTGTGTAGATGTTTGTCTGTGTCTTAGTGGAGTGTGTGCACCAGTGGTTAAAGCATTACCTAGAGCGTGAGAAACACAAGTTCGAATCCTAGATAGGATAGATGTTAGTCTTATGGATGTGACCATGAACCGAAGACCTGTGTGCAGCACACTCGACAACAAAGGAATTATGTCTTGCAAAGTCAGTAAAAAAAAATTCCACTTCCATAGGTAAACGGACATATACACGTACAGAACAAATGGATGTCATTGCACACCGGAAAGAACAGCCCAAATTTCGCATGGTAAATCAATTGTGGCAAGGACGAAGTGAATAAAAATGCAAATGCAAATGCAAATGCAAATCTGTCTGTCTGCTTCTGTGAGTCTTTCTGCCTGTCTGTGTTTGACCGCTGCTCTCCCCTCTCGCTCTTCTCTGTATCTCAGACATGTCTCTGTAATTCTCTTTCTCTCTGTGTCTTCGTTTTTCCCCTGTGTATGTTTCTCTCTGTCTCTCTTTCTCTGTTCTCTCTGCATCTCTGTCTGTTTCTTTCTCTGTTTGTTTTTCTTCTGTCTGTCTGTCTGTCTGTCTGTCTCCTCTAGCTCGCTGTCTCTCTTTCTTCTCTTTGTCTCTCTGTCTCTCTCTTTCTATTTGTCTGTCTGTCTTTCTGTCTATCTATCTCTATTTCTCTCTCTCTTTCTGTCTCTCTCAGTTTCTATGTCTGTTCATCTTAGTGTAAGTATCTATTGCATTCAGTATATCAGGCTGAATTGTATATTGCCTTTATTCTTTTTTCAATCTTTTTGTTTGATACATCAATATTCAATAATACATTGTGTTCAAGTTTTCATGCTGTAATAATTCATTTTTATAAGTGGAGCTCCTCCATATGCAAGAGCTGAATGTAAGAAAGAAGCATGATTTTTTTGTTTATAACTATTACCCTTCTTTTAAAATTTGTATTGTTCTCATTCTGTGTCTGTCTTTGTCTCTCGCTTTGCCTCCTTTCTCCTTCATTCATTATAATATTCAGAGTAGTGATTGGAAGAAAAATAAGAGTATTCGATAGCTTATTATCCTATTAAGGGATCTACAAAACCTTGTGAACATACTAGAAATAGAAAGCAAAGGTAAGGGGTTGGAACTAAACAGCAGGAAGACTGAAGTCATGGTGATTCAGTAAAAAACATGAAATCCACTCATGCAAAATAACAGCAAATGGTACAACCTTGACACAGGTTAATAAGTTCAAATACCTGGGAACGGTCATTTCATCAGACGGCAGGTGCACATTGGAAATAGCCGGCAGAATCGGCCAAGCCAAAACAGCATTCAAGAAGATGACAAGCATTCTTACCAATCAAATGCCTATCAATTAACATCAGAAAGAGAGTCCTTGAATGTTATATAGAACCAATACTGTTGTACGGATGCGAGGCGTGGACAGTCAGCAAGCAAAGCCAGAGCAGAATCGAGGCAGCCGAGATGTGGTTTCTCAGAAGAATGTTGAGAGTTCCATGGACAGCAAAGAAAGAGACAGTCTTGATGGAGGCAGACACAAGTCGATCACTATAAGGAAGATTAGGAAAAGACAGGCAACATTTATGGGCCATTTTATGAGGAAGGGGGATTTGGAGCACCTGGTCACAACGGGAAAGCTGGAGGGAAAGAGAGCCCAGGTAGACCCAGGGAGAGAATGGTGGACGGACTTGCAGAGTGGCTGGGGATGAGGAGGGTGGGGGAGATGCTGGGGGCAACGAGAGATAGAGATGGTTGGAAGTCCATGGTCGCCAACGCCATGCGGCAGGGCACCTGATGATGATGATGAAGCAAGCAAGCAAACAAACAAACATATCAACAAACAAACAAACACAAATTACAACAAATATGAACGAAACCAACATTCAGTCGAACATCTGAACAAATAGATGAACCAACAGTTCACTGAGCAATCACTTAGGTAACTTACGTTGCAATCAGTAAACCAACAATATGCCCTTGAAACCAAAATCAATAGTTAACCAGCCATTAAACCAAGCAACACAAGCAACCAGAGTTAGCATGCAAGCGAGCAAGCAAGCAAGCCAAACAAGCAAGCAAGCAAGCAAGCAAGAAACAAGCAAGCAAGCAAGGTAGCAAGCAAGCAAGTAAGCAACCAAAACGAAGGAAGGAAGGAGCGAACGAACGACCGAACCAACCAAGCAACTAACCAAACAACCAACCAAGCAACCAACCAAGCAGCCAACCAAGCAAGCAAGCAACCAACCAATGAACAAACCGACGAACCAACGAATAAACCAACCAACCAACTAACCAACCAGCTAACCAAGCAAGCAAGCAAGCAAGCAAGCAAGCAAACAGGCAAGCAAGCAAGCAAGCAAGCAAGCAACAACAAGCAATCAACCACTCAACTAGCTAACCAGCAGCCACTCGTGTGTTGCGGCATGTAGGAGCGGAGAAGTGTGGTATGTGTGCGGGCGCGCATGAGTGTATGTGTTTGTGTGTGTGTGTGTTGTGCGTGTGTGCATGCGTGCGTGTGTGTGCGTGTGTGTGTGTGCGTGCATGTGTGTGTGTGTGTGTGTGCAAGGGTAGAGGGAGGTTAAGCATTCGATATGATACAGTGTGATGTAATGTGTACAGTTTGATACTGATGACGTGCAGTTAAGTGTGTTTATATGCAAAACAAAACAAAAACACAAAGGCAAAATTTAAAAACAAACAAACAAAAAAGTAAACAAACAAATAAACAAACAAACAAACAAACAAACGAAAACAAAGAAACAATAAGTATGACCAGCGCTATGATACTATTATGTGCAGATGAGTGTGAAATATATCATGTGTGTGTTGTACACGATAAAAGATAAGTAATGTATTACGTCACACGTGTAGAATAGTGTGCTTACTGCATAAACAGCAAGTTGCAACAAGAGAGAGAGAGAGAGAGAGAGAGAGAGAGAGAGAGAGAGAGAGAAAAGAAAGAGAGAGAGAGAGAGAAAGAGAGGAGAGAGAGAGAGAGAGAGAGAGAGAGAGAGAGAGAGAGAGAGAGAGAGAAAACAGGAATAAACAAGCAAACAAACAACAACAATGAATTATCAAACGACCTTTTTACCCTACCACCTACGTAAATAGTCATGTTTCTTACATGGGAAATTCTTACACCACCACCCACCCCACTCACCAATCCCCTATCCCACCCTTTTCAAGGCAGCAATTACTGGTAAAATTAATCAATTGTGAAACCCCACCAGCAAGCTAGGTTTACTGCACTGAAGTTCTCCGTCTTCCTCATTAGCTGTTTAATTAATTAAAACCGATGAATGTTTGTATAAGGTGGCAGAAATGTACGGGGTGGGGTGAGGGTGAGGTTGGGTGGGGGTGACGGGGGAGAAGAGAGAGGGACAGAGTTGCAAAGATATTGAAAAAAGGACTGTTCTCCAGTTCCCATACTATACACAAACATGTACACGACAAAAAATACACACGCAAAACACACCACACAGATACTCATGAGCATACACACATGCAGAAGCACACTCACCCGCATACGCACGCGCACGCACGCACGCGCGCGGCGCGCACACACACACACACACAGTATAGAACAGAGAGAGAAGAGAGATAGGGAGAGATAGGGAGAGAGAGAGAGAGAGAGAGAGAGAGAGAGAGAGCAGAGACAAGAAGAGAGACAGAGCAGACAGACAGAAGAGAGAGATAGAGAGAGAGAGAGAGAGAGAGAGAGAGAGAGAGAAAGAGGAGAGACAGAGACAAAGACAGAGACAGAAACTGAGGAAGAAAACACACACACACACACACACACGCACGCACACACACAGACACACACACACACACACACACACACACACACACACACACACACACACACACACACACACACACACACACAATACACGTATACACAAAAAGACAAGCATGAACAGACAAACACACACAAACACACAAACATACATAAACACACACACACACACACACACAACACACACACCACACACCACACACACACACACACACACACAACACAAAGACAGCATGACGACAACACACAAACACAACATACATACACACAACACATAACACACACTACACACACAACACAAACACAGCACGCACACACACAACACATACACATATACACAAAAGACAGGCATGAACAGACAAACACACAACCACAACATACATAACACACACACACACACACAGACGTGCGCGTGCGAACGTGCGCCCTCCCTTGGACGTATAACTCGGCACTTATCCTTCCCTGTCTTTTGACAAACAGACAGACAGATAGACAGACAGACAGACAAGCCCACAACCACATACACATAGACACAGATACACGTACGCACTTACAAACTCACACACACACACACGAGCGCGCACACACACACACACACACACACACACACACACACACACACACACACACACCACACACACACACAAAGCAAACACATAATCCTCACGTATTTCAATGTCAAAATAATCAATCATCTTGATTTGAGAAGAAACAGACATGGCAACATGATTTTGACGCCCACAATATGAAGCCAGAGAAATCAATCACAGCGTTTTTGCATATGCATGGAAAGATTGAGTTACACACACACACACACACACACACACACACACACACACACACACACACACACACACACACACACACACACACACACACACACACACACACCACGCACGCACACACACACACACACACCACACACACACGCACTCACACACACACACACACACACACACACACACACACACACATACACACACACACTATCGTCTAATATTACTCATAGTGAAAAGACGTTAAATCAAAGAACGAACGAACGAACACACACACACACACACACACACACCACACACACACACACACACACACACACACACACACACCACACACACACCACACACACACACACACACACAAAACTACACACAACACACACACTCACACACTCACACTGACACACACACACACACACACACACACACACACACACACAACACACACACACACACACACAGAGATAGAAATATATCACATTATATAAGATATTCATATGCTCGTTGCTTGTAGTGTTGGGCGTCTATCTAAGCCATTCAAATAGTGAAGTCAGTGAAAATAAGCAGACGAGGAGGACTAGGATGTTGGTCTTAGAAACACGTCTTCTTCTTCTGCAATGTCATCTTGGATACTCGTGGTTCTGTTTTATATTGTGTAGACGAAATGTTGCTGCATAGTATGCGTACTCCGTATTGAAAGTATGTGTATGCTAGGTAGGCTCGTGTATCTGTAACACGCACATGGCTAACGGATCTTGCACTGTTGGTAATATGGATGCATATGCACGTTATGAATAAGATCTCTGTGGTGTGCACCCGAAAGAGGTGTTTCAGACACTAAAGGTTTGTATAAACGTTAACCTGAGAGCTGCTCATATGTCTCCCACCTTTCATCACAACTTCTCCCCAGGCGGTTGGTTCCATGCAGGGTCTAACTCAGAACTTCAGACTGGAAACCCAGTGTTCTGACCTCTTGGCTATCGCACTTTGCAAAGGGTATTGTACATATATATCTGACCTCTTGGTTATCGCACTTTGCAAAGGGTATTGTACATGTATATCTGACCTCTTGGTTATCGCACTTTGCAAAGGGTATTGTACATGTATATCTGACCTCTTGGCTATCGCACTTTGCAAAGGGTATTGTATATCTGACCTCTTTGGTTATCGCGCTTTGCAAAGAGTATTGTACATGTATATCTGACCTCTTGGCTATCGCGCTTTGCAAAGGGTATTGTACATGTATATCTGACCTCTTGGCTATCGCGCTTTGCAAAGGGCATTGTACATGTATATCTGACCTCTTGGCTATCGCGCTTTGCAAAGGCATGTAATGTATATCTGACCTCTTGGCTATCGCACTTTGCAAAGGGTATTGTACATGTATATCTGACCTCTTGGCTATCGCGCTTTGCAAAGAGTATTGTACATATATATCTGACCTCTTGGCTATCACGCTTTGCAAAGGGTATTGTATATCTGACCTCTTGGTTATCGCACTTTGCAAAGAGTATTGTACATATATACTATATCTGACCTCTTGGCTATCGCACTTTGCAAAGGGTATTGTATATCTGACCTCTTGGCTATCGCACTTTGCAAAGGGTATTGTATATCTGACCTCTTGGTTATCGCACTTTGCAAAGAGTATTGTACATATATATCTGACCTCTTGGCTATCGCACTTTGCAAAGGGTATTTGTATATCTGACCTCTTGGTTATCGCGCTTTGCAAAGAGTATTGTACATTATATATCTGACCTTTTGGCTATCACACTTTGCAAAGGGTATTGTATATCTGACCTCTTGGTTATCGCGCTTTGCAAAGAGTATTTGTACATATATATATCTGACCTTTTGGCTATCGGACTTTGCAAAGGGTATTGTAATCTGACCTCTTGGTTTCGCGCTTTGCAAAGGGTATTGTACATTATATATCTGACTCTTGCTATCGCACTTTCCAAAGGGTATTGTATATCTGACCTCTTGGTTATCACGCTTTGCAAAGGGTATTGTACATATATATATCTGACCTCTTGGCTATCGCACTTTGCAAAGGGTATTGTATATCTGACCTCTTGGTTATCGCGCTTTGCAAAGGGTATTGTACATATATATCTGACCTCTTGGCTATCGCACTTTGCAAAGGGTATTGTATATCTGACCTCTTGGTTATCGCACTTTGCAAAGAGTATTGTACATATATATATCTGACCTCTTGGCTATCGCGCTTTGCAAAGGGTATTGTATATCTGACCTCTTGGTTATCGCGCTTTGCAAAGGGTATTGTACATGTATATCTGACCTCTTGGTTATCGCGCTTTGCAAAGGGTATTATACATATATATCTGACCTCTTGGCTATCGCACTTCGCAAAGGGTATTGTATATCTGACCTCTTGGCTATCACGCTTTGCAAAGGGTACTGTACATGTATATCTGACCTCTTGGCTATCGCGCTTTGCAAAGAGTATTGTACATGTATATCTGACCTCTTGGCTATCGCACTTTGCAAAG
>CM060306.1:102822116-102824616 GCA_030674185.1 Monoplex corrugatus | reverse complement strand
TATAATAATAATATAATCTTCACATAACTGCCCCAAAATACTCTGTTAACAAGGGACATCACTATGCCTTTTATTTATTTGTTTTTTGGTTTGTTTGTTTTTTTGTTTTTGTTAACATATATAGTAGACCCTTATGTGTCTATATACCCTTTCAATATCCACTTCTAACATATTCTACAAATATACCATTATTTTCATATTATTAGCTACTCTTAAATTATCGGCAAACAAAGCAAAATAAAGCAAATGAAAACAGCTCTTTACAAAACAGAGTCTATAATAAAGCGGCTTCTTTTGGAGTTAACGTGATATAGCCCACATCAGTCAAAAGAGATTAAATTAATCCCAGTATGATATTGTCTAGCACTATTGTCGGGCTTGTAAGTGTTTATGTCTTATTTTTTGTGCTTCCGCAATGTATAGTGCCACTGATTTGATTATGACTTCGTCATCAGATGACAAAATAGATACAACATCTTGTCTTTTCGCCATGTCGGATTCAAAAACTTTGCATTTTCCACGTATTGTGTCAAAAATTTGGCATTGGAATAAAAAGTGTTTTTCATTATCGACATTGTTTCCACATAAGGGGCAAGGATATACTGTGGACGTCCCAGGTTGAAACCAATTTTTATTTGCATTGAAACCAAGTGTTCTTAATCTAAATCTTGCGTAATTAGTTCTTTGCCATTTATCCGTAACAACACTGAGATAATTTTCGGTTTGAAAAACATCTTTAAATGAGAAGAACCAACTATATTTTTCTTTGTTTTCCATATCTGAGTGCCAATTTTGTTTAAACGAACAAATAAGCCTGTCTTTATATTCATTAATAAACTGACAATCAGAGAGAGAGAGAGAGAGAGTATCGAAACTCTGTTTCACGTCGAAATACATTTAACTGATGTTGACGTATATTGTTTCAGAAAGGCACCAACAGAATCAAGATGAAATGTGCCGCCAATAAATAGAGCTTAAACAGATAGAACTGTTGTCCTGCCAACAAGAACAACATTTCAATATTCATTTAAAAATCCTTGGAGTGATCGAATACAATATGTATGTAAAGGAAACAGCACAGCCAAAATTCACACTTAAGAACAGAAAAAAAAATTGTATCTTTATAATTGAATCGTATCAGATTCTTATACGACTTGGTAATTTGTAAGGTTATTCAAAACAAGTGTGACTGCCCGCGTTCAAGCAAACAGGAACCAGAATAAAACACGTTCTCAATTTTTTTCTTTGTGTTTTTTTTTTCTGGTTCCAATTTCAAAGGTTATATAACTGAATCATACAGATTGTCTGTACAGTTTGACATTGCAAAGTTTCAAAATTAATGAGTGCTGCATGAAATTCTTCATCGGAGTCGAGTGAGCAGTTTTGGAAGCGATGCATTTTCGATTTATTACTTAAGTCCCTAATATGTTAGATGCGTTTTCTATTTTTGTCTGTTTGTTATGTCGTCTGTTCTCTGTTGTGTTGTGTGTTCATTACATGTAAAACGTTTGGATGGCATATAGACTGATGGCCAAAGGTAAATAAACCATTTGAAGTCTACACTCTGACGCTGCATCCTAGGCAGCTGCTTTTAACCATGAGGTCATGCCAGAACAATAAGAACAACAAAAACAACAACAGGAACAACAGGAACAACAGGAACAACAACAATAATAATAACAACAACAATAACAACAACAACAACAACAACAACAACAACAACGAGGCATTCACCGAAAATTGTAGCGTGCCGGTTGTTTTTTTTGGTAGCACCATGGCCTCAGAATCGAATATCTCGAGTTCAGTCCCTACTCATCATCATCAGGTGCCCTGCCGCATGGCGTTGGCGATCATGGACTTCCATCTGCCTCTATCTCTCGTTGCCCCTAGCATCTCCTCCACCCTCCCCGTCCCCAGCCATTCTGCAAGTCCGTCCAGCATTTTCTCCCTGGGTCTACCCGGTGCTCTCTTTCCTCCAGCTTTCCCGCCGTGACCAGGTGCTCCAAATCCCCCTTCCTCATAAAATGGCCTATAAATGTTGCCTGTCTTTTCCTAATCTTCCTTATGAGTGATCTACTTGTGTCTGCCTCCATCAAGACTGTCTCGTTTGTTTTCTTTGCTGTCCATGGAACCCTCAACATTCTTCTTAGAAATCACATCTCGGCTGCCTCAATCTTGTTCCGGCTTGTTTGTTGACTATCCACGCCTCGCATCCGTACAACAGTATTGGTTCTATATTACATTCAAGAACTCTCAGTCCCTACTAGCAATAATAAAAAGTGGCCTGTTCGCTGCCCTTCTTAATATTGCCATCATTTTAGTGGTGGTATCGGCTTATGTTTCATAAGTTCCTGTCTCCTCCGTCCCCCCTTCTTATTAAGACCTTGACAGCGTATATAGCGTCTGGTGAAGGCACAGTGAGTCTGCAAAGATTACTCCTGGCAGATTTTGGGTGGAACGCGTATGGAACTGTCCGAGATGCGACGAATCCCTCTTGGAC
>CM060306.1:102807116-102814616 GCA_030674185.1 Monoplex corrugatus | reverse complement strand
GGCAGTAACGAAGGGATGTGCGAACTCTCGCTCGCACATGCGGTGCATGGTCTTTCCTTAAGTTTATTTCAGGCGAGGTTAAAACAGAGGACCAAGGCCATTTTAGCGTGCTGTGTCCATTTATAGGTCTGTGTGCGGGGGAGTAGTTTGGGAGGCTGAGGCAGGAAGGGACGACTCCTGGAATAATTTGGTAGGAAAAACTGGAGCAGGAGTGAAATTTTATTTCTACTGCATGGTTGTAGTTTAGTCATGCTCAATTCATGTAAGGCTCTACACCCATCTCTTTTCTCTCTGTCTCTCTGTCTCTGTCTCTCTCTCTCTCTCCTGTCTCTGTCTCCTGTCTCTGTCTCTCTCTCTCTCTCTCTCTCTCTACTCTGTCTGTTTACTGTCTGTCTCTGTCTCACTTCGCTCACTCGCTCACTCGCTCACTCGCTCTCACAAACATGCACACAACACAGACACACAGGCACACACAGACATACACACATAGAAACAGATGCAGCAACACACAACACACACAAACACACATACAACACGCACACACAACACACAAATGTTATTTACGCACATACAGACACACAGGGCCACACAACACAGAGACACACAAAACCTCGCGTACAAACAGCAAACCGCTCGACACACGCACAATAAATACGACAACAGTGTGTACTACACGCATGAGGGCACACGTATACGCACATTAATACAAGCGCAGAACACGCATGCACAACACACACATACACACAACACGACACACAACACCACGACACACCACACAACACATACTACACACAATTTATAATACATATTACATATTATATACATATATACAATCATACACACACACACAACAAACAAAAAAAAACACACCACATACGAAATGCATTTATGCATCAATGCGATGACTCTGATGTGTGTGTGTGTTTGCGTGG
This sequence comes from Monoplex corrugatus, assembly GCA_030674185.1. Lineage (NCBI taxonomy): Eukaryota > Metazoa > Mollusca > Gastropoda > Littorinimorpha > Ranellidae > Monoplex > Monoplex corrugatus. The sequence goes on along the minus strand of CM060306.1, from coordinate 102,813,684 downwards.
TGTATGTGTGGTGGTATGTGTGTATGTGTATGTGTGTATATACAATGTAATTATGTGATGTGTTCGCGCGGTGTGGTGCATATGTGGTGTGTCTGTAAGTGTGTTGCATGATGCATGCGTGGTAAGTGGCGTGTGTTTGTGTGTATACTATGGTTGTTCGTACGCACGCTGTTGTAGTAGTATGTGTATGTGTGTGTTATGTCTGTGTTGTGGTGTTTGTGAAAAATTAATCTAAACAATTGTTTGCACAATGCTGTTCATACTTGTGGAGCGAAAAGAGAGAGGATGAGATGAGAGAGCAGAGAGAGTAGAGTAGTGCAGATGTGTGTGTTAACTCATGTTGTCGACGAGGGTACGAGAAGGAGGAGATGAGACTGAGTGAGGGAAAGTGGAAGAAGATGAAAAAAATGAAATGTGTAAATTTGAGAGGAGAGAAAGAGAGAGAGAGAGAGAAGAGAGAGAGGAGAGAGAGAGAGAGAGAGAGAGAGAGGAGAAGAGAAAGAAGAGAGAGAGAGAGAGAGAGAGAGAAGAAAGAAAGAGAGAGAAGAGAGAAAGAAAGAGAGAGAGAGAGAAAGAAAGAGAGAGGAGAGAGAGAGAGAGAGAGAGAGAGAGATAAGAAAAGAAAGAAGAACAAAGGAAAGAAAATAGAAGAGAGGCAGACACAGAGAGAGAGGATGAACACACAAAACACACACAACATACAATCAGACCACCACATACACACACACAACACACAACACACACACACACACACACACACACACACACACATCATCATCATCATCATCATCATCATCATCAATAATAATAATCATCATCATCATCACCATCAAGTGCCTTGCCACATGGCGTTGGCGATCATAGCCTTCCATCTGTTTCTATCCCTTGTTGCCTCAAGCACCTCTTCCACCATCTTTGTCTTCAGCCGCTCTGCAAGTCCGTCCAATATCTTCTCACACGTACACACACACACACAGTTGTATCTCAAGCGAGGCTTACATCCACACCAATCCCGTGCATTCACGTTGCAAAGCGTCAACCAGTCCTCAATAACGCTACTACACCACAGGAAACGGAGAAGATGCGGGCCCCGGTAGCTCACTGGGTTTGCGAGTCGGATTCACATGCTAATGGTTGTGGGTTCGAATCCCGGGATTCGCTATATATTAAAACTGGCCATCCACTGTCCCATCTTAACATCATTGTTGTCCTGGTGGTGTCAGTGTAGGATTAGATAAGCCCCCCTTCCCCCACTTCCCTAAAATAGTTATCCACCGTCGGCCATATCACCTGAGGTGGGTGTCGACGTAAAAAACTGAACAAAATTAAATCAACCAAACGGAGAAGACACAAGTAACTATTATAAAGTTCTGAGAGAACAATAAGAATGAGGTGCAAGTAGAGCAGAACTCAAAGAAAGTGAAATCAGCGACATTTTAATCTTAGTCCCGAACAGGAAAACAACAACAACAACAAAAAACACGACCCCTACCCGACAAAACAATAAGAACGATAACAAGAACAACACCAACAAAGGGGGAATAAACAAACATACTAAGAAAAAAATAAACTACGCTTTTTGTTATTGTTATTGTTGTTTAAAACCCAGCCGACTGCGTAGAGCCATATCAGGACTCTAAGCGCTTCAAAACATACAAAACTTCAACAGGAAATAAAGAAAAGAAAATTAGGTACATATATCAATATATTCACGCACATAATCTAAGGACATGCCCCTGGCCTTCACCAATCCGACCAATTTATCGCACAGGGAACTTAAAAAACACCTATATATACAAGGCCTGTATAACCTTAAATTGCTTGCGCACATCTCACCTCCCTGGAACCAAAAATGCAATTAATACATGTACCCAATTATCAATCCTAAGAAAAAGTACGTAAGACTTTATCGAGCACATACAGATGAATGGACCAGCAAGGCAGAAAATGATAGGAAAAATTGACAGAAAGCAAAGGAACAATGAAGAAACAAAGAAAGTGACAGAAAAGAGGAAATTTCTAGCACAGAATTTCCAGAAGGTGGGGATACTATTTATACTGAAAGAGCCCCCGGCATCCCAACGGGGGAAACTACACTTAAAATCAGTAGACTAACAACAAAACTCACAGACTTCTGTTCTGATCGCTACTCCCATTCTCATAAAAATAGATACGAAAACAAACAAACAAACAAACAAACAAACAAACAAACAAACAAACAAACAAACAAAGAGAAACAAGTAAATAGATAAGAAATATAAAAATAAATAAGTAAATAAATAAATGAATAAATAGATAAATAATAATAAATAAATAAATGAATAAATAGATAAATAAATCAATAATAAATAAATAAATAAATAAACAAATAAAACAAATGAATAAATAAACAAACAATTCGACAAAAAGTCAAATATTTCCCAAGAACACAAAAAGAAACGACAAACAAACAAACAAACAAAAATCAAAACATCAACACGCACAAACCCCCAAGATGCTCAAGCCATTCTAAGATAAGAGCTAATTTCTGTGTTGCGTTCAGTGTGTACTGCGTCTGGTGTGTATGCGTGTGTGCGACATTGTGTGTATGTTGTGGTGCGTGTGCGCATGTGTGTGCGATATATGTGTTGTGTGCTGTGTGTGTGTGTGTGCTGTTGTGTTGGCTTGTGTGTGTGTGTGTGTGGTGTGTGTCATTTTGTTGTCTGTGCGTGGTGTGTGTGTGTGTGGTGTGTGTGTGTGTCATTTTGTCTGTCTGTGCGTGTGTGTGTGCGTTCGCACGTCCTTATGGCATTGTCAAGGGATAACACTTTTAGCTTGAAATAAAAGTACACATTTTGGGGGGGGTAACTCTTTAAACATCAAAATCAGCTTCGTTGTAAAGTATATTGTCTATCGCGTGCTTCCTCCAACAAAAGTTGTCTATTTCTAAAATGCGATCAAAAGTTCGTAAAGTATCGTCCATTGATGTAAATATCAGTGGGACATCTGCCCGCTAACACAGCAAATCAATCGATTATCTGTCTTGGCAGATGAGTAATAGTACAGACATTTTCGCTTTTAATGAGATTATGTCTAGAGGTGCGACCCCTGGCTGTGTCACCACATACGGTGCTGTGCGTCAATCAAACTGTGTGAAAACAGAGCTCAATCGCAAACAAAGGAATACAAAGGAAACACATACACTTTTAACTTTAAGTTCATTTCACACAGAATGAACGAAATCATCTTCCTTTGATCGTTATCACGTGCCTTGCCGCATGGCGCTGACGATCATGGCCCTCCAGACGAATCTATCCTTTGTCGCTGCAAGCACATCTCCCACCCTCTCTGTCTTCAGTCACTCCGCAAGGCCGTCGAGTATGTTCTCCCTGGGTCTACTTGGTGCTCTTTTTCCCTCTAGCTTTCCTGTTGTGACAAGGTGCTCTAATTTCTCTTGCCTCATAAAATGTCCAGTGAAGTTGCTTATCTTTTTCTAATCTTCTTCATTAACGTTCTTTTTCTGTCTGCCTCCTTCAAGAATGTCTCGTTTGTTTTACTTTGCTGTCGATGGAACTCTTCACATGTTTCTTAGAAACCACATTTCAGCTGCCTCAATCTTCTTCTGACTTTGCTTGTTGACTGTCCATGCTTCGCATCTGTCAACAACAGTGTTGGTTCTACATGATATTGAAGATCTCTCTTCCTGATGTTAACTGATAGCCATTTGTTGTTTAAAACGCTATAATTTTCCCTTTAAACTATAAGAATCGCAAGTTCCTTGTCTGTTAGAAATGTATCGGAGCTGGTAACAGAAACATTCTACATTCTCAGAGATGGTTGCAGACTTAAAATGACTGTGTAATAAATGTCAGTCATGCTGGTCTTCTTCGTGTTCATCTTCTAATCCTATGACAAATTTGGCCATTGCAAGGGAAAGGGTTGGGTGGGGTAGGGGAATTCATGGAACGTAGAAGCAGAATAAATGAATGAATTATACGGTTTAATGCTTTGTATGGAGACTGGCACTCGCTTTAATTGTTTCACAGTTATCAACACTTTTTTCATTCGTACTTTTTTCTTTCTTTTCATAATTATGACGATGTGTACTTGAGAATGTCAGTGGTAGATTGTAACAAAGCATGATGCATGAACTATCGGAGTTGACAAACAAACGAGAACTCTTTCTTTCACATCAAAACAAACAAACAAACAAACAAAGAACGAAACAAACAAACAAACAAACAAACATACAAACGGAGGAAAAGCCAACCAACCAACCAATCAACCAACCGACCAACCGACCAACCGATCACGTAACCAACTAACCAACTATCAAGCAACCAGTCAACCAGCCAACTAACTAACTAACTAACTAACTAACTAACTAACTAACTAACTAACTAACTAACTAACTAACTAACTAACTAAGTAAGTAAGTAAGTAAGTAAGTAAATAAGTAACTAACTAACTGACTAACTAAGTAGCTATCTAACTAACTATCTGACTAACTAACTGACTAACTAACTAACTATCTAACTAACTATCTAACTAACTATCTGACTAACTAACTAAAAAGTAACTAACTAACCAAACCAACCAACCAACCAACCAACCAACCAACCAACCAACCAACCCACTAACTAAGTAATAAACAAACTAACTAACTAACTAACTAACTAGCTAACTAACTAACTAACTAACTAAACAACTAACCTACTAACCAACTAACCGATTGACTGACTGACCAACCAATCAACCAACTATCTAATTGGCTAACCAACTGACCAACTGACTGAGTGATTGATCGACTGACCGACTAACCAACTAACGGATTAACCGACTGACTGACTGACTGACTTAACTGACTGACTGACCAACTGACTGACTGACTAACTGACTCGCTGACTGACTAAAAATGCAAACAAACACCCTCAAAAGAAAATATGTACACACCATACACTGCAACACCACACAAAGCATAATCACGTCGTGTAAAAGGACAAATCAGATCAAAACAAAACAAAACAACAACAACAACAACAACAACAACAAAACAAACAAACGAACAACATACAGAGACGCCAACAAATTAACCATCATAACTAACCCGACAGACCACCTGACAAAACAACCTAATGAAAAAAACAAACAAACAAACAAACAAACAAACAAAATACAGGAGAGTCAAAATATACGAATATTCTCCCCTCGTTCACCTGTCCTCCTGTTTGCCGATTCATACAAAATTACCTTGAAAATCAGTAATCTCAATGCAGTTTTTTTTCTTCGCTGTGAGTTGGTCTACAGTATCAAACATTGTATTCAGATCTGATGAGATTAGTTCATAAAAATATAAAGATGCAACTATTGAAATGAAAATAAACGAACAAACAAACGAACAAAAAACAAACAAGACATAAACAAACAAACAAAATGAAGGAACAAACAGAAAAACAAAGAAAGAAAGAAACAAAACATAAATGATTGAATAATAAAAAAAAAAGTAATAAATAAACAGACAAGCACACATACACAAACAAATAAACAAGCTTTTTAACTCGGAGGTCCATCTTTTGAATTTTACTCGTCTACGACTATGTATAATTTGCATAATATTATGGGCTTAATTTTGCTCAGCGACCCGTGATAAATGACCTAGAAATTATTGTTGACAGTGGTAGACACGTTTTAAACGGTCACAATCTTGACCTTTGACTGACCTCAATACAATTTGTAAAATGCATCAACAGTTTCGTTACACATGTTCACTGAATTTGGTTAAATTCTGCTGCCGAATGGCTAAGATATCTACCTAGAAGGCCTAACTGATTTACATATTATGAATCACACTGGTAAACACACTGGATTTCTACTGTCAATCATTTTGTGTTTTCGAGTACTCATAAAAAGAGCCTATCAATTAGTCTTGGTAAAAATCTATCCCAAATGACTGTGAAATATTTGCTGATACATTTTGTTGACAGATTTGACGGACAGATCCACGTCCATCCAAGTATATATTGAATGCCCCGACCTCACTTTTTTTTAAAGAAAGTATATAAATCATAAAATTATGCCATAAAATAGTATATATATATATATATATATATATATATAAGTACACACACACATATATATATATATATGTACATATGTATATATATACATATACATATATATATATATATATATGTATACATATATATATATTCACACACATGTATAGATAGACAGATAGATAGATTAGTAGATACACACACACACACTCACTCACAACACACACACACACACACACACACACACACACACATGTTTATGTGTGTGTATATCGTATATATCCGTTTCTATTGATATATAAGCTTATATATATCTGTCTAAAATCATAGATAAAAGTACATATTCCTTTTCTCACGCTGGACCGAGCAGCAGGGAAGTTTTAGTCTTTTTCTCCTAATTTTTGTATCTGGTGTTTGTTTGTTTGTGATCTTACGCTTGACAAAGGCCACTTGGCCGACAATTTGCGCCTGTCTTGTCTTGTTGTATTAAGTACGCGTTCTTATTCTTCTTTCGTCTTTTTCCTAGTATCTAT
>CM060306.1:102794616-102804616 GCA_030674185.1 Monoplex corrugatus | reverse complement strand
TGTGCAGCATACACACTCACCACAGACGTAGATTGCAGGCTAGTGTAGCCAACTATCGTCTGCTAGTGTGAGCAAAACAATGTGCAGCATACACACTCACCACAGACGTAGATTGCAGGCTAGTGTAGCCAACTATCGTCTGCTAGTGTGAGCAAAACAATGTGCAGCATACACACTCACCACAGACGTAGATTGCAGGCTAGTGTAGCCAACTATCGTCTGCTAGTGTGAGCAAAACAATGTGCAGCATACACACTCACCACAGACGTAGATTTTAGGCTAGTGTAGCCAACTACCCTCTGGTAATGTGAGCAAAACAATATGCAGCATACACACTCACCACAGACGTAGATTGCAGGCTAGTGTAGCCAACTACCCTAGTGTGAGCAAAACAATGTGCAACATACACACCCTCCACAGACGTAGATTGCAGGCTAGTGTAGCCAACTACCCTAGTGTGAGCAAAACAATGTGCAACATACACACCCTCCACAGACGTAGATTGCAGGCTAGTGTAGCCAACTACCGTCTGCTAGTGTGAGCAAAACAATGTGCATATACGCATCCAAGCAATTCGGAACTCTTTGGCAATGTTTGATAATCATATTGATAATCATATTGAACATGATGATAACAATGATAATTACGCCCTGCCCCCACCACCATGACAAAAACAACAACAACAACAACATGATAATAATAATAATAATAATTATAATAATAATAATATTAACAGTAATAATTGTAAAAATAATAGTAACAATAACAATAACACGAATAAGACGAAGATTCATCATCATCATAATGATGATGATGATGATGATGATGGATAATCATAATCATAATCATAATCAAAATAATAATCATGACATTAACAATAACAATAAGAATACTGATAATGATAATAATAATAATAATAATGCTGCTGCTGATGATGATAATAACAACATAGTATATAGGCGTCCTTCAGTCTCGAAAGACTATGGAGTTGCGCTCTGGGTGTTTATTCTGGTGCAGCGTCGGGTGTGGCTGGCCAGTCCGACGCGGGAATGACAGTCCCTGTGGCAGAGGGCACAGATGAAGTCTGACGCTGGTCTGTCTGCCTGGGCTGCAGCCTTTCTTCTCGTTCTCTTTTCCTCGTGCTGCTGAGCGAGTGTCTCTTCGAACTTGGAGAGACCTTTCTGCACAGTCTGTCTCCAGGCTGACCGTTCGAGGGCTGTTGCTTCTCAGTTGTCCTTGTCGATATTCAAGGCTTTTAGGTCCCTCTTGCACACATCTTTGAATCGCAGCTGTGGTCTGCCTGTGGGACGTTTTCCCTGCACCAGTTCTCCGTAGAAGAGGTCTTTGGGGATCCGTCCGTCGTCCATGCGCACGGCATGGCCAAGCCAGCGCATGCGTCTCTGTTTCAGCAGCGTGTACATGCTGGTCCATCCAGCTCTTTCCAACAATAATAATGATAATAATAATAACAATAATAATAATAATAGTAATAATAATAATAATAATAATAATAATAATAATAATAATAATAATAATAATAATAATAATAATAATAATAATAATAATAATAATAATAATAATAATAATAACACGCACAACATCCTATCTCACAAGAGAGGTGATTGCTTCTCGAAAGCACATGAGCAGATACCCCCTCATGTATAGCACAAAATACATCTCTCACTCTCACCGCTGACTCTAAGAACAGTTGAGGTCATTGATGCCCGGCTCCTCTACGACCTCAGGCCTATGAGACAACCTTGATCTTGTCTTAACCCTTTGACCTTGTCTTGACCCTTATCCACCAACTGCAAAAACTTAACTCTCTGACTCCCTCACCCTATCCACCAGCTACCTTCTGCAGGAGGAAGCTGGTGGATAGGGTGGGAGAGTCAAAGGGTTAAGATAATGCGTTGCAATGCAGGATGCTGGAAGTCACTTTGTGCGGGAGTCAAAAGGTTAACCGCTGTTCCAACTCCATGTTTTAACCCTTTGACTCCCTGCTCCTTGTACACCAGAGTCCTGCATTTGCCAACCATTGCTAGCAAAGCAAAAAAACAAAAAAAACAAAAACAAAAAAACTTTACCCTTTAATTCCCTCGCCTTATCCACCAGCTTCCTGCAGGAAGCTGGATGATTGGGTGAGGAAAAATCAATCAGTTATTTTTTTTGCAGGTGATGGATAGGGTGCGGGAATCAAAGTGTTAAAGTTTTTGCAAGTGATGGATGGATAGGACGTGCGTGTGTGTGGGAATCAAAGGGTTAAGTTTTTGCAGGTGATGGATAGGGTGCGTGCGTGTGGGAATCAAAGGGTTAAGTTTTTGCAGGTGATGGATAGGGTGCGTGTGGAAAATCAAAGGGTTAAGTGTTTGCAGATGATGGATAGGATGCGGGAATGAAAGGGTTAAATAGAGTCGACGGGTTCAGGGTCCTAGAAGATGTATAGCTGTCAGCAGATCAGCTTTACACGTGCTGACTTAGGAAAAGCCGCATCAAGGGGGACAAACGTGATGTCCTCTTATCGTATATTATCCTCGCTACGGAGTATCAGCCTGATCTCCGGGCTTTAGGTCGAGATGGAAGCAAAAAGTCCATAAATCAGACATATAGAACGAACCTTTGTGGTTCAGTTTCTATGCCGAGTGTATGGACTAGCGGTTAACCCTTTGCGTTCCTGCACCCTGTCCATCAGCATCCTGCAATGCCAACCATGCCAGCAGAGCAAAATCTTAACCCTTTGACTCCTTCACCCTTTCCATCGGCTTCCTGCAAGATGTTTGCGGATGGGGGGTGAGGGAGTCAAAAGGTTGATTTTTTTTGCAGTTGGTGTACAGTATACAGGAGTTAAAGGGTTAAAGCACCTGCCAAGAACTTTAAAAAAAAACCCGTATTCGAATCACCCCGTGTAGATGGGGCGAGGGAGTCAAAGGGTTAAGTTTTCGCAGTTGGTGTATAGTGTGCAGGGGTCAAAGGGTTAAGTTTTTGCAGTTGGTGTATAGTGTGCGGGAGTCAAAGGGTTAAGTTTTTGCAGTTGGTGTATAGTGTCCGGGAGTCAAAGGATTAAACCAACTGCCAAGGACGCGGGAAAAAAACAAAAAAATCCCCCAAAAACCCCCACATTATCACAGGACTGGGTAGAGATTCTTCTCTCTCCCCGCCCCCCTTTTCGTCGACTTGATGGTAGTCTTGTAGCCAGGCTTTCAGATGAGATGATAACCGAGGCCTCTGGGTGCAGCATGCATTTACTGCAGGTTAAAGATCCCATAGCAAGAAATGTATTGTCCCTGGCCATAATCTGTAGAAAAATCCGCTTTCACGGATAAACAGAAATATACGAATAAAAAAAAAAAAAAAAAAAAAAAAAAGAAACAAAAATAACGGGTGGCGCTGCACTCCTCCTTTAGACGATAGCTCGAATTTCACATCGCGTGTACATTGTACAACAACAACAACAACAACAACAACAACAACACAACAACGACAACAAAACAAACAACAATAACAACAACAAAAACAAACAAACAAACAACAAAAAAATATACAGACAAATGCAAATAGATAGAATACAAACAAAAGCAATGATCGGAAAATTTGTTTAAAAAAAAAGGAAAAGAAAAAATGTATATGATGTCTTTTCTTCTCGCTTAACTCATAAAGAGTCATTAGGGCGCCGCACTGAAGAATTGTACACCATATTCTTCCAGCTTTGTCGGGTCTCTGTAAATGGTTTCTCTGTTACTCTGCAATGTTGTCAGTCCATATTTTGACGCTTTCTTGAGAAACCCATATGTATTGAATGGATTTTCATTATTGGGATTTGTAATTGTTCTTGCAAGGACAACGTAAAACCTGTTTGGCAAAGAGAGATATCTCCTTGCCTTTTCAGTCAATATGATTACACAAGTTTATGTCTGACTCCGGGAATATATTAAGCTTTAAACCCTCAGTTGACCAAGCTCTGTTTAGGGTTAAGGAAGCAATAAATAATGAATAGATTAATAAATAGATAGGTAAATGAATGAATAAATAAATGCATGATAAACAAATGAATAAATAAACAAGAAATAGATGATAAATAGATAGATAAATAAATAGATAGATAGATAAATAAATAAATAAACAAATAAGCAAATAGATGATAAATAGATAGATAAATAAACAATAAATAAATAAATAAATAGATAAATAATAATAATATAAATAATAAATGAAATAACAAAATTAAATAAATAAATAGATGAAAAATAAATAATAAATAAAAATAATAGATAAATAAAAAATAAATTAAATAAATAAATAATAAATAAATAATAAAAAATATAAATAAATAAATAATAATAAATAAATAAATAAATAAATAAAAAAATAATAAATAAATAAATAAATAAATAAATATAAATAAATAAAGCTGCGAAGGAGAGGAGAGGGAGCATGCACCATGTTCATAATACAAGTCCAAAGAAAAGTCATTGTCCCCACCATCACACTCTCCTTTTGTTGGATAGCAACTGTCGTTTCTCTGTTTATAACCCTTTGGGTTCCCACACCCTGTCCACCAGCATGCATCCTGCATTGTCAAACCATGCTAGCAAGGCAAAAACTTTAACCCTTTGACTCGCTCATCCTATCCAAAACACACACACACACCACACACACAAACACACACACACACACAACACACACAAACACACACACACACACACACACACACACACAACACACACACACACACACACACACAAACACACACACACACACACACGCGCACCACACACACACACACGCACCACACACTCACCACACACACACACACACACACCACACACACACACACACACACACACACACAAACACAACACACACACAAACACACACACATACAAGTACGCACACATACACGCACGCACGCACACACACACACACACACCACCACACACCAACAACAACAACAACACCAACACCAATACCACCATCACCGCCAACAAACAGCAAGAACAACAAATTACCACACAAAGAAAACAATAAAAACAACACACAACAACAACAACAAAAAACAAATTGTGACACAAAGAAAACAATAATAATAAAAAAAGTAAAACAACAAATTACCACACAAAGAAAACAATAAAAAACAACAAAAAAACACCAAAAAAAACAAATTATCACACAAAGAAAACAATAATAATAAAAAAAAAAGTGAACACAAATTCACAAACAAAACCAACAAAATAAACAACAAATACAACAAAAAAACATAATAAAAAAAGTGAAAAAACAAATTACATACGAAGAAAAAACAATACAATAATAAAAAAAATAAAATAAAAGTAAAACAACAAATTACCACAAGAAGAAAAAACAAACAAACAAACAACCCACCCCCAACAAATTACAAACAAAAAAAAAGAAAAAAAAAAAGAAAGAAAGAACAGCAACAACAACAACAACAACAACAACAACAACAACAACAACAACAACAACAGAACGAACAAAAAAAATTACACACGAAGAAAATGATAAAAAGCAAACAAGAAACAAGCAAACAAACAATCGAACAAACAAACAAACAAACAAACAAACAAACAAACAAACAACAAACAACAACGACCGATGAATCATACAGGGCATAATGAGGTGTTTGTACGCTGCCAGCTGATTCCACTTCGGCCATCTAAACACGCTGAAATGATGGATGTCTCCTCGGTCATTTACCTGCCGAGGTCGTTTACCTTGCCAAACACTGTTGACGTCAAGAAACACACACACACACACACACACACACACACACACACACACACACACACACACACACACACACACCACACACACACACACCACACATATTTATACACACATACAGACAGACAGACACACACACACACAACCCCACACACACACACACACATATTTATACACACATACACACAGACAGACAGACACACACACATAATCATACACACACATACACATACACACATATACACATAACACACACACCCGCGCGCGCACACACGCACGCACTTGCTCACAAACAAAAACCAACTCATTCACATTCACACACACATACACACACACACACGCACACCAACACCATACCTACACACACACACAACACCAAACACATACATACATACACACTCGTGGGCGCGCACACACACTCGCGTACACAACAAAACAAACCAACTCATTCACATTCACACACACTACATACACACACACACACACACACACACACACACACACACACAACATCATACACACACACACACACGCACACACACACATACATACATACACACACACGCATGCATACATACACACTCGTGCGCGCACACACATTCGCGTACACACAAAAACCAACTCCTTCACATTGATACACGCACGCAGTCACTGGATTGTCCACGGAAGTTGACCAGACGTAGTACTAAAGTTTTTGATTACTGTCTCGTTAGTGGCCCCAAAGTCTAACATGCTGTAGCACGACCGAATTGTATCCATGCCAGATCTGTACCTGGTCAATTCTTTTTTTTTTTCTTTCTCATGTGCTAACATTTGTTGTTGTTGCTGTTGTTGTTTTGAAATTAAGGGTGTGTGGATGACAGAGGTGATTTTTGGGGGTGATTGTATTGTATTTATTGTGTTGTATTGTATTGTATTGTGCTGTGTTGTATTGTATTGTATTTCTCCCCATTTATAGCCGTGTGCGTGTGCGTGTACGTGTGTGTGTGTGTGTGTGTGTGTGTGTGTGTGTGTGTGCGTGCGTGCGTGCGTGCGTGCGTGCGTGTGTGTGCGTGCGTGCGCGTGTGTCTGTTTTAGCGCTTAGATTTGATTTATCAAGATTTTGCGCTATATAAAATATTGTATATTTTATTATATATTATATTATATCATTGTATTGTTCACCTGTTCATTTGGATGAAAATGAACACACAAGCAGGAGTATGCATGAGCAATTCTGACTATGTTTGTTTGTTCTCCAAAAAGTTTACAATCAAAAACTAATTATTCAGCAACGCACAAAAAAACTGCCTGAATCAGAACTATCATGTGAGCAATTCTGACTTCTGACTGAGAAATATTGGACGTTCATTGTCGAGCCCAAACCTCGTTTGTGTAGAAATGACGACCCCACGTACTGACTACAAAAGACGTGTTTTATTGCCATGTTGTTCAGTCTGTTCTCAGACAGAAGGGACAAGAGGTAAAAAGGAAGGAGGGGGGGGGGGGATAGGGAGAATGGGGACAGGGAGTGAGGTAATGTTGATGATAATGACGACTACACCGACAATGATGACTATGACGATGGCGATGGCGATGAAGAAGACGATGAAGAAGAAGAAGATGATGATGATGATGATGATGATGTTATGATGAACAAGCAGTAAAAGCTGTAACAGATTGAATGGTGGTAGTGGTAGAAAAAGAAGTAGTAGTAGGGTGGTAGTGGTGGAGATGGTGGTGGTGGTTGTAATGATAGTCCGCGGCAGTAGTACTACTACTACTAGTAGTAGTAGTGGTGGTAGCAGCAGCTGTAGTAGTAGTAGTAATGTCATGGTAGTAGTAATTGTAGTAGCAGTAGGAGTGGTGGTGGTAGTAGTAATGGTAACAGTACGCTAGCGGTTACAACATGTATGATGTGAACTATTTTATTTAGAAGTCTGGTTGATACAGAAAGCAAGTTCTTGCCTTCGGGGATGACTACGCAGGTATGAAACTGTCTTAACGGAAACTTTCGTGCATGAGACCTCCGTTCCATCTAACTGTGAATAGAAACCTGATTCTTTTGAGGGGTTGAAACTCCAAAAACTTCATTCTTCAAAACAATCGCGGGCCCTCGGTAGTTCAGTTGGTTTGAGAATCGGATTCACATGCTAACGGTTGTGGGTTCAAATCCCGTGGTGCGCTACATTAAAAATGGCCTTCTTACCGTCCCATCTTTTAACATCATTGTTGTTTTGGTGGAGTCAGTATAGAATTAGATACGTCCCCCTTCCCACATTTCCCTGGGATGGTTATCCCCGTTGGCCATATCACTTGAGGTGGGTGCCGACGTAAAAACTGAACCAAACCAACCAAACCATCTTCAAAACAATGTACTACTCGAGGATAGTGGCGTCAGGGTCCGCTAGACCTGTTTTATAGCTGGTGGGCCTCACTACTCTGCACATAAGACATGAACATTAGTGAACAATAGAAAAAAAGAAAGTAAAGGAAGCATTAACACCAATCAAGGGGAGGATGATGAAGGAACAGATCAAGCCTAATGGATGATGAACACGGACGCACCATAACACATGCATCATCAAAGAAGTTACAATTTCCATTTCACTTTCTCAAGATAATGTCTCCGCGCTCGGAATGAATTCCATATGCACTGACGTCAAAGGTGCCATGAGATGGAGAAGATCCAGAATGGTCACGGCATAAATCTTAAGTCTGTACATAAACCAATGAGATAGCCAGGTCCTGAGGTCCTACCTAGATAGTTCCATTGACCCTGAGGTCGTAGAGGAGCGAGATGATAGAGACTTTTCCCGGGGCCAGCACCACGAGGGCGGCGCCCATACGCTATCCCTCGATTCAATTTTTTTTTACCAAGACCAGAAAGGCAAGAAGGCTAATTGACCTTCAAGGGGTGGGACCTGGAAATCAACCTGGAAAATCAACCTATCTCTCCAATGTGTTATACTAAGGCAAACTTGACAATGCTCTGCTCTTCGCGATTTTCAACTGCCGTGGGATCTTTAGCGTGTGCAGCTAGAAGGCATACAGGTTCGACTCGTTTTTCGTCCCCTTCCGAAGGACTAGAGTTCAGTTAGATTTTCCGGTCAAACTGAGGAGAAAAAGTTGACTGAGGAGGATTGAATCTACGACCTCCCAGTGACTCACCCGATACGCCAACAATTTCACCAGTGGAGCAATCGTCTTTCTGGCTGCTTCTCCCCCCCCCCCCCCCCCCCCCACCCTACATCCATCTGTCTATCCGTTTTTCTTCGCTTCCTCTGGAACCTCTCGAGACAGTCTTGATGGAGGCAGACACAAGTAGATCACTCATAAGGAGGATTAGGAAAAGACAGGCAACATTTATAGGCCATTTTATGAGGACGGGGGATTTGGAGCACCTGGTCACAACGGGAAAGCTGGAGGGAAAGAGAGCACCAGGTAGACCCAGGGAGAGAATGCTGGATGGACTTTCAGAGTGGCCGGGGATGAGGAGGGTGGGGGATATGCTAGGGGCAACGAGAGATAGAGATGGTTGGAAGTCCATGGTCGCCAACGCCATGCGGCAGGGCACCTGATAATGATGATGATGATATTGTCTGGGGATATATTTCTCTGTTGCGCTTGTGCAAGGTTTCCAAGTAGGACAGACAAGAAGCTTGACTGCATGATAGTGATGACATATTTCTCAGGACTTGTGATCTTAACGTAGCAGTAGGCGGGAGCCTAGGAGAATTGACAGATGCTTGATACTTGAATGAAGTGTTCTAATGTTCCTTGAATCAATAGTGAGACTGCTGCTTACCGCATTGATTTCTATGGCTGTTGTTTCACTTGGAAAGTCAGTGCATCGTGAATGAAACTGAACCACTATCTTTATTATGAATGGAAGTGAAAAGACGATGCTGTTACAACATCGTGCTCTTTTTACGTGTTCATTTGTTGACGTATTTTGTACCCGCTGATATTAGAATCGTAACACGCAAATAGCAATACGAAGTAGACCTACCTCCACAACCAAACACAGGACGATCTCAGCAAGGCCCAGCTTCTTTCAGGCATGTTTTTAAATGGTGATGGGATATTTCTTTGTCTCAACATCCCGTTTTCCCCTCTGCTAACTTCATGTGTTGGATGTGGGGAGACGACAAGCTATATGAGTATGTGGACTTACCTATTCACATGACAAGAACAAATGTAAAAGAAATACGACGAGCAGATATTGAACCCACATTGTACACACGAGAAAACCAATACTCAACGTACAATACATTATGTA
>CM060306.1:102779616-102789616 GCA_030674185.1 Monoplex corrugatus | reverse complement strand
TCCATTGAGACGGCGAGATGTTCGTGAAAGGTTATCTGTGCAGGCCACAATGAATCAGTATCTATGCGCGCGTGCTATCTCTGTGTGTCTGTCTCTCGCAAACACACACACACACACACACATACACACACACACACACACACACACATACACACACACACACACACACACACACACACACACACACACATACACACACACACACACACACACACACACATACACACACACACACACACACACATACACACACACACACACACACACACACACACACACACACACACTATTGTAGAAACAAACACACCGACGAAGGAAAATAGACATGCAAAATTTACACAACCATCATGATTTTGCAGAAGAGAGAGAGAGAGAGAGAGAGGAGAGAGAGAGAGAGAGAGAGAGAGAGAGAGAGAGAGAGAGAGAGAGAGAGAGAGAGAGAGAATTATTTTTCGATGCACTGACATTAGCACAACAACAGTTCTTTTTTTTCTTACAACCAGTCCTCGTTCATGGAGATAGTGAGAGAAAAGAGACACAGAGAGAAAAGGGCATTAATAGAAATGCACTGTAATAGCACAGAGAAACCAAATAATGCAACATTGGAAAATCAGTGGTATTAAAGACAGAGAGAAGAGAGAGAGAGAGAGGAGAGAGAGAGAGAGAGAGAGGAGAAAGAGAGAGAGAGATGGGTGGATAGCTAGATAGATAGATAGATAGATAGAAAGAGGTGGATAGATAGACAGATAGATAAATAGATAGATAGATAGACAGAGAGAGAGGAGAGAGAGAGAGAGAGAGAGAGAGAGAGGAGAGAGAGAGAGAGAGAGAGAGAGCATGACAAAGACAATGACGATGACAATGACAATGGCAATGACTTTATTAGGTTAAACCCATTTTTCAAACTTTGCCATTGTCGCATTTTTCCCCTCAAGCGCACCAAATTTTCTGAGATATATATGGAATCACATTGTTTTGCTCACTCTATGCAGGCGGTATGTTGCTGCACAGCTTTCATACTCCACCTCCAGTGGGCGTGCATGTTTCCATACACCACAAGGCATTGACTGGACTTTTCACGATCTTTCAATACGCATATTTGGTGATCTGTGATCGTATCTCCATACAGGAAGGTTAGGTTAGGCAATAACAGGTCTTCTCACTTGCTGCCCTGGGAAATCTGGAGAAAAAAATGCATTGTTTACTCGATACACAGGAGGTACCCAGGCGAAGATGGAATGCTAAAACTTTGGATTGTAAGTCTGACGTTTTAACTACTTGACAACTGCGCCATTCACTGATATGGGTATCTTGCTATAATGGCATAAAAGAATCGGGGGCTGCCCAGTTTGTCACAGGCCCAGTTTGTCACAGGCCCAGTTTGTCACAGTGGGTAGACTACTTGCTACCTCCATGCTACCCTACCCTATCTTCGGCCTGCACCAAGTGTAGGCTTGGGCGGGTTCGAAACCGGGTTCGAATTGGTGGTGTACAGATAGTCCCTCTAAAATGTCAGTTCAGCTTGTGTTGTTCAAAATTTCTTCCTTTTTGTATGCAAATCAAAGCAAATTACTCTGTAAAAATTTCAACAATGAATGTTCTTTGGTTAAAAACAATTGAAAAATAAAATTCTATTCATACAATCAATCAATCATTCATTTACTGTTTTTGAGAGTGTCAGTGATAACTTCCATCATGCAGGGCACAGTCGAGGGTGGGCGCAAGCGAGGACGACAAAGAAAGAGCTGGTTCGACAACATCAAAGAGTGGACGGACATGACCCAGACCCTGCCAGACCTCTTGGTGCAGGCCGAAGATAGAGTGACAAACTGGGCCTGTGACAAACTGGGCCTGTGACAAACTGGCATGCTTCCAAAGAATCAATGCACAAATTAAAGCATCAGTAATATTATGATAGATAGATAGATGGATAGATAGATAGATAAAATAGATATATAGATATATAGATAGATAGATAGATAGATAGATAGATAGATAGATAGAGTGAGTGAGTGAGTGAGTGAGTGAGAGATATATAGAGAGAGAGATAGGAAGAGAAAGAGAGACAGAGAGACAAAGACAGAAACACACACACAGAGACAGAGATAGATAGATAGATAGATAGATAGAGACAGAGACAGAGACAGAGACAGACAGACAAACGGACAGATGGACAGACGGACAGACAGACAGAGAAAGAGAGAGAGAGAGATAGAAAGTGAGAGAAAGAGAGATAGATGAAGAAAGAGAGATAGATGAAGAAAGAGAGATTGAGAGAGAGACAGAGAGACAGAGAGACAGAGAAAGACAGATGAAGAGAGGAGAGAGAGAAGGAAAGAACGAGAAAGAGAGAGAGAGAGAGAGAGAGAGAGACAGAGAGACAGAGAGACAGAGAGACAGAGAGACAGAGACACAGAGAGAGAGAGAGCGATAACGTAATGCACGTACTAGCACCTCGTGGCAGCTTCAAGCCTTTGATGTTTTTGAAAAAGGTCCATGAAAAAAAAAGGCATGGTTTGCAAGAAATTTTACAAAGAGATTGATCACGCTAACAGGGACACGTGTGCACGTCTCATCATCTCTCTTATCTTTCATCACTTCCTCCTTTTCTATTTACTTTGTTCACAAAGCCTCTGTTTGAAGTTCAACGAGATCTTTGCTTTGAGTGACAGAGAGAGAGAGAGAGAGAGAGAGAGAGAGAGAGAGAGAGAGAGAGAGAGAGAGAGAGATGGGACATTGGAGGGAAGAAGAAGGAGAGATGGGAGAGAGAAAGAGGAGAGAGAGAGGGGGGTGGGACATTGGAGGGAGGAAGAAAGAGAGATGGAGAGAGAGAGAGAGAGAGAGAGAGAGACAGACAGACAGACAGACAGTCAGAGAAAGAGAAACAGAGAAAGAAACAGACAGACAGACAGAGACAGAAACAGACAGAGACAGACAAGCAGACAGGCAGACAGACAGACATACATGCAAACAGAGAATGAGAGAGAGAAAGAGAGAGAGAGAGAGACAGACAGACAGACAGACAGACAGACAGAGAGAATGAGAGATAGAGAAAGACAGACAGAGAGAGGAGAGAGAAGGAAAGAATTGAAGAGAGAGGGGGGAGAAAGAGAGAGAGGGGGGGAGAGAGAGAGGGAGAGAGAGAGAGGGAGAGAGAGAAAAAGAAAGAAAGAAAGAGAGAGAGAGAGAGAGGAGAGAGAGAGAGAGAGAAAGAAGGAGGGAGGCGAGATAGTGCCCATGCTGTCTTGATTGCACTGAACAAGTAGTTGCTTCCTGTCATTTTTTTTCCCTATCATTTTCTGCCTTGTTGGTCCATTCACCTGTATGTGTTGGATAAAGTCTTACGTACTTTCTCTTTAGGAGTGACAATTGTATACATGCATGTATTAAGTGCATTTTTGGTTCTATGGAAATGAGATATGCGAAAGCAATTTTTTTTTGTAATTTAGGCCTGTTTTTATGTATGTTTTAGTGTCCTGGTTATATTTAGATTTATATTCACATTCTCAACAATCTCCTCCTTGCAACTGATACTGGCAAAGTCTCTATCCTCACACTCCTTGATCTGTCTGCAGCCTTTGATACCATTGATCATGGTATTCTCCTTTCTAGACTTCATCATACTTTTGGCATCTCTGACATTGCTCTCTCCTGGTTCACTTCATATCTATCAAACAGAAAACAAACTGTTCTCATTAATGGCACTTACTCTCAACCTGCATACCTGACCTGTGGTGTTCCACAAGGATCTGTCCTTGGCCCTGTTCTTTTCACTCTTTACGCCTCCCGCCTGTCCACCCAACTTCAAGACAGTGACTCACCTGACAATATACAGCGCCTCTTGACTAGCACCACTGAGTGTTACTCGGACATTAAGAACTGGATGACATATAATAAACTTCAGCTTAATGACGACAAGACAGAAGCTATCCTCATTGGCACCCATCAGAAACTTTCTCAGCTGCCTCCTCTTTCTCTCCCATTATGTAACACATCAGTCCCAATTTCTGATTCAGCTAAAAACCTTGGTGTCTGCCTTGACTCTACCCTCTCCATGAACAACTTTGTTTCTCAAACTGCCAGATCTTGCTACTATCACCTCCATCGTATAAGCCTGATCAGGAAGTATCTCTCTGTCGAAACAACTGCAAAACTCGTTCTCTCCTTCATAATGTCTCGCATTGACTATTGCAATTCACTCCTGTCTGGTCTTCCTGCCTCCACCATTCACATCCTACAGCGCATTCAAAACAATGCTGCACGCCTTGTACTCAAAAAGAAAAAAAGCTGACCACATATCTCCTCTCCTGGCACAACTTCACTGGCTCCCTGTATCAAAGCGCATACAGTACAAACTAGACACCATGTGCTACAAAAGCCTCAATAACGCAGCCCCCGATTACCTGTCAAGCCTACTTGAGATCTATGTTCCCTCACGTACCCTCCGCTCTGCCTCCGATCCTCTGACTTTTCGCTTTCCACGCACTAAGCTCAATACCTATGGTCCACGAGCCTTCTCTGTTTCTGGTCCACTTTCCTGGAACAAACTTCCTCTCTCAGTCCGTCAGCAACCTACTTTTGTCTCCTTCAAGTCCGCTATCAAAACTCACCTTTTCTCCTCTGCATAAAATCCTGACCTCACTCAGTCCCCTCTGCAGCCTGTCTCCACTCGGAGGGGAATCGCATTGTAATATATAATTGTATATAATATGCTCTCTATAATTTTCCATTGCTTTTATTCTTTCTCCCCATTTATAGCCGTGTGCGTGTGTGTGTGTGTGTGTTTGTGTGTGTGTGTGTGTGTATGTGTGTGTGTGTGTGTGTGTGTGTGTGTGTGTGCGTGTGTGCGTGTGTGTGCGTGCGTGTGTGTGTGTGAGTGCGTGTGTGTCTGTTTTAGCGCTTAGATTTGATTTTATCAAGATTTTGCGCTATGTAAATAAAATATTGTATTGTATTGTATTGTTGTTTTTTAAATCCCCTGTTCGATAAATTGGACGGAGTAGTCAACGCCAGGGGCATCTCTCCAGATGATGTGCGTAAATGCTATAATTTGTGTACTTTATTTTCTTTTCCTTCTTTTTCTGTTGAAGTATGGCATATGTTTTGAAACGGTTATAATCCTGATATAGTTCTACTCAGTCAGCTGGGCTTTAAACAAAAATAACAGTACCAACCCTCCAGCACTCCAAGCCATAATGTGGGATGGAAAGGCCACAACTCTGCTACAGTATCTGCGTGATGTTAGTGATGTACTGAAAATGGAAAGGGGTGGACCTCCACAGACTTTGCTGAGCGTTCTGTTGTTTCTTGATAACGCTGCTTGCTCCTTCATTACAACTGACAGTGCTAACTAGGAAGGTGAACTTTTGAGTGCGGGTAGCTCTGTCCCATCTACTTGAATTGATAAGGGGCTTGGATGTTTAGTGTAGTCACCTATATTATTTTCTGAATTACCTTTTGGCCTAGGTATTGTGGGAAGATGTTAAAAGGCAATGTTTTGTCAAGAATGGATCAGTGAGTGTGGGAGACCAACGCCAAGTTGGCAGCAAAGTCAAGACCTTTTGGTGTTAAAAAGATTTCATACGATGTCTCTTGGTTGGTCCTCAGTCGTTCGTCTCATTACCCACTCCATGTCTATGTTGAAGAGCAGTGCAGACATCATACATCCTTGTCTTACTCCCGTCTTCACGTCAAAACTGTGCATACCATTTCCTTCTGCCATAGGTTAAGTCGAAATGAAAGCTTTTGATACAAGGACAACCTTGCAGTGGATTCTGCATATCAGAGCATATGCATAAACTGTCCCTGCGTATGCTGTAAAAGCCTCAAATCTACAAAGTTAATGTACATGTTCAGCTGTCTCTGTCCTTCTGTGCATTGCTCTAAAACATTTCGCTGGGTGAATGGTTTAGTTAGCTATCCTCTTCCTTTCCGGAAACCTGCCCGTTCTTTACCTGGGTTATTTGTCAACTGCGCCTAAAATTCGTTGAATGACTTTTACAAGGATTTTCTTGGAACTGACAAAAAGGTGATTCCGTGCTGATCATTGCAGTAAACCTGAGCATCTTTCTTCGAAAAATATTTCGTAAGTGCGTTTTGCAATTAGGGTTATATGTGCGTGTTGGTGGTGAAATAGGTTGCCGTAAACAGGCGTAGGAAGGGCAGACAAGGATGTGGTAAGTCCTGTGTGTGGGCGCCAGTAAACAGAAGTGTTTTTCTTTCATTCCTTTCATTCTTATGTTTTTTTTATCACGCTTCTTAAGGCGCACCTTTTCCTTTCACAGTAAGTGTTATTGACTGTGGTTAAACGTCACACAGGCAGGGTTCCCAGATCGCTTTCAATAATGCACGCACGATCTTACACCGCTGACTGCCCGATCCTTTGGTCAATAGTACATGACTTCACGGCTGTTGGCGTGCTTTGCTGTCGTCTGCACATCCAGTGACTAGGTCACAGACGACTGCATCATTAATGCATGGGGATCAACTGGGGACACCCGCACTGTAGTGCTGATTTCTCTAGACATCAAACACAAAGGAGAAATCACTGCCTGGAATCAAGGTCTCCTCTGGTGTGTGGGTTTCATGAGAGCATGACATCTTTGGCTCCCGTCAGCTTCCTGGCACTAGGATTTTGACAGGATAAATTTGGTGTTGGTGGCGTGTTGTGGTGCCAGAATGGGTGGACTGGGATCAGTGCCACTCAGGCGGGGCATTGGCCGGGAAAAGAAAAAACCAAATCATCATCACGTGCCCTGCCGCATGGCATTGGCGATCATGGTCCTCCATATGTATCTACCCTTTGTCACTGCAAGATCATCATCATCATCATCATCATCATCAATATCATCATCATCATCATCATTCATCATCATCATCATCATCATCATCATCATCATCATCATCATCATCATCATCATCATCATCATCATCATCATCAACAACAACATCATCGGCCACGGCCATCCAAAGCAAGAAAAAAACAAAGCTAAGTAAAAAAAAAAAATACACACACAAAACAAAGCAAACCAAACCAAATCAAACCAAACAACAACAAAAACAACAATCACCTTCGAATGCCGTCAACATATCCAGACGTATAACAGTGCATTGTGACATGCTTCAGAAGGCTTACGATTCTAAGAAGACTTACAAGCGTGTGACTCATTATTCAAGACCCGCCGTTCTGTAGGGCTCTCTTTGATTAAGGAGTCGGTCGCCGTGGTCAGCAGAAGATTTCAATTTTCAATTTCAATTTCTCAAGATACGTATCCACGCTCGGAATGAATTCTGTATGCACTATCGTCACATGTGCCATGTGATGGAGAAAATCCAGAATGATCACGGCGCAAGCCTTAAGCTTGCACATAAACCCAAGAGCTGGCCAGGTCCTGAGGTCCTACCTAAGATAGTTCCATAATTCTGAGGTCGTAGGAGAGTGAGGTGACAGAAACCTCAACTTTTCACGGGGCCAGCACCACGAGGGCAGCGCCCATCCCCTCTCTCTCTCGCTTCAAAGTCATATTCATATTCACAATCTTTTTTTTACCAAGACTTCAGAAAGGCAAGAAGGCTAATTAGTCTTCAAGGGGTGGGACCTGGGAAATCAACCCGACTCGTTTTTCGTCCCCTTTCGAAGGACTGGACGTTCAGTTCGATTTTCCGGTCAAACTGAAGAGAAAAGTCGAGGCCTATACGGGGAGCAAACCTGGAACCTCGAATTCAGTCATTGGCAGGTTAACGTCTGAACCATTCTGCCACTCTTCTCCCTCTCAACAGAAGAAAAGCTGGGTGGCAAATGTCAAAGTCTGGACCAACTTCAGCATGTATTTTCGGCCCCAACTGTCTTCTGTTCAGAACTGAGCGTGCTAGGGCTCATTGAGAAGACGGGGACCACACAGTCCAATTTAAGATGCGTCATTCAGGGTGGTGCTCCAATTCCGTGACCAACACTGCAGGTGTCTGTATATCTCGGGTCTGTTTGACGCCGGGGCGTTTTATGAAGGGAAGCATGA
Source organism: Monoplex corrugatus (assembly GCA_030674185.1). NCBI lineage: Eukaryota > Metazoa > Mollusca > Gastropoda > Littorinimorpha > Ranellidae > Monoplex > Monoplex corrugatus. The sequence goes on along the minus strand of CM060306.1, from coordinate 102,781,601 downwards.
AAGAGACTCTTGTCAAGCAGCCCCAATCTAGAATGGAACTCCGTAACATCATGACTATCATCATCATCGTCATCATCATCATTATCGTCATCGTCATCATCATCGTCGTCATCATCTTCCCTATCAATGATCTTCTTATGTCTGCCTCCATCAAGACTGTCTCGTTTGGAACTGTCCATGGAACTCTTCAACATTCTTCTTAGAAACCTCATCTCTATATAACATTTAACATTAACCAAGGCGAAATCCCACTAAAGACAAGAAGCACAGAGACATGAGCTTGCTACAGCTCACCTAAAAAATTATTAAATTCTCCACTCTGGTATAGCTATGCCTTAGCGACATGGTCCAACAGTCCCTCGCATGCATGTCTAAGGTTGAAAGACGTGAAACTGTTAAGATAAATGACCGAGAAAAACGACAAGGAATGGCGTGGGTTGAGATTTCACCAGGTGCTCAATGAAAACACACGCAACAGAAATTTAAGACGAGCGTGCTGCCTCTTGTCTGAGGTGCCAGACTGTCACACCTCCTTGTTGTTGTCCTACGTCGTTGTTGTGGTTATTGTTGGTTGTTGTTGTTTTTGTTATTGTTTGTTGTTACTGTTGTCGTTGTTGTTGCTTGTTTTGTTTGGTTGACGTTTTTGATTTTGTTTGTTTTTTAGTTGTTGATCTGTATTCATTTCTTTCTCTTCTCTTGTTTTCTTGTTCTTCTTTGTCCTCTTCTTCTTTCTTGTTCCTCGTCCTTCCTTCTTCTTCCTCCTCTGTCCTCCTCCTTCTTTACCTTCTTTCTCCTTCTTCCTCCTTCTTCTTCCTCCTCATTCTTTTTCTTCCTTCTTTCATTTTCTTCCATTTTCTTCCTCTTTTCTTCTTCTTCCTCCTCCTTCATCCTTTATCTTCCTTCTCCTTCCTTCTTCTTCCACCTTGTTCTTTCGTCTTCCTTCTTTTTAGTCCCTTTTTCTTTCTTCTTCTTCTTCCTTCTTGTTCTTCCTTCTTCCTCATCTTCCACTTTCTTCTTCTTCCTCCTCTTCTTCTTCTTCTTCTTCTTCTTCTTCTTTCTTCTTCTTCTTCTTCTTCTTCTTCTTCTTCTTCTTCTTCTTCTTCTTCTTCTTCTTCTTCTTCTTCTTCTTCTTTCTTCTTCTTCTTCTTCTTCTTCTTCTTCTTTCTTCAAGCAAACAGGAACCAGAAAAAAAAAACGAAAAAAAAAAAAAAAAATCAGAGCTCATATTTAATGCAACCAGACAAGACAGGCGCAAATATTTCGGTCAACTGATCTTCGTCAAGCTTTTGGATTGTTCATAAACTGTCCTCTGTACGTTACCATTTTCCCCTTTTGTTGTTGAAGGTATCTAATATAATAAATAATCAAGTATCATTTTATTTCGTGGAGGGGAGGGGAAGAGAGGTTGAGAAGCAGAAGAAGGAAAGAAAGAAGAAGAAAAAAGAAAATATGGTAAAAGAGAAAAGAATGAAAAGAAAAGAAAAGAAAAGAAAAAGAATGTAAAGTTTATGCAAAATATGCATTTTTACATCACATAAAGAACTCAGAAAAAAAAAGAAAAGAAAAAAGAAAAAGAAAAAGAAAAAAAAAAAGAAAAGACAAGCTAGTCAAACTATTCTTTTGTACAAAAAAATATCACGTGCAATCCATATTTATATTTCTCGAGGTCACCACTGCACTGAGATCATGAAAACCTTGAGTTGGCATAAAACTGGACAAGCTTTGAAGACAATGATAGACTGTCACAAAAGTGAAAGCAGACTTTGGAATATTGTCATGTTTTTGAGTAAATTTGTTGACATATTTTCTGTTAGGAATGCTAATTGCAGGCCTTGCTGTTGTGACATGTGACTTGACTTTCGTGCCTAACCTTTTCAAACTTACTCTGTTATGAGTCTTTCTCGACAGTCCATAATACTATATCTTTGCGAAAAAAAATGACAGAGTCGACAAAATCATATTCACATGTTTTGCCAGAGAGACAA
>CM060306.1:102737116-102777116 GCA_030674185.1 Monoplex corrugatus | reverse complement strand
CTGCCAGTCGTTTTGTTTCGCCTTGTTCCTTTGCCTTTTGTCATTTCTTCCTATCAATTTCCACCTTGCTGGTCCATTCACTGTATGTGTTTCAATAAAGCCTTACGTACTTTCTCTTAGGACTGATAATTGGGTACATGTATAAAAATGCATTTTTGGCTCTTGGGAAATGAGATTTGCGAAAGCAGTTTTTGGTAATTTTGGTCTGTTTTTATATATGCTTTAGTGTCCTTACTTATGTTTAAATTTCTATCCAGGTATGTTTTTTTAAATCCCCTGTGTGATAAATTGGACGAGGTGGTCAACGTCAGGAACATCTCCATAGATTATGTGCGCGAATGCATTGATATATTGTACTTAATTTTCTTTTCCTTTTTTTTTTTCTGCTGAAGTACTGTGTATGTTTTTGACACAGTTATAGCCCTGATATGGCTCTACGTAGTCGGCTGGGCTTTTGACAAAAATAACAAATAACAAAATAACAACAACAACAACAACAACAACAAAACCAACGACAAGCTTTGAAAAATGGCTCACAGCTAATAACTTCAAACGCTGGAAAATAAAGTATGATTGTCATTGTCGGTAATACTGTCTGGGTCATTCAGCTCACTGAGCTTATTGCTTACTGACCTTTTTCTTGGCAAAGCGAATTACGCGTGGAAGTGTACTTTTACAGGAAAAATTCAAACAGGTTAAGTTGTAGTCCACACGCTCTTTCCACAATCGCGTCATCTCGGAACAACTGTACCGTTGAATGGCATTAGACAATGTCCTCAAGCTGTACGATGCAATCAATTGCACAAAAGTGGGTCACGTGTTAGGTGAAGAGGATAATGTTGGTCATTTCACATTTTCTCTTTTCTTTTCTTGTTCAACACAGGCATAGAACAATCGGGTAAACACACACACACACACACACACACACACACACACATACACACACACACACACACACACACACACACACACACACACACACACACACACACACACACACACACACACACACACACACACACACACACACACGGAAAAACAAAAGAGCAACATGACCATGCGATAAATACCTAGCAGTCTGCCAAGTCCAATCTACTTCTTTCTAATTTGATTAGATATATGATGTATGAAACTAAGGCTGCATTTACTGACAAAGAACAAGAAGATTAATTGTTATGTAATTATTGTAGATGTATTTGATTATTTTGCTGAATTTATTTCGAAGGGAATTCAGAAAAAATCTGTAAACCGGAGATATTTCTGTTGCTGTAAAAATCGTTGAAGTTTACGACAAAAAAAAAGAGTAAATTACATCGCACTTTTAATTTGCTTTTTTTGTTTTTTTTGTTTTTTAATGATGTTAAGGAAAAAGTCTTTGTTTTTTTTTTTTTTTTTTTTAATGATGTTAAGGAAAGTCTTTTTGTTTTTTTGTTTTTAATGATGTTAAGGAAAGTCTTTTTTTTTACTAAGTGCCATATTCATTGTAGCATCTTTACTCCTTCGATGTGTGTGTGTGTGTGTGGTGTGTGTGTGTGTGTGTGTGTGTGTGTGTGTGTGTGTGTGTGTGTGTGAGAGAGAGAGAGAGAGAGAGAGAGACAGAGGGAGAGGGAGAGAGAGAGAGAGAGACAGACAGACAGACACACAGACAGACACACAGAAAGACAGACAGTCTCAGTGTGTGTGTGTGTGTGTGTGTGTGTGTGTGTGTGTGTGTGTGTGTGTGTGTGTTTTGTCTGTGTGTAGCTGTGTCTGTGAGAGAGAGAGGGAGAGGGAGAAAGAGAGAGGGAGAGAGAGAGAGGGAGAGAGAGAGAGGGAGAGAGAGAGACTGTGTGTGTGTGTGAGAGAGAGATGAGAGAGAGAGAGTGAGAGACAGAGGGAGGGGGAGGAGAGAGACAGACAGGACAGACACACAGACAGACACACAGAAAGACAGTCTCAGTGTGTGTGTGTGTGTTGTGTTGTGTGTGTGTGGTGTGTGTGTGTGTGTGTGTCTGTGTGTAGCTGTGTCTGTGAGAGGGAGAGGGAGAAAGAGATGAGGAAGAGAGGAGAGGGAGAGAGAGAGACTATGTGTGTGTGTGTGTGTGTGTGTGTGTGTGTGTGTGTGTGTGTGTGTGTGTGTGTGTGTGTGTGTGTGTGTGTGTGTGTGTGTGTCTGTGTGTAGCTGTGTCTGTGAGAGGGAGAGGGAGAAAGAGAGAGGAAGAGAGAGAGAGGGAGAGAGAGAGACTATGTGTGTGTGTGTGTGTGTGTGTGTGTGTGTGTGTGTGTGTGTGTGTGTGTGTGTGTGTGTGTGTGTGTGTGTGTGTGTGTGAGTGCATACGTAAGTGTATGAGAACAATGTATAAAGAGATTGAAAGAATTTTAACACTTTTGTCTACATTAGTTTTCCTTTTAAAAACTATAGCAGAAAATGAAATTTCAGTTGTTTATTTATAATTGTAACCTCAGAGTAAAGAAGAAGAGAAGTGTGATGAGGAAAGATACTTGTGTTTCTATTGATGCCGCTCGTTTTGCCAGGACATGTCAAATTGTTAACATACTCACACAGCATAAACTAGTACACCAAACATAACTATAAAAACGGGGTTGTTCTATATAAAAATAGAAAAACAAATGTAACAAGAACACCGGCAGAAGCAGCAAAACAATAGCAGATTTATATATGACAATAAACATGACAATAAATACTATTCATAATCACAAATACAGCCATTAACTAAACAAGAACACTAGCAGAAGCAGCAAAAAAATAACAGATTTATTATGCAATAACGTTGACAATAAACATTACTAGTATATCACAAACACAGCCGATAACTAAACAAGAACACCAGTAGAAGCAGCAAAACAATAACAGATTTATTGAGGACAATAACATTGACAATGAATACTACTAACATCACAAACACTACCTATAAAAAAAACAAGAACAACAGCAGAAGTAGCAAAACAACAGACCTAGTGGTGACAACAACTGACAATAAACATTACTAGTATATCACAAATACAGCCGATAACTAAACAAGAACACCAGTAGAAGCAGCAAAACAATAATAGATTTATTGAAGACATAACACTGACAATAAATGCTACTAATATTTCACACACAAAAAACGGCCAATAACTAAACAAGAACATCAGCAGAAGCAGCAAAACAACATGAGTGAGTGATGACAATAACACTGACAATTAAATATCACTAATATATCACAAATACAGCCAATATCTAAACAAGAACGCCAGCAGAAGCAGCAAAACAATAGCAGATTTATCGATGTCAATATCACGGACAATATATGTTAATAAAAATCACAAACACAGCCAATAACCAAACAAGAACACCAGCAGAGGCTGCTAAAACAATAACAGATTTATTTATGACAATAACATTGACAATAAACACTACTAACATAATACAAACACAGTCAATAACTAAACAAGAACAGCAGCAGAAGCAGCAAAACAATAGACGTATTGATAACAATAATAACTCACAATAAATACTGCTAATATATCACAGAGACGGCCAATAACTGAACAACAACAACAGTAGAAGTAGAAAACTATACCAGATTTATCGATGACAATAAAAATTAAATTATCACTGACCATAGATATTAATAATACATCACAGAGACACGAAAGAAGAATAAGAACGCGTATTTAATAAAACAAGAGAAGACAGGTGCAAAGTTTCGGTCAACTGGCTCCTGTTTGCTTGAATGCGGGCAATCACGCTTGTTCTGGATCACAAAGACTGCCAACAACTACGTCTTCAATATTTCAGTAATCACATCTCTGTTAAAGTCCAGTAACAGTCATTCCTAATGAAGGAAGACAAGGCTCAAATGATATGACCGAATTTTCGCCACCATGACGTCACGACAGGTACTACTACATCAACACTAATCGTGGCATCAGAAAAGTGACACGGGGCAACACGTGTCTGTTGATTTATAGGACACGAGAGACTGACAGCAATTTTCTGACTCTTTTGTAATGGTGATATCACGAGTTATGCCCCATCAACACGAGACTGACAGCAATAGTCTGTCTCTTTTGTAATGATGATTTCACGAGTTATTCCCCATCAACACGAGGCTGAAAGCAATAGTCTGTCTGTTCGTAATGATGATTTCCGGTCCGGATTTATTGCCCGACAGCACCGAAACAAGGGAGATAAAGAGACTGATTGTCCCCCGTTTTATAAATACTGCATTGGGGTTGGTTGGGAGTTGGTTACTTGTTTGAAGAAAACTGGGGCAGCAGGTCTGGTCCTTCATTAGTTACAAGTGTTCTTTTGTTGTTGTGTTTTTGTCTTAAGCAAAATAACACTTTAGTAAAAAGTATGATGTTTTGAGGGGGAAAGGGTAGAGTTTTTGGGAAGAGAGACGCTGAATCAGTTAGGTTGTGGTTTGTTTGACTGTGTCATTTTCTGACTCTGATGATAAAAGTATACAAAAAAAAAAAAAACAACACACAAAAAACAACAACAAAAACCTTCAGATTTTTGTATACGACATCGTCTACAGATCTACTTTATTATTGCAAAAATTGGACAAGCCATATACTAGTTTGTATCATGATTTTGATCCAGTACATTTCAGATTTGGGTTGAGTCGCAAGGTCCATATGTGAACACAGGAACCAATATTCTGGGCATGAAATTAAGCCGTAAGAGTCTTTGATAGTACTGTTTAGCAGCAGTTATCAACAAAACCAAAAAATAATTAAAAAGTAAAAAAGAAAAAAAGAAAGATAGGAAGAAAGAAAAACAAGAAGAAAAATAGTCATTGGGTGTTTATCAATTCTTTATGGACGGATCTTTTGTCAAGACTGATTCCAGATTTGAAATGCGCATAGTTATGGATAGATTTCAAGTAGGCTTGAAAAATCTTCAGTATCATTTCTGCCATTCATGGATAGTGTGAGTATAGAGCTATACGACAAACGCAGTAGGCCCTTTTGAACAATTTCCAGATTTCTTTTTTTCAGTTTGAAATATAAATCTGAACAACCACCCAACCACCCAACCACCCACTCACCAACCAACCAACCAACCCACTAACTAACTAAACAAGCAACCAACCGACCAACCAAAAAAACCAACCAACCAACCAGCCAACAACCAACCAGCCAGCCAGCCAAACAACCAACCAACCAACCAACCAACCAACCAGCCAACAGTCAACAACCAACCAGCCAGCCAGCCAGCCAGCCACCCAACCAACCAACCAACCAACCAACCAACCAACCAACCAACGAATCAACCAACCAACCAACCAACCAACCAAACCAACCAACCAACCAACACAACCAACCAAACCCAACCAACCAACCAGCCAACCAACCAACCAACGAATAGACCGAATGGTTAATAATGAAGAAGTAACTCGGTCAGATGGACAATTGCGTTTTACAGCATCACAAAGCTCAAGCCATTAAAAATGGCGCCTGACGGCCATGTTAGGGTGTGGACACCACATTCCAACCCAGGCTGTGTCAATACCACACGTGACCACGCACTTACCACCAAGATTTCTCTCTGGCCTGTCAACATTGATTCACACCGCCACCTTTCATTCTGAAACGTCACATTGATCAGCTTGGAGACAATCCTCTGAATAATGATGGGGTTTGTGTAATGAAAAAACAAACCAAACAAACAAACAAACAAACAAAAAACAAAAAACCCATCAACGACAATAACAACAATAACAAAACAAAAATATTGGTGATAGAGTTATATCAACAACAACAACAAGAACAACATCTGGAATAATAATGATGTTAATAACAATAATGATAGTAATAACAACAAGAACAACAACACAACAACAATAATGATAAAACAATAATAATGATGACAATGATAATAATAATAATGATAATAATAATAATAATAATATAATAATAACGATGATGATGGTGATGATGATGATTGATATGATGATGATGAAGAGAAGAAAAAGAAGAAGATGATGATGATGATTATGATGATCATGATGATGATGATCATGATGATGATGATGACAGCAACAATAATGATGATATTATCAAGAACATAAACAGTCATAATGATATATTGATAATAATAATAAGAAGAATGACGACGACTTCTATGACGATGACGACGACGACGATGACGATGATGATGATGACGACGACGACGACGATGATGATGACGATGATGATGATGATGAGATCAAGAATGGTGATATATCCAACTTCTGAGTGTATCCTTTTTTTTTTTTTTACATACACATGTAAAACCCGTTTATTGATGGACGCACATCATTATCCTATTTACCTTTTTTGTGTGTGTAGTCCTGAAGTTGGATCATAATCATGTAAACGAAACAATCAATCTTTGCTATGATAACCATGTAAATTAAAACAAAACAAATCAATCTTTGAGCCTGACTTGTCTGGTTGTATCAAATACGCGTTCTTCTTCTTTTTTCGTGTTTGTTTTTTTTTTTCCTGGTTCCAAATCAGTTTTTGCTAATGTATGATTTTACTGGTAAAAAAAATAAAGAAGAATAAAAACAAACACATATTTGACTTCCATCTGTTCGATCTTAAACATTGACTTTTGTTTTAAAAGAGGTTAGGAGGTCAGAAGGATGGAGAAGGTGGGGGGGGGGGGGGGGTATACAATGACTCAAACAAACACGTGATAGAAAAGGACATTTCTTTAATATTTACAAAGGTAGCCACATGCGTAATAGTATTATAGAGTCTTTGACGGAAAAGATTGAGCCCACGAACATTATTAACACGAGGTGATTCACCTGCCTGCATTTCCTTACATGTCTGATGACGTTTTTTTCGCTGTACTCTTCCACATGATTAACATCGACAGCTGGTTCGTCGGTCACATTTTCCTCTTCTTGGGTTCATCTCAATGATGTGTGGGTCGGTGAGTGCCCTTCTCTGTCTCTCTGTCTCTTTGAATGTGTCTGTGTCTGTGTCTGTCTGTCTCTGTCTCTGTCTCTGTCTGTCTCTCTCTCTCTCCTCTTTCTCTCTCTCCTCTGTGTGCGTCTCTCTCTCTCGTCTGTGTCTCTTCTCTGACTTCTGTGTCTTCTATCTCTGTCTCCTGTTTCTGTCTCTCTCTGTCTCTAAGTCTCTGTTTCTCTCTCTGTCTCTAAGTTCTGTTATCTTCTGTGTTTCTTATCTGTCTGTATGTCTGTTCTGTCTGTCTGTCTCTGACTGTCTGTCTCTACTTTCTCTTATCCCCTGTCTCTCACTGTCTGTCTCGTCTGTCTGTCTTTTGTTTCTCTGTCTGTCTATCTGTCTGTCTCTCTGCCTGCCTGCTTGTCTGTCTGTCTGTCTCTGTCTCTCTCTCTCTCTCTCTCTCTGTCCCTCACCAATTATACCAGCCGTGCGTGTTTCTGTATAATGAATGGGGTAGTCAGTGACAAAATGTGACGTCAGCCTCCGGCGGCAATTAGCCGCAAGTGAAATCACTGAGAGCGGGCCCCGGAGAATTGACTCACTAAAGTATTGCTGGCTAGCACTGCTGCTTGTAGCTCTGCGAAAAGGAGAGCAGAGTGAGTGAAGTCTCCCTCCTGTCTCTGTCTCTGTATAGCCAGCCCATCAGCAAGCCCTACGTTGTGCCACCCCCGTGACGACACACGGTAACTGAGCACCTCACGGGTTCAGGCAAAAACTCGAGGGACTCGGAGGAGGTCTGGCCCCCAGACGTGTGGCACGCAGGCCCACTGGCGTGTGGACATGCCCTGGGTGTCCACAAACCAGACCCCCAGCTATGGGTAAATAGCACCACTGCCTAATGGTTGTCACGGGAGACACCAAGACTAAGGGAGTAAACCCTGCCACCATTGCCTTGTGGTTATCTCGGGAGAGGCCATGACTAAGGGAATAAACCCTGAGAGAAAACCACCCCACTGCCTTGTGGGTCTCTCGATTGTTCATGTACTGACTCTAGAGATATCCTTTTCAACAAAGATGATGATATTATTTCGGTAGTCCAGCTGATTCTCAGATCCCCTGTTGGTAGGTAGATTGTTATGAAGAGTTAATTAATTGTTGTTTGTTATTAATTGACACTGTTAACTTATTGTTTTGAATTATTGATTGTAATTGTTCCCCTTCTTACATTCAAACTTCCACTACCCCTTCCCATCCCATACCCACCCCCACCCCACCCTTTTTTTTTCTCCCTGTGTGTGTGTGTGTGTGGTGTGTGTGTGTGTGTGTGTGTGTGTGTGTGTGTGTGTGTGTGTGTGTGTGTGTGTGGTGTGGTGTGTGTGTGTGTGGTGGTCTTTGATTTAATGTCTATTCACTAAAGTGATTTTAGACAACAATAAAAAAAAATTAAAAAAAACAAAAAAACAAACTGATTAATCTTCAGGAAAAAGAAATGAACCAGAAAAACAAGACAAGAAAGAAAAATTTACAAATGACGTTATCATAATTAGCGATTGAAACAGTAAAATTAGCTAACCATAACACTGAACATGAGAAGTAACGGCGCGTTAAATATAATTCGCTATAGAACTTTTTGACAGGCTAACAAAAAATTCATATGTTAAGGATGGTGAGGCAAATATGTCAGAAACTGTCTTCGTTGATAACGTAGGTATATGTCGTTTTACCCGAACGCATGATAGAATATGACTATGTGTTATCTTTTTTCCACACAGGCACACTACATTCCTGGTGTATTTTGTTTTGAATGCATCAAGTTTCCACCTATACATAAGGGATTGTATACTTCTGCTGGCAGGGAACCGCTTAGGTGTTTTGCTAATTTCAAAATTCATGTAACATTTTTCATACTTTTTCTGTTTATCTTGAAACTGCTTCCATACGTAGGCGTCCACTAAGGTATAACACTCATGCAATGAGAGCGAAAGTTGTATATGATTTGAATCTGGTGAGCTCTTTGCCCCCCGTTTGGCAGCCCTATCAACCATATCATTGTAATGAAAAGAACTATGAGATGGTATCCAGCAGAAAGTAATATCAGTGCCTCTAAAGGATAAACTATTAATCAAGTGAGTAATTTCCAATATCATTTCAGATCTTGTTTGTAATTTTGATAATTCAAGAGCTTGAAGTACAGATTTTGAATCAACGCAAAAAAGTATCTGGGGAATTGTCCTAGGAAGATTTATCATACAATTCAAAGCCATTAAGATTGCAAAGAGTTCTGCAGTAAAGATAGATTTATAAAGTCCTATATAGAAAGATTTCTCAATTTTGAGAGCAGGTATTAAAAACGCTGAGCCTGCTTGTCTCTCAATTATTGAACCATCAGTGTAAACTTTCAAGTGATCGGAATAAAGTCTTCTATATGACAGTTAACGTGACTTGCCAGTAAGTTGATATTATCTTCTTTTTTAAGTCAGTGTGGTGTATGTCAAATCGTGCTCTTTGAAGTTCCCAATTGGGTACTGGTGAAAACGAAGGTCTTAAAGTTATAGGACCTGTGTCTAAATCAGTTCCAGAGCCTTTCATAACATCAGCTGTAAATGTTGCAAGCGTGACCTGTGAGGATATTGATTTAGCTCTTTTTGGAAAGTCGGTGTCTGATCTTACTTTTGTCTCTGTTTTGATGCTGTTTTCTATGGTAGTGTTTCTTAACAGAACTTTAGTAGAAGCGACTTTCCTTTGTTCATCAAGTGGCAACAATTTGATTGCATTGTATGTGCGATGGCAACAGGCATGTAGTGGAAGACCCAGCGCAAGTTTGAAACCTTTACAATCTATGCTCTGCAGTTGTGTGTGTGTGTGTGTGTGTGTGTGTGTGTGTGTGTGTGTGTGTGTGTGTGTGTGTGTGTGTGTGTGTGTGTGTGTGTGTGTGTGTGTGTGTGTGTGTGTGTGTGTCTAAAATCACTATTGTGAACAGACATTAAATAAAGATTCCATTCCATTCCATTCCATGCCTTGTGGGTAGTCATGGGAACCACAAAGGCTACAGAAATTTCCTACAAGTGTACAAAACCGATAGAAGGCAACGGGAAACCACATTGTATATTCCTACGATAGTCACGGCCAAAAGAAAGGGAAAGCAGACGACGTAACTTGAGGCTTCTGTGGAGCACCTTCGTCTGCCAGGGAATGTGATATTGTACAGGTGACATCCGATAGTCATCAAGCCAATGCAATCACTTTCAAAAATATACAAAAAACTGCAACTTGGACTGTAAGAACATTACTGCAAAAAGGAAACTTGGAAAATGTCAAGACAGAGATGGAAAGGCTTAACATCAGTATTTTAGGAATAGAGAGCTGAGATGGAGGGAGCTGGCATGATGATATCAGGCAGGCATGAAATTGTATATTCTGTTGGAGACACACACGAAAGAGGAGTAGGCATCATAATGGACAGGAACAAGTCAAAGTCTTCCAAAGAATACTGGGCTATATCAGACCGAATTTTATTAGTCAGATTGGATGGCATGCATATGATATCAACATCACCTAAGTATACGCACCAACATCCACAAGTCTTGAGGACGAAGTCGACAACTTCTACAAAAAACATTAGAGACAGCCAAGGCTCAGTGTAATCCACAGGGGAATATATAATAATGGGAGATCTTAATGCTAAAGTTGGACAGGAAAAGTAGATGACATAGTTGGACCTCTTGGCCTTAGCACGCAAAATGAATGGGGAGATAAACTTGTTGAGTGGGCGGGCACAAGTAAATGAATTCATATTAGGAAGCACTTGGTTTGAGCAACTTGGCAGAAGAAAATAGAAATGGATGAATCCAGGAGATAAGACAAGAAATCAAATTGATTACATCCTGACAAAAAAAAAAAAATTCTTTACTGAATGGCGAAAACATTACTAGGCAAAGACTGCAACAGTGACCACAACAAAATGAGAAACTCGACAACTGAAGCTGTGCAGAAATCCCTAGAACTGAAAGAAAAGCAAAGAAAGAATGGATGACAAAAGGAATTTTCGGCTTGATGGAAGAACGAAGGAGGGCAAAAGAAAAAGAGGAAGAAAAAAACACACAAGGAGATCAGAAATTGGTGCAATGAAGTTAACGAACTTGGCTGGGCACAGAAATAAAAGACCGACACAAAACAGATTCTGAACTTATGTACTGATGAAATTGCCCACAGGAAAAAGACGTGCACTTAAACTGGTTGCTTAAAATCTAAAGATGATACGATTGAGTACATAAAATATATTTTTGATAATGACAGAAAGGATGAACACATCATAAAAAGGAACGTTGAAAGACCACCAATAACGAAAGATGACGTTAGAGCAGCGATGAAAAATATGAAACGGGAAGAAGCCCCATGACCAGATAATATTGCTACAGAAATGATTCAGGCTCCGGATAAAATAAGTAATGAAAAAATAACTGTCTTCCAAAATAAAGTTTATGACAACGGAAAAATACTTAAATGTATGTCAAAACCAATTTTCATTGCACTTTCAAACAAAAAACAAAAAAAAAAAAAAAAAAGAGCAGGGGCAATACAATGCGAACTTCCATACAATCAGCTTGATGAGTCATGTAACAAATTCTATTAAGAATAATCATGATGAGGACAAGGAACAGAATCAAAACAGAAATAGCAGAAAACAATGTGGATTTGCTGAAGGGAAAGGAATGATTAATGCCAAATGTACCCTAAGAACTCTCACAGAAAGATCAACGTAGCTGAATAAGGATGTATATTTGTGTTTTGTTGGAGGAAGAAGAGGCAGTTGGAGATCTTGCGGTAAAAAACCCCACCAAAAACAAAACAAAAAAAAACTCAGGACTGGCTAGCTCATGGATTTATGTGCAGACTTAAGGCTTGTGCCACGATTACCATCATATGGCAGCTGTGACGCTAGTGCATATGGAATTATTTTTGAGCACGGAGACGTCATTTTGAGAAACTGAAACTGAAACTTTACATGTGCGAGTGTTCTATGTGCTGGTTGTTACGTGCAGCACCAACATCTGTCTGAAATCAACGTTTCTAATCAAATCCCTTCTGGTTATGCCAGTTGCTCGCCGGAGACATCTCATTTCAGAACGCTGTGAATTTTCGCTTCAGGACTTTTTTCAGTGTCCAGGTGTGGTACTGATAGGTGATGATGGGGACGAAGATGGCGTTGATCAGTCTGGCTTTCGATTTCCGTAGGTATACTCTTCTCTAGTCTGGCTTTCGGTTTCCATAGATATACTTTGGTGTTTCAGGAGTGGCATTAGTTCATAGTGTCCTTCTGGACTCTAGTATCAATTTCTCTGTCCAGCTTCCAATCTTCATCAAAACACTGTCTTACTATATGTCACAGGTGCTTTACAACTCTACTAGTTCAAGACGCAATAGACCCTACGCCCGGTCGGCGAGCAGATCTGGCATATTTCTCATACTGCTTTAAATAAAGTCAATGCTAAGAAACGTTATCTATACCGTCTGTGCTTGCCTGTACTTGTGATTAATAGTTATACCACCTAGTAAACAGTCATGGGCCACTAATGTTGTTATCTGATCCCCGTTTATCATCTTGAAGACCTAGAAAGCAGCCATAGGCCAACGATGTGAACATTTAATCTTCACTCACTGTTTTCAGTGACGTGTGTTTCGCACTGTCATGTCTTCATGTTTCATCATTACACTGACAATTATTAATATCAATTTTCTATGCATGTGTTTTCACTTCATATGTTACTGATTAAAATAAATAACTTTTCCTTACCAGGGCATGAAATACGTAAATCCACAAGTTACATGTTTCAGTAGCCTATAGTTACACAAAGCTGGTCTTTTATTATTTTTTCTTTTGCTTTTGAACTCGTGCTCCTGTTCTCCCTTCCCTTAAGTAATACTGACAGGAGCACTGGGTTCAGTTAGGCGCGGTTGTCTTACAGGCAAAGCAAATTACGTGTGAAAATGTACTTTCACAAACTAGTACATAAGGCCAAGGTTTAGTGCACATGCACCATTGAAAACTGTGTCATCTAGGAACAAATTATCAGTCTGTTTTCATTATTTTCAGTCTCTCGGAAGTCAACAATTGTAAAGAAGGAAACATCTATGAGGAAGAACGTTATGTATATACATGCGCTCCACTTGTTCATCAACATTTTATTGCAGTCTTCTCAACTATAAGACTCGTTTTCAGATCTCAAAGACACCAATTGAACGGCAGCGTTCAGGATACTGGCGTCTGTGCGTACCAAGTATGTTTATGAAAGCATATGACTGTCTGTTTCAATCAAACGTACCAAGTATCTTTGTAAAAGCATATGCCTGTCAGTTATGAAAGCATATGACTGTTTCAATCAAACGTACCAAGTATATTTGTAAAAGCATATGCCTGTCAGTTTCAGTCAAACTTTAAAAGATTCCAGGAAAGAGGGAGAAGAGTCTGATTTATTTTAATTGTCAGTTTAACGAGATTATCAAGTGGGTAAGACATCGGAATTATAATGGGAATGTTTGAGTTCGATCCTGACTGGGTACCTCCCACCTGGTGGGTTAAGAGGTGGAGATAATTCCGATATCCTAGGTCAGCATGTGTACAGATCTGTTTGTAAATGATCTCCCTTTGTGTCTATACGCAGCAGAGCATGAAATATGCACGTTAAGGATCTGCAAGTCATTTCAATGTCCGGTGACTTATAGAAACAAAAACACCCAACATGGACACCCACCAAAGTCGGACTATGCACTGAAAAGCAATATACCGCCCTGAATTGTGTTGAAGACAGAACAACGTACATACGCGGATCCGAGAAAATCAGAAAGCTAAAAGGAAACTGGAAGAAACAAAAATCTTGTCAAAACATTGTTTAGGAAGATTGACTAATATGGAAGTGTTAGAAATAGTTTGTGAAAATTGATTATGAATTTGTCAAAAATTGTGTAGGAAAACAGACTGATATGGAAATGACAGAAATTAATTGATGGGGACTAATTATGAATTTGTCGAAGGTTGTTTACCTGGTATTAATCGATATGAACTTGCCAGAGGATGTTTTGGTTGATTAAATGATAATGAACTGTCAGAGCTTTCATAAGCGGACTGATTTATACGAACTTGTCAAAGGCTGCTTAACCCTTGCGCTCATGCAGCCTGTCCATTAGCTGCAAAATCTTAACTCTTTCACCCCTTCCTGCAGGAAACTAATGGATAGGATGAAGAAGTGAAAAGGTTAAGTTTCTGCTTTACTATCATGGCTGACAACGCAGGCTGCTGGCAGATAGAATGAGGGAGTCAAAGGGTTAAGGGGATTAATTTACATGAACTTGTCAAAGGTTGTTTATGGGGGGGGGGGGGGGTGATCTATATATGAACTTATCAAAGGCTGTTTAGGGGGGGTTGACTAATATGAACTAATCAAGGGTTGTTAAGGAGTTGTTTAGGGGGGGGGGGGGTTGATCTATATATGAACTTATCAAAGGCTGTTTAGGGGGGTTGACTAATATGAACTAATCAAGGGTTGTTAAGGAGTTGTTTAGGGGGGGGGGGGGTTGATCTATATATGAACTTATCAAAGGCTGTTTAGGGGGGTTGACTAATATGAACTAATCAAGGGTGGTTAAGGAGTTGTTTAGGGGGGGGGGGGGGGTTGATCTATATATGAACTTATCAAAGGCTGTTTAGGGGGTTGACTAATATGAACTAATCAAGGGCTGTTAAGGAGTTGTTTAGGGGGGGGGGGGGTTGATCTATATATGAACTTATCAAAGGCTGTTAAGGGAGGTTGATTTATATAAACGTGTCAAGGGTTGTTTAGGGGGTTGATTTATATGAACTTATCAAAGGTTGTTTAGGGGGGCTCATTTTATATAAACGTGTCAAGGGTTGTTTAGGGGAGCTCATTTATATAAAACGTGTCAAGGGTTGTTTAGGGGGGTTGATTTATATGAACTTATCAAAGGTTGTTTAGGGGGGCTCATTTATATAAACGTGTCAAGGATTGTTTCGGGGGGTTGATTTATATAAACATGTCAAGGGTTATTGGGGGGGGGGGTTGATTTATATAAACATGTCAAGGGTTATTTGGGGGGGGGTGATTTATATAAACATGTGAAGGGTTGTTTAGGGCGGTTGATTTATGTAAACGTGTCAAAGGTTGTTGAGGGGGTTGATTTACACAAACATGTGAAGGGTTGTTTAGGGGGGTGATTTATATAACATGTCAAGAGTTGTTTAGGGGGTTTATTTAATAAACATGTCAAGGGTTGTTTAGTGGGGTTGATATATATAAACGTGCCAAGGGTTGTTTAGGGCTGTTGATTTATATGAACGTGTCAAGGGTTGTTTAGTGGGGTTGATTTATATGAACGTGTCAAGGGTTGTTTAGGGGGATTGATTTATATGAACGTGTCAAGGGTTGTTTAGTGGGGTTGATTTATATGAACGTGTCAAGGGTTGTTTAGTGGGGTTGATTTATATGAACGTGTCAAGGATTGTTTAGTGGGGTTGATTTATATGAACGTGTCAAGGGTTGTTTAGTGGGGTTGATTTATATGAACGTGTCAAGGGTTGTTTAGGGGGTTGATTTATATGAACGTGTCAAGGGTTGTTTAGGGGGGTTGATTTATAAAAACATGTCAAGGGTTGTTTAGTGGGGTTGATTTATATGAACGTGTCAAGGGTTGTTTAGTGGGGTTGATTTATATGAACGTGTCAAGGGTTGTTTAGGGGGTTGATTTATAAAACATGTCAAGGGTTGTTTAGGGCTGTTGATATATATAAACGTGCCAAGGGTTGTTTAGGGCTGTTGATTTATATGAACGTGTCAAGGGTTGTTTAGGGCTGTTGATTTATATAAACATGTCAAGGGTTGTTTAGGGGGATTGATTTATATAAACATGTCAAGGGTTGTTTAGGGCTGTTGATTTATATAAACATGTCAAGGGTTGTTTAGGACTGTTGATTTATATAAACATGTCAAGGGTTGTTTAGGACTGTTGATATTATATAACATGTCAAGGGTTGTTTAGGACTGTTGATATATATAAACATGTCAAGGGTTGTTTAGGACTGTTGATTTATATAAACTGTCAAGGGTTGTTTGGGGACTGTTGATATATATAACATGTCAAGGGTTGTTTAGGACTGTTGATATATATAAACATGTCAAGGGTTGTTTAGGGACTGTTGATTTATATAAACATGTCAAGGGTTGTTTAGGGCTGTTGATTTATATGAACACGTCAAGGGTTGTTTAGGGCTGTTGATTTATATGAACATGTCAAGGGTTGTTTAGGGCTGTTGATTTATATGAACGTGTCAAGAGTTGTTTAGGGCTGTTGATTTATATGAACATGTCAAGGGTTGTTTAGGGCTGTTGATTTATATGAACATGTCAAGAGTTGTTTAGGGCTGTGAATTTATAATAAACGTGTCAACGGTTGTTTAGGGCTGTTGATTTATATGAACATGTCAAGGGTTGTTTAGGGCTGTTGATTTATATAAACATGTCAAGAGTTGTTTAGGGCTGTGAATTTATAATAAACGTGTCAACGGTTGTTTAGGGCTGTTGATTTATATAAACATGGCAAGGGTTGTTTAGGGCTGTTGATTTATAATAAACGTGTCAACGGTTGTTTAGGGCTGTTGATTTATATGAACGGGTTCAAGGGTTGTTTAGGGGGTTGATTTATATAAACATGTCAAGGGTTGTTTAGGGGGGGGGGGGGGGTGACCTATATGAACTTGTCAGAAGTTGTTCAGTGGGGCTGATTAATATGAAAATGTCCAAGGTTGGTTAAGGGAGTTGATTTACATGAACCTCTCAGGGGTAGTTTAGGGGAATTGATTGTAAGAACTTGTCAGAGCTTGTTTAAGGGAACTGATTACATGAACTTGTCAGAGCTTGTTTAAGGGGACTGGCTGACATAAACTAGTTAGACGTTGCTAAGAGTGCATGAACTTGTTAGAGTTGTTTAGAGGGTCTGATCTATGAGAATTCGTCAGAGGTTGTTTGCATATACCACTGTCTATATAGCAAAGATGTAATTGTCTGGTTTTTGTTTTGTTTTGTTTGGGTTCTTGAACCAGGAAGAATCACTCACTAGGCAGATACAGTCAAGACGTCCGCATCACAATTGCTTCATGATCCCAAATCAGCTTACACCATGACGTCTGAACACTTGATACATAAAATCACGAGAAATGCAACTCGGTGGACATTGTTTTATATAGTAAAAATTGCATGGCACTTTAATTAAAAAAAAAAAAAGTCAAGCTCCAGTTTTTAAAGTCTGAACATGAAAATACAGCAAAAAATTAGGTGTCAGTCTTCCATGAAAATTGAGCAATTTTCTGAATCATGACAATGACAGCTATCATCAACAAGGGAAATAACTATTTACATAACTGGTTCAAAGTCTGAAAATGAAAGTATAACACAAAGTTAGGTTTCAGTCTTGCATGTTTGAAAATGAAAATCAAGTAGTTTTCTGAATCATGACAATGATAACTATCAATAAGGGAAGTCACTATTTACAAAGCAGGGTCGTAATGAGACAGTTGTCTAGTATATCTAGACAAGGCTATGTTCAACGTGGATAAAGGGCGACGTTTCCATTCCAGCGGATGATTTTCAGATATGGAAATTAGCTGCCAAATAAGCCCAACTCGCCTCGACGAAACAGAGTACCAGACCGATTTATGGTAATTTCTATCAGGAAAGGGTTGGAGTGGCCCTAGGCAAACCACGTCTAGAAATTACCTTATAATGTGTCTTATGACGGAGCCACTCGGTGGATAACTGCCGACTCCCGCATCTTATCTACCAACTGCAAAAAGTTAACCCTTTGACTCCCTAACCCTATTTATAAGCTTTCTGCAGGATGCTGGTGGATAGGGTGAGGGAAGCTAAAGGTTAAATTTTTGCGTTGCTAGCATGGTTGGCAACGCAGGATGCTGGTGGATAGGGTGAGGGAGTCATAAAGGTTAAATATTTGTTTTGCTAGCATGATTGGCAACGCCAGGGTGCAGGAGTTAAAGGGTTAAGTCCCTGCCCTTTACACTCACAGGGTAAGCGTTTTGTCTACTAGCTAAGGGCGAGTTTCAGTATCAATCTACAGCATCACTCCTTGGAATGTTGACGGCCCGCACTGCTCTCCGATCCGGGTTTCTGATCATCACATCTGTCTTTCTTTCAACCAAGTTGAAAATCTCTGGACAGTTACGACCTGTCCAATCCTTAATGTTTCCTGCATAAATCTGTTCGTGGTCTTCCCCTTCCTCTTTTGCCCTCGACTTTTCCCTGAACGACATCTTTCATGAGAGTGCATTTTTTTTTGTTTCTGCACACATGTCCAAGTTCTTTTCAAGGATGACCTGTACAAGTTTTCTCCGGTATTTCAGCTCGTCGAATATGTTCTTGTCACTAGTCTTGTCTTTCCAGCTCACCGTTAAGAGACGTCTTTAGAACCCCCACAGAAAACCTAGAGAGCTCCAGTCAGAGATACCAGGATACAGGCTGCTTTCTGACAAACCATGGTACCATGCCGTATAAAGACGAATGTATACACGGTCGTTGGCAAACGAGAAAACATCTGATATATGTGTGTGCCCTTTAAAATAAAAGAAATTATCAGTTGGCCTTGATTATTTTCTTTCTTTCTTTCTTTTCTTTCTTTTTCCCTTTCTCTTTTCATCCTCTATAAAACTGGGTTTTTTTTCTTCCCATTTCCACTTTGGATCATCTTTCCAATCACTGCGGCACAGCTGGTAACCAAGTTCTCTGAAAACGACTACTCAAGTTGTTATGGATACTTGGCTTCCAATTTCCAGTTAAGAAGGGAAATTGATTGTTACCGGTATCAATGACAAAACATGGGATAGCAATCAGCTGATTCTATCAGTCTGTATTAGCAGACTATCTGACATAATGTTTGTCGTTTGGTGTTTCTGTCTCTTTTTTCTCTTCGTGTCCGTCTGTTTGTCTCTTTTCCTCCTCTCCCCTTCTCTCTGCCTCTCACACACACTCTTTCTCTCTCATTCTCTCTTTCTCTTTCTCCCTTCCTCTCCCGTCTCTCTCATTCTCTCTCCCTCCATCTTTCTGTCCGCCTGTCTCTTTGTCTGCCTGTGTGTGGTGTGTGTGTGTGTGTGTGTGTGTGTGTGGTGTGTGTGTGTGTGTGTGTGTGTGTGTGTATGTGTGTGTGTGTCTGTTTGTCTGCCTCTGTGTGTGTGTGTGTGTGTGTGTGTGTGTATGATGTGTGTGTGTGTGTGTGTGTGTGTGTGTGTGTGTGTGTGTGTGTGTGTGTGTGTGTGTGTGTGTGTGTGTGTTCGTTCATTCTTTGATTTAACGTCTTTTCACTATGAGTGATATTAGAGGATGAGAGATGAGAGATGGGCGGGTTGGATTTGGGGCAGAGAGGAGACAGAGTTATAGACATAAGTAGGTGGGAAAATAGAAAAATGGAACAAGAACTTAACACTAACAATTAACATCAACTATGTGTATGGAAAATCTAACTCTAAAGTACAAACTTCATATACTTAAAGTAATGCATTAACAGGACTGTGAACCAACGATTCTGAAATTTTAACTGACAAAAATTGATGGGAAGTTACTTCTTTAAAATGAGTTTCAGAATAATTTTGTGTAAATTTTCTTGTGTGTGTGTGTGTGTGTGTGTTGTGTGTGTATGTGTGTGTGTGCGTGGTGTGTGTGTGTGTGTGTGTGTGTGTGTGTGTGTGTGTGTGTGTGTGTGTGTGTGTGTGTGGTGTGTGTGTGTGTGTGTGTCTTTCTATCTCTCTCTCTCTTTCTCTCTCCCTAGTGTAACTGTGAGAGTGCGTGTGTATGTGTGCGTAGGTGTGCGCATGTGTGCACGTGCATGTGTGTGTGCATGAAATGAGGGTATCAGTAAGGATTCACATTTATATATAACAGTTGCTGTTAGCTTTATCAAAAAAAATGATGATGATAATAAATAAAATAAATAAATACATATAAAATGAAATAAGATGATAACAGACATACTATTACTGCGACTATTACCACTACTACTGCTGCTAGTACTACTTCTACTCCTCCTCCTAATAATAATGATGATAAGAATGATAAGAAGAAGAATTCCGAAGAAGAATTCCGAAGAAGAAGAAGAAGAATTCCGAAGAAGAAGAAGAAGAATTCCGAAGAAGAATTCCGAAGAAGAAGAAGAAGAAGAATTCCGAAGAAGAATTCCGAAGAAGAAGAAGAAGAAGAAAAAGAAGAGGAAGAAGAAAAAGAAGAGGAAGAAGAAGAAGAAGAAGAAGAAGAAGAAGAAGAAGAAGAAGAAGAAGTAGAAGAAGAAGAAGAAGAAGAGTGATAAGAAGAATAACAGTGATAATAGAAGTTTCACAGAGGCCTAAAATTGTGGAAACGACAAAAGAAAAAGAGATAAGAAGAAGGCGATGAAAAAGAAGCGAAGCGTCAACAGCACTAGCAATACAACAAAGAAGAGACTGAGAAAAAGAAGGATCAGAAAGACGCGGTCGCAACGATGATGTCGACGATGAGGAAGAAAAACAGAAAGCGCAGCAACAGTCTTAAAACAGCAACACTTTAATGTCAACTTTAACGACAACAGATCAAGTGTGGATATCCAACACTCCAGCAAACTGATCATCCTTACATTCTAAGTACAACAAGATCTTTTTGGGAGAAGAGAATGACATAATAGGATGACCCAGAAATAGACACCATGACGTCAAGGACGGTGTTACTTTAATGCTAATCATTTCAGTTGGGGGGGAAACAAAGGAATGCCTGGTAATGCCTGTCTACTGATTTTATGGGACACGAGACTGAGAACAATTGTCTGTGCATCTGTAACAATATCTCTGATTGGCTACGTCTCGACAACCTAGAAAACGAAAGTAAATGGGATAATTCTCTTCTCTCTCTCTCTCTCTCTCTCTCTCTCTCTCTCTCTCTCTTCTTTTTTTTCTTTTCTCTCTCTCGCTCTCGGTCCTGTCTGTCTGTCTGCCTGTCTCTGTCTCTTTGTCTCTGTCTCTGTCTGTATGTATGTCTGTCTGTCTGTCTGTCTCTGCCTCTCTGTCTCTGTCTGTCCCTCTCTGTCTCTCTCTCTCTCTCTGCCTCTCTGTCTGTCTGTCTCTGTCTGTCTGTCTGTCTCTCTCTGCCTCTCTGTCTGTTTGTCTCTGTCTGTCTGTCTCTCTCTGTCTCTCTGTCTCTGCCTCTCTGTCTCTGTCTGTCTCTATCTGTCTGCATGTCTGTCTGTCTGTCTCTCTGTCTGTCTGTCTCTATCTGTCTGCCCATCTGTTTGTCTGAATGTCTGTCTGTCTCTGTCTCTGTCTCTGTTTCTGTCTGTGTCTATCTCTGTATCTGTCTGTCTGTATGTATGTCTGTCTGTCTGTCTGTCTGTCCTCTCTCTCTCTCTCTGTTTTTTTGTAATTACTACTTGGGGAAAAATCTTGCTTGACACAGGGAAACTAGGGCACGAGGACTAGTTCTTGTTTGTTGTATTTTGCTTTGTTCTGAACGATCACTGCTGGTCGAAAAATGGGGATAAGGTAATACTAAGGATCGGAAAGGAGAAGGCTGATTCATATCGATTGGTGGCCTCTTTGAATTTGGCTGTTTTCCTCTACGTCTGTCTTTGTTTCTCTCTGTCTGGCTGCCTGTTAGTCAGTCTTTCTGTCTGTCTATCTCTGTTATGCTCGTCTGTTGACATAACATGGTTAATAAATTATTTGTTGGCCTCTTACAATTTGGCCGTGAGGAGATTATTTATTTTTAACTTCTGAACAGTGTCAATAGTATTGAGTTGTCTCAATAAAATAATTCAGGACAGCACAAGACCGAAAAAGTAATAGTGATACAACGTCAACAGTGCTTTCAATAAGCTAAAACAATCGGCGTATACAAATGTAGAGACAAAACGCGTGATTTCTACTGGGTAAAGATAGAGCATAGACCCAGGGAGAGAATGCTGGACGGACTTGCAGAGTGGCTGGGGATGAGGAGGGTGGGGGAGATGCTAGGAGCAACGAGAGATAGAGATGGTTGGAAGTCCATGGTCGCCAACGCCATGCGGCAGGGCACCTGATGATGATGATGAAAGATAGAGCTCCCATCTTTCAATCTGACTGTACAATTTTGGGTCTGGATTGAGGGGGGAAAAAAGTGTGCATGCAGCCTCGCGTCCACCCAGTTGTAAATGGGTACTTGACCCTGTTCAGAGTCGGGGAAGTTTCAGTAGTGATTGAAATGGTACGACCGCAACCCTCATAATGATACACCTGAGAATGTGTTTTTTTAGGTCTCTACCAGCTTACTTCATTATACTGTATGGGATAAAGGACAAACTTAGCCTTTACCTTGGACAGACTGTATCCGACTTTTTAGACAATAACAGTCTGAAAATGGAAAGGGTTTTTTGAGTGATTATGATTGTTAATGATTGGGCCTTCACCCAGATGTATTGATTTGTGCTGAAAATTTTGGAGAAGAATAAGGTTTTGAAAGTATTCATCATCATCATCATCATCATCATCAGGTGCCCTGCCGCATGGCGTTGGCGATTATGGACTTCCATCTGTCTCTACTCTCGTTGCCCCCAGCATCTCCACCACCCTCCTCATCCCCAGCATTTCTGCAAGTCCGTCCAGCATTCTCTCCCTGGTCTACCTGGTGCTCTCTTTCCTTCCAGCTTTCCCGTTGTGACCAGGTGCTCCAAATCCCCCTTCTTCATAAAATAGCCTATAAATGTTGCTTGTCTTTTCCTAATCTTCCTTATGAGTGATTATTGTGTCTGCTTCCATCAAGACTGTCTCGTTTGTTTTCTTTGCTGTCCATGGAACTCTCAACATTCTTCTGAGAAACCACATCTCGGCTGAAAGTATTCGAGATCACTAAAAGCAGATTTGGCTAGGGTGCATGTGGAATTTACCTAAACACTACTGATGGAGCTCTCCTTCTAAACCTTTTGACTCCTGTATCCTGTCCACCAGTATCCCACTGTGTCAACTTTGCTAGCTTAGCAAAACCTTAACTCTTTGCCTCCCTCACCCTATACACCAGCTTCCTACAGGAAACTGATGGATAGGGTGAGGAAATAAAAGGGTTAAGTGTTTGCAGTTGGTGAACAGGGTGTGGGAGTCAAAAGGTTAAACGAACATCACAGTTCAATTTGCATAAAAAAAAACTAGTATTGATTTAATCAGGTGGAGGGAACTGAAAACAAGACGTGTTGTGATGTAAAGGTGGAGGATGAAAGACGTGTGTGAGGGGAGGAGGGGAGGAGAGAGAAGAGAGAGAGAGAGAGAGAGAGAGAGAGAGAGAGACAGAGAAGAAAGAGAGACAGACAGACAGAGACAGAGCAGAGACAGAGACAGCGAGACTGAGACGGGAGAAAGCGAAAGAGAGAAAAGAGAGAGAGAGAGAGAGACAGAGAGAGATAGAGAGAGATTGAGATAGAGATAGAGACAGAGAGACAGAGAGAGAGAAGAGACAGAGAGAGACAGAGAGACAGAGACAGAGAGACAGAGACAGAGAGAGACAGAGAGAGACAACAGAGAGACAGAGAGAGAGACAGAGAAGCAGAGATAGAGAGAGAGGAGAGAAGAAGAGACAGAGACAGAGACAGACAGACAGACAGACAGACAGACAGAGAAAGACAGAGAGAAAGAGAGCTGGCAATTGTGAGGTAATAGATATGTGCTTATTCATTTTCTCTTGCCCTCTTTTCTTCTTTCTGGGAAACTGCATCCAATAGAACAGTCATTTCTTATTTCGTTATTACTTATTGTTACCTGTTTCAATATTAAACAATGTTCTGGTCAGAGTGAATAGCAACCAGCGTGCTTTTGACATGAAGCGTTTGCACTTTATAAATGACATAATGTGTTATATTACAGAGGTATAGACAGCAGACAATATCAGAGCAGTAAAGTACGAATATTTATGTAACCTGTTTTCCTTCCAGGCGTCATGTCTTACTTCTCTAATCCGCTTATACATGATTAACACTGATACAGCTGGCACATCCTTTACAAATTTCCCTATGTTTGCTGTATGTCATTTGTATGTTGGAGAAGGTGATGTATTTTTCGTTTTCCAACTGTTTATATTTTGTGCCAGCTATGTAGCTAGATAGATGATATATAGATAGATAGATAGATAGATAGAGATAGAAATACATATGTATATGCACACACACATATATACATACATGTATGTATGTATGTATAATACATATCTCTCTCTCTCATTCTGTCTGTGTCTGTCTGTCTGTCTGTCTCTCTCCTCACACATGTGCGTGCGAGTGTGTGTGTTATATATATATATATATGGCGTGTGAGTGTGATGGTGTGTGCTGCGGCTGCGTGGGGTGTGTGTGTGTGTGTGTGTGTGTGTGTGTTTTATCTGTTTATGCATAAGATGTGTGTTTAATAAGTTATGTTTATGCATAAGATGTTGTGTTTAATAATAGAGACCTTTAGATTACACGTCACGTATCCAATACGTAACGTATCGACTACGTATCGCATTTTCTCGCGCGATTATATCGATACGTACTGCTTAGATAGGGACGTGTTCACGTATGGAAGTCGGACTATAGTGCTTTTGTCCGTATCTATTTTGGGACTGCATATCTCAAGTTTCAAGGTAAGTAATGTTTTGGTTGTGTTTTGAAACCCCTTTCCTACCTTGTTATGTATGTCTTATGTCACTGAGTTTTAAACAATTCATGTACGAGTCGACCAATCGCACCAAGTGTCAGCAAGCAAAAGCCTGCTTCTGGGAAACACGTATCGCCCAGCTGCTCTAATTAAAATGTCGAACGAGACTTCAGCTCACAGGCCCGATTCGACTGCAATTTAACTATGAAATGCTATTTTGTAGGACGCGAAAACGTTCTAAATGTCAGGTGACGTAATTTTTTTATCGTTTTTGATTAGTTGCTGATAAATTTTCGAACGAGAAATGTCTTCTGGATGCGGCGTTTAAAGAAATCTAACGCCAAGCGCTGACTTTGATCTGTACTGTCAGTTCGCTGTCTGGTTTGTCACCAAGGTAAAGGCCACATAGGCCTACCCTGGGAAAGAGAAGCTGGTGGAACAGTGACGACGGGTATGGTGACTGTGTTTGCACAGGCAGCAGAAACTGATAGTGGTGATGATGATTATATTATTTTATTTATTTATCTATTTATTTATTTATTGTTATTATTATTATATATCATCATCATCATATCATATCATCACATGACGAATACATATGTAAACAAATAAAAAGACAAATGAAATAAGTTTCTTCCTGTTTTTCAGATCTAAGTGTTCCCCATGCCAAATCAAGAAATCACTCAGCCCAGCTGCACGGTGGTCTGCAACCATGGAGTACCGGCGGGATTAAATACTGACAGAAGAAAGAAGAAAGCTTTATGTATGTTGAGAAGATGCACAATGATGTTATTTATTTTTTTTTGCATAATTGCGAGAATCAATCAAGGATTTTGGATATGTATTTGAAACCACAAATCCCCCTGCTGTGGTGGTCGTGATGAATTGCATCAGCATTTCATTAGCTTATCAATTAGAATTATGAGGTAAGACCTATTGGTTGGTCATCATGGCTTTGTGTGAAAGAAAAGAGGGAGGGAGAGATACAGAAGGAAGGGTGGGGGCAGAGAGAGAGAGAGAGAGATGATTTAGATTTTAAAGTGACAGTATGTTTATACACCGATAACAGAAACACACACATACATAATCTGCTCTCAGATACATACATACATATGGGCAATCAAATCAGGTTTGCTCTCACTGGGCCCAGCAGATAGGCTAAACAAACGTCTGAAAAAAATGAGCATCTGGCTTGCTAGTTAAAATAGGAATTGCAGAGTTATTATACCTAATGTATATGGTGAAAAATGTGGCAGTATATTTTAAGTGTTTAAGAACTGGTGTTCTTTGAAAGGATATTATTACGCTTATCCATTATACTGTTGTGGTACTGTGGTAGACAGCAGAATGTTAAAAAAAACCCTTTATCTTTCATTGTAATTACACTTATCTTTAATTTGTTGTAAAAGCGATTTATACTCAACCAGTACTAAACAGAAGAATTTTAGGAAATGCACTTATTTATGTTCGTTGTACTTAACATTATCCCTAATGCTATTGTAAAAGCAAATAGCTCTAACAGTACCAAATAGAAGAATGTTAGAGAAAACACATCTTTCATTATTCTTGCTCTTCTTGCACATGACACCACAGTAGAGATCACCAAATGGCATATGCCATAACTCTGCACATGATACGCTCCCAGCATCAACCCTGTCTCCCCCCCCTTTCCCATTTCTATGCACACACACACACACACACACACACACACACACACACACACACACACACACACACACACACACACACGTACAGAGGAAACACACCATTGACAGGTGCGGTAATCAAGCAGGTAAATGTCAGACTTGTAATAAGAATGTCCGGGTTTGGTTCCTTCTGAGTACCTCCTGCCTGGTGAAAAAGGGTGGAGAATTTGTTACGTTCTCTGGTCAGCATGTGTGCAAACCTACCAGCGTCTGAAACCCCTTTGTGTGCATGCTCATGCAGAAAATCACATATGCACTATAAAGATCTTGTAAGTCATGTCTTGTGTGTTTGGTGGCTTATGGAACCTTGGCACAGCAAGCATATCCACCAAATCAGAGTATGCAGACTGCACCAGTATACTGCCTGCACAGCGTGGACAAAACTACGTATACACATGTGAGAAAATCTGAATGCTATAGAAAGATCATAAGGTTTTTCTAAAAAAATAACACAAAATGAGATCTATGCCATTAAACAATAAGCAAAGATCAGGGAAGGGGAATGATTGTTTTGCACACGTTACTTTTTTTTTTCCTTTTACTAATTAATCGTCTTCATTTTTATGGTAGAAAACAACAAAAACAAAAAACTTATCTCACAACTTGTATAATCTTTCAGAATAGTATTCAAAATTCATTTTGTCATAATAAAGAATTCATATGCCCATATAGTGAATATTTTCGTCACATGGAAAGTGTATTGCAAGAGCATGATTTGTGCGTGCCGGCGAGCACGCGCGCGCGTGTGTGTGTGTACAAAAAGACTGAGTTATTAATTACAGTGCAAAATATGTAAATGCAAAATATGTACTTAATTGATTTAATTACAATCTGAATTTATAAACAATTCCTGTTCTTCCTTGCTAGCATTAAATAAAAGTACAGAAATATGTATCTGTATAATAAAAACTTTCAGCCATTGACGCATGAAACATGGGGCGCGCACGCGCGCGCGCGCACACACAAACACACACACACACACACACACACACACACACACAGAGAAAAAAGAAACATCAATAGCATTCATTGCCTATGATGTCATTGTATTGAATGATGTCATAATATTGGAACAACCAAGTAGCTAGGAAAGATAAAAAGTAATTGCTAGATCTATTTTCCTTTACAAATTCGAGTATAACAATTTAGATCTAGTTCGTCGTCACATCGGTAGTATCAATGAAAAACAAATGGCTACATATGTTTATAATGTCACACGTCGTAAAGTACAGAAAAGGCTGTGGTTACGTCCCTTGCTTTGGGGGGCGTCGGGGGACGTAGATCTGGTTCACGTGTAATCTAAAACCAATTCATTTTTACGTACGGGACACGTACGTATCGCGATACGGTTACGTGTTGGGAGATACGTGACGTGTAATCTAAAGGTCTCTAATAAGTACTGATTATGTGTAAACTTGCGTATCTATAATGTGTATATACGATAAAATTATCGTTACACTAAATGGTCATGTGCATGTACAATGAAATTATCATTACACTAAATGTTCCTAATTAGAATTCATGTGTGAACTTGTGGGTTTTTCTTTATGTAATAATTGTTGTTTTTTTGTTTGTTTTGTTTTTCTTCTCTAAGACGCCTCAGCATAGTAGTTTGACAATCTATGATTCTTATTACAGTGGAGTCCATTAATAACGACAACTGTAATAACGAGAACACTGTAGTAACGAGACATTTTTCAATCCCCGTTTTTTATCCTTCTTAATCTTTAAGAATAAACCATTGGGTTTAACGAGAGTTAGTGGATAATCATCTCGGTAATAACGAGAGATTTTCTATCCTTCCTGGTCACAAAAGTTCTCGCCCGCCCCACACCCACATCGTCGTCAAGTTCCCGGTAGGGCACATCTCGTGGTGGCCGGTAACAAAGAAAAACAACGAAAGGCGCGTCCTTGTGCGGTGTGTAATCCCCTCTCCCCCTCCCCCCCTCTCCCTCCTCTCATCTTCGTCTGGCTCGAGTGCGCACGGTGCCGTTGGCGTTCTCATTTGGGAATAACGAGAACTCGGCAATAGCGAGAAAATGTGCCTGGGCCGTCCGCTCTCGCTATAACAGAGTTTCACTGTATTCATTACGTTCACGTTTGTTCCATCAAAATTTGATCAAAAAGTAGATTTAAGCAGCAACAGACATGAAACACTGATCAAGCACTGTTGAACTGCGTCACTGTTTCACTGCTGGAAAATGAAACTCAGTAGTAGTCAATCACTCAATCTGCCTATCTGCCTCTATATCTCTCTCTGTCTCTGTGTATCTGTGTGTGTCTCTGTGTGTGTCTCTCTCTCTGTGTCTCTCTGTGTCTCTGTCTCCCTCTCTCTGTCTCTCTCTCCCTCTCTCTGTCTTTCTGTCTCTCTCTCTTTATCCCTCTCTGTCTCTCTCCCTCTCTCTCTGCTCTCTGTCTCTCTGTCTCCCTCTCTCTGTCTCTCTCCCTTTCTTTCTGTCTCTCTGTCTCTCTCACAATGTCTCTCACTCTCTCTCTTTCACTTTCTCTCTCTCTCGCTCTCTGTGTCTCACTGTTTCTAACATTGTCTCCGTTTCTGTTTCTTATTCCATTTTTTTTCTTTCTCTGTCTCCCCTCTTTAAATTCTCTCTCTGTGTCTGTCTGTCTGTCTGCCTATCAGTTTGTTTTTCTATCTGTCTGTCTATCTGTCTGTCAGTCTCTATTTTTCTCTGTCTCTCTCTCTGTCTCTGTGTCTGTCTCTGTCCTCTCTCTATCTCTGTCTCTCTCTGTCTCTCTATCTCTGTTTCTCTCTCTCCCTCTCTCTCTCGACTCTTTTTCTCTTTATTTATTTCTGTCTCTATTGCCGCTTCCTCTGTCTGTCTGTCTGTCTGTCTGTATGTGTTTATTAAAAAGAACAACCCTGTGTCTTTAAGTAATGTTAGTAAATTTGTTGATGGAGTCTTATTTGATGTGTGCAAACTGTCTTCCTGAATATTGAGTTGAGAAGCATACAATTGAATAGTTTTTACCCAGTAACTGGATGACAGAATAGTTTTTACCCAGTAACTGGATGACAATGTTCAGACATGTGATAATGAATGAGTGGATGAATTAATGAATGAAAAAAATGAAGAAAAAAATTCAATAAATGAATGAATGAATGAATCAATGTATAAATGAATAAATGAATGAACAAACGAATCAATCAATCAATCAATCAATCAATCAATCAACCAACCAGCCAGCCAGCCAGCCAATCAATCAATCAATCAATCAATCAATCAATCGATCAATTAATCGATCGATCAATCAATCAATCAATCAATCAAAGACTGAACGAATAAATGAAAAGAGATGAACGAATGAATAAATGAAATAATTGATATATGAATGAATGAATGAAGGCAGGAATGAATTAACAAATGAATGAATAAATGAATGAATACGTGAATGAATAAATGAATGAATGAATAAATGAGTGAATGAATACATGAATGAATGAATACATGAATGAATGAATAAATGAATGAATGAATAAACCAAGGAACGAAAAAACGAAAGAAAGAAAGAAAGAATGAAGGAATGACGAAGGAACGAACAAAGGAACGAAGGAATGAATGAATGAATGAATAAAAACAAATAAAATGTATCTTTGGACCATATTGATTAAATTTAATCCCTTTCTACCACAAGAAAAACGGGCCACGTTACATATGCAAGGACAGGGAAATGTGTTAGTATGACGTCAATCAGCTTCCTCCTTGGTATTATGGCTAGTTGGTACATATTATCGATCCTGCCCGCTGGTATCCATGTCACGCGCCGACAGGTGTAGATCAGTTAAAACACTTCTCCCCCATTCCCCATCCCCCATCCCCCATCCCCTCACACTCACACACACACACGCACGCACACACACACACACACACACACACACACACACACACACACACACACACACACACACATACACACACACATACACACGCACATGCACGCACACATGCACGCACATGCAACCACTATCAATCAATCAATCATCAATCAATCTGTCTATCTATCTATCTCTGTCTGTCTGTCTATCTATCTATCTATCTATCTATCTATCTATCTATTTAGCCATGTATCTATAGATAAGTCCGTCAGGAGGTACACCCATATAGATGTAGGTCCATCAGGAGATAGATCCTTCAAGGGGTAGATCCATTAGGAAGTAGGTCCATCGTGAAGTAGGTCTACTTTGGAGGTAGATCCATCGGGAAGTAGGTCCATGAGGAAGTAGGTCCATAATGAAGTAGTTCTATCAGGAAGTAGGTTCATGAGGAAGTAGGTCCATCAGGATGTAGATCTTTTAGGAAGTAGGTCTATCAGGAAGTAGGTCCGTCAGGAAAGATCTTTCAGGAAGTAGGTCTATCAAGAAGGAGGTCTCTCAGGGAATAGGTCCATCAGGAAATAGGTCTATCAGGAAGGAGGTCATCAGGAAATAGGCCCATCAGGAAGTAGGTCCATCAGGAAGGATGTCTACCAGGGAATAGGTCCATCAGGAAGAAGGTCCACCAGGAAGGTCTACCAGGGAATAGGTCCATCAGGAAATAGGTCTATCAGGAAGGAGGTATATCAGGAAATAGGCCCATCAGGAAGTAGGTCCATCAGGAAGGATGTCTACCAGGGAATAGGTCCATCAGGAAGAAGGTCCACCAGGAAGATCTACCAGGGAATAGGTCCATCAGGAAGTAGGTCTATTAGGAAGGAGGTTTAACAGCGAATAGGTCCATCAGGAAGGAGGTCTATCATGGAATAGATCCATCAGGGAGGAGGTCTATCAGGGAATAGGTCCATCAGAAAGTAGGTCCATCAGGAAGGAGGTCTATCAGGGAATAGGTCCATCAGAAAGTAGGTCCATCAGGAAGGAGGTCTAATAGTGAAGAGGTCCATCAGGCAGTAGGTCCATCAGGGAATAGGTCCATCATGAAATAGGTCCATCAGGAAGGAGGTCTACCAGGGAAAGGTCCATCAGGAAGAAGGTCCATCAAGAAGGAAGTCTATCAAGGAATAGGTCCATCAGGAAGGAGGTCTAACAGCGAATAGGTCCATCAGGAAGTAGCTCCGTCAGGAAAGAGATCAGAAGATAGGTCGAAAGAACGTGACACATACTTTCCGGAACCTACCCCCACCAAGACCAAACACTGGGATTCGAACCGCCAAGCCCAAAACGTTACACACTGCCACCTTCTTCAAGAAGCGGGAGACAAACCACTTGCTGAGTCCAAGCTCCCAAAGGTGGTGTCCTGGGGACACACAAACATAGAGACGTCCAAGTGCAAGCAACTCTCTGGCAGCGTGACAGAGTCCCGACACGGCACTTGGCAGAAAGAATACAAATTTCAAACAAACAATCCAGTAGAATACAAATTTCAAACAAACAATCCAAACTCTTTTAGGCCATCCAGCCCAACTACAAGGAATCAAAAACAAGTATGACTGCCCGCGTTCAAGCAAACAGGAACCAGAAAAAAACACGAAAAGAAAATAACAACGCGTATTTAATACAATAAGACAAGACTTTTCTGGCAAAACCAGTACTTTAAACAAATATGTGAAAAAAAGCCATTGGCATTCGTTCTAGACGACTGCCTGCATGTCCTAATCTTCACGTCACGTTCACGTTCACCTTCACCTTCACCTTCACCTTCACCTTCACCTTCACCTTCACCTTTCCCGGAGTCTTGAAGACCGTTGGGGGCGCCACAGAATACTTTGCAGCCAGCTTCCTCCATTCCTCTCTGTTCTCAGACGCTCTTAGGCAGTTACTGAATATGAGGCCAGTCCATTCACTGATGTTGTCCTCCCATCTCTTTCTCTGTCTTCCTCTCCTCCTTCTGCCTCCTCGAACGGTTCTTTGTAGTATGGTTTTGGCAAGTCCTGTTGACCTTGATACATGACCATACCATCTCATTTCCCTTCTTTTCACAGTGGACAGCATGTCTTCGTCTTAAGTTTATGAGACTAAAAATCACAGGAGTTCATTTTAGACAAATCCACAAATTTTCTACGGTTTGGATGAACGCAATGTTCCTCATAAATTATCCAACACACAAAAACACGACTCTCACATTTCACCTGAAGCAAAGCCAACATCCCAGCTGTCCTTGAACTCGAACCTGAACGCAGCCACTTTCTATACGGCCCCAACGTCAAACACTAGCTCAGAAACCATAGGGGTTGAAAGAAACGAAAAAGGAGATAATATCACGCGGCAAAGGTGCCAATAAGACCCTCAGCCAATCGCATATATCATCGATACACTAATCATATGAATCGTTGATGAATTCATCGCATCAGTTGGCAAAGCCAATATAACTGGCACCGACAAAACTAGCCTCCTGTCCAAAGTATCCCTCCATACTGAGTGCAAGAACCAGTCTTAGAGTAATAATGATAATAATAATAATCATCATCATCATCAGGTGCCCTGCCGCATGGCGTTGGCGATCATGGACTTCCTACCATCTCTATCTCTCGTTGCCCCTACCATCTCCCCCACCCTCCTCACTCCCAGCCACTCTGCAAGTACGTCCAGCATTTTTTCCCTGGGTCTACCTGGTGCTCTCTTTCCCTCCAGCTTTCCCGTTGTGACCAAATCCCCCCCTTCCTCATACAATGGCACTAAGCTCAATACCTATGGTCCACGAGCCTTCTCTGTTTCTGGTCCACTCTCCTGGAACAAACTTCCTCTCTCAGTCCGTCAGCAACCTACTTTTGTCTCCTTCAAGTCCGCTCTCAAAACTCACCTTTTCTCCTCCGCATAAAATCCTAACCTCACTCAACCCCCCCCCCCCCCTCTGCAGCCTGTCTCCGCTCGGAGGGGAATCACATGGTTATAATATATAATTGTATATGCTATGCTCTCTATAATTTTCCATTGCTTTTATTCTTGCTTTTATTGCTTTTATTCTTTCTCCCCATTTATAGCCATGCGTGTGTGTGTGTGTGTGTGTGTGTGCGTGCGTGTGTGTGCGTGCGTGCGTGCGTGCGTGCGTGTGTGTCTGCTTCAGCGCTTAGATTTGATTTTATCAAGATTTTGCCCTATATAAATATTGTAATATATTATTATTATTATTATATTATAAATGTTGCCTGTCTTTTCCTAATCTTCCTTATGAGTGATCTACTTGTGTCTGCCTCAATAATAACAACAATAATAATAATGAAAACTAATAATAATAATAACAATAATAATAATAATAATGATAATAATGATAATAATAATTGTGTTTGTATAATACAAACAGTCCATATCAAAGAATATTCGTTGCACTTTACAAAACTATAAAAAAAAATATGGGGGAAACGGAGTTTGGCCATGCCAATGTTTTGATGCAGTATGAATAATGTCGGATGCATTCACCAACGCATCAGTGCAGCGTAAACATAGTTCATGAAAAGCAACAAGAGCAGATAGCTTGAAATTAGAGATTGGTGAAAGTGATACTGGTCAA
Organism: Monoplex corrugatus; assembly: GCA_030674185.1. Lineage (NCBI taxonomy): Eukaryota > Metazoa > Mollusca > Gastropoda > Littorinimorpha > Ranellidae > Monoplex > Monoplex corrugatus. Next base: position 102,743,370 of record CM060306.1, on the reverse strand, counting down.
CAACAACAACAACAACAACAACAACAACAACAACAACAACAGCAACAACAACAACAACAAAACAAGTAAAGGAAGAAAAATGTATAAATCATTTGATACAGTCTTTCAGATGCACATACCAGAAAGCACACACACACACACACACACACACACACACACACACACACACACACACACACACACACACACACACACACACACACACCATACACACACACATACACACTCTTACATACTAACAAACACACACACACATACACATGCACATACACACACACGCACTCACGCACGCACGCACATACACACACAGCACACACACACACACAGACATTTCTACTCGTCTATACACGCGCACACTTACACGTGTATACATTAGAAGAGAAGGGTAATAATATAGTGATGTCATTGCGACAGTCTTCTTGCACGTTTTCTTTTTTCTTTCAATCAATTTGTTTGTAATTCTGTGTACTGGTCTCAATTAGGCTCGACTGTCTGCTTGCTCACAAAGAAGTCTGTCTTTGCCCCATCGCACTCTTAAAAACCCTGTCTTTCATTTTGTGTGTGTGTGTGTGTGTGTCTGATTATTCACTTCCATTATTTCTCTCTCTCTCTCTCTCTCTCTCTCTCTCTCTCTCTCTCTCTCTCTCTCTCTCACTCTCTCTGTCTGTCTGTCTGTCTTCTGTCTCTTTCTCTCTAATGTCTCTCTGTCTGTCTACCTCTGTCTCTGTCTCTCTCTCTTTCTCTCTCTCTCTCTCTCTCTCTCTCTCTCTCTCTCTCTCTCTCTCTCTCCTCTCCATCATTTGTGCGAATGGTATATTTATAAAAGAGCACATGTAATTTGTACCCTTTAGAATTAATCAGTGACGTCAATCTGTGACCTCATCTGTCTGGAATAAACAAAAGGTGACTTACGAGGAATAAGAGGATAATACTTGATGTTGGATAGTCTTATGTTTTTCTTCCAAAGAAAACAAGCATGCAATCAATAAAGAAACACGTATCTTTTCTTTGAAAAAAAAAGAAACATAAAACAAACAAACAAATAAACGAACAAAAAAGTCAAGGTCATCAGATTCTGTGTGTGAAAAGTATCAGTAAACACTGTTTTCCATAATTCTCTAGAAAAAAAAAAGAGATGGTTTCAGGGATCTAAGACTCCAACCACAAGCTAACTTTCAGGTGATGCTATTGTCTGCATATCTCTACAAAAACATCTATCGGCTGGTTTCATCATCATCATCATGTCGAGCTTGCTCGGCTATCCATGACACGTTTCTTCCATCCTTCTCTGTGAGACATTGCAGTAGGTAGTTCATCATACTGACAGCCCGTATCATCCATCAGTTGGTCGATGAAGGTCTTCTTTGGACGTCCTGGTCTTTGTTTGCCGTGGCTGGGTCTCCATAGTAGAACATCCCCCACCGGTTCTTCTTTGCTACGTCAGCAGTGTCTCACGAAGCGCAGTCTTTGTTGACGTATTGATTTACTGATTGGTGGGATCTTACCATATAACTCTTTGTTAGTTGGATGTTCTCTCCAGGATTTGTTCAGGGTTGCGCGCAGCTTTCGTGTGTATGCTCCATCAATCTTCTTCTCTAATGTCGTTCTTAGGGTCGAAGAGATTGAGCCATATGTAAGAACAGACTCTACTGCTGCTCGGAAGAAGTTCCTTTTCAGGTTGCCTGGTAGATTGGATTTCCAGGTTTTGTCCAGTTGATTTAGTGCGCCCCAGGCATTTCCGAGTCTGGTGTTGACGTCTTGTTCTGTGGAGTCAATGCAGCTGCCAAGGTATTTAAAGTCTTGAACTTCCAAGACCTACTCGGGAAACCTCCAGACATCTCTGAAGAAGAAATAACTCCAGTCTTCACGGAGGAGCTGAATATCAAGAAAGGGCCGTTTGCGTTGGACGAACTACTGATAGCAGTGGAAAGCATTCAGTGTGGAAAAGCATGCGGACTCGATGAGATATCAGCGGAAGTATGGAAAATAGAGGAATTTCACCAGATACTGCGGGAATGCTGCAACAACGTTTATAACCAAGACCCAATAAACAAGTGGACTAAAGGATGCCTGCTTCCTTTCCCAAAGAAAGATGACCTCGGTTGGTTTCAATCTACCTTTAATATAATTTTAAAAAGTTTAGGTGGAGATAGGGAAAGGAAATCAATGTACAGTGACTCCATAGTGGAGATAGGGAAAAGAAATCAATGTACAGTTACTCCATAATGGAGATAGGGAAAAGAAATCAATGTACAGTGACTCCATAGTGGAGATAGGGAAAGGAATCATCTACAGTGACTCCATAGTGGAGACAGGGAAAGGAAATCAGTCTACAGTGACTCCATAGTGGAGATAGGGAAAGGAAATCAGTCTACAGTGATCCATAGTGGAGACAGGGAAAGGAAATCAGTCTACAGTGACTCCATAGTGGAGACAGGGAAAGGAAATCAGTCTACAGTGACTCCATAGTGGAGATAGGGAAAGGAAATCAATCTACAGTGACTCCATAGTGGAGACAGGGAAAGGAAATCAGTCTACAGTGACTCCATAGTGGAGACAGGGAAAGGAAATCAGTCTACAGCTACTCCATAGTGGAGATAGGGAAAGGAAATCAGTCTACAGTGACTCCATAGTGGAGATAGGGAAAGGAAATCAGTCTACAGTGACTCCATAGTGGAGATAGGGAAAGGAAATCAGTCTACAGTGACTCCATAGTGGAGACAGGGAAAGGAAATCAGTCTACAGTGACTCCATAGTGGAGACAGGGAAAAGAAATCAATCTACAGTGACTCCATAGTGGAGACAGGGAAAAGAAATCAATCTACAGTGACTCCATAGTGGAGACAGGGAAAGGAAATCAGTCTACAGTGACTCCATAGTGGAGACAGGGAAAAGAAATCAGTCTACAGTGACTCCATAGTGGAGATAGGGAAAGGAAATCAGTCTACAGTGACTCCATAGTGGAGATAGGGAAAGGAAATCAGTCTACAGCTACTCCATAGTGGAGATAGGGAAAGGAAATCAGTCTACAGTGACTCCATAGTGGAGATTGGGAAAGGAAATCAGTCTACAGTGACTCCATAGTGGAGACAGGGAAAGGAAATCAGTCTACAGTGACTCCATAGTGGAGATAGGGAAAGGAAATCAGTCTACAGCTACTCCATAGTGGAGATAGGGAAAGGAAATCAGTCTACAGTGACTCCATAGTGGAGATTGGGAAAGGAAATCAGTCTACAGTGACTCCATAGTGGAGACAGGGAAAAGAAATCAGTCTACAGTGACTCCATAGTGGAGACAGGGAAAGGAAATCAGTCTACAGTGACTCCATAGTGGAGACAGGGAAAGGAAATCAGTCTACAGTGATTCCATAGTGGAGACAGGGAAAAGAAATTAATCTACAGTGACTCCATAGTGGAGACAGGGAAAAGAAATCAATCTACAGTGACTCCATAGTGGAGACAGGGAAAGGAAATCAGTCTACAGTGACTCCATAGTGGAGACAGGGAAAGGAAATCAGTCTACAGTGACTCCATACTTCTTCTATTCACACATAGTAACAAATACATTATCGTAATAACATGGTTGCAGGGTGGCTGAGGACAGAGAAGGTGGAAGAATGTTATTGTTATTGTTGTTTGAAGCCCAGCCGACTGCATAGAGCCATATCAGGGCTATAACCACTTCAAAACATAAAAAAAACTTCAACAGGAAAAAGAAAGAAAAGAAAATTCAGTACACATATCAATGCATTCGTGCACACAATCTAAGGACATGCCCCTGGCGTTGACCACTCCGTCCAATTTATCGCACAGGGATTTAAAAAAACACACCTGAATACAAATATCAGCATACTAAGGACACCAAAACATATCTAAAAACAGGTATACATTACCTAAAATTGTTTCATCATATCTCACCTCCCTAGAGCCAAAAATGCACTGAAGACATGCACCCAATTATCAATCCTCAGAAAAAGCACATAAGACTTTATCAAACAAATACAGGTGAATGGACCAGCAAGGCAGAAAATGATAGGTAGAAATGACAGAAAGCAAAGGAACAAGGAAGGAACAAAGGGAATGAAAGAAAATAGGAAATTTCTAGCACATAATTTCCAGAAGGTGGGAATACTATTTATACTGAAAGAGCCTCCGGCATCCCCACGGGGGGAAGGTGGAAGATGTGCTTGCGACAACAAGGGATAGATACATATGGAGGGCCATGATCGCCAACGCCATGCAGCAGGGCATATGATGACAATGATGATGGATAACATGATGTAATGAAAACATGTTCTACGACAGGCGCTGCACAGGTTAGTGATTCTGTGGTCTCGGGTTCTGCTTCCACTCGTCCCTCTTTTGATGAACAGCATCTCATCATCATCATCGTCATCAGGTGCCCTGCCGCATGGCGTTGGCAATCATGGACTTCCATCTGTCTCTATCTCTCGTTGCCCCTAGCATCTCTCCAACCCCCCTCGTCCCCAGCCACTCTGCAAGTCCGTCCAGCATTTACTCCCTGGGTCTACCTGGTGCTCTCTTTTCCTCCAGCTTTCCCGTTGTGACCAAGTGCTCCAAATCCCCCTTCCTCATAAAATGGCCTATAAATGTTGCCTGTCTTTTCCTAATCTTCCTTATGAGTGATCTACTTGTGTCTGCCTCCATCAAGACTGTCTCATTTGTTTTCTTTGCTGTCCATGGAACTCTCAACATTCTTCTTAGAAACCACATTTCGGTTGCCTCAATCTTATTCTGGCTTTGTTTGTTGACTGTCCACGCCTCACATCCGTACAACAGTATTGGTTCTATATAACATTCAAGAACTCTCTTCCTGATGTTAATTGATAGGCATTTGTTGGTAAGAATGCCTGTGATCTTCCCGAATGCTGTTTTTGCTTGGCCGATTCTGCCGGCTATTTCTGATGTGCATCTGCCGTCTGATGAAATGATCGTTCCCAGGTATTTAAATTTATCAACCTGTGTCAAGAGAGAGAGACAGACAGAGACAGACAGAGAGAGAGAGGAGAGAGAGAAGGAGAGAGAGAGAGAGCGATAGACAGACAGACAGACAGACAGTCAGACAGTCAGACAGACGGACGGACAGACAGACAGAGACAGAGACAGAGACAGACAGACAGACAGACAGACAGACTCAGACACACACAGAGACAGACGTAGACAGACAGACAGGCAGACAGAGAAGAACAACAAACACAGCATCTTCCCATTCCGGGTATTAACAAAGAAACCTCATCTGGGAAGAGACTGACGCAATAAAAGGATCAACCATCAACACCATTACGTCAAGACCGGTGTTGTCTCATCGCCAATTGTCCGGTTAAAAAAAAAGTGCCGGGCGATGCGTGCCTACTGATGTAATGGGACACAAGACTGAGAGCAATTGTCTGTGCATCCGTAATGATGATCCGATAGATTACGTCTAAGACAAGCCAGGAACAGGAGAGAAAAGGAGACTGATTTTTTTTTCTTTCCCCTTTAAACGTAAGCACCGTGTTGGGAAGATCAAAGGACACAGACTCAGAGAAACACATGTTCAGTTCTCTGTAGTTTGTTTTGATTTCATTTTCTTTTTAAACATGTATAGCTCTTTACAAAAATGGAAGCGAACGTCTGTGGGAGGCAGGTCAAAAGAACAGGGATGGAATCGACATTTTGACCTTCTGACTCTCTTTGTCTTCGATTCTGCCTGGTCGTCTGTATGTCTGTCTCTCTCAATCGGTCTGTGAATGTTGATATACATCTGTTTGAGGGACTCGTCGTCAGCTTGTTGTCAGTGCAGTATGGTTACATTTTTTCAAAATTTCACCCTAGTGTCAGTGTTAACGAGTCGCTACGACTGATTATATGTTTGAATGAGCGTAATCCGTACTTAGATTGAGAGACGACAGTCCAAAGGAAAGCATGCTTTGACAGTCTTACTTCTGTCATGTACTGAACATGAACCAACTAAAGGAACACATACCTTGAACCATCTGAAGGAACACATACCTTTGCACCCGGTAGGTTATGCTGTAGTCTGTAGGTAACACTTGTCAGAAAATGAAAAGTTTGGAATCAGGATGTGGATCGGAGTTTTTTCAAGAGAGATTCATCATACTCGGGCAATTCAATATGTTCTCCACTCAGATCTGCCAACTGTTAACTGGCGGATCCTTGAGCCTGGCAAAAAATCCTATTTGCTGGCAAAGTCTTGAAATGAGATAAAGGGAGTGAGAAGGAACACATAAAACA
>CM060306.1:102729616-102732116 GCA_030674185.1 Monoplex corrugatus | reverse complement strand
TTTGGATTGATAATTGTGTAATATTTTAAGTACATTTTTGGCTCTAGGGAAATGGGATATACGCGGAAGCAATTTTAAGTTACTTAGGCCCTTTTTTTTAACATGTTTTAGTGTCTTTAGCTATGTTTAAATTTGTATTCAGGAATGTTTTTTGAAATCCCTGGTGTGATAAATTGAAAGGAGAGGTCAACGCCAGGGTCATCTCCTTATATTATGTGCGCGAATGCATTGATATATGTACTTAATTTTCTGTTCTCTTTATCTTTCCTGTTTAAGTACTGCGTGTATATTGAAATGGTTGTAGCCCTGATATGGCAGTACGCAGTCGGCTGGGCTTTAAGCAACAATAAGAATAAGAACTTATCTGGTCAGGTCTGCCTGTGACTTTAGTTTTGGCTTTGTCTGTCTGACAGCTTATGATTTATCTAGGTAGATGAATGGGTTTTTGCTTATCTGTCTCTTTTCCTGTGTGTATTTTATTCCTATGTTTAATTACATATTCATTTATTTATTTAGCAAATTATCTATATATTCTTGTGTTCATTTATTTTTTTCATCCGTATTTCCTTTCCAGAACAACAAACAGAATTTCGCTTTTCCCAATATTTCGACCGTACCAGGTCTTTTTATTACGTTGTGCACGCGCACAAAAATCAAATAAAGAAAGTTTTCTGTCATTGTGACAAAGTTTGTTCGGGTCACCACGTTCACTGTGTTGGTTGTGTGCTCATTTTTACCCTGCAATCTTCTTAACAAGAAAACTTTTCATATAATAAAGACACCAGACACGCGCCAATGTCCAGCTGATACTATAATCATTACATGCACGTGCATACCTAAAAATAAATGACTGCCTATATTTTGCAATCTCTTTTGAAAAAAAGTTGCTGTCTTTTGCTTGTTTGTTTTCTTGTTTGCTTGCTTCTTTCTTTCTTTCTTTTTTCATTCTTTCTTTCTTTCTTTCTTTCTTTCTGCCACTGCGAGGAGAGAGGAACATTTGGTCTAGATCGCCTGCCGGGAGCAATGAACTGTTAATCTATCTGTTTATGTCTGTGAGCAAAATGTGTCAGGGAAAGTTTTACTGTCTGCCAGATTTGGACATCAGGCACAGCATACCAGGAAGTCGCAAGTTCTGAACTATATACTGAATTTGTATAACACATTTCAGAGGACATGAAATATAAGACTGTCTGAGCAGGATTTCGTCAGCTATTTATCAAAGATTGTTACCTCACTGCTTATCACAAAGAAGGAAATTCATTTTAATACAAGGACACACAATTTCAGATATAGACGGATTTTAAATGTGTTATCAAACAAGCTTTGCATGAGGACCTAAGCAGCACTCGATTTTTTGTTCTTTAACAGTGTTATGTGTTGGGATTTTACGTGAGCGACGTAAGAGTAAAGAAGTTTTAAACTTACAAGTCTAAAATGAAAACTCAGCAGTTTTTTTTATGGAAACTAAGGGTAACCATAAGGAATATGATTTCTTCTCCAGCTATGTTGCAATTACGTCTCTTGCTGTGGTATAAGTGTATATTCTTCTGAAAAAGACATGTAAGTATGGCTTGACCAGTTTTGAATTTTTTTTTATCCGAATGAAACTTATTCTTTTACCAGTTTGGATTATCTTTCCAATCAGTTTGGCAGAGTAGGTAACCACGTTCGCTGAAGTTCATTCCATTGGGTTTATTATGGGCAAACAGCATGATATGTCTGCGATCGCTGTACATTTCTGGAGTATTGTGTTCGTTCAAAGCTGAGGCAAAATTTTTTTTTAACTGTTTGCTGCTAAGCAAAACAAAACAAAACGAAACAAAAAGCGCACAAAGCATATCAATGTACGAAACCTGTAACAGTCATCATCAGATCATCATCATGTGCTTTGCCGCATGGCGTTGGCGATCATGGCCCTCCATATGAATCTATCCCTTGTCGCTGCAAGCACATCGTCCACCCTCCAGTATTTTCTCCTTGGGTCTACCTGGTGTTCTCTTTCCCTCCAGCTTTCCTGTTGTGACCAGGTGTTTTGATTCCCCTTTCCTCATAAAATGGCCTCTAAATGTTGCTTGTCTTTTCCTCATCTTCTTTATCAATGATCTTCTTGCGTCTGCCGCCATCAAGACTGTCTCGTTTGTTTATGCTTTTGCTGTCCATGGAACCCTCAACATTCTTCTTAGAAACTACATTTCGGCTGCCTCAATCTTGTTCTGGCTTTGCGTGTTGACTGTCCATGCCTCACAACCGTATAACATAGTCACAGTAGTAATAATGTTGCGTTTTCCAGCGTGCTGGGTTCATGGAGTCCGAAAATTTGCTTATTTTTAATAGAAAAGGGTTTGATCATGTCGCCAACCTCGTCACTCTCGAAGCACTGTTTTGAAGCGGACAGAGATATGTTGGTGTTGGCGTTGCTGCTAATAAGACTTAAATCCTTGCCATATCTGTAGTGTTTCAATTGCCCTTACGATTGTGTTGGATGAGTATTTAATTTTGT
>CM060306.1:102707116-102712116 GCA_030674185.1 Monoplex corrugatus | reverse complement strand
GAGAGACCTAATCTTAATTGATGCATATGAGTGGGGTCTGCATATAGCTAGAGGAGCTAGACTGGTATTGTTGCAGTTTTAAAAATCGTTTACTGACTATCTTGAATCTATGACATTTTATCCTGCTCAGATGAAATAAACTTGACTTGAAGGCTTTGTTTGATTGTGACTTTTTTTCCTGTGACTTTTTTTCCTACTCAATTTTGTGACTTTTTTTCTGTGACTTTTTTTCCTGTGACTTTTTTTCCTACATTCGCCTCAGTAGGCCTGACATACATGTACTTACTGCCACATTCGAAACCCATACATGGGATATATTGTCTTCTTTTCTGTCTCAATTTTCTTTTCCACTCATCAACGACCATAGTGTTACGTGATCAGATTATGGCGAGAATGATAATATGAACAATAGCTGCTTATCTCACGATTTGGCCCCTTGCGGCGTATGGAGGTTCTTCAGTAGAAAGTCTTCTTTGAGTGGCTTGCTTATCTTGATTGATAATAATAATAATAATAATAATAATAATAATATAATAATAATAACAATAATAACAATAACAACAACAACAATAATAATAATAATAATAAAAAAAAATAGAAATCGTGATCAGCGGCAGCAGCAGCAACAGCAGCATCAGCATCAGCATCAGCATCAGCATCAGCATCAGCATCAGCATCAGCAGCATCAGCATCAGCATCAGCATCAGCATCAGCATCAACATCAACATCAACATCAGCATCAGCATCAGCATCAGCAGCAACAGCATCAGCATCAGCATCAGCATCAGCATCAGCATCAGCAGCAACAGCAACAGCATCAGCATCAGCATCAGCATCAGCAACAGCATCAGCATCAGCATCAGCATCAGCATCATCTTTATCATCATCGAAACAACAATAATAATAAAGCCAAGGGTCGATATCTATATTCAAGATAAAACGCCTTGAGCTATCACAACAGTCTTCAGAGATGTATATCATTGCTGCTTTTTGAACGAGGCTGGTTCAGAATCTAAAAAACAATATTTACTAGAAAAAATCTGGGCTCATTAGGGTCGGATGTTTCACTAGTTTGATATGATTGTTGATATGAGAGTACAGGGAAAACAACAACACGGTAGATTCCCATAAGACTGCTCAAAGAACAAAGTCACAAAGACGCAAAATACGTTTTCAAGAGTTGGCAATCATTTCTCAGTTACTGTTCAGAGGATTTTGAGTAGCCCAGTTCACTTTATCATGCCTAGATAGGTCCAAATAAAATATGATTAAAATCGTAAATTTGTAAAATAGTACATTAATTCCTCTAAATTAAGGATTGTAGTGAATCAGTTTTCCGTTATATATTTCATAATGATGGGGCACTCATGTTTGAAAGGTGTTGAGATCATGTTACTGTTAAGGTAAAGAATATTATTTAAATAAATGCGATAATAAAGCGTTAACAATGTATTCGAGAGATAGATTTCCCAGGTCCCACACCCTTGAAGACCAATTAGTTTTCTTGCCTTTCTGAAGTCTTAGTTTTAAAAAAGTGAATAGGAATATGAATTTGAATCGAAGGAGAGGGGATGTGCGCCGCCCTCGTGGTGCTGGCCCCGGGAAAAGTTGAGGTCTCTGTCATCTTGCTCCCCTGCGGCGTCAGTGTTATGGAACTATCTAGGTAGGACCTCAGGACTTGGCTAGCTCATGGGTTTATGTGCAGGCTTAAGGCTTGTGCCGTGATCATTTTGGATTTTCTTCATCACAAGGCACCTGTGATGATAGTGCATATGGAATTCATTCCGAGCGAGGAGACGTCATCTTGAGAAACTGAAACTGAAACTGAAAATGTTAATGAAGCGTTAACTAGTGTAATTACAACGAGTGAAGATATGTTCGTTCTTCCTTTTCTTTCCTTTCTTTTTTTCCCCTCATTTTTGTGTTTTCAAATGCTAGCTTCGTTGGTAAGGACACGTTGCCCTATGAAAGACAGCCACATCTGAAGGATGCTATGTACTGAGAGCTGAAGCGACGATACTGTGGTCTGGGTACTTCACCACTAAAGCGATACAAGAATATTCTGAAGGCCGAGTTTATCAGTTTTGACATTAACTCTACTATATATTCTGAAGGCCAAATTTATCAGTTTTGACATCAACTCTATCATTGCAATTTCATTTAGGCCTCTTCTCCCACTGGACGAAGCAGTAGGAAAGTGTCAGTCTTTTTCTCCTAATTTTGTATTTGGTGTTTGTTTGTGATCTTACATTCACGCTTCACAAAGGACAGTTGGCCGAACATTTGCGCCTGTCTTGTCTTGTCTTGTATTAAATATCCGTTTGATTCTGTTTTCGTGTTTTTTCTGGTTCCTATCAACTCCATCAACTAGGAAGACAAGACAAAAAAAACTGATATTAATTAAATAGAAGAGGCATCGCCTGCAGTGCATGAGAAAAAAAAACATATGCCTCCAAAGTATTTCATCACACATGAAAACCCACAACAGGTGATGGCGACCAGTGTACTTACTCATAAATGCGATCGATGTGAGAATCCATACTCATCACCATCATCAGTATTTTATTATTATTCCTTTCTTCTTAACTATCTTGGAAGTAAAAAAAAATACCGCAGACGTTTCATTTGTATCAGTACAGCAAAACAACGAATAGTAGATCTTTCCTTTCTTTCGCACATTCTTTTAAGCTTCGAGCGGAAAACTTGTCACAGAGTGCCGTCATCAGTACTACAGCACAATAATGGAGGATCACAACCATAACAGGGGGCAATACCCATGATGTTGTCGCTGATCAAGGTCTAGCGTGCTGAGTCGTCACAAAAACTCTTTTCACGCCACGTTCTCTGAGTTGTCTGCCTTGAAGCGTTCTCTCTCTTGGGAGTCTGGTACGATAAGGAGAACGTCAATACTGCACAACCTAATGGATTACTGTCTGTCTTATCTCCCCTCCCAACCACCCAATTCTTTCTCTTTCTCTCTCTCTCTCTCTCTCTCTCGTTCTCTCTCTCTCTCGTTCTGTCTCTCGCGTTCTCTCTCTCTCTCATTTTCAAAAATACAAGGAAATGACAATGGGGATTTTCTTTAAAATATTTGATGTGAAGATACAGCCCATGCTATTATATGCATCTGAAGTCTGGGGATTAAACAGACTGCAGCACATTGAAAAGATACATTTAATGGCATGCAAAAGATTTTTGGGTGTACCTGTAAGGACACCAAACACAATGGTATATGCTGATCTGGGAAGATGCCCTCTATATATAAATTCTAGTATTTCATGCTTAAGATATTGGTTTAAATTGTTACAAATGGATGAAGAAAGCTTACCGCATAAAGCTTACCGTGTGCTACTAGAATTAGATATAAATGGAAAGGATTGTTGGGTATCAGATGTAAGGAAAATCTTGTGCGAGACTGGATTTAACATCGTATGGATGCAGCAAGGAGTAACAGATGTAAAATCATTTTTAAACATCTTCAGACAAAGACTTGTTGACTTGTATATCCAAGGATGGACTGGAGCAATCAGAAATCACGAAAGATACGAGAACTACAGATCTTTCAAAACAATTTTTAAAAAAGAACAACAGATTTCCAACATGGAGACATATTGTCTTAGAGTTGCTATTATTCAGTTACGATTCAGGGTACTACCACTCAATAATAATACACATCGTTACAGTGAATGTGCTCACAAGAAAGCATGCCCATTTGCAAGACACGAGTTGAAAATGAGCATCATTTTACTTATGAATGCCCTGTATACACAGATCTAAGAACAAAATTCTTAAAAGAGTCAGTTAAAATACCACTCGGTACATTACTCAAAGCAATAAGTTCACACCACAGATACAATGTGTCCTGGTTTGTTTTTCATGTTAATAGACCAAAGAAAATAATGAATCTAAATTAACAGAAAAAAATAAAATTTCAAAAAAATGTCTAACCAACCGTCAACAGTATTATTGTGCTAAATCGATCGCAACCATTCAATATTGTATTATTAGAGTCAAGGGTTTGGATATTAACGTATGTGTTATTGCATATGTCATCATGTTCATATCAAGTATTGAATACTCAAGGAGTGCTCTCAACTCCTGAGACATGATTATAGAACTGTTAAATCATAGATTTAATGCGGCCTCACTCAACCTCCTTACCCCCTCATATTGTATGATTTATTTTGACTTTAGGAAGATTCATATCGAATGAGCTCAAATTCTGAGTCTTCCGCCAATTAAAAGGTGACATAGGGTCCACGATTTGTTCATTTGGTTGATTAACTGTTAATTCCTTTTGTGATTATTTGATGATAATCTGACTTGTGAAATGATCATTTGGATGACAAATTAATTGTTTAGTTGGACGCCATTATTTCATCGGGTGACTCATTACCAAACTGACCAGTTGTTTGCTGGTTTGGTGATTGATTGTTGATTGGTGGCTTGTTGACAAATGAACTGCGTCAGTAAGTGATGAACATTGATTTGCCGAGTGTCGGGTTGGTAAACTGTTTAGATTTTGGCAGTTAATTGGATGATATTTTGATTTGTTGGATGATCAATTAACTGACAAATAATTGATTGACTGATTGATTTGTTGATTGATTGGTTGGATGGTTGGTTGGTTGATTGATTGATTGATTGATTGATCGATTGATTATATGATTGATTGATACATTCACTGGTTAATTAATTGATAGGTTAGATTTCACAGAGTGGATGAGTCTCTGGTTGATTGAGCTGACTGGTGATTATCATTTTGTTAAGTGCTTCATTAATAACTGATGGATGATTATCATTTGGACAAGTAGATTCATTGATTTCTACTTAGCTAAGTAATTCACCGGTCATCGATTGATTGATCGGACGATCGATACATAGGAGGCTTTGTTTGTTTATGTACTAATTTAACCTAGCGATTTGGCTGAGAGTTACTGCTAGTTATTCTCTTTGATAGTTAAACTATTGATCAGATGAGCGAATGATGATTTATTGTC
>CM060306.1:102652116-102674616 GCA_030674185.1 Monoplex corrugatus | reverse complement strand
TTTCTGACCATGGAACTTTCAATATTCTTCTTATGAAAACCACCATTTCAGTTGCCTCAATCTTGTTCTGTCTTCGCGTGTTCCTTTGAGACGACAAGGACAAACATTTGGGATTCAGATCCACTGGAAGATCAGGACAGTACTGGACAGATGGCGTGACAAACACACGCCACATATACAACAGGACTCTACACCTCGTATAGCTGCACACCGCCAGCTTATCTCCCCACATCGCCTCCTGATACAAGCGGACGGAAAAAGTACAGTAATATGTTTTTAATTCATTTTCACACTTTCTTCACCGGGTAATTGGCACCCAACACATGTGAACACTAGCTAGCTATTACCACGGTCCTAGAACGAACGCTCCGTTTGTTTAGTTGATGCGATTTGATTTTTCTTGCTGTGTGCCGGAAATTCCAACTGTTCTGTGTCACTTCCCTTGTTGGGTCTTCTTTTCCCCCAAACCAACAACACATGGTTTGCAAACAAGTGGCGAAAAAGTACAATTATGCATATATCTGACCCATTTTCTGGGTTATCGTTACATCATTTGCCTAAATGTATGAAGATGGGAAGTTATTGGACGGCTGGCCCAGCCATCGTGTATGTGTGCATTTGTGTGTTTGACCGTTTGTTTGTTTTATTTTTAATTGGTTGTTGCTGCTGCTGCTGCTGCTGTCGTTGTTGCTGTTGTTGTTGTTGTTGTGGTTGTTGCTGTTTTTGTTGTTGCTGTTTTCTGGGAATTAAAGCATTGTAGGAGCAGACTTGGGCTTATCTTTCTCCTGTTGTCAAGGAGGAATAATATAAAAAGGACTTTATTTCACACACCCCAACACCAGAAGAAAGAAAGAAAGAAAGAGAGAGAGAAAAGAAGGAAAGAAAGAAAGAAAGAAAAAACAAGAAGAAACAAGGTACCACAGTCTTTTTACATTTTTCCAAGAAAGAACAGCCAACAAGAGCATGCGAAGTAAATGGTTTGAAAGAAAGAAAGAAAACAAACAAACAAAAAAATGAAAAAAAGAAAAACTAAAGAAACACAGTACCACAATGTTTTTACTTTTTTTTTTCAAGAAGGAACAGCCAACAAGAGAATCAAAAGAAATGGTTCTAACGAAACCAGTATGCTAGCAGACACCCATCTCACCAAGACTAGAAGAGGAGGGTAGTTACAGCTAATGATGCTAAACAACGTGATGTGACTCTTCCCACTAGATTGGGTGGATCGCTACTGTTTGACCATACACGTGGACAGGGCACGCGTGTGACGTCTGATGAAAAGGGCATATATTGCTGTTAACCCGTTGACTCCCGCACCCGGTTTATCAGCCTCCTGATCTGGCAGCCATGCCACCGAAACAATAAAAAAAAACCTTAACTCTTGGACTCCCTCACCCTGTCCTGTTATTCTGCATGCGTATGCAAAGTAGATTTAGGCAACTGGCAGGCCTGTCTACGTGTATAACCCTTTGACTTTCGCATCTTGTCCACCAACATCCTGCATCGATAACTATACTAGCAAAGCAAAAACTTAACCTCCTGACCCCTTGCAGAAAGCTGGTGGACAGGGTGAGGGAGTCAAAGGGTTAAGTTTTTGCAGCTGATGGATAAGGTGTGGAAGTCAAAAATTTAAAAGAACCTCGTCGAGGTCTCGACTCACCATAACTTTCACATGATGTACTAGTTGAAGCAGAGAACGTTACCTCTGTGTTTGAGGCCAGTGATAATCGATACGAGAAGACTTCAATTAAAGTGTTGTTACATCTAATAATCAAAAGTGTAGAACTTTCATTACAAATGTTTACTTTGTGGCCTGGGGGTGTTGGTGGAACAGCATACGACCGGAGGAACAAGTTTTATCTGTAATTTTGTCGTGGTAAATTGCTGTATTCAAGCGTGTCTCTGCTGTTGGTGCAAATGATTGCCTATGATCAGGAAGTTTGATTAGGATTCATTTGATGTAACTGGACATTAATATCATGTCTACTTCCTGACCTCTCTGTTTCTCTCTGTCTGTCTGTCTGTCTGTCTGTCTGTCTCTCTGTCCGTCTCTCTCTGTGTCTGTCTCTCTGTCTCTCTGTCTCTCTGTCTGTCTCTGTCTGTCTGTCTGTCTCTGTCTGTCTGTCTCTCTGTCCGTCTGTCTCTGTGTCTGTCTCTCTATCTGTCTCTGTCTCTCTGTCTGTCTGTCTCTATGTTTTTCTCTCTCCCTGTAAGTGTGTACGTGTGAGTGTACATGGTGTGTGTGTGTGTGTGTGTGTGTGTGTGTGCGTGCGTACTTGCATGTGTGTGTATGTGTGTGTGTGTGTGTGTGTGTGTGTGTGTGTGTGTGTGTGTGTGTATGTGTGTGAGTATGTGAGTGTGTTTGCGCGTGCACGAGCATTCCTCCGTTAGTTTTTTTAACGTATTTTCACATACGTGCTTTTAGGTGACGTGTACACACAATTTCTGTGTATTTTTGTATGTATATGTTCGCCACACGTGCGTTTTTGTGCATATTATTTTTGTGGCTATAAATCCATAACTAACATGTGTCGATGGAATTACTCATGAGCAGTTTCATTTACATTTTTGGTTTAATCTTTCGACTTCCGCACCCTATCTACCAACTGCAAAAACGTAACCCTTTGACTTCCTCACCCTATCCACCAGCTTCATGCAGGAAGCTGGTGGATAGAATCAGGGAGTCAAAGGGTTAAGTTTTTGCTTTGTCGGCTTGGTTGACAATGCAGGATGCTAGTGAACAGGGTGCGGGAGCCATAGGGTTAAGGGTGAAGAGACCATACCTTTGTGCTGAGTTGTCATTATCACGTTCATGAAAAGAAAGAACCACAAACACCATTGTTGTGAAAGACACCTTAGAGTGCTGGTTGGAAGGGCAGTAACTAACTGAATCCTTGATCCACAGTTCTGGTTCTCAATTCCAATATACTAACAAGATGGTTTCAGCTTACGTTATATTTTTGCTTGACCAAACACCATCACATACACATGAACTATCAATGCTGAACATTTAATCTGGCAGAAATGCAGTAGCAAAGCGTGTCCATGAAATCTGCCCACAGCCATAGTAATCACAAGAAATTTGATACCAGTTATTTCCTTCGTATCACTCACGTGATTTAGTCCTTGGTGTACCATTATTTTCAGCAGTAATTTTGCTAAGACTCGGTGTACATTTGATATATCTGTAATATCCTCTTTTCGGGAGAGGTCAAAGAGTTTTCTTACATTTTTAAGAGTTTACTTGAAACCAGAAAAACACAAACATGGGACCGCAATATGTATTTAATGTAACAAGACAAGACAGACGCAAACACAAGAGACAACAAACGACAAATAAACACAATATAAGGAGAAAATCAAAGCAAAACTAGAAGAGAATGACTGATGCCATTTGATATGATCGATGCAATTTTTGATGAACGTTTTCATTAACGACTTGTGGTACTGTTAAACAGACCTTTGTACTGGGATTTCGTCTATACCTTTATCATGAAAAAAAAATACCACAGACGCCATTGTTGTGAAAGACAGCCTAGAGTGATCGTTGGACGGGCAGTAATGGATGAAGGGCAGTAATGGAAGGCTTGTTCCACAGTTGTAGTGACCAGTTCCAATACTGTAACAAGGTGGTTTAAGTTTACAGTATATTTTGTTTGAGCAAACACCAACGCATACACGCGAACTATCAATGCAGAACATTTAATCAGGCAGAGAGGCAGTAGCAAAGCGTGTCCCTGAAATCTGTCGACAGCCAGAGTAATCACAGGACATTTGAGACCAGTCATTTCCTTCGTATCACTCACGTGATTTTGTCCTTGGTGTATCATTATTTTCAGCAGAAGTTTCGCTGATAAGACTTGGTTTACATTTGGCATATCTGTAACCTTCTGTTTTCAGAACAGGTCAAAGAATGTCCTTACACTCTTAAGAGTTTTACTTGAAACTAGAAAAACACAAACATAGGACCAGAATGCGTATTCAATTAATGTAACAAGTTAAGACAGACTCAAATTTTTGTCCAACTGGCCTTTCTCAAATGTACACAAGATACAAAAAAACAAACAAAAACAAAACAAAACAAAAAAACAAAAAACAACAAGAGCAAAACGAATACACAAAACTCAAAGAGAAAGTTACAGCAAAACTTCCCTGACGTTTCGGCGACCAAAAGAAAATGACTGATAAGATTTAATATGATCGAAGAATTTTTGTGTGTGAACATTTTCATTATCGACTTGGGGCTACAGTTAAACAGACCTTTGTGCTGGGATTTTGCCTGCACTTTCATCAGGACAAAGAACCATAAACATCATTGTTGCGAAAGACAGTCTAGAGTATTGGTTGGACAAGCATTAATTGAAGCCTTGTTCCTCAGTTGTGGTTGCCAGTTCCAATATTCTAATCAGATGGTTTAAGTTTACATTAATTTTTGCTTGAGCATCCACCATGGCATACACGTGAACTATCAATGTTGAAAACATTTAATCAATACGGCAGAGATGCAGTAGCAAAGCGTGTCCATGAAACCGGCTCACAGCCATAGTAATAACTGGATATTTGACACCAGTTATTTCCTTCGTATCACCCATGTGATTTTGTCACTGATGTATCATTATGTTGACCATGTTGTTCAGTGACGTTGATAACAGTGTGACTTTGGCACACCACTGTAATAAGACATTGTCACGTGATGTGAGGCTCATTCAAGGTAATGCCATAACCCTGATCAGCTAGGGA
This sequence comes from Monoplex corrugatus, assembly GCA_030674185.1. Lineage (NCBI taxonomy): Eukaryota > Metazoa > Mollusca > Gastropoda > Littorinimorpha > Ranellidae > Monoplex > Monoplex corrugatus. The sequence goes on along the minus strand of CM060306.1, from coordinate 102,669,876 downwards.
AGTGGAGATGGTAAAGACTTTCGACATTTTTTTTGTTTGGGGGGTGAGAAGGGGCAGCATTACGAGGGCGGTGCCCATCTCCTCCCCGTCCCTGCTTTACCTTTCACCAAAGAGAATACTGTCTACCCTCTTTGCTTTAACTAGCATTGAAAAAAGCCAGGAACTCACTCACAGCTGCACAAGCTGGAGTTTGCTCGCACACGTAACGTTTCGCGGGTGTGGTTCTCACCCGTGCAAATCCCATGCAGACACATCAGGGACGGCATGCCAGACTTTCCTGAACAGCAAAATGGGATATGTCTGGAGCATCATGCCTGGCCACTTTCGCGGCCATTCAAACAACCCCTGTGGTTGAAGTAAGGCAACGTTGGGAGCTTCCGACTGCTGACTGTCGAGACTATGGTAAGTGGGAAAGGAGCTGACAGCTATGCGAGCTGTGGCAGGGTGGGTTGCCCGAAAGACAGATGAAGACCAGAGTGGGGCGAGAGAGGGGTCTTCCATTCTCTCTTGGTCGAGAGACTGGGCTGGACCTGGTTGGTACGCGTTGTGTGGCTATGTCCCGGGGTTTGTTATCTCTCCACCTTGCCATTCGTGTTTGTTTCAGTTTCAGTTTCAGTTTCAGTTTCTCAAGATGACGTCTCCGCTATCAGAACGAATTCCATATGCAGTAACGTCACAGGTGCCACAAGTGCATGATGTGTAAAAAAGGATACCTATGACTGGGTCCGAATGGTCATGCAACGCTTGATGAAATGACTATCGAGTGACGTCGGGAGCTTGGGAGGTGATTGTCTGGAGACTGGTGAGGCGTTGGTGCTCTGGGTCCCATCCGCACCCTTGTAGCGTTTCGCGTTCAAAACTCATGCAAGTAGATCAAGGACGGCAAGCGCTCTATCTCTGTGCCATCCAGGACTCACTTACGATAAAACTGTGGTGTGTGTGTGGTGTGGTGTTGTGTGTGTGTGTGTGTGTGTGTGTGTGTGTGTGGTGGTCGTGTGTGTTTTGTGTGTGTGTGTGTGTGTGTTGTGTGGTGTGTGTGTGTGTGTGTGTGTGTGTGTGTGTGTGTGTGCGCGCGCGCGCACGCGAGTGTAATGTAGATCACAAGCGGTTCTCAGACGTTCACAAGGCCGACTTCATCACTTCATGATAACTAGTTATACATACAGACCTTGCTTACATAAACCAGATTGATGAAGTTTATGTCGACAATGCGAACACGCACACAGGAACTGTTATTACCAAAGGTTCATTACGGCATAAGTTTTTAGCGGTGATGAGACGATACTGGTGAAGTGGTAGGCCTGGATGGAAAATTTCCACATAGAGATAAAGCAACCTCAGCATTTATTGCATCCTCGTTGAGCAGAAGGGGCCCCCTTGGAATCCTGAAAGTCCCTCAGCCGTGCTAAGTCGAAGAAAGGTGTCCTGCAGTCAATAGTTAAATCTTATATCAATAATAATCCCGATCCAGTAGTCGCACATTTAATCAAAGTGAAACTATTCTGTAAAATCAAGACGTAGAAGTAATAGCTGACCCATATTATAAAAAGCTATCATTACTTTGTTAGAACGGCACAGGGATTTCACAAACAAAATGTCGGGTGAAATGCAAAGTTGTCGACGTAGGTCGAAGTTTTTCCTAAATATGCATACAAATATAAACACCATTGACAGATTTTTATCAATGAAGAATGACAATTAAAGAAAACCATGTAACCAAAAAATGAATACAATACATAACAAATTGATTTAATTTATACAGTTTTATGATAGCTCCCCCTAGCACACAATTGCACAAGATCAAGACATGAGCTTTGTGTTACATTTTTCTATGACTAATCTTGAGTATGATAACATTTATGTTACGTGTGTTATGTAAAATATAGTTGTGCTTAGAAAGGATGTGACAAAGTCATATACCATATCAATGCCAACGTTTTTTTTTTCCTGTTAACTGCAACTCAAGATTGACCATTCGTGTGGTCAGACATGGACAAGAGACTTTCTGAGCTTGGTTTGGGCTGAGGCTGTATTTTTAGTATTACAATTATGAAATCACTTTGGTGCTAGAAGACATATTCTAGGTATGCATAGCTTGACAATCTGGTTTTGCTTTTCTCTAAAAGCACGTGTCCAGGGGTTGTTTCAGATACTTTTTTGTTTGTTTATGGCTATGATTCTTTGTGCCGTTATTACGTTACTGTGGACATTGTAGCGTGTTAGACAGAAGTTGTTTGTTTTCTATTATTTCAATGTGCTGTCTGGAAGTCGTGTAGACGTCGTTCTTACTTCCGAAAATATTGATTTCATGGACTGGAGTTCTTTTAACGATGTGATTGAAATTACCCTTTGTTGTTTTGCTTTATATTACTCTGTATTACTTTTTGAACGAATAAAAGAGGAAAGTTGTGTGTTTTCTAATATTCATGTTTTCTAATATTTTACCGTCTAGATGGCATATAAACGTTATTCTATAGTTCCGAAAAAAAAAATGATTGCGTGGATTTGAGTTGTTTTCAACGATGTGGTTGAAATCACACTTTGTTGTTTCGTTTTCCATTGCTCTGTATTACATTTTTGAAATGAATAAAGGAAGGTTGAAAATAAGTGAGTACTTTGAATGATTTTTTTTTCACAAATCACACATCAGTACTTGGCTACTTTTTATAAGGACTAAAGGGTATCGGATTTCAAACGTACCATCCACAAGCGCGATAGTCAAATGGGTAAAATGTCGAACTTTTCTATCGAAAGGCCTGGGTAGGTTCCTGCCCAGGTACCTTCAGCCTTGATGGTAAAGAGGGAAGAGTTTTTCCTATCTCTGAGGTCAACATGAGGGTAGACCAGCTAGTCTAAAAAAAAATCCTTCATTAGTCAAACGCACGCAGAATATCAAACACACGCACATTAACCGTCCTGTAATTTTGTGTCAGTGTATGACAGGGTGGGGGAGAGGAGGTTGAGGGGGGGCGGGGAAGGGTGGAAAGAGGAGGGGAGGTGTTGAGCGCATGGATCTGCACGAGAGGTTCTGTGAGTGAATGTGAGTGGATGATAATCATGACGCTGGTAAGGACCATGATTATGGTGATAATGATGGTACTGATCATGATGGTGGTTCTGATGATGATGGTGGTTCTGATGATGATGGTGGTTCTGATGATGATGGTGGTTCTGATGATGATGGTGGTTCTGATCATGATGATGGTGGTTCTGATGATGATGGTGGTTCTGATGATGATGGTGGTTCTGATGATGATGGTGGTTCTGATCATGATGATGGTGGTTCTGATGATGATGGTGGTTCTGATGATGATGGTGGTTCTGATGATGATGGTGGTTCTGATCATGATGATGGTGGTTCTGATGATGATGGTGGTTCTGATGATGATGGTGGTTCTGATGATGATGGTGGTTCTGATGATGATGGTGGTTCTGATGATGATGGTGGTTCTGATGATGATGGTGGTTCTGATCATGATGATGGTGGTTCTGATGATGATGGTGGTTCTGATGATGATGGTGGTTCTGATCATGATGATGGTGGTTCTGATGATGATGGTGGTTCTGATCATGATGATGGTGGTTCTGATGATGATGGTGGTTCTGATCATGATGATGGTGGTTCTGATGATGATGGTGGTTCTGATCATGATGATGGTGGTTCTGATGATGATGGTGGTTCTGATGATGATGGTGGTTCTGATGATGATGGTGGTTCTGATCATGATGATGGTGGTTCTGATGATGATGGTGGTTCTGATGATGATGGTGGTTCTGATGATGATGGTGGTTCTGATGATGATGGTGGTTCTGATGATGATGGTGGTTCTGATCATGATGATGGTGGTTCTGATGATGATGGTGGTTCTGATCATGATGATGGTGGTTCTGATGATGATGGTGGTTCTGATCATGATGATGGTGGTTCTGATGATGATGGTGGTTCTGATCATGATGATGGTGGTTCTGATGATGATGGTGGTTCTGATGATGATGGTGGTTCTGATGATGATGGTGGTTCTGATGATGATGGTGGTTCTGATCATGATGATGGTGGTACTGATGATGATGGTGGTTCTGATCATGATGGTGGTACTGATGATGATGGTGGTTCTGATGATGATGGTGGTTCTGATGATGATGGTGGTACTGATGATGATGGTGGTTCTGATGATGATGGTGGTTCTGATGATGATGGTGGTTCTGATGATGATGGTGGTTCTGATGATGGTGGTGGTTCTGATGATGGTGGTGGTACTGATGATGATGGTGGTTCTGATGATGATGGTGGTACTGATGATGATGGTGGTTCTGATGATGATGGTGGTTCTGATGATGATGGTGGTTCTGATGATGATGGTGGTTCTGATGATGATGGTGGTTCTGATGATGATGGTGGTTCTGATGATGATGGTGGTTCTGATGATGATGGTAGTTCTGATGATGATGGTGGTACTGATGATGATGGTGGTTCTGATGATGATGATGGTGGTTCTGAATGATGGTGGTTCTGATCATGATGATGGTGGTCTGATGATGATGGTGGTACTGATCATGATGATGGTGGTTCTGATGATGATGGTGGTTCTGATGATGATGGTGGTTCGTGTAAAGGTGGACATGGTCAGTTTGTCTCTTGCTTATATGGAGAGGAGAAGGGAGAAAAGAAATGCATAATCTGATCGATTCTGTGGCTTTTTAACCAATGAGCACAAATTATGTGGTCTTCATGCGGTCGAATCTTAGACTTCTGCGTTTTCAGCACAGTGTTGTAACGAATGGAACTGATGGACTTTACACACATGTACATTTTCAGTTTAAGTTTCTCATAATGACCAATATACACCAAATCGTACCGGCAAAACTTCTGTACTTTTTAGTGTTCCATTTTTTTTCTCGGATGCACGTACGCACGATGTCTTGAGCCCACACAATACAGGCTCTACGTTGCTGCACAGTCTGCATACTCTGTGTTAAATGGGCGTGCATGCAGGGATATTTTCCTGTTTTCATAAGGCACCGGGCATTGACAAAACCTATCGGATCTTAAACGTGCATATACTATGTTCTGCGTGTATATGTAGGATATAGGCGCTCACAGAATTGCACACCTGTTGACGCGAGGCCTGATTGGAAATTTGCGTTTAGCTAACCGACTATCGCACCCGTCACTGTTGGAGTAATCCTGTGGATGAGATACAAATTCCCTGACTTCCCACCCGAAGACAACCCCATATCTTTGTCTCCAAAAAGAATCCAAACAAGGTTGGATATAATCATCACCATGTGCCCTGCCGCATGGCGCTGGCGATCATGACCCTCCATACGAATCTATCCCTTGTCGCTGCACGTACGTTTCCCACCCTCTCTGTCCTCAGCCACTTTGCAAGTCCATCCAATATTTTCTCCCTGTGTCTACCTGGTGTTCTCTTTCCCTCCAGCTTTCCTGTTGTGACCAGGCTGGATATAATACCCTGCAACTATTCATCCAGACTGATAAGAAACGAAGAAATGGTTTAGGAGAATAATATTCATTGCGTATCTCGTTCATACTGAGGGAATATTGATCGTTTACATAACTGCTGTCTACTGATGGACAGTAGTCACGCTTGGAGATGATGGGTCAGTATGACTCCAAGACAGCACAGTTACTGCTACCATTGTGGTGCATACTGCGCGATGCTGTCCTGCCTGTGTTGGATCAGAACAGAACAAACGCCATTTAACACAACTAGTTCCAGTTTTAGTTTCTCAAGATAGGGTCACCGCGCTCGGAATAAATTCTAGTTTGCACTGATGCCAAAGATGCTATGTGTGATGGAAGTGTTTTGACAAAGTCATAGCATACGCCAGTCTTGTGCACTGGTAAATTCTTAAGGTCCTACCTAGCCTATGGGTTTCTTTCTATCTTTGTCGCAGTCTGTCAAAAGTCAAAAAAAAAAAAAAAAGAAACAACATAGGCCACATTGTAGTGAAATGTACATCTGTACCTGCAATGTTAAAAACAAAATATCCTGTGAAAACGGAGGAAAAACGAGCCATTCATCCCCACCTTCAAGCACAAATTGACCGTTTTAATGCACCTACATGATCAGATCATGGAAACCTATTCCCGGACAACACGACACAAAACCGCCAGTCCCTCCCTGATTAACACGGTTTTCTTTCACCCCAAATTCCCCAGGTCATCCTTTAATCTTGATAAAATAAAAAAAAAGACTACAAATACAAAACCGCGACCACCAAAACCACCACAACAAAATTATATTTTGTCCACCACACCCCTCATCAATGCCTATCAATTAACATCAGGAAGAGAGTCCTTGAATGTTATATAGAACCAATACTGTTGTACGGATGCGAGGCGTGGACATTCAGCAAGCAAAGCCAGAGCAAGATTGAGGCAGCCGAGATGTGGTTTCTAAGAAGAATGTTGAGAGTTCCATGGACAGCAAAGAAAACAAACGAGACAGTCTTGATGGAGGCATACACAAGTAGATCACTCATAAGAAAGATTAGGAAAAGACAAGCAACATTTACAGGCCATTTTATGAGGAAGTGGGATTTGGAGCACCTGATCACAACGGGAAAGCTGGATGGGAAAGAGAGCAGCAGGTAGACCCAGGGAGAGAATGCTGGACGGACTTGCAGAGTGGCTGGGGATGAGGAGGGTGGGGGAGATGCTGGGGGCAACGAGAGATAGAGATGGATGGAAGTCCATGGTCGCCAACGCCATGCGGCAGGGCACCTGATGATGATGATGATGATGATGACACCCCTCTTCACCACTCCTGCAGTCATCTTTTCCGTATCTTTAAATTTCTTTGATCTGTGATTCAGGAAAACCCAAACACTTTCCATTTCACGCTGCAGCTGTGTACGCATTGTTACTTTTGAGACAGTAGCAGTGTTTGTCTGACTAGTGGTGGCTGGCTCCTGATTTTCCCTTCATGGTGGCTTTTTGGTCATTTTCTCGAACAAATTCCTTGCTGAGAAAGACCATGAATTATTTGTATGATGACTGAAATGTTGTTTGGGAAGGTTCGCGGACATAACTAAATTTCCCTAAAACTGTCGCTTTTTTGACACGTGACTTGACATGCATCTTTTTCTTATTATCAGAGAAAGATGATTATTTCAGAAACATATGTATATGCATTGCTTCTTTTGAATTTTGTTTTCAATGTGTAAAGCCACTATTTGTTTGTATACTTTTTCTGTGATTGAAAGAATCAACACCAGCAACTAGGAAGATATTGTTTGCTATAGAGTAAGCTGGCAACAGCAGAGCACGTACAGTACAATCTCATTTGACAGCAAAGAACAGAGAAGGAGAGAGAGAGAGAGAGAGAGAGAGAGAGAGAGAGAGAGAGAGAGAGAGAGAGAGAGAGAAAGAAAGAGAGAGAAATAGAGAGAAAATAGAGAGAAAGAGAGAGAAGAGAGAGAGAGAAAGAGAGAGAGAGAGAGAGAGAGAGAGAGAGAGAGAGAGAGCAGGTCTACAGGACTCCTTTCCATGAAGTGTGTTCAGAAGAACATGTGCCTCCAAGACCAGCCTTATACCAGTAATCCACACGAAGACCCATACCAAGTGATGTGGACTGATATGTTTATTTATCCATCAGAACAACTGAGAGTCTGTCATCATTTGTTATCTTGAAAGTTGTAAAATGATCATGTGTCATCAACGACTTCCATGTCAATTTGATTTTCCTGGAAACTATCAGGGCATGATTGTTTAGTCAAAATAGCAACGCAAGATATATGTATAATGAGCCATTTTTCATAATTCACCACCACATAACTTCTAAATGAACGAAAGATTATCAGAGTAATAACAAAATGAAGTATGAGTTTAGATGATGTTACTTTTGTCGGCATTTCTTTTTTATTGTGTTTGTTATTCCTTGTTATCACCGGGAAGGGTCTCAGCAATAGCAGAGGATCGTCTCTGATGGTTGGCTTAATTAACGGTGATCTGACATTCACTGTTCCTTAATGATGTGCAAGACTACGTCAGTATAAAGCTAAATAATGTTGTGGTACACTGGAGAGGTGAACAATTATTTGATGGCAGTCCCTCGAAGGCTTACTTACTTTACTTTTTCACTTTTTCTGTTCTCTCGTCCGGGTAAGCATCGAGGGGAGAAGCAGCTTTCGGACTTGGGCTAGATGGGTAGCGTCTGCCATAGTTAAGCTGATTCTTGCAGTTTCGTCTTTCACACCTTCTGTCCATCTTTTCCTAGAGCTCCCCCTTCCTTTATATCCATACCTTTTCATGTTGTAAGCATTGTATGCTGGCTGTTCGCTTGGATCCCTAATGAGGTGACCAAACAATTTCAGCCTCTGTTTTTCTATATGTTCTAGACATATGGGACAGTCCCCACAGTGTCTCTTATGACTTCATTTCTGATCTTGTCTCGACGTGTGACAATAATTCATTGTCTTTCTGAGATACTCTTCTTGCATTTACTTTTTTGTTGAAGCGAATCATAAGAATCATGAGATGGTGCGTAAAATTCCTAAAACAAATAACCAACCAACCAACCAACCAACAACCAACCAACCAACCAACAACAACCAACACCAACCAACAAACAAACAAACAAACAAAACAAAACAAAACAAATACACGCAAACAAAAAAACAAAGAAATAAATGTACAAACAAACAAAACAAAACAAAGAAATAAATGCACAAACAAAACAAAACGAAACAAAAAAATAAACGCGAACAAACAAAACAAATAAATTAATGAACAAACAAAACAAAACGAAAAAAGAAAGAAAGAAAGAAAGAAGGAAGAAAGAAAGAAAGAAAGAAACGAAAGAAAGAAAGGAAGAAAGAAAGAAAGAAAAAAGAAACAAAGAAATAAAGGAACAAAGAAACAAAACAGGTATAATCCATACATGAAGACATGTGCGCAGACAAAGTAAGCTTAACTGCTAGCTTTAGACTTGTGATCGTCGTCTTCTGTGGCTCAATCAAATTATCATTTCATGAAAAAAACGATCAGACATCAGTCTGGATTAGCCAGCATATCGCGACATGAATATCTCCTTACACGTTTTATAATCAGATCATAGAATTCGGTTCTATTAATTATAACATTAAACATTAAAGCACAAAGCCCCCAAAAAACAAGAAAGAAAGAAAGAAAGAGAAAAAGAAACAAAAGACAAAGAAAAAAAAAAGAAAAAAAAAGAGCAAACAAGCGCTGGTTGACTGAGGCACAAATGCTGTTTCTTCTGTTCTTGTTTTCAGATATCGCTTCAAGTATTGTGAGAAGGCCTGAGGTGTTGAAAACAGTAATAGCTATAATGTTATCTCATTTGTTTGTTTATTTATTTATTTATCTATTTATTATTCATTTATTCATTCCCTTATTTAGTTAGGTATTTATTTGTTTATATTTTATTATGTATATATGTTTCCACATACACAGGACATAACTAACCAATCTATTCCATAGAGAGAAGAACCATCACTGCATTGTCGTAGAGACTGACTGAGCAATCCCGTCTCCCTGCGTGCCTGTTTTTCACCGACAGACAGTGGTTTGGTAAGAGGTCACCAACCCTTTGGAAGCGTCTGAAAGATGTTTCCCAGGACAGGATACTATTTTCGTAAACCACTTTGCTGATTTCCTATGCAGACTGGGAGCCTTGTTACAAAACATTAGTTCCACCTTGTCTGGCTTTTTTCCTAAAGACAAAACTGTGTTATTAGTTCTGTTTGGGCTTCTGTCTTCTGTCTGAGACGTCACTTAACAGACCAAGGCTTGTAAGGCTTTATGCAATTTTGGGATGTTTACTGGCTTCTTTGTCAGTAATTTTTATTTCTGATTTTTATGTGAAATATTTGGATTAAATGTTTAAAATGAAGTTTTAAATTCAAAAGTAAAATTCAAAATTAATTTCTTATCTCTAAAAGAGAAATTAAATTACGGCGCAACTGTTGACCATTGCCACTCACAAACGAAAAGCACATAACAATAAAGTGCAGCAAAAGACACACACCTGCACACACACACACACGCGCGCGCGCGCACACACACACACATACACACACACAAGTGGATTTATTTAAAATCACAGTATATGGATAGACATTAAATGAAATTGAACGTGGATTTGTAACCTTCAATTGTGGCCAGTAATATATAATATGTGTACAAATCAACAAAAGGGAAGAGAGAGGGAGAGAGAGAGAGAGAGAGAGAGAGAGAGAGAGAGAGAGAGAGAGAGAGAGAGAGACAGAGAGACACAGAGAGACACAGAGAGACACAGAGAGAGACAGAGAAAGAGAAAGACAGAAAGAGAGAAGGACAGAGAGAGAGAGAGAGAGAGAGAGAGAGAGAGAGAGAGAGAGAAAACGAAACACACACACACATAGGGAGAGAGAGAGGGGGTGAACAGAGACAGAGAGAAACGAAACAGAGAGAGAGAGACAGACAGACAGAGAGAGTGAGAGAGAAACTGAAACTGAAACTGTTTATTGTCATTACCCGAAAAGGTCTTTTGACAAGGGGGATAACAATTTTCCAGTAGTGCGACACATAATCCACTCTTTGTATGTGCGCAAATTCTTCACGCATAATCAAAAAAAATATCGAACATCCATTCCTTGAACAGTCGAACATATTCAAATCATATATAATGAACAATCATCCATTTTACCACTACTACATAATGCAAAGAAAACAAAACAAAAATATCAAAACAATGTTCCCACATTCAGGCCAATAATTTGTCTAGGTTTAAACAAACCAAAATCTTTTTCACACACCCACACACACACACACGCATCCATATACACTCACACGCGGGCGCGCGCTCGTGCGCACTCACACACACATCAAAACTGTAATATGATGAAACATCTGGGCTAGACCCAAACCTTACATTTAGTGATAATAATATAATCTTCACATAACTGCCCCAAAATACTCTGTTAACAAGGGACATCACTATGCCTTTTATTTATTTATTTTGTTTGTTTGTTATTTTTTTGTTAACATGTATAGTAGACCCTTAAGTGTCTATATACCCTTTCAATATCCACTTCTAACATATTCTACAAATATACCATTATTTTCATATTATTAGCTACTCTTAAATTATCGGCAAACAAAGCAAAATAAAGCAAATGAAAACAGCTCTTTACAAAACAAGAGTCTATAATAAAGCGGCTTCTTTTGCAGTTAACGTGATATAGCCCACATCAGACAAAAGAGATTAAATTAATCCCAGTATGATATTGTCTAGCACTATTGTCGGGCTTGTAAGTGTTTATGTCTTATTTTTTGTGCTTCCGCAATGTATAGTGCCACTGATTTGATTATGACTTCGTCATCAGACGACAAAATAGATACAACATCTTGTCTTTTGGCCATGTCGGATTCAAAAACTTTGCATTTTCCACGTATTGTGTCAAAAATTTGGCATTGGAATAAAAAGTGTTTTTCATTATCGACATTGTTTCCACATAAGGGGCAAGGATATACTGTGGACGTCCCAGGTTGAAACCAATTTTTATTTGCATTGAAACCAAGTGTTCTTAATCTAAATCTTGCGTAATTAGTTCTTTGCCATTTATCCGTAACAACACTGAGATATTTTTCGGTTTGAAAAACATCTTTAAATGAGAAGAACCAACTATATTTTTCTTTGTTTTCCATATCTGAGTGCCAATTTTGTTTAAACGAACAAATAAGCCTGTCTTTAAATTCATTAATAAACTGACACTCATTTCCTACAGAGAGAAAGAGAGAGAGAGAAAGAGAGAGAGAGAGAGAGAAAGAGAGAGAGAGAAAGAGAGAGAGAGAAAGAGAGAGAGAGAAAGAGAGAGAGAGAAACAAACGACAAACAAAGCATACAAGACAAACCAAACCATCAATAAAAGTGCACAAAGAGAAGGTGATTGCAGGGTCGTATGTTTACAATTATATGTATAAAGCGAAGGAGCTCTGCAGTCCTCAGTATTGTCTGCCACTGCAAGCCAAGCCAAGCCAAGCCAAGCCAAGCCAAGCCAAGCCAACATATTCTACTAGCACTATGTTACTTGAGTTCACAAACGAAAAGACAAACAATCTGTTTTTTATGTAACGATTGATTCTCTCTCTCTCTCTCTCTCTCTCTCTCTCTCTCACTCTCTCTCTCTCTCTCTCTCTCTCTCTCTCTGTCTGTCTGTCTGTCTCTCTCTCTCTCTCTCCCCCCTCTCTCTCTCTTTATGTCTTTTCCTCTCTTTGTTCTCGCCTCCCTTCTCCTTTAGAGTGCAAAGAGGCAAGACGATCAATCGGTATCTCATGTGACGTTCATTGTTTTCTCCCTTGTCTTTATACACCTCTGTCTCTGTCTGTCTGTTTGTCTGTCTGCCTGTCTATCCGCATTTCTCTCTCTCTCTCTCTGTCTCTCTCTCTCTGTCTCTCTCTGTCTCTCTCTGTCTCTCTCTGTCTCTCTCTGTCTCTCTCTGTCTCTCTCTCTCTCTCTCTCCTCTCTCTCTCTCTCTCTCTCTCTCTCTCTCTCTCTCTCTTACTTATATGACTAATTATGTCGGGTGTTCAACTGTTTCTTCAACTTTTTGTTCAACTTTTTGTTCAACTTTTTTTTCCTTAAATTTTTTCTTCATCATTGGGAAAAAAAAATTAAATGGATGTAATGTCAGCCATGACTATATCTATACATCTTTATTTCGCGAAAACGTCGCCGTGAAATTTAATGACTTTGTTTTATGCTGCTTGCCACAAGGACAAAAATGTCAATGGCAATAAATCATTTTCAGTTTTCAGTTTCAGTTTTTCTCTCTCTCTCTCCCTCTCTGTATCTGTCTCTCTCTCCCTGGTTTATGTTACTGTTCTTGTTGTTTTCGCTGAAGTTTGACATGTATGCTTATCTACATATGTCTACCATTGTCTGTTATGAATTTGCAAAGTGCCTGAGCCATTGGCGTACATATCACATTTAATACAGTATCATAATTTATATTGTAACTTGCCTCATATTGAACTTTTTTTGATGTTCATGTTTTGTGTGTAGTGTAAGACTGGTCCAATGGGACGTAATTCTCTATCTTTGAGTAACAACAAAATATTCTGTAGTCTGCATTCTCTGTCTTCCTCTCTCGATCTCCCCTCTGTCTTTTCTCTCTCTCCCTCTCTGTCTGTCTGTCTGTCTGTCTGTCTCTCTCTCAGTCTGTCTGTCTGTCTGTCTGTCTCTCTCTCTCTCTCTCTCTCTCTCCCCTCTCTCTCTCTCTCTCTCAGTCTTCTTACTCTTCGACCTCCCTATCTCTTTCATGCATGTACGCGTGTACACATATTCTCTCAAAGAAAAAAAAAGAAGACACGTTGAAGAGCTGGAGCAAGTTTCATAATATCCTGTGGCGTTATATGAACACCTTTTGTTGTTTTTTTCCTAGCAACATAATTATACACCCAAGGACTGAATTTTCTTATTGTCTGCCATCGCCCAAGTACAGGCAGACACAATATTGCATGACTGATGTAATAATTAATAATAATAATTACAATATTTATATAGCGCAAAATCTTGATAAAATCAAATCTAAGCGCTGAAGCAGACACACACGCAAGCACGCACGCACGCACGCACGCACACACACGCACGCACGCACACACACACACACACACACACACACACACACACACGCATGGCTATAAATGGGGAGAAAGAACAAAAGCAATAAAAGCAAGAATAAAACCAATGGAAAACCATAGAGAGCACAGCATATACAATTATATATTATAACCATGTGATTCCCTCCGAGCGGAGACAGGCTGCAGAGGGGGGTTAGGATTTTATGCGGAGGAGAAAAGGTGAGTTTTGAGAGCGGACTTGAAGGAGACAAAAGTAGGTTGCTGATGGACTGAGAGAGGAAGTTTGTTCCAGGAGAGTGGACCAGAAACAGAGAAGGCTCGTGGACCATAGGTATTGAGCTTAGTGCGTGGAAAGCGAAAAGTCAGAGGATCGGAGGCAGAGCGGAGGGTACGTGATGGAAGATAGATCTCAAGTAGGCTTGACAGGTAATCGGGGGCTGCGTTATTGAGGCTTTTGTAGCACATGGTGTCTAGTTTGTACTGTATGCGCTTTGATACGGGGAGCCAGTGAAGTTGTGCCAGGAGAGGAGATATGTGGTCAGCTTTTTTCTTTTTGAGTACAAGGCGTACAGCATTGTTTTGAATGCGCTGTAGGATGTGAATGGTGGAGGCAGGAAGACCAGACAGGAGTGAATTGCAATAGTCAATGCGAGACATTATGAAGGAGAGAACGAGTTTTGCAGTTGTTTCGACAGAGAGATACTTCCTGATAGATAGATAGATAGATAGATAGATAGGTAGATAGATAGATAGATGATGTGTGTCTGGTGCTCACAAACTGAAACAGAGGTCATTGCTCCAGCACTGAGAATGTGAGAATATCAACATTTCAAGAAAGTCTCTCTCTCTCTCTCTCTCTCTCTCTCTCTCTCTCTCTCTCTCCTCTCCTCTCTCTCTCTCTCTCTCTCTGTCTCTCCGTCCCTCTGTCCCTCTGTTTCTGTCTCTCTCTCTCTGATTCTCTTTGATTCTCTCTCACTCTCTATCTATCTATCTATCTATCTACCTATCTATCTATCTATCTATCTATCTATCTATCTATCTATCTATCTGTCTCTCCCTCTCTCTCTCTCTGTCTCTGTCTCTGTCTCTCTCTGTTTCTCTCTTTGATTCTCTGTGTTTTTGGCTCTCTTCCGTCTCTCTCTTTCTCTGTTTCTGTCCTGTGTTTCTCTGTCTGTCTCTTCTCTCTTTCTGTCTTTCTCTCTCTCTGTCTGTCTCCCTCTCTGTCTATCTCGCTCTGGCTGTCCCTGTACATATATAGATATGTACGTTTCGTCCTCATCCAAATCCAAAGTGGACGGCCTGACAAGCCGAAATGGATTCCTGCGTCCATGGCAGGAGGGGGGGGGGGGGGGGGTCTTCAGCATCATGTGGTTAAAAAAGGTACATGCTGCTGAAAAGTGACGAAGACAGGTGCGAATCTAAGGGGGTATCTGGGAGGGAGAAAGATAGAGAGAGAGAGAGAG
The DNA here is from genome assembly GCA_030674185.1 of Monoplex corrugatus. Taxonomy (NCBI): domain Eukaryota; kingdom Metazoa; phylum Mollusca; class Gastropoda; order Littorinimorpha; family Ranellidae; genus Monoplex; species Monoplex corrugatus. Next base: position 102,654,801 of record CM060306.1, on the reverse strand, counting down.
AGAGAGAGAGAGAGAGAGAGAGAGAGAAAGAGCGGAAAGAGAGAGGGAAGAGAGAGGAGGAAAGAGAGAGAGTGAAAGAGAGAGACAACACAGACAGCGAGACAGACAGACAGATGCAGAGAAACGAGAGAGAGAGAGAGAATGTGAGAGAAAAGAGAGAGAGAGAGAAAAAAAGATAGGGAGAAAGAAAGAGAAAGAGAGAGAGAAAGAGAGAGAGAGAGAGAGACAGACAGACTGACAGACAGACAGACAAACAGACAGACAGAGAGTTCAGATTTCAATATTTTTTTCATAAATATATGTGTGAGTCACGGCCATTTATGACAATATATATGCTTGTCATATTGGCAGATGTGATGCGTCTAGTTTGTCGGCTTCGGTCCTGCACCGTGGCTAGCACTGCTGTGAGAAAGAAGAGCAATGCGTAAGTCTCTTCCTGTCAGTACATAGCCTCTCCATCAGCAAGCCCCTACGCTGTGCCTTCTCGTGGCGACAGGCGGTAACTGAGCACCTCACGGATTCAGGCTGAATCTCGTAGGACTCGGGGGAGGTCTGGCCCCCAGACGTGAGGCATGCAGGCCCACCGGAGTGTGGACACGCCCTGGTGCCCACGAACCAGATCCCCAAGCTATGGGTAAATAGCTCCACTGCCTTGTGGACATCTCGGGAGAGAGTAAGGCTAAGGGAGTTAACCCTAAAAAAAACGATGGAAGGCAAGGGGGAAACCACCATCGTAGTTTTTCCCCAGGAAAACCATGGACAAGAGAAAGAGAAAGAAGAAAGTTAACGACGTCAATAGGTGCTCCTACGGAGCACCTTCGTCCGGTAGGGACTGTCATGCGGCGCAGGTGACACCAGACCGTCTGCCAGATACTGCGACCAAAATTAAATTCAACACCAAAATAGCAACATAGAACATCAGAACAATGCTACAGAAAGGTAAATTAGACAACATCAAAATGGAGATGGAAAGGCTTAACATCAGTATTTTAGGACTGGAGGAAGTGAGATGGAAGGGGGCAGGCATGATAACATCAGGGGAATATACAGTGATATACTCTGGTGATAGTTCACATGAAAGAGAAGTAGGCATCATAATGGACAAAGACAAATCAAAAGCAGTTAAAGGATACTGGGCAGTGTCCGACAGAATTTTACTGGTCAAATTCGGAGGCAAACCTTTTGATATCAACATCATACAGGTGTATGCACCAACATCCGCAAGTACTCAGGAAGACATCGACAACTTCTACGAAGTTTTAGAGATGGCCAAGGTCCAATGTAAATCACAAGAATTACAGTCATAATGGGAGATTTTAATGCTAAAGTGGGACAGGATAGGGTGGAGGATATAATTGGACCTCATGGCCTTGGTACACAAAATGAAAGAAGGGGAAGCTTGTAGAATGGGCACAGATGAATGAGTTCATAGTAGGAAACGCCTGGTTGAGCAGCCTAACAGAAGAAAATGGACTTGGATGAGTCCAGGAGATAATACCAAAAATCAAATTGACTACATCCTGATCAACAAAAGTTTTAGAAATTCTTTACTGTCAGCAAAAACACTACCAGGCGCAGACTGCAACAGTGACCACAATCCTGTAGTGGGAAGGTTTAGGCTGAAATTGAGGAAAAGGAAACAGACCAAAAGCAACATCAAAGTAAACCTTGGACTCTTAAAGTCAGATGAAATGATACGTCAAACATTTAATGTACATGTTCACAACAAATTCAGTGCTCTGGAAGACGTTGGTGACAGTGAAGAACAATGGACAAAGTTGAAAGTTCTATAAATGAAGCTTGTGAAGTAATCCCTAAGGCAAATAGAAAAGCAAAAAAGAGTTGGATGACTAATGAAATTTTGGGCCTGACGGAGGAAAGGAGGAAGGCAAAGAGAAACGAGGAGATATACAGGAAGATAAACAAAGAAATCAGGTATAGGTGCAATAAAGCTAAGGAAGCTTGGCTGAACACAAAATGCAAAGAGATAGAAGAACGACACAAAATGGATCCTCAGGGTATGTACAGACGAATTGACGAAATTGTCCACAGGAAAAATACATGCACATCAACTGGTTGCTTAAAATCGAAAGATGGCACGCTTATCATGGAAAAAGACAAAATATTAGACAGATGGGGAGAGTACATTAAAGACCTCTTTGAGGATGACAGAAACGAAGAACACATTATAAAAAAGAACTTTGAAGGACCACCTAATGAAAGATGAAGTTAGAGCAGCACTGAAAAGGATGAAACCAGGAAAAGCCCCAGGACCAGACAATTTACTACAGAGATGATTGAAGCCCTGGAGGAATTTGGCATAGAAAAAATAACAGTCCTCCTAAATGAAATTTACGACACTGGAAAAATCCCCAAAGATATGTCAAAATCAATTTTCATTGCACTTCCAAAGAAGACAGGGGCTATAGAATGCGAAGCTCCATCGCACAATCAGTTTGATGAGTCATGTAATAAAAATCCTGTTAAGAATAATCATGATGAGGACAAGGAATAGAATCAAAAGAGAAATAGCAGAAGAACAATGTGGATTTGTGGAGGGGAAAGGAACTATTAATGCCATATACATCCTAAGAACTATCATAGATAGGTCAATTGAGATGAATAAGGATTTGTATTTATGCTTTGTTGACTATACCAAGGCTTTCGATCGGTACGACATGATGA
>CM060306.1:102642116-102647116 GCA_030674185.1 Monoplex corrugatus | reverse complement strand
TCATCATCATCATCAGGTGCCCTGCCGCATGGCATTGGCGACCATGGACTTCCAACCATCTCTATCTCTCGTTGCCCCCAGCATCTTCCCCACCCTCCTCATCCCCAGCCACTCTGCAAGTCCGTTCACCATTCTCTCCCTGGGTCTACCTGCTGCTCTCTTTCCCTCCAGGTTTCCCGTTGTGACCAAGTGCTCCAAATCCCCCTTCCTCATAAAATGGCCTATAAATGTTGCCTGTCTTTTCCTAATCTTCGTTATGAGTGATCTACTTGTGTCTGCCTCCGTCAAGACTGTCTCGTTTGTTTTCTTTGCTGTCCATGGAACTGTCAACATTCTTCTTAGAAACCACATCTCGGCTGCTTCAATCTTGCTCTGGCTTTGCTTGCTGACTGTCCACGCCTCGCATCCGTACAACAGTATTAGTTCTATATAACATTCAAGGACTCCCTTTCTGATGTTAATTGATAGGCATTTTTTGGAAAAAATGCTTGTCATCTTCTTGAATGCTGTTTTGGCTTGGCCGATTCTGCCGGCTATTTCCGATGTGCATCTGCCGTCTGATGAAATGACCGTTCCCTGGTATTTGAACTTATTAACCTGTGTCAAGGTTGTGCCATTTGCTGTTATTTTGCATGAGGGGATTTCATGCTTTTTACTGATCACCATGACTTCAGTCTTCCTGCTGTTTAGTTCCAACCCCTTACCGTTGCTTTCTATTAACCGGTGAGTGGAAACATGAAATAATTCAGCATACGTCCCCACAAAAAGATGCAGACCGTGTAACAACATAGCGGAATTTGATCAGCTCGCCTGACCGTTTGAGTGCTCTTGCTCCATTAACACGTCTGATTACTTATACATACGTGTTGCACAGTGAGTCCAAATGAGTTTGAAGAATAGCGCTGCGCTGTATAAGAACGATATGTGATGATAATGGTAATAACATGCTACGTTTGAGAACTGGAACATTTTCAGTCGTAAGACACCGGTTTTTATGTGTTGTATTCACCGATGGAACGTGTGTACAGTCCCCCCTTCGCTTGATGAAATGACTATCGATTGGTGTCGGGTTGGGAGGTGATTGTCCAGAGAGTGGCAAGGAAATTGGTGCTCTGGGTCCCATCCACACCCTCGTAATATTTCTTGTTTACTTTAATTTTCTTTAAGGGATTAAATGGCCCTTCTACATCTCTGTCTGATAATATATAAGAATTGTACGAAACACGCGACTTTTCCTGGCTTCAATTTCAGTTTCAATTTTTTCAAGACAATCTTCAGAATTCACGATGTTGTGATAGTGGGCAAGGAATCAAGGCTATCAAAAGAGAATATTTCATCTGAAATGAGACTCTTATGCCACACTGACAATCTTCTTTTTTGAACTTTTTGATCTGGCAGTTGTGCAATTATAACTTGAAATATACAGCAATCCGTTTTGAACATGGAAAATGTCTCATCCCTGTCTGTCCAAACAGTTAGAACTATTCTCAGAAAGACTTTTAGAAATATCAAGTTGCTGGTATCATTGACAAGGACATACAATTTTCTTTCCCATGATAACAACACAAAGTGTTTTGAATAATCGGTCGGAGTCGTGGTCAAAATATCATATGCGTGTAATCATTGTTTTGAGAAAATGAAGAGAAAGTTTGAAAACATTCGCTGTCTGCTTTTCCTATGACTGTTCTCTTATGAATTCTGATCGGACTAGTTTGAATTACCGTGTGCACTGCATAGAAGTTAGCGTCAAAAGCTTTCCAATGGTAAATGGAGTGTTCGGGTTCTGTAAAGGTAGAATTGTGACGGTGCCAAGGGGTATCATCATTGTTATTTGATTTTTTGTTTTAATTTAGGGTGTATTTTACCGTGAAACGTATCGTACATCTAAAGAAAAGCCCAAAGAACAAGTTGCAATCAAAATCACAATTTGACCCTAAAAACCTTTAAAACTTTGCTGGGGCTGTATTTCGGTTCGCTGGCGTGTGAGTTGTCGTCGTTGTTATTGTTGTTTAAAGCCCAGCCGACTGCGCAGAGCCATATCAGGGCTACAACCACTTCAAAATATACAAAACTTCAACAGGGGAAAAAAAAGGAAAGAAAATGAAGTACACATATCAATGCATTCACGCACATAATCTAAGGACATGCCCCCGGCGTTGACCACTCCGTAAAATTTATCGCACAGGGGAGATTTAAAAAACACACCTGAACACAAAATATATGCGTGCATAAGGACACCAAAACATATGTAAAAAATAATAGGCATAAATTACCTAAAATTGCTTCCGCATATCTCACCTCTCTAGAGCCAAAACTGCACTTAATACATGTACCCAAGTATCAATCCCAAGAAAAAGTACATAAGACTTTATCGAACGCATACAGGTGAATGGACCATTAAGGCAGAAAATGATAGATAGAAATGACAGAAAGCAAAGCAACAATGCAGAAACAATGAGAATGACAGAAAAGAGGAAATTTCTAGCATCGCATTTCCAGAAGGTGGGGATACTATTTATACTAAAAGAGCCCCGGCATCCGCACGGGGGAGGCGTATGAATTATGTTATCGTTTGTGAGAACGAATCACATCTATCCAGCCTTTGGCTTAAGTCCCCAGCCACAAAACAATAAAAATTGTTTCATTCTGTCTCAGCTTATGACAGGGATTTTCTTCCCACACGTTCTATTACATTTTGAGTGTCTAGTTCTTCAGAGAACGAGATAAACTGAATACCTGTGTAGGGCATTTCTGAATAAAACCAACAATAACAGCAATGAAGGAGTCGCCATCGGCAGAAACTAGTCCACTTTAACAATAACTCAAGTTTCTATTTCTGCTTGCAGCGTCTATGTTAAGTTTAAGTTCGTGTCTAGACCTTCAGCGTAGAGTGGTTTTAATAGGTGTCACTGGGGAACTGCAATGGTTGCGACTATTATGATGGAACGCACGTACCATTTGCTGTGTGATAATTGTTGTTATAACAAGTGTTCAGTGGATAGGGCCTTGTCTACAAAGAATAAAAGCAGACAGCACAAGTCAATCGGAAGAGTATAAGCAGCAAGGCCGGATCTTATCTTGTAGGTAATTTCATAATGATCTGACGATGACAAATCTTTAAAATAAAGTGTGACGGGGAGAGACAGAAAATCACTATGGTGACAATCCCTCTGAGGTAACGAGGACAACGAAACAACAAACAAATAATTCAGTTTCAGTTTCTCAAAATAACGTCTCAGCGCTGGGAATAAAACCCATATGTATTGACACCATTGATGCGTGTGTGAAGGAGAAGATACAAACTGATAAACCTTCAACTTGCATGTAAGTTTTAATGTTGGCAAGTTCTTGACGTTCTACCCAATGTATGGGTTTTATATCTTGATATCAGTCTATTATTGGAACAATCTAGACTATATTGTAGTGAATTCCACATCTCATTCTGTAATATTAAGAGAGAAGAACACAAAACAAAATACTGGAAACTAATGAAAACACAACCAGCGATCCACTGTAAACTGATCTCGCCAATGTCCTAAATAAGGAAGCAAAGAAATAAAAGTCAATTAAATAAAGAAAACAGAAACATTCAGACTGATTCAACATATTACAACACTAATTTAAGACTAATTTAATAACGTAGCGTGTGGGCTCCAATATCATTCAGACATTGTGATGTCGTCTTTTGATGCTCAATCCAATCAATGCACTTTATTATGGAATTCGAGCAAACAGTCGGTCGACATAAGGTAGCCTGAATACATTCTTGCATAATTTCGTTTTCTGCTAGATCAAAGACTCCATCTTTACCAGTCACCAAACAAAACAGAGCAAATAACATGTATATAAATCAAAATGAATATCAGTCACCAAACAAAACAGAACAAGGAACATGTACATAAATCAAAATGAAAATAGTTCACATGCACGTTTCAATCCAGTACAAGCACTGTTTCTGAATGTTTTGCATACTGTTGATCTGGCCTTAATTTCCATGCTTTCTTCTTTATGAACACTTGAATCTTGACATGTAAGTAGACGAATAAACAAACAAACAAACAAACCATAATTGATGGAATAAAATACAAGTCTGTGCCTGGATCATGAATCAAACTGATCGCCAACGTCTACAAAAACTGACAACATTTGGATCTTATCACAGTCATACAAAGCTTGAACCAATCTACTACAAATCATACAAGAATATAACTTCGATGACAGTGTCAAATAAATGTGACTGTCCATGGGAAAATGGGGCGAAAAAGCAAAGGTTTCAATTTTGAGCTTTTTCACTCATCTCATTATGTCAAAGACTAAAATTAACACACACACACAAAAGAACACCGAGTCAATGTATCTATTACAGTTTTCTTTTTAGACACATTTGAACTTTGTAAGTGTATTTTTGACGATGGAAGTAAAATGCTGATAAACATTTCGAATAAGAGTCTAAAAGAACTGTATTTTTATGGTGCATATGGATGTAATCATGTGATTTGATAAGATTTTGTGAAATTGAATATTAGAGGCTAAAGATTCAAAACGAACATGGAACGATCTCAGTTGACCCAATGTTGACCCTCTTCAGCTTTTTCAGCAATACTAATGACTGGCTGGCTTCCTCTATTTCCTCCTTTTCACATAATTGACAGGACGGAATAAGGGTCTCTTAACAAGCACAGAGAAGTTGACCCAATTTTGACCCATGTCAGCAACAGCAATGTCTGGCTGGTTTCATTTATTTCCTTCTTTTCATATGCTGGATCACACATGTACAAGTATTGACAGGACGGAATAAGTGTCTCTTAACTGGCACAGGGAAGATGAACAGGAATGACAAGGCCATTTCTTTTCCATCAGCTTGAAACCTGATCACACCATTATCATCATCAGGTGCCTTGCCGCATGGCGTTGGCGATTATGGACTTCCATCTATCTCTATCTCTTGCCGCCCCAAGCATCTCCTCCACCCTCCTCACCCTCAGCCACTCCGCGAGTCC
>CM060306.1:102634616-102637116 GCA_030674185.1 Monoplex corrugatus | reverse complement strand
TTTTGTTTTGTTTTTGTTGTTGTTGACTGGCGGGTGTTCAAACCGACGACCTAGTCAAAACTCCATTGCATTAACCGCTTCACTATATCAAATAATTACAATTATTACTGATACATCTTTTAATAAACATTAACATTGAGAAGTAGAAGTCAGGTTAAATCTTCAGTTATAATGCTATCCACTCAGATTACAAACGATCTTATCTAGAAGCAATCCTGTAGATGGTTCTTTCTTTTGATCTTCCCCTTTATAAAAGACAGAATACGAAAGGGAACGGTATTCCTTTCTAACACACACACATGTATCATTGCAAATTTTCGTGCAGCTGTAAAAGTAAAACGACACAGCCATCAAAAGGCACATGTATTGCAATACGATCTAGACATAGTCACAATTTGCCATATTACGTCTATTAAAAAAAATGAAATAATGATTCAGAAAATGAAAATCTTGGGAGAAGATAGATATATCACAAACATCATTGTTAATGATTTTAGGCAATGAACCGGTCATTGTGACCTAAACATGAGAGAGAGAGAGAGGAGAGAGAGAGAGAGAGAGAGAGAGAGAGACAGAGACAGAGACAGAAACAAAAGAGACAGATACAGAGACAGAAACAGACAGACAGTCAGACAGACAGGCAGAGACGAGAGACAGACAGACAGAGACAGAGACAGAGAGTGAAACAGAAAGGTGCAGACAGACAGAGATTCCGACGATTATGATCGAGTTTTTCAAGCCGCCTTTTATGTAATAAAGAATAGGAAAAAGCGAATCATTCTCCAATGAAAACATGACCTATTTTCAAATCGGTCGCAGGGCTTCAAGTGCTATCGTTGTTATGTTATCTTAACAGAGAACAAACAGAAAGAGGTCTGTGGTAGAATAGTTAAGAGCTTCATGTGAGGGTTGAGAGAAGATCAGATATCGCATAAGAACATTAAGAACGAGCTATCTATTTCAACAAAGAGAGTTATTGATTGACACCCCCCCCCCCCCCCCTTCTTGGGGGGGATGCCGAGGGCTCTTTCAATAGAAACAGTATGCCCACCTTCTGGAAATGTTGTGCTAGAAACTTCCTCTAATTCTGCCACTCTCTTTGTTTCTTCCTTCCTCTTTGCCCTCCTTTGCTTTCTGTATTTTCTTCCTATCATTTTCTGCCTTGCTGGGCCATTCACCTGTATATGTTCGATAAAGTCTTACGTACTTCCTCTTAAGATCTATGATTGGATACATGTATTAAGTGCATTTTTGGATCTGCACTGGGAAATGAGATATGCGGAAGCAGTTTTAGGCAATTTAGGCCAGTTTTGATATATGTTTTAGTGTCCTCAGTTATGTTTAAATTTGTATTCAGATATGTTTTTAAATCCCCTGTGCGATAAATTGGACGGAGCTGGTCAACGCCAAGGGGCATCTCCTTAATTATATGACCGAATGAATCATCGATATATGTACTTAATTAATTTTCTTTTCCTTCTTTTCCCCTGTTGAAGTACTGTGTATGTTTTGAAAACGGTTAAGGCCTATAGCCCTGATATGGCTCTATGCAGTCGGTTGGGCTTTAAACAAAAATAACAGTGAATAAGAGTTATTACTGACTATCACTTATTCCTTAAGCCAAAACCTAGCTTAGAATCAGAAAAAGGAACGCTAAAATCATACGCACGGTAGCTGAACGAGAAAGACATGGTAACGTCACGAAACGTGCGGTACGATATAAGCGACAGCAGCAAGGTTTAAATCCATGTAGACGATACGACACGGCAGGTTTCCGCTTTACCTTTGAGAACAAAATTTCCGACAATGCGGGGCAGCATGAAGTGTTGGCGGGAACAGACGGCGCCACACCCATATATCTCTGCGGAACATCTGCGGCAGCGGCAGAATCGTTCTTGTGTCCGAAATAAACATTTGACTCCCGCACCCTGTCCATCGGTATTCTGCATTTTGTCAACCATATTAGCAAAACCAAACTTAACCTTTTGACTTCCTCATCCTATCCACCAGGTTCCTGCACCCTTTGATTCCCTGGTAGATAGGTGAGGGAATCAAAGGGTTAAGTTTTTGACATTGGTAAATGAGGTGCAGGAGTCAAAGGGTTAAACGGTACCGCAAGAAGCTAGTGAATAGGGTGAGGGAATCAAAGGAATAACTTTTTGCAGTTGACCAGTCGCCGCGGTGTAGTGGCTAACGTAACGGACTACCAACCGGAAGGTTGTGGGTTCGAATCCCCATCAGTACCTTCAAAAATCATTGCGGGTTTTTTCGGCTCTAACCGGCTCCTACCCAGAGCTGGGCGTGCTATGGACTCATTGGGAAGACTGGAACCACACAGTCAAGTCTCATCCACTTTGCGGATGCGTCATTGAGGGTGTTGCTCAAAATCTTCTGACAACACCGCAGGTGTCTGTATCTCTCGTGCCTGGTTGACGCCAGGATATCTTATGATAGTAAGCGTAGAGTACAACCCTGTCACGCAGTCTCAGTCCTAGATGGA
>CM060306.1:102624616-102627116 GCA_030674185.1 Monoplex corrugatus | reverse complement strand
TGAAGCTGTTGATGGAACGCACGTACCATTTGCTGTGTGATAATTGTTGTTATAACACAGTGTTCAGTGGATAGGGCCTTGTCTACAAAGAATAAAAGCAGACAGCACAAGTCAATCGGAAGAGTATAAGCAGCAAGGCCGGATCTTATCTTGTAGGTAATTTCATAATGATCTGACGATGACAAATCTTTAAAATAAAGTGTGACGGGGAGAGACAGAAAATCACTATGGTGACAATCCCTCTGAGGTAACGAGGACAACGAAACAACAAACAAATAATTCAGTTTCAGTTTCTCAAAATAACGTCTCAGCGCTGGGAATAAAACCCATATGTATTGACACCATTGATGCGTGTGTGAAGGAGAAGATACAAACTGATAAACCTTCAACTTGCATGTAAGTTTTAATGTTGGCAAGTTCTTGACGTTCTACCCAATGTATGGGTTTTATATCTTGATATCAGTCTATTATTGGAACAATCTAGACTATATTGTAGTGAATTCCACATCTCATTCTGTAATATTAAGAGAGAAGAACACAAAACAAAATACTGGAAACTAATGAAAACACAACCAGCGATCCACTGTAAACTGATCTCGCCAATGTCCTAAATAAGGAAGCAAAGAAATAAAAGTCAATTAAATAAAGAAAACAGAAACATTCAGACTGATTCAACATATTACAACACTAATTTAAGACTAATTTAATAACGTAGCGTGTGGGCTCCAATATCATTCAGACATTGTGATGTCGTCTTTTGATGCTCAATCCAATCAATGCACTTTATTATGGAATTCGAGCAAACAGTCGGTCGACATAAGGTAGCCTGAATACATTCTTGCATAATTTCGTTTTCTGCTAGATCAAAGACTCCATCTTTTCCAGTCACCAAACAAAACAGAGCAAATAACATGTATATAAATCAAAATGAATATCAGTCACCAAACAAAACAGAACAAGGAACATGTACATAAATCAAAATGAAAATAGTTCACATGCACGTTTCAATCCAGTACAAGCACTGTTTCTGAATGTTTTGCATACTGTTGATCTGGCCTTAATTTCCATGCTTTCTTCTTTATGAACACTTGAATCTTGACATGTAAGTAGACGAATAAACAAACAAACAAACAAACCATAATTGATGGAATAAAATACAAGTCTGTGCCTGGATCATGAATCAAACTGATCGCCAACGTCTACAAAAACTGACAACATTTGGATCTTATCACAGTCATACAAAGCTTGAACCAATCTACTACAAATCATACAAGAATATAACTTCGATGACAGTGTCAAATAAATGTGACTGTCCATGGGAAAATGGGGCGAAAAAGCAAAGGTTTCAATTTTGAGCTTTTTCACTCATCTCATTATGTCAAAGACTAAAATTAACACACACACACAAAAGAACACCGAGTCAATGTATCTATTACAGTTTTCTTTTTAGACACATTTGAACTTTGTAAGTGTATTTTTGACGATGGAAGTAAAATGCTGATAAACATTTCGAATAAGAGTCTAAAAGAACTGTATTTTTATGGTGCATATGGATGTAATCATGTGATTTGATAAGATTTTGTGAAATTGAATATTAGAGGCTAAAGATTCAAAACGAACATGGAACGATCTCAGTTGACCCAATGTTGACCCTCTTCAGCTTTTTCAGCAATACTAATGACTGGCTGGCTTCCTCTATTTCCTCCTTTTCACATAATTGACAGGACGGAATAAGGGTCTCTTAACAAGCACAGAGAAGTTGACCCAATTTTGACCCATGTCAGCAACAGCAATGTCTGGCTGGTTTCATTTATTTCCTTCTTTTCATATGCTGGATCACACATGTACAAGTATTGACAGGACGGAATAAGTGTCTCTTAACTGGCACAGGGAAGATGAACAGGAATGACAAGGCCATTTCTTTTCCATCAGCTTGAAACCTGATCACACCATTATCATCATCAGGTGCCTTGCCGCATGGCGTTGGCGATTATGGACTTCCATCTATCTCTATCTCTTGCCGCCCCAAGCATCTCCTCCACCCTCCTCACCCTCAGCCACTCCGCGAGTCCGTCTAGTATTTTCTCCCTGGGTCTACCTGGCGCTCTCTTTCCCTCCAGCTTTCCCGTCGTGACCAGGTGCTCCAAATCCCTCTTCTTCATAAAATGGCCTATAAATGTTGCCTGTCTTTTCCTGATCTTCCTTTTGAGTATATCTACTTGTGTCTGCTTCCATCAAGACTGTCTCGCTTGTTTTCTTTGTTGTCCATGGAACTCTTAACATTCTTCTTAGAAACCACATCTCGGCTGCCTCTATCTTGCTCTGGCTTTGCTTGCTGATTGTCCACGCCTCACATCCGCACAACAGTATTGGTTCTATATAACATTCAAGGACTCTCTTCCTGATGTTAACTGATAGGCATTTGTTGGTAAGAATGTTTGTCATCTTCTTGAATGCTGTTTTGGCTTGGCCGATTCTGCCGGCTATTTCCGATGTGCAT
>CM060306.1:102617116-102619616 GCA_030674185.1 Monoplex corrugatus | reverse complement strand
TTCTCCAATGAAAACATGACCTATTTTCAAATCGGTCGCAGGGCTTCAAGTGCTATCGTTGTTATGTTATCTTAACAGAGAACAAACAGAAAGAGGTCTGTGGTAGAATAGTTAAGAGCTTCATGTGAGAGTTGAGAGAAGATCAGATATCGCATAAGTACATTAAGAACGAGCTATCTATTTCAACAAAGAGAGTTATTGATTGACAACCCCCCCCCCCCCCCCCTTCTTGGGGAGGGGATGCCGAGGGCTCTTTCAATAGAAACAGTATGCCCACCTTCTGGAAATGTTGTGCTAGAAACTTCCTCTATTCTGCCACTCTCTTTGTTTCTTCCTTCTCCTTTGCCCTCCTTTGCTTTCTGTATTTTCTTCCTATCATTTTCTGCCTTGCTGGGCCATTCACCTGTATATGTTCGATAAAGTCTTACGTACTTCCTCTTAAGATCTATGATTGGATACATGTATTAAGTGCATTTTTGGATCTGCACTGGGGAAATGAGATATGCGGAAGCAGTTTTAGGCAATTTAGGCCAGTTTTGATATATGTTTTAGTGTCCTCAGTTATGTTTAAATTTGTATTCAGATATGTTTTTAAATCCCCTGTGCGATAAATTGGACGGAGCTGGTCAACGCCAAGGGGCATCTCCTTAAATTATATGACCGAATGAATGCATCGATATATGTACTTAATTAATTTTCTTTTCCTTCTTTTCCCCTGTTGAAGTACTGTGTATGTTTTGAAAAACGGTAAGGCCTATAGCCCTGATATGGCTCTATGCAGTCGGTTGGGCTTTAAACAAAAATAACAGTGAATAAGAGTTATTACTGACTATCACTTATTCCTTAAGCCAAAACCTAGCTTAGAATCAGAAAAAGGAACGCTTAAAATCATACGCACGGTAGCTGAACGAGAAAGACATGGTAACGTCACGAAACGTGCGGTACGATATAAGCGACAGCAGCAAGGTTTAAATCCATGTAGACGATACGACACGGCAGGTTTCCGCTTTACCTTTGAGAACAAAATTTCCGACAATGCGGGCAGCATGAAGTGTTGGCGGGAACAGACGGCGCCACACCCATATATCTCTGCGGAACATCTGCGGCAGCGGCAGAATCGTTCTTGTGTCCGAAATAAACATTTGACTCCCGCACCCTGTCCATCGGTATTCTGCATTTTGTCAACCATATTAGCAAAACCAAACTTAACCTTTTGACTTCCTCATCCTATCCACCAGGTTCCTGCACCCTTTGATTCCCTGGTAGATAGGTGAGGGAATCAAAGGGTTAAGTTTTTGCAATTGGTAAATGAGGTGCAGGAGTCAAAGGGTTAAACGGTACCGCAAGAAGCTAGTGAATAGGGTGAGGGAATCAAAGGAATAACTTTTTGCAGTTGACCAGTCGCCGCGGTGTAGTGGCTAACGTAACGGACTACCAACCGGAAGGTTGTGGGTTCGAATCCCCATCAGTACCTTCAAAAATCATTGCGGGTTTTTCGGCTCTAACCGGCTCCTACCCAGAGCTGGGCGTGCTATGGACTCATTGGGAAGACTGGAACCACACAGTCAAGTCTCATCCACTTTGCGGATGCGTCATTGAGGGTGTTGCTCAAAATCTTCTGACAACACCGCAGGTGTCTGTATCTCTCGTGCCTGGTTGACGCCAGGATATCTTATGATAGTAAGCGTAGAGTACAACCCTGTCACGCAGTCTCAGTCCTAGATGGAACTCCATAGCGTCATGATTATCATCCACATCGACAGCACCATCATTACATAATAAAAAAACAAACTATTTCAGCTTCTGTGGCCATTAAAGTGGCGTAGAAAATGGGATGGGAAAAACAATGGTGAGCACAAAGGTAATCTCCCTGAGTGCAATGATCCTAAAAAAAATAAAAAAATTTTAAATTTAAAAAAAGTTTTTGCAGTTGGTGGATAAGGCATAGGGGTCAGTGTTAATCAAACGGTACCGTGCCGATTCTGCAATGCCATCGGTTCCATTATATTTACGGTTCTGTTTCCTACATATGGATTTAGACAACGACATTTTCCTTGCAGTGGTCTATATCGTACCGGTGCCGTTCAGTTTCCATGTTTATGAATTTCCAGCTGAACAGAATGCATAATTCATAATACCATTTTCGCATTTTGCCAACTTTACAAAAAAGCATGTGAAGATCAGAAACAGGTCCACCTCATCAGATGGGTGATGGAACAGAATGTATCCTCGCAGCTGCTATAGGACACCGTTCTGGCATCATCAGAGGCGTTTTGTTTTTATGCCACAGGGTGTGTGATGTTTTTTTATATCTGCAGAGGTGATCTGTAATGTTCCATTGTCTTCATTGTTAGGGAAAATCTCTCTCTCTCTTTTTGTCTTTCTCTCTGTCTGTCTTGTCTGTCTGTCTCTGTCTCTCTCTTACTCTCTGTGTCTCTGCCTCTGTCTCTCTGTCTTTCTCTGTCTCTCTTTATCTCTCTGTGTCTCTGTCTGTCTGTCT
>CM060306.1:102599616-102607116 GCA_030674185.1 Monoplex corrugatus | reverse complement strand
GAGGTAAGGGGAGATAAAGCTGACAGCCTGTGGGTAGACGGTAAGCCTGGCACTTTGTCGTACCAGCCATCTATCTGGGCTTCTGATTCCGAAGCCCTATCTAGCATCTGGTGTCGTAGGTTACAAGAGTTGGCACTTTGACTGTCATCTCTCAGTCAGGTGGTCATACCATTTTGATCCGCTGTTTTGCAATGTAATGTATGGTTGACATACACAGTTCCAACCATTTTCCTGGGATCTCTTCAGTTCTGATCATGTCTGTGTTGGTCTTGCGTGCTGCTTTTCTGAGACGTCTCATTTGGCAAGTTGTGATCATTATCTCTAGGGTTTTGTCTAACGTCCAGTTCTGGCACTAACAAGTCATTGTGGGCACACAGATTATGCTGATAAGCCTTTCTTTTCCATAGGAACGGTTGAGTTTTAATGAAGGGATAAAAACGTACAAGTTCGTAGCACTGGCGCTTTGACACTCCAGTTTCAATTTCTCCGTCCACTTTCTTATTTTTGGTAAACATGCTTCCCAAGTACCTACACTCTGAACTTTGAAGAAGTTATCTTTTGGTTTGAATGCCCATTTTATAAGGTTGTCATTTTACTGACATGGCCTCTTGTCCTGCTGGTCCGGGTTTTCATGGCACAGTTTTCACAGCTGCTCATCTTGTGATTGTTTTGTCTTACTAGTAGTTTATATGCTCCTTAGTCATCAGCAAATGATAAACCATTGAGATTGTTTGAATCAGGGTTTGCATCATGGTGAATAGTGTCCACGTCGATAATGGAAAGAAGTTCTGATGGCATACAACCCTGTTGCATCCAGATGATTGGAGGATTGAACTGGACGGTCCATTTGGAACTGTCATAGCATTCCTACTGTTTATATGTAATGTTGTTCTCTTGCCAAGACCTGGCACTTAATTCTCTATGACTCTAAAACTCTCAAGTTTTGATTCTGTTGTAACGTCGAAAGCTTCTTGATCAATAAAGACAAATCAGAGCAGGTGTGTGTAGTTGGTATGCTTTCTCTGCCAAGTTGGTGAAGTACAAATTTAGCATCTGTGGCGCGCAGTTCGTTTATGAACAGAGTTTTGATTTCGCTTTGAGCGGTAAAAAATCATTGAAATCGGTCTCTTTGTGCAATGGTTTCTTCATCATAGAAGGGGCTCTCCGTTTCTGATGCCTCGGGTAGAGTCAGAACTGTCATCTTTGAGGCGCATGGCACTGACACTCCTGTGGTAGTTCATCAATGAACGTTTACAGAGTTCATTGTTATTCTCCATGTCTCTCCAACATCATTGTCATTTTTCTGTTGTTTCCTTGACTACGTTTTTTTTTCTATTTTGCTAGGCCGGTCTTTGCTTCACCAGAGCCATGTTAGCCGGATGATCGGTTTACATCTCCCACAACACGAGAACTAGGGTTGGGCTTTGTAATTATAATAATAATAATAATTACAATATTTATATAGCGCAAAATCTTGATAAAATCAAATCTAAGCGCTGTAAATCTTAAACTGTTAATACCAAGGCAGTTAAGCAGAGCTTTAGTATGATTAGGCTAAACAGCTTACCAGGATCTGAGCTTTAGTATGATTAGGCTAAACAGCTTACCAGGATCTGAGCTTTAGTATGATTAGGCTAAACAGCTTACCAAGATCTGATTCCATGAAATAAATTCAAAAACAAGTGAGATACTTTTTGTTTGATTTTACGATCGCTCTGATTCAATTAGTTTTCTTTTTCTTCTTTCAAGTTTGTTTTCATTCTTTTTAAAGATGGAACATCTAGATATAATATACACTGTCTGCAAAATGTAGGTACAATTACATATCATGATTTTATAAGCATTTCTTTGCAAAGAAAGTACACAAGTTTATGAAATGTAATAGTTTTTTGAACTCAACACGAACATAAACATACACAGCTAAGTCAAATAGAGAACAAGGATTTGAATATTTACAAATAATTACGATTCACATCATGTGCCTATTTGCATCGACGGTAAATGCAACAGCCATTTGCTCTAAAAATGTACAAGCCACATGTCAGTTTTGCATTTTATAATCATGTGTGTAGTATTTCATAGTAAATTATTTCATAAAATATCTTGAAATGGACAAGTTTCTTTTCTTGAACTTGTTCTTGTAAATATACATTTTCCTTTAATAGGATAAGTAGATCAAGTCCAGTTAAAGTTGTGCAGAAAACAACCAAGCAAAGGCACAGGCAGACAAATAGACAGGGGTGGGGGTGGGTGGGGGGAGCTGAGGGCACGTGATTAAGACGTCAAATTTAAATCGGAAAGTTCTGAGCTCTATCTTTCGTGGTGGTGAAGGCTGGTTTTTTTTCCTGATTTCTCAATTAACCCTTTAATACCTGCACCCTATCCATCAACTGCAAAACCTTGACCCTTTGACTCCCTCACCCTATCCAAAACTAAAAGAAAGACTTCGACGACAACGACGATGACGACGACGACGACGACGACGACGATGATGATGCTGCTGCTGCTGCTGCTGCTGCTGATGGTGATGATGATGATAATGACAATGATGACGACGATGTTTCTGCTGCTGCTGATAATGATGATGATGATAATAATAATAATGAAAATGATACTAATAGTAATAATAATAATAATGATAACAATAATACATGTAATAATAATAATGATAATGACAATGATAATAATAATGATAATAGTAATAACAATAATAATAATAACATAGTAATAATAATGATAATAATAATAATATAATAATAATAATAATAATAATAATAATAATAATAATAATAATATAATAATAATAATATAATAATAATATAATAATATGATAATAATAATGATAATAATGATGATGATGATGGATGACGATGATGATGATGATGATGATGATGATGATGATGATGATGATGACAAACAAACTAAAAATGCAAACGAACAAACGAGCAACATCACAAAAATCCGCCAAAGCAACGAACGAATCAATAAACCACCCAACCATTCTTAATGGGGACTCCTGTACTTTTATTCCTGTTGACATTTCAGCTCATGTCTATCAACTCAACAGCCTCGCCTATCTCCTTTCAGTTAACTTTGCTGGCAGTAATGAACCGACATCTTCAGTCTTCAGTAAAGTGTCATCAGCGCGACTCATTTCTCCAAGAAAGTGATAGGAATCTGTCTTGGGATCTCAAACAGTTGCAGAAAAAAAAGAGAAAAAAAAAAGAGTGAGGCACTCATTGCTCTAAACAGTTTCATAACGAACACAATTGCAACCAACTCACATTGAGGTGGGTTTTTTTTGTTGTTGTTGTTGCTTGTTTGTTTGCTTTTTTTCTGTTTGTTTGTTTGTTTGTGTGTTTGTTTGTGAGTTTGTTTGTTTTTTACTTGTTTTACTTCTTGATTGGTTGGGTTGGTTGGTTGGTTGGTTGGTTGGTTGGTTGGTGGGTGGGTTGGTTGGTTGGTGGGTGGGTTGGTTGGTGGGTGGGTTGGTTGGTTGGTTGGTTAGTTAATAGGTTGGTTGGTAGGTTGGTTGGCTGGTTGGTTGGTTGGTTGGTTGGCTGGCTGGCTGGTTGGTTGGTTGGTTGCTTGATTGCTTGGTTGGTTGGTTGGTTGGTTTGGTTGGTGGTGGTTGGGTGGTTAGTTGGTTTGTTAGTTAGTTGGTTGACTGGCTGGTTGGTTGGTTGGTTGGATGGTTGGTTGGTTGGTTGTCTGGTTATTGGTTGGTTGGTTGGTTGGTTGGCTGGCTGGTTGGTTGGTTGTTTGCTTGGTTGCTTGGTTGCTTGATTTTTTTATTTTGGTTTTGTACTGGAAAACGTAACTATTTTGTCTTATCTGTGGCTGTGGTTGAACGTTTTTTTTAACCCATTAATTGGTTGGTTGGTTGGTTGGTTAGTTGGTTGCTCGCTGGAACAAAATGACTGAGGGCACACATCCTGCTTAATAGAAGGCTTTCAGTACAAAAAAATGTCAGCGTATCATAAATACATGCACCGTAATCGATACACTGTGAACAATGGGATTACATTGTCATGATTGTTAATTATCAAAGGAACGAAAATTATAATAGCCCCCACATATCATTTAAAGACAGTGGAGACTTACTGAGTGTAGTGCTTGTATGCATTCAACAGTGTATGGAAATTTATGTTTATTAATTTCATGTCATTACTTTGCCATGTTAGAAAATATCTGCCTTACGATATTTTCTTTTGATGTTGGCAGTACTGCACACCTTAACGTAAAATAGATCTGCAGTAAAAAAAAAAAAAAAAAAAGAGTGGTCAAACAAAATAAAGATTCATAAACTCTAAGTACCAGTTTCATACACATTTGTGCATGTGACTAAAACATTCTGTTTTCAAAGACTTTGTAATGAAGCGGAGATGATATCCACTTCCACCACACACGAAATACTTCACTGTATTTCATTTTAAGTGCAATATAGATTTCATCGAAGAAATTTGAATGTATATTTGTCACTGATGCATGTAGTTTCATGCCAACTACCTCCCACTCGCTGTAAGTGAAAAACAATACTACTACATCAGTTTGATCGAGGCAGCCGAGATGCGGTTTCTCAGAAGAATGTTGAGAGTTCCATGGACAGCAAAGAAAACAAACGAGACAGTCTTGATGGAGGCAGACACAAATAGATCACTCATAAGGAAGATTAGGAAAAGACAAGCAACATTTATAGGCCATTTTATGAGGAAGTGGGATTTGGAGCACCTGGTCACAACGGGAAAGCTGGAGGGAAAGAGATCACCAGGTAGACCCAGGGAGAGAATGTTGGACGGACTTGCAGAGTAGCTGGGGATGAAGAGGGTGGGGGAGATGCTGGGGACAACGAGAGATAGAGATGGTTGGAAGTCCATCGTCGGCAACGCCATGCGGCAGGGCACCTGATGATGATGATGATGATGACATCAGTTTGATAAGAAACCCATCGAAATTGCGTGTGTTGAAAATTATTTTCATCTTTGATATGAATTTATAAATTATTGCTTCGGAAACGTAATTATTGGCAGTTTTCTTACTTTGTGCAAACTTAGTACATTAGGTAAATTCAGATCATAAATATTATAAATCTTCTAGCATTTTGCAAAAATATTTCTGGATCACACAAACACACACACACGTGCACACACACACATATACAAACACTCACGTATAAGCACGCACACAAAAACATAGGCGCGGGCACACACACACACACACACATACACACACTTACACACACACACATACACACTCAGTCACATATAAGCAGGCACACACAAACATAGGCGCGCACACACACACACAAGCACACACATACACACACATACATACATACACACACACTCACGTATAAGCACGCACACACAAACATAGGCGCGCGCATACACGCACGCACACACACACACTAACACACACACACACATACATACACACTCACACAAACGTACGAACAGAGAGAGAAGAGAGAGAGAGAGAGAGAGAGAGAGAGAGTCACCATAGACAGACAGACACACACACACACACACACACACACACACACACACACACACATATATATATATATATATAGATATATATATATTTATATTATTATACACACACAGCCACACAAATAAACTCATGTACACAAACACACACAAACACACACAACACACACACACACACAAACACACACATACACACACACACACACACACACACACACACACATACACACACACACACACATACACACCACACACACACATACACACACACACATTGTTACCCGATGTCTTGAGACCATATACCGTACTTTTTTGTTTTATTTCAAGATTTACTGCAAATACGGATGTCAGAGGATTCACAGAAGAAATGTTACGAAGAGGTCATCTGGTCTAGATGCAATACAGGTACAGTTCTTTCCGATTTATTCTGATTGTTTGGGTTTGATCCTGCCTCGAAAATGTGCGTGTGGCTCCCAATCCACCCAGCTTTGAATAGTTAGCTGACCCTCTTCATCGTTGGAAACGAGAAGCGGTAAGGGACAAGAACGCCCCCGCCCCCTCCAAAACAAAAACAATCTAAAGATATTCCGGAAATAATAAATTAATGGTTCCCGCTCCGGCACCCTATCCGCCAGGATTGAAAGGGTTAAAAAAATTTTCTTTGCTCTTTTGGCTGACAATGCAAAATGCTGGCGGATAGTTCGAGGGAGCCAAGGGTTAAATACAACCGTTGATGCCTCTGGCACATCTTAAGAATAATCCTGCCACCACATAATCAGTTTTTCTCATAAAATTTAGACTAATGTCGTTTGAAGACATTGTATTTGGGTAAAATACGTTCTTGTTTGTTTTCGTGTTTCAATTCATTTTTTAAAAACAGCTCTGAATTGGCCATGAGTGAGTGTTACATGTAAATATAAACATAAACGGAAAATGTATGCGTTGCCAATGAAATCTCAAACACAGTGGTTATGGCAAGTGTTTGTGCACAGCGCTTTAGTACTCCCAGGGAAGATTTTGAACTTTGCCTTTGCATGGCATTTGTAGTGTTGCTGAATAGCATTTGTAGGGATACGGATTATATATATATGTATTATATATATATATATATATATTCATCTATCATCATCAGGTGCCCTGCCACATGGCGTTGGCGACCATGGACTTCCAACTATCTCTATCTCTCGTTGCCCCCAGCATCTACCCCACCCTCCTCATCCCCAGCCACTCTGCAAGTCCGTCAAGCATTCATATATATATATATATATATATATATATATATATATATATATATATATATATTTATATTTGTGTGTGTGTGTGTGTGTGTGTGTGTGTGTGTGTGTATGTATAAAACAGCCCTCTGCTGTTATGCTACTTTATGCAAACTCCTGTTGTAACTGTGAGGCGAAGAGACCGGTTTGTAGATATCAGAATTGTTCACTGCGTGATTGTATGTGCTTTGTTCAGTGACTTCAGGTTCAGCAGTATCTTAAGTTTATAACCGATAGGACACTGACTTTGTCTCTGTTCTGAAGCCTTGATTTTTATATTTAAATATCAGGATACTGTGTTTGTGTGTGTGTGTGTGTGTGTGTGTGTGTGTGTGTGTGTGTGTGTGTGTGTGTGTGTGTGTGTGTGTGTGTGTGTTTCTGTGTGTGTGTTTCTGTGTGTGTGTGTGTGTTTATGTGTCTGTGAAATGTGTTCGTGTGCGTGTGCTTACACTTGAGTATGTGTGTGAGCGAGCAAGCGAACGAACGAGTGAAAGAGCAAGCGAGAGAGAGAGAGAGAGAAAAAGAAAAGAGAGAGAGAGACAGAGAAAGAGAGAGACAGAGAGAGGGGGGTGGGGGAGAAAGCCACGGTTACGTCCACGGTCGAAGATATAGATTTCATAAAATGAATGTTCATTATCATCATCTTCACGTGCCCTGCCGCATGGTGTCGGCGATCATGACCCTCCATATGGATCTATCCTAAGTCGCTGCAGGTAATTCTCCCACCCTGGCTGTCT
>CM060306.1:102589616-102594616 GCA_030674185.1 Monoplex corrugatus | reverse complement strand
CTCTCTCAGTCTCTCTCTCTCTCTCTCCTCTCTCTCCCTCCCCTTTATAATGAATGAGTCTGTCATTGTAAACATATCACAAAGAAAGGAAAGAGAAAAAAAAGAACCAAGATAAGAAAACTAAAGAATGAATGAAAGAAGAAAGACAGAACCTTGGAAATAAAAAAGTCATACTGACAAAACGAAAACAAAAACAAAGGGAACAAAACAAAGACAGACTTAAGACAGAAAAAAAAGGACCAAAGACAGAAAGAAAGGAAAAAGAAAAAGAAAACAGAAGAAAAACAAAAAGAAAAGAAAAACAAAGAATGAAAGTAAGAAAAAAGCGAAACAAAGAATGAAGGGAAAGAAAAAAGGAGGGATTAAAAGAAAGAACAAAGGAACGAGAAAGAAAGAACAGATCAATTTCCTATTCCAACTGTGAGTAACTACTGCTATTTTTTTTCTTCAATTTAATGTTAAAATAATATTACTTGTTCACCTGTTTTTGTATTAAAGAATAAAAACACGAATGAATATATCTCAGTTAATCAATCACGTTCTATATATGCTGTAAGTAAAAGCAATGTTTAGTGCAAGAATGAAAAAAGATAGCATTGTTCTGAACACGGAAAAAAATCAAAAATTGCTTTTAAATACAACATTTATATAATACCACGTGGCCTATACAAACAAAAGAAAAAGATCATCATGGCTGGATAAACCTTGTCTGTAGTCATTCAGAGATGGATGTTACATTGCTGTGACCTTTCCAATCTATTATAAGTCTTGTGCGCGGTAGATTTCATGTGTAGTCAGTCAGCAAGACTGTTTTATTATCCGCTCCGTTAAGAGAGTCGGTTCGACTTTCATGTTGTAGTTTGGGGGGTTCAGCTCTATTCAGTTTGATTGGATTGAAAATACCTTATTACCTCTTAAAGAGAAATTACATACATCGTAACTACTGCCCATTGCGAGCCGCAATTATAAAGCACATAAATAAACAATGACATAAAATACGCCGGTCTTGCCAGCACCCTGAAGAAAGCAGGTCTGCGGGTCAAAATCTTCGCCATAGAGGTCGGGGCAAGAGGGTTTGTGGGCACCTCCGCTTATGATCTCATGAAACAACTCGCCATTTCTGGGAAGAAGAGGACTAGAGCCCTTAAAGCGATGGCAGAGGCAGCAGAAAGGAGCTCAAGCTGGATCTGGGCAAGGAGGAACGAAAAAAGTGAACTTCATAAGGATTAAATTCCCTACAGATGATGTGTGCCCCGTTAGCACATTGGTAAAACCGCGTACCGCAGTTCTGAAGCGCAGAATCGCCCAGGTTCGATCCCCGGCGTGGGAAAAAAAAAAAAAAAAAATAGACAACAGCAGAAGGGCATCCAGGAGTCATGACCTGGATGTGGCCCGGCCCCCCGAGAGTGTAAGGAATTCAGGGCCGAAACACTTGTCTAAAGGGGGTTACTTCTCTGAAGACCTTCTGTTGTCTAGCTCTCCCTAGAGTTTCTTTCTACCCAATACCCACACACTTACGCCAAACCGCACACATGCGTACTTGGTGCTCACCTGCAGGGCATATATATATATATACTATATTATACACATATATATATATATATATACACAAATATATATATATATACAAAATATGTATGTATACACACACACACACACACACACACACACACATATATATATATATATATATATATATATATATATATATACGACTCATTTGTAAAGAAGCACAAGTTTGCAAAACTAATTTTTGTTCTGTTCAGTTTCACTTTTAGAGTACAAATTCGATGGCGAGATGGGCAGAGTTAGTAGTATCATATAAGAATGTAAGTGCTGTCCAAAACTAAAATCTATCATTTCAGCAATACTTTTCTTTATCTTAACGCATAAAAACCAGCATTTTAGACCATTCCATGAGTGATGCGGTAGTTAGGTACGTTAACGTAGAATATCCAATGGGAAGGAATAGGTTCGATCCGCCTAGAGAGTTCCCACCAGGATATTTTTCACATTTCCCAGGTCAGTACGTATGCAAACCTGCCAGTGCCTAATCCTCTCATTCCTGTCCCCCAGTTTGTGTGCATACGCATGCAGAATATCACATATGCACGTTAAAGATCTTGTAAGTCATGTCAATGGCTCGTTTATGGGACCATGAAAACACTCAGCATGCACATCCACTCAAGACGGATTATACAGACTGCGCAGCAACATACAACCTACGCAGTATGGGCATAGACAACGTGTATACACGCATCCGACAATCACCGGAGCACTCAAAATAGAAAAAAAGATCACTCGTTGTTTAGTCTGAATTAGTGACTCAAAATAGAAAAAAAAAGGCCACTCGAGGTTCAGTCTGAATTAGTGTGACTGTCAGCCATTAAGCAGACAGACCAGGAACAGGTGAAAACAGAAGGAAAACACATATGTGACCTCCCACAACGAAATCAGTCTTAACTAGCATTTTGGGCATTTTGAGATATACATATCACTGGAAAGTGTACATTCTGCTGATTATTTTGGTACTTGAATAAAGCTTGTACTCAAAAAAATGTAGAAGTAATGTATGTTTAAAGTCATTAAGTTGTACGACAGCCATTTTGAAAAAAAACGGCCTCTAAAGTTTCTGTGTGCTCTCCTACACATTTTCCTTAAATTTCTTTATTTGGTGGCTTTGACCCAGTTTGTTTCTAATTTTCGCTGTCATTATCTGAAAGGTGCACCAAAGCGCTTTACATCACTAAATTACATGTGCGGGTACTGTAAGGTTACGGTTCATAATAAGAGACAAAAATAGGTACTTTTGGTAGGAAATTGCGTTCTTTCTGCTGCGATCAGTGCATTAAAATACCATTTTAAATTGATAAATAATATTTTTTCAAGAAAAAGAATTTCTGTGGGGGGATAGATTATAGTCTGCAGAAATCAATTTTGAGAAAAAGTCAAAACATCCCAGATAGACCCCCAGTCACCTTTTCAGCTCCTAGTGCTGTTAGACTGAATGCGAGTTAAGACTGATTTCGTGGTGGGAGGTCACATGTCTCATTAACAAAACAAGACAGGCGCATATTGTCAGACAACTGGCCTTCGTCAAGCGTACCTGAAAGACAGCAAAGAAACAATTTAGTGGATTTAGGACAAAAAACAACAGATCTTCCATGATATTTCATGAAAGCTGGAGAAGCATAATTCGTTTCATTATATCAACCTGACAGATATGGCAAGGAAAAAAATGGTCTTGATACTAAACATGCTAAAAGCTCAGCATCGCGGTCAGAGACAGCAAGTGATTTACGTATTAGATTTTACATCGTCTGTTTAAAAAAAAAGAGAAGCCAGGGCATGGTTGCAAAGCAGATCTTAGATTGTGAACTTTGGCAAGTGTGCTTTGGACCTAAGCAAACTTAGAAACGGACAAGCTTTGCGCGTGTATACTCACTCAGTAAGCAAGCCAATGTTAACCGATTTCCTTCCTTTAAGACAATTTTTTCGGAAAACCACAGTTAGGGCGCCGTAACATTCTGTGTGATTGGTGATTGTGCGCAGGATTAGTTTTCAGGTCACAATTAAGTCTGCTTGTGTATTGTAGTTTCTCTGTTCTGTGACCCATCAGGGTCGTGGAGGCGAGAGGACGCCGACATTAACAAGTGCCATAGAAACTGACTTCTTTTCTGACGGTTGTGGGCAAGTTCCTGAAATTCCGAAACCTAACTTCTCCATATCTTTCTTCAGGGTAGTTTTTAGCAGTTCTAGTTCAGTTTTCCCCCATGGGGATGCCGAGGACTCTTTCAGTATAAATAGTAACCCAACCTTCTGGAAATTCTATGCAAGAAACTTCCTCTTTTCTGTCACTCTCATTGTCCCTGCCTTGTTGCTTTGCTTTCTGTCATTTCTACCTATCGTTTTCTGCCTTAATGGTCCATTCACCTGTATGTGTTCGATGTAGTCTTATGTACTTTTTTTTTAGGATTGATAATTGGGTACATGCATCAAATGCATTTTTGGCTCTAGGGAGGTGAGATATGCTGAAGCAATTTTAGGTAATTTATGCCTGTTTTTATATGTTTTGGTGTCCTTATGTATGCTTATATTTGTATTCAGGTGTGTTTTTTGAATCTCCCCTGTGCGATAAATTGGACAGAGTGGTCAACACCGGGGGCATGTCCTTAGATTATGTGCGCGAACGTATTGATATGTGTACTTTTTTTTCTTATTTTTCTGTTAATGACGACAAGACAGAAGCTATCCTCATTGGCACCCGTCAGAAACTTTCTCAGCTGCCTCCTCTTTCTCTCCCATTATGTAACACATCAGTCCCAATTTCTGATTCAGCTAAAAACCTTGGTATCTGCATTGACTCTACCCTCTCCATGAACAACTTTATTTCTCAAACTGCCAGATCTTGCTACTATCATCTCCATCGTATAAGCCTGATCAGGAAGTATCTCTCTGTCGAAACAACTGCAAAACTCGTTCTCTCCTTCATAATGTCTCGCATTGACTATTGCAATTCACTCCTGTCTGGTCTTCCGGCCTCCACCATTCACATCCTACAGCGCATTCAAAACAATGCTGTACGCCTTGTACTCAAAAAGAAAAAAAGCTGACCACATATCTCCTCTCCTGGCACAACTTCACTGGCTCCCTGGATCAAAGCGCATACAGTACAAACTAGACACCACGTGCTACAAAAGCCTCAATAACGCAGCCCCCGATTACCTGTCAAGCCTACTTGAGATCTATGTTCCCTCACGTACCCTCCGCTCTGCCTCCGATCCTCTGACTTTTCGCTTTCCACGCACTAAGCTCAATACCTATGGTCCACGAGCCTTATCTGTTTCTGGTCCACTCTCCTGGAACAAACTTCCTCTCTCAGTCCGTCAGCAACCTAGTTTTGTCTCCTTCAAGTCCGCTCTCAAAACTCACCTTTTCTCCTCTGCATAAAATCCTAACCTCACTCAACCCCCCTCTGCAGCCTGTCTCCGCTCGGAGGG
>CM060306.1:102574616-102577116 GCA_030674185.1 Monoplex corrugatus | reverse complement strand
GAGAGAGACAGACAGACAGACAGAGACAGAGATATAGAGACAGACAGGCAGACAGACAGAGACAGACAGACAGAGACAGACAGACCGACAGACAGAGAGACGGAGAGACAGAGAGACAGAGGGACAGAGAGACGGAGAGAGGCATACAGACAGATGGAGAGAGACATACAGACAGGCAGACAGAAGGACACAAAACCTTTGAGAGACATTGGCCATGGGCCACAATACAGACATGATGATGGCTGGGGATAGGATGAAAACGACTCACATATGCACGCATGCACAAAACACCACGCACGCACACAACACCACCACCCCACACACACACACACACACACACACACACCACACACACACACCACGTACGCCCGCACGCCCGCACGCAGGCATGCATGCAGCACACACGCACGTGCATGCATAAAACACACACACACATACACCACACGCACACACACGTAAAACATGCACACATTCACCACACAAACCACACACACACACACACACACACACACACACACACACACACACACACACACACACACACACACACGTACCCTCACGCAGGCACGCATGTAGCACACACGCACACGCATGTATACACACACGCACACACACGCAAAACACACACACACACACACAACACACACACACACATCCCACACACACAACACACAACACGCGCGCGCACACACACGTACGCCTGCACCAGGAATACATTCAGCACAAACGCACACGCATGCATGCACACACACACATTAAACACACACACACACACACACACACACACCACACACACCAACAACCACCACACACACCACCCCCACACCAACACCGCACGTTCGATGCCGATGTTTAATAGACCCTTTTGACAGCAAATAACAAAAATCCAAGCGAATCAATATAAAACACTCACAGAAAGAATATATAACAGTAAACAAAAGAAAGTGCATTTGAAATTGTACTTTGACAGGATAATCAGATATTCAGAATGTATCTACACAATCTTAGAGGGAAAAAAGACAAATTTTGCTGATTTCAACCGATCTTCTTTTCTTCCAGAAATGAATTTACACAGAGAACAATGATTTAAATGACAGATAGTTTTTGTGGAATTAACTTGATTCAGCCGTAACCAGTCTCCGTGGTGTAGTGGTTAACGCAACGGACTACTGACTGGAAGGTTGTGGGTTCGAATCCCCGTCAGTCCCTTCAAAAATCATTGGGGATTTTTCGGCTCTAACCGGCTCCTACCCAGAGCTGGGTGTGCTATGGGCTCATTGGGAAGACTGGGACCACACAGTCGAGTCTCATCCGCTTCAAGGAAGCGTCATTGAGGGTGCTGCTCAAATCTTCTGAACAGCACCGCAGGTGTTTGTATCTCTCAGGCCTAGTTGACGCCAGGATATATTATGATAGTAAGCGTGGAATACAGCCCTCTCACACAGTCTCAATCCTAGATGGAACTTCATAGCATCATGATTATCATCCTCATCGACGTCATCATCATCGCATTGTGAAAAAAAATATTGTTCCAGCTTCAGTGGCCATTACGGTGCTGCAAAAAATGGGACGAAAAAAAAAGGTGAGCGCAAAAGGTAACCTCCCTGGGTGCGATGATCCTACAAAAAAATCCACACAAAAAAAAAAAGCAAAAAACTTGATTCAGCCGTGATGGAATTTAGCTCAGTCAAAACTAATGTGAAATTCATACAAAACTTATATATTCTGCATTTTTTATCTATCCCTTTGCGTCTGCTTAATTCAGTCCGAAAGCTTGTGATCGCTGCATTCGAAATTTGGTTTTTATTAGAAGATAAACATAACTATCTGGCATCTGTGTAAAATGTTTTATTCATGGATAATCACAAATTCATCGGCACAACTTTGAATCCCCACCCCCTCCCAAAATGGGTCAGGGGGCATGCGAGTGATGGGCAGGGAGAAGGCTGGCAGGGTAAGAGAAGTGGGACTACACCCAATGGAAATAATCATAAGATCAAAAACAGCATCACAGGGGAGATACATGGGATTAGATTATAAGAAGAAAAAAAAAAAGGGGGGGGGGTGAGAGAAAGAGACATGGGAGAGAGAGAGAGAAAGAGAGAGAGAGAAACAGAGACAGAGACAGAGACAGAGAGAGACAGAGAGACAGAGAGACAGAGACAGAGAGAGTGAGAGAGAGAGAGAAAGAAAGAAAGAAAGAAAGACAGACAGACAGACAGACAGACAGACCGACCGACGGACGGACAGAGACAGAGAAGATGTTTAAGAAAATTTAATGTACACCGGGTTTGGGTCACAATGCATTCAAGGCGATGAGATGAGAAAGAGACAATCAGACCGACCGAAAGACAGAGAGACAGACAGACAGACAGACACAGACACAGACAGACAGAAGGACATGAACAGACAGCTGACATAAAAAATACCGGTATACAGAGACATACAAAGAAGCAGCTAGACATCTCACCAAACAAAAAGATTCTCTAACCATATCTTT
>CM060306.1:102559616-102567116 GCA_030674185.1 Monoplex corrugatus | reverse complement strand
GTGCATTTTTGGCTCTAAGGAGGTGAGATATGCGGAGGCAGTTTTAGGTAATTTATGCCTGTTTTTATATATGTTTTGGTGTCCTTATGTATGCTTATATTTATATTCAGGTGTGTTTTTTAAATCTCCCCTGTGCGATAAATCGGACGGAATGGTCCTACGCCGGGGGCATGTCCTTAGATTATGTATGCGAATGCATTGATATGTGTACTTATTTTTCTTTTCTTTTTTTTTTCCTGTTGAAGTTTTGTGTGTTTTGAAGCGGTTATAGCCCTGATATGGCTCTGCGCAGTCGGCTGGGCTTTAAACAACAATAAAAGTAAAAGGTGCGGGAGCGGGTGCATAAACGAGAAAGCCGATTCGTAATTTTGAATGCACGTGGGGAATGCAACTTAAGAAACAAAATTAAAACAAAAAGAGGTAAAGAAAGAAAACAAAACAAACAAACAAACAAAAAAAGGTCAGATGTCATGGCCATGCAAATTCACGACGCCTACAACTGACTCCTTGTTGAACCTTCTGCTGTGGCTGAGATCATTGAATAATTAATCAAGGCAAGTACATGTAGATAGACTTGAATAATTCATGAGGCGTCTCTATTGAGAAGTTCAGTGTTCTGGAATTGGGGGGACCATGACCTGAAGACGCGAGAGTTTAACTCACGTGTCGCTCGTCACATTGAAACGTTAAAGACTTTTGTCCAGACATTTAATGACTTGTCTTCTTCTGTCTTTTTCCAGTTATAGTTGCTCTATGATACGTTGTGTTTTGTTCTTATGTGTGTGTATGTGGGGTGGGGTGGGGGGACTTCGACTGTGGTCCGTGTTACCGATGTGTTGTTATCGTTGTTGTTGTTTGTTGTTGTTGTTGTTGTTGTTGTTGCTGCTGTTGTTGTTGTTGTTGTGTGCATGCGCGCGCGCGCGCGCGCGCGCGCGTGTGTGTGTGTGTGTGTGTATGCGCGCGCGCGCGCACGCGCGTGCTCACGCACACAACTGATAAGTTATACTTCTTTTTTCACTAATTTCTTTATTCCATACTTTTCTGTGATTTCAAAAAACAAATGATCTTATTCTTTCTGTCTCTCCGTCTGTGTTTTTCTCTATCTCTTGGTGTCTCTCTGTGTCTGTCTGTCTGTCTGTCTGTCTGTCTCTCTCCTCTCTCTCTCTCTCTCTCCCCTCTCTCCTCTCTCTCTCTCTCTCCCCTCTCTCCTCTCTCTCTCTCTCTCTCTCTCTCTCTCTCTCTCTCTCTCTCTCTCTCTCTCTCTCTATCTGTCTGAAATCCGAGAATCAGTGCAACTAAGTATAAACCACGAAGTCAAGAACTAGTGTCAGAAACGGAATATAACGATAAATCACAAAAACATCAATGGTAATATACTTGGGGGGGGGGGGGAGTAAAGGTTGTCCCATAACTCTGAGGTCGGAAGGAAAATGAGAAGGTTCATTACTCTTTTAACTTTTCTAGCGGCCAGCATTATCATGACTGTGGCTTATCTCTTCGCCCTCTCGCCCTCTCGCCCACACTATAAAGCAGAGAAAAAAAATATGTTTGAAAAAACTTTTTAGCTAGACACGCTCTTTCCTGATCCGTCGCATCGCGATGTGAGCATTGTGTAAAGGTCTTCATCTCAGCTCATGCTGTTAAACTGGGCATAAACGGGAAACAAAGATATTATGCCCACCACGTAATGCTCGGAGTTACTGGAATTTGCCCAGCAGGGCAATAGAAATTAGATCACCTAGTCACAACAGGAAAGCTGGAGGGAAGGGCAATACCAGGTAGACCCAGGGAGAAAATTAGAGCACCACTTTCTCCCCCTCCCCTATTTTTTGTTCGGTGTGTGCACATTTCAGTGAACATACAAGAACACATTTTGCCGTATACTTTTGCCAGGGACGACTTGTTTGTTGACGTGAGAATTTTAACGTGCGCTGCGTGTGTTTAGCACACGGGGCCTGTTGTTTGTTTGTTTTGTTTGTTTGTTTGTTTGTTTCTTTCTTTATTTGTGTGTTTGTTTGTTTTCTTTTTAATCCTTAAGATTACCCTAACTCACTTGGCCCATATGGGGGATCGAATCCACGACCTTCACAATATCAGAACGACCATTCTAATCAGCTGAGCTAATAGATCTCATAATTATGGTGATCACATTCAGAGGTCGTAGACCTTCGCAATTCAGCAGAATTTATAGAATATTGAAAGACATGAATATATTTTTACAACGCCCATATTACATTGCACACTGTCCACACCTCAACACGCAAAGGTTTGTTTTAACCCTTTGACTCCTGCACCCTGTCCACCAGCATTCTGCTTTGTCAACCCCGCTAGCAAAGCTAAAACTTTACCCTTTGACTCCCTCAACCTATCCACCAGCTTCCTACAGGAAGCTGGTGGATACGGTGAGAGAGCCAGAAGATCAATTTTTTTTATAGTCGGTGGGTTAAAGGGAGGGGGAGTTAAAGGGTTAAAGAAGAAGACGAAGAAGATCAAGAAGAACCCGAGAAAAAGAAGGAGAAATAAAAAAAAGATGAAGGAAGAAGAGGGGAGGAGGAGGAGGAGGAGAAAAACGAAGAGGGAAATAGGTGACCCGTTTTAACAAAATGAGTCTTTAAGGTGAAAATAACAGATTTTAGGATATTCTGATTTTCAAAATGTCCAGATTATTAACTTTCTTTTCATATGAAATTTATTATTCTACTCCTAAGAAAAAGAAGTTATGGGTGTTTGAAGTGTGTAACATAGTAAACAGCCATTTTGAGAAAATCAAGATCCAAAACAAGTGCGACTGCCCGCGCCCAAGCAAACAGGAATCAGAAGAACAAGTAAACCAAAGTGAACGCGTATTCAGTACAACAAGACAAGGCAAGCACAAATTTTCGGTCAACCGGCCATTGTCAAGCGCGAACGCACGGTCACAAACAGACCACAAACAACGGATAATGAGAAGAGGACTAAAAACTTCCCTGTCGCCTCGTCCAGTGGATAAAAAGGGACCATTTCATTTGGAAAGTTTGAAAGTTCACGCGCAAAAAAATATTAACATATTTTGTGTGTGTGTGTGTGTGTGTATGCGCGCGCGCGCGCACGCGCGTGCTCACGCACACAACTGATAAGTTATACTTCTTTTTTCACTAATTTCTTTATTCCATACTTTTCTGTGATTTCAAAATGAGTGCATGTGTATCTCTGTGTATGTTTGTGGTGTGTGTGTGCATGTGTGTGGTGTGTGTGTGTGTGTGTGTTTGTTTGTGTGTGTTTGTTTGTGTGTGTGCGAGGTGTGTGTGTGTGTGTGTGTGTGTGTGTGTGTGTGTGTGTGTGTGTGTATGTGTGTGTGTGTGTGTGTGTGTGTGTATGTGTGTGTATGCATGTGTGTGTCTCTCCTTTTTCTCCCTCTACTCTCTCTCTCTCTCTTTCTCTCTCTCTCTCTCTCTCTCTCTCTCTCTCTCTCTCTCTCCATATATACATATACATACATACATATACATATAGATAAACGTACATGTATACATACATACACACACGCATACATTTATACGTTTATACATACATACATACATACATAATATGCACATACATACATAATTATATACATAGATACATACATAGATACATACATACACACACACACACACACACACACATAAAGACACACACACAGACACACACACATATGTATATGATTATATATATATGTGTGTGTCTGTGTGTGTGTGTGTCTGTGTGTGTGTGTCTGTGTCTGTGTCTGTGTGTGTGTGTGTGTGTGTGTCTGTCTGTAAATGCGCACGTTAAAGATCTTGAAAGCCATGTCAGAGCCCGGCGGCGGCAATTGAAACCATGAAAGATACCCAGCAAATACATCCCCGAAAACCGAAGTAAGACCGCCTGCATGGGAGGAGGCAAGGTTAAAAAAAATGTTGGAGGGGGAGCGCCCCCCCCCCCCCCACCGTTGGGTTGCAGGGGGCTCTTTCAGTATAACTAGTAACCCCACCTTCTGGAAATTCTGTGCTAGAAATTTCCTCTTTTCTGTCACTCTCTTTGTTTCTGCCTTGTTCCTTTGCTTTCTGTCATTTCTACTTATTTTCTGCCTCAATGGTCCATTCACCTGTATTTTTTCGATAAAGTCTTACGTACTTTTTCTTCGGATTGATAATTGGGTACATGTATTAAGTGCATTTTTGGCTCTAAGGAGGTGAGATATGCGGAGGCAGTTTTAGGTAATTTATGCCTGTTTTTATATATGTTTTGGTGTCCTTATGTATGCTTATATTTATATTCAGGTGTGTTTTTTAAATCTCCCCTGTGCGATAAATCGGACGGAATGGTCCTACGCCGGGGGCATGTCCTTAGATTATGTATGCGAATGCATTGATATGTGTACTTATTTTTCTTTTTCTTTTTTTTTCCTGTTGAAGTTTTGTGTGTTTTGAAGCGGTTATAGCCCTGATATGGCTCTGCGCAGTCGGCTGGGCTTTAAACAACAATAAAAGTAAAAGGTGCGGGAGCGGGTGCATAAACGAGAAAGCCGATTCGTAATTTTGAATGCACGTGGGGAATGCAACTTAAGAAACAAAATTAAAACAAAAAGAGGTAAAGAAAGAAAACAAAACAAACAAACAAACAAAAAAAGGTCAGATGTCATGGCCATGCAAATTCACGACGCCTACAACTGACTCCTTGTTGAACCTTCTGCTGTGGCTGAGATCATTGAATAATTAATCAAGGCAAGTACATGTAGATAGACTTGAATAATTCATGAGGCGTCTCTATTGAGAAGTTCAGTGTTCTGGAATTGGGGGGACCATGACCTGAAGACGCGAGAGTTTAACTCACGTGTCGCTCGTCACATTGAAACGTTAAAGACTTTTGTCCAGACATTTAATGACTTGTCTTCTTCTGTCTTTTTCCAGTTATAGTTGCTCTATGATACGTTGTGTTTTGTTCTTATGTGTGTGTATGTGGGGTGGGGTGGGGGGACTTCGACTGTGGTCCGTGTTACCGATGTGTTGTTATCGTTGTTGTTGTTTGTTGTTGTTGTTGTTGTTGTTGTTGCTGCTGTTGTTGTTGTTGTTGTGTGCATGCGCGCCGCGCGCGCGCGCGCGCGCGCGTGTGTGTGTGTGTGTGTGTATGCGCGCGCGCGCGCACGCGCGTGCTCACGCACACAACTGATAAGTTATACTTCTTTTTTCACTAATTTCTTTATTCCATACTTTTCTGTGATTTCAAAAAACAAATGATCTTATTCTTTCTGTCTCTCCGTCTGTGTTTTTCTCTATCTCTTGGTGTCTCTCTGTGTCTGTCTGTCTGTCTGTCTGTCTGTCTCTCTCTCTCTCTCTCTCTCTCTCTCCCCTCTCTCCTCTCTCTCTCTCTCTCCCCTCTCTCCTCTCTCTCTCTCTCTCTCTCTCTCTCTCTCTCTCTCTCTCTCTCTCTCTCTCTCTATCTGTCTGAAATCCGAGAATCAGTGCAACTAAGTATAAACCACGAAGTCAAGAACTAGTGTCAGAAACGGAATATAACGATAAATCACAAAAACATCAATGGTAATATACTTGGGGGGGGGGGGAGTAAAGGTTGTCCCATAACTCTGAGGTCGGAAGGAAAATGAGAAGGTTCATTACTCTTTTAACTTTTCTAGCGGCCAGCATTATCATGACTGTGGCTTATCTCTTCGCCCTCTCGCCCTCTCGCCCACACTATAAAGCAGAGAAAAAAATATGTTTGAAAAAACTTTTTAGCTAGACACGCTCTTTCCTGATCCGTCGCATCGCGATGTGAGCATTGTGTAAAGGTCTTCATCTCAGCTCATGCTGTTAAACTGGGCATAAACGGGAAACAAAGATATTATGCCCACCACGTAATGCTCGGAGTTACTGGAATTTGCCCAGCAGGGCAATAGAAATTAGATCACCTAGTCACAACAGGAAAGCTGGAGGGAAGGGCAATACCAGGTAGACCCAGGGAGAAAATTAGAGCACCACTTTCTCCCCCTCCCCTATTTTTTGTTCGGTGTGTGCACATTTCAGTGAACATACAAGAACACATTTTGCCGTATACTTTTGCCAGGGACGACTTGTTTGTTGACGTGAGAATTTTAACGTGCGCTGCGTGTGTTTAGCACACGGGGCCTGTTGTTTGTTTGTTTTGTTTGTTTGTTTGTTTGTTTCTTTCTTTATTTGTGTGTTTGTTTGTTTTCTTTTTAATCCTTAAGATTACCCTAACTCACTTGGCCCATATGGGGGATCGAATCCACGACCTTCACAATATCAGAACGACCATTCTAATCAGCTGAGCTAATAGATCTCATAATTATGGTGATCACATTCAGAGGTCGTAGACCTTCGCAATTCAGCAGAATTTATAGAATATTGAAAGACATGAATATATTTTTACAACGCCCATATTACATTGCACACTGTCCACACCTCAACACGCAAAGGTTTGTTTTAACCCTTTGACTCCTGCACCCTGTCCACCAGCATTCTGCTTTGTCAACCCCGCTAGCAAAGCTAAAACTTTACCCTTTGACTCCCTCAACCTATCCACCAGCTTCCTACAGGAAGCTGGTGGATACGGTGAGAGAGCCAGAAGATCAATTTTTTTTATAGTCGGTGGGTTAAAGGGAGGGGGAGTTAAAGGGTTAAAGAAGAAGACGAAGAAGATCAAGAAGAACCGAGAAAAAGAAGGAGAAATAAAAAAAAGATGAAGGAAGAAGAGGGGAGGAGGAGGAGGAGGAGAAAACGAAGAGGGAAATAGGTGACCCGTTTTAACAAAATGAGTCTTTAAGGTGAAAATAACAGATTTTAGGATATTCTGATTTTCAAAATGTCCAGATTATTAACTTTCTTTTCATATGAAATTTATTATTCTACTCCTAAGAAAAAGAAGTTATGGGTGTTTGAAGTGTGTAACATAGTAAACAGCCATTTTGAGAAAATCAAGATCCAAAACAAGTGCGACTGCCCGCGCCCAAGCAAACAGGAATCAGAAGAACAAGTAAACCAAAGTGAACGCGTATTCAGTACAACAAGACAAGGCAAGCACAAATTTTCGGTCAACCGGCCATTGTCAAGCGCGAACGCACGGTCACAAACAGACCACAAACAACGGATAATGAGAAGAGGACTAAAAACTTCCCTGTCGCCTCGTCCAGTGGATAAAAAGGGACCATTTCATTTGGAAAGTTTGAAAGTTCACGCGCAAAAAAATATTAACATATTTTGTGTGTGTGTGTGTGTGTGTATGCGCGCGCGCGCGCACGCGCGTGCTCACGCACACAACTGATAAGTTATACTTCTTTTTTCACTAATTTCTTTATTCCATACTTTTCTGTGATTTCAAAATGAGTGCATGTGTATCTCTGTGTATGTTTGTGGTGTGTGTGTGCATGTGTGTGTGTGTGTGTTGTGTGTGTGTTTGTTTGTGTGTGTTTGTTTGTGTGTGTGCGAGCGTGTGTGTGTGTGTGTGTGTGTGTGTGTGTGTGTGTGTGTGTGTGTGTGTATG
>CM060306.1:102552116-102557116 GCA_030674185.1 Monoplex corrugatus | reverse complement strand
AACAAAGATATTATGCCCACCACGTAATGCTCGGAGTTACTGGAATTTGCCCAGCAGGGCAATAGAAATTAGATCACCTAGTCACAACAGGAAAGCTGGAGGGAAGGGCAATACCAGGTAGACCCAGGGAGAAAATTAGAGCACCACTTTCTCCCCCTCCCCTATTTTTTGTTCGGTGTGTGCACATTTCAGTGAACATACAAGAACACATTTTGCCTATACTTTTGCCAGGGACGACTTGTTTGTTGACGTGAGAATTTTAACGTGCGCTGCGTGTGTTTAGCACACGGGGCCTGTTGTTTGTTTGTTTTGTTTGTTTGTTTGTTTGTTTCTTTCTTTATTTGTGTGTTTGTTTGTTTTCTTTTTAATCCTTAAGATTACCCTAACTCACTTGGCCCATATGGGGGATCGAATCCACGACCTTCACAATATCAGAACGACCATTCTAATCAGCTGAGCTAATAGATCTCATAATTATGGTGATCACATTCAGAGGTCGTAGACCTTCGCAATTCAGCAGAATTTATAGAATATTGAAAGACATGAATATATTTTTACAACGCCCATATTACATTGCACACTGTCCACACCTCAACACGCAAAGGTTTGTTTTAACCCTTTGACTCCTGCACCCTGTCCACCAGCATTCTGCTTTGTCAACCCCGCTAGCAAAGCTAAAACTTTACCCTTTGACTCCCTCAACCTATCCACCAGCTTCCTACAGGAAGCTGGTGGATACGGTGAGAGAGCCAGAAGATCAATTTTTTTTATAGTCGGTGGGTTAAAGGGAGGGGGAGTTAAAGGGTTAAAGAAGAAGACGAAGAAGATCAAGAAGAACCCGAGAAAAAGAAGGAGAAATAAAAAAAAAGATGAAGGAAGAAGAGGGGAGGAGGAGGAGGAGGAGAAAACGAAGAGGGAAATAGGTGACCCGTTTTAACAAAATGAGTCTTTAAGGTGAAAATAACAGATTTTAGGATATTCTGATTTTCAAAATGTCCAGATTATTAACTTTCTTTTCATATGAAATTTATTATTCTACTCCTAAGAAAAAGAAGTTATGGGTGTTTGAAGTGTGTAACATAGTAAACAGCCATTTTGAGAAAATCAAGATCCAAAACAAGTGCGACTGCCCGCGCCCAAGCAAACAGGAATCAGAAGAACAAGTAAACCAAAGTGAACGCGTATTCAGTACAACAAGACAAGGCAAGCACAAATTTTCGGTCAACCGGCCATTGTCAAGCGCGAACGCACGGTCACAAACAGACCACAAACAACGGATAATGAGAAGAGGACTAAAAATTCCTGTCGCTCGTCCAGTGGATAAAAAGGGACCATTTCATTTGGAAAGTTTGAAAGTTCACGCGCAAAAAAATATTAACATATTTATGATAGGATACATATATGTGATAAATCATTGTTAATAGCCATAAATCATGAAAATGAAATATAACCATAGTCGGTACGTCATTTGGCAGTCAGCCATATTGTTATTTATTCTGGTGTATTCTGATTATGTGTGTCACAAATAACCAGGATATAGTACCAAGTTTTACAGAATGCTTTTCTTCCCCTCTTGTTTCTGAACATTGACAGAATCATAAACTCAAGACATAATACGAAATTCAAAACAAGTGTTTCTGAACATTGACAGAATCATAAACTCAAGACATAATACGAAATTCAAAACAAGTGTTTCTGAACATTGACAGAATCATAAACACAAGACATAATACGAAATTCAAAACAAGTGTTTCTGAACATTGACAGAATCATAAACTCAAGACATAATACGAAATTCAAAACAAGTGTTTCTGAACATTGACAGAATCATAAACACAAGACATAATACGAAATTCAAAACAAGTGTTTCTGAACATTGACAGAATCATAAACTCAAGACATAATACGAAATTCAAAACAAGTGTGACAGCACGCGTTCAAGAAAACAGTAACCAGGAAAAAAAAACACGAAAAAGAAATCAGATACGTATTTAATACAACCAGTCAAGATAGGCGCAAAATTTCGGCCAACTGGCCTTTGTTAAGACTGAGATCACAAACAAACAAACAAACAAACACCAAATACAAGAATTAGGAGAAAAAGACCCGAAATAATAATAATAATAATAATAATAGTAATGATAATATAATAATAATAATAATGATAATAATAATGATAATATGTGCTTGACCAAAGTCTGGCAACAATTATTTGGCAAACTTCTTGAGCCGTGCGCTGAGAAGGTCTTGAAACTGGGGAGGGGTGGGAGTAGGAATGAGGAAGAACAGGATCTATGAAGACAAGTACGGTGATGCTACTGAAATGACTGGAGCATTCAGATGGAGGGCCAACAGGCCAGATTTTATATTCCGGGCTGGGACTAAAACTCGAGACATTACATCTCGAGCCACAAAAAAAAAAAAAAAAAAAAAAAAAACTCGAGACATTACATCCCTGCTGCTTCGTCCAGTGTTTTTCTCCTAATTTTTGTACTTGGTGTTTGTTTGTTTGTGATCTCACGCTTGACAAAGGACAGGTGGCTATCAATTTGCGCCTGTCTTGTCTGGTTACATTATATAAGCATTCTGATTCTTTCATAGTTTTTTTTTCTTTTCTTTTTTTTTTTTTTTTTTTTTTTTTTTTTTGTTAGCTCGAGATGTAATGTCTCGAGTTTTAGTCCCAGCCCGGAATATAAAATCTGGCCTGTTGGCCCTCCATCTGAATGCTCCAGTCATTTCAGTAGCATCACCGTACTTGTCTTCATAGATCCTGTTCTTCCTCATTCCTACTCCCACCCCTCCCCAGTTTCAAGACCTTCTCAGCGCACGGCTCAAGAAGTTTGCCAAATAATTGTTGCCAGACTTTGGTCAAGCACATATTATCATTATTATTATCATTATTATTATTATTATATTATCATTACTATTATTATTATTATTATTATTATTATTATTATTATTATTATTATTATCAGAATGCGATGAATCCCTCTCGATCTACTCATAAGCTTCTAACTCGAAATTACTCCAGCTGTGTGATACTTTGACGTCAAGTAGTCACCACGCATTCAAGAAGATGACAAGCATTCTTACCAACAAATGTCTGTCAATTAACATCAGGAAGAGAGTTCTTGAATGCTATATAGAACCAATACTGTTGTAGGGATGTGAGGCGTGGACAGTCAACAAGCAAAGCCAGAACAAGATTGAGGCAGCCGAGATGTGGTTTCTAAGAAGACTGTTGAGAGTTCCATGGACAGCAAAGAAAACAAACGAGACAGTCTTGATGGAGGCAGACACATGCAGATCATTCATAAGGAAGATTAGGAAAAGACAGGCAACATTTCTAGTTTTTTTTTTTTTTTTTTTTTTTTTTTTTTTAGGAAGGGGGATTTGGAGCACCTGGTCACAACGGGAAAGCTGGAGGGAAAGAGAGCACCAGGTAGACCCAGGGACAAAATGCTAGACGGACTTGCGGAGTGGCTGAAGACGAGGAGGGTGGAGGAGATGCTTGGGGCAACAAGAGATAGAGACAGATGGAAGTCCATGATCGCCAACGCCATGCGGCAGGGCACCTGATGATGATGATGATGAGTCACCACGTGAACTCAGAAATACGTTAGACAGTGTTCTGTTGGAAATGTTCTGTTGGGAACGTAGTAGCGGTTATCCATCATGTCATCATCATCATCATCATCATCAGGTGCCCTGCCGCATGGCGTTGGCGACCATGGACTTCCAACCATCTCTATCTCTCGTTGCCCCCAGCATCTCCCCCACCCTCCTCATCCCCAGCCACTCTGCAAGTCCGTCCAGCATTCTCTCCCTGGGTCTACCTGGTGCTCTCTTTCCCTCCAGCTTCCCCGTTGTGACTAGGTGCTCCAAATCCCCCTTCCTCATAAATTGGCCTATAAATGTTGCTTGTCTTTTCCTAATCTTCCTTATGAGTGATCTACTTGTGTCTGCCTCCATCAAGACTGTCTCGTTTGTTTTCTTTTGCTGTCCATGGAACTCTCAACATTCTTCTGAGAAACCACATCTCGGCTGCCTCGATCCTGCTCTGGCTTTGCTTGCTGACTGTCCACGCCTCGCATCCGTACAACAGTATTGGTTCTATATAACATTCAAGGACTCTCTTTCTGCTGTTAATTGATAGGCATCATGCTTCCTATGATTATTGAAGACTGGCAAGGATAAAGTCATGTTTTATTTCTACTGAGACTAAGAGACTGTTATCCTTGAACAGCACACACTCTCTCAGTATCCCTCTATGTTCAATCTCTCAGTCTTTTTTTCTTCTTCCTTTCTTTTTCTTTTTCTTTCTTCCTTTCTTCCTTCCTTCCTTTCTTCCTTCCTTTCTTTCTTTCTTTCTTTCTTTCTTTCTGCCTGTCTCTGTCTCTTGTCTGTCTATATGTATTTATGTATGTCTTCTCTCTCTCTCTCTCTTTCTCTCTCTCTCTCTCACTCTCTCTCTCTCTCTCTCTCTCTCTCTCTCTCTCTCTTCTCCCCTCTCTCGGTTTTGTCTCTCTCTCGGTTTCTGTGTGCGTGTCTCTCTTTGTTTCCCCCTCCCTTTCCTCTATCTCGATATTACTGGCACAGCAATTCTGCCTTATTTTGAGGGTTCATGCTGTTATAGTTCATCTACATTACCACTGAGCCTTTATGTACATGTACATGTAGTGCAGTTCGTATAAATGGAGACCCTTTATGGTCGAGGGCTAGATGTGAAAAGAATTATTAATCTGTGCGTGCTGATAACTTCCAAAATATCTAATTTCCTCTTCTTTTATTTGTTCTTGTTCTCTCTCTCTCTCTCTCTCTTGTTTTTTTTTTTTTTTTTTTTTTTTTTTTGTTCTTCTGTTTTTATGTCTGTCGCTCAACCTCCCTGTCTCCGTTTTTCTCTCTCTGTATCACACACACTCTCTCTCTCTGTCTGCCTCTCTGTCTTTCTGTCACTGTCCGTCTGTCTGCTCTCTCTCTCTCTGTGTCCGTCTTTCTCT
>CM060306.1:102547116-102549616 GCA_030674185.1 Monoplex corrugatus | reverse complement strand
TTACGACGTTATTAATTTAGTTAGTTAGTTAATTAGTTAGTTAGTTAGTTAGTTAGTTGGTTAGTTAATTAGTTAGTTAGTTAGTTAGTTAGTTAGTTAGCTCATTATTTGATCCAAAATAAGTGCGACTGCCCGCGTCCAAGCAAACAGGAACCAGAAGAACAAGAAAACCGAAAAAGAACGCGTATTCAGTACAACAAGACACAAGACAGGCGCAAATTTTCGGTCAACCGGCCTTTGTCAAGCGCGAATGCACGATCACAAACAGCCACCAAACAACAGATAATAAGAAAAAGACTAAAACTTCCCTGCCGCCTCGCTCGCGCTTGACAAAGGCCGGTTTGGCCGAAAATTGGCGCCTGTCTCGTCTTGTTGTATTGAATACGCATTCTTTTTCGGTTTTCTTGTTCTTCTGGTTCCTAGTTCATCATTTATTTATTTATTTATTTATTTATCATTTATCCATCATTTAAAACAAATTCTTTATTGATTTTTATTTATTTATCTATCGATTTCTATACATATTTAAAAAAATTATTTCAGTGGAAGTTCAGTTGCTTGCAGCCATCTGTAATCTCGTTGTATCTTGTTGCTTTCCTCGTAGCTTCTATTTTCTTTTCTTTCTTTATTTGATTATTTAACTGTGCACTTGGCTCTTTATGCATTTATGCAGTTTTCCAATGCAAACTTCTGTTAAGTTAATTTCCCAAGTCTTCTGTCTGTTCGGAAATTGGCACATCCGTCATCTCCGCTCTCAAGCTTTCCTTCCGACTTCTCCCCCTAAAGTCTCTCTTCTCTCTCTCTCTCTCTCTCTCTCTCTCTCTCTCTCTCTCTCTCTCTCTCTCTCTCTCTCTCTCTTCTTTCTCTGTTTATCTCCTCCTCCTTCTGCTTCTTTTCTTCTTCTTCCTCCTCCTCTTTTCTCTCTTCTTCTTCTTCTTCTCTTCTTCTTCTTCTTCTTCTTTTCTTCTTCTTCTTTCTCTTCTTCTTCTTCTTCTTCTTCTTCTTCTTCTTCTTCTTCTTCTTCTTCTTCTTCTTCTTCTTCTTCTTCTTCTTCTTCTTCTTCTTCGCATTCTTCTTGCTTCTTCTTCCTTCTTCGCTTCTTCTTCTTCGCATTCTTCTTCTTCGCATTCTTCTTCTTCTTCTTCTTCTTCGCATTCTTCTTCTTCGCATTCTTCTTCTTCTCATTCTTCTTCTTCGCTTCTTCTTCTTTCTTCTTCTTCTTCTTCTTCTTCGATTCTTCTTCTTCTTCTTCTTCTTCGCATTCTTCTTCTTCTTCTTCGCATTCTTCTTTCTTCTTCGCATTCTTCTTCTTCTTCGCATTCTTCTTCGCATTCTTCGCATTTTCTTCGCATTCTTCGCATTTTCTTCTTCGCATTCTTCGCATTCTTCTGCATTCTTCTTCGCATTCTTCTTCTTCTTCTTCGCATTCTTCTTCTTCTTCGCATCTTCTTCGCATTTTCTTCTTCGCATTCTTTGCATTCTTTCTCGATTCTTCTTCTTCTTCGATTCTTCTTCTCTCTTCTCATCCCCTCTT
The DNA here is from genome assembly GCA_030674185.1 of Monoplex corrugatus. Lineage (NCBI taxonomy): Eukaryota > Metazoa > Mollusca > Gastropoda > Littorinimorpha > Ranellidae > Monoplex > Monoplex corrugatus. Next base: position 102,548,082 of record CM060306.1, on the reverse strand, counting down.
TCTCCTCCATCTCATTCCTCTCACATCCCCACTCTTTGTCTTATTTTTTAAATTTTTCTTTCGGTTGCCAATAATCGCCTCTTGTCAGTTTTTGTCTATCGAGCCTGAAAGAACTAGTTGAAGCAACTCAAGCAGTGGCCAAATGGATAACACGGCCTCCGGATAAGTGAGGGTCAATAGAGGTCCGGGGTTCGAATCACCGGTACAGCAGGCCTCAGTAGCTCAGGTGGTTGAGCGTCGGATTCACATGCTATAATGACTGTGGGTTCGAATCCCGGGGTACCCTACGTTAACCCTTTGACTCCCACACCCTATCCACCAACCGCAAAAATTAACCCTTTGACTCCCTCACCCTATCCACCAACTGCAAAAATTAACCCTTTGATCCTGCACCCTGTCCACCAACTGCAAAAATTAACCCTTTGACTACCCTCACCCTGTCGCCAGCTTCCTACAGAAAGCTGGCGGATAGGGTGAGGGAGTCAAAAGATTAACGTTTTGCTTTGCTAGCATGGTTGACGATGCAGGGTGTTGGTGGACATGGTGCATGGGTCAAAGGGTTACACGTGGCCATCTCACTGTCCCATCTTAACATCATTGTTGTTCTGGTGGTGTCAATATAGGACTAGATAAGTCCCCCACCCCCACCCCCTTCTTTCCCAACTTCCCTGGGATGGTTATTCCCGTCGGCCATTTCACATGAGGTGGGTGCCAACGTAAAAATTAAACCATACCAAATCAACCGAATCAAGGCTGAGACGGACGCCTCAGTTACTTGGGCAAGACGTCAGACTTCAAATCGGAAGGTCTGGAGTTCAATCCTTGCATGGGTACCACATGGCGGGTGGGTAAACCGTGGAAATGTTTCTGATCTGTCATATCAAAGTATGTACAGACCTATTAAAGCTTAAATCCTCTTCGTGTGTATACGCACTCAGAACATCAGATATGCACGTTAAAGATCCC
>CM060306.1:102542116-102544616 GCA_030674185.1 Monoplex corrugatus | reverse complement strand
ACCGCACTAAACTACAGTTCAACCGGATTCCTGTAGCTCTGCCAGCTGTGTGACAGATCCTGGGTCTCTTGCAAATGGTTTCCTTCTCCCTTCCACAATGCAGAACAAGCGCGCAGAACAATCAAGCAGAGCGAGCAGCGGACTATAAGAAGATCTGCTGACTTCGCAGTTCAGGAAAGAAAACCACGTTGGCATAGCCCATGACCATGAAACAAGAGCAATGGCCTGGTTAAATTGGTCCTCCAGGGATGTGCTGGGATGCAACATTGCGGAAAGAACACGCATATCCCTGGAGGTTAATTAGAGTGGGGGTTTGAAAAAGCTTTAGCTCTGCACTCTGTGGTGCCCTTTCTCTCTCTCTCTCATGGGAGATGGCATGCAACTTGTATTTTACTCTGTAAACTCGTTGTGACCAAGAGAAATATGATACTTAAGCACCGACCATTCACAATATGTCAGTTCCCATCTTCTAAATCCGAGAGTGATTAACTATTTTCACTCCCGCAGCCTGTCCACCAACTGCAAAAAACGTAACCCTTTGACTCCCTCACCCTGTCCAACAGCTTCCTGCAGGAACTGGTGGACAGGGTGTGGGGGTCAAATGGTTAAGTTTTTGCTTTGGTTTGCCGTGGTTGACATTGCAGGATGCTGGTGGACTGAAGGGTTGTTTTTTGGGCGTCATCAAAGGGTATAGGAGTCTTTTGTTTTGGTTTGCATGGTTGACATTGCAAGTGCTGGTGGATAGGGCCAGGGAGTCAAAGGGTTAAGTTTTTGTTTTGGTTTGCGTGGTTGACATTGCAGGAAGCTGGCGGATAGGGCGAGAGAGTCAATGGGTTAATGTTTGTTGGAGCAAAGACGTGCATCAACATTTTTCGTTTCTTTTAGATTAGTTAATGTGGTAAAGTGGTCCATACAACGGACCACTGACTGGAAGGTTCTGGATTCCAACCTCGTCAGACAAATACAGATTTTTTTTTTTATGAGAGCGCCATGGAGTTGCTGCCCATGCTTCCTTACTAACAGTGCAGGTGCCCGTATCTCTCGGGAGGGCCTGATTGACGCATGAGTGTATAATGAAAGTGTGCGTAGAGTACTGGTACAGCCTTGTCACGCAATACCAGAAGGAACGACATAGCTTTATGGCCATCATTTACATCATAATCATCATATGCCCTGCCGCATGGCGTTGGCGATCACGGTCCTCCATACGAATCTATCCCTTGTCGCTGCAAGTATATCTTCCACCCTCTCTGTCCTCCGCAATCCTGCAAGTTCGTCAAATATTTTTCTCCCTGGGTCTGCCTGGTGTTCTCTTACTCTCCAGCTTTCCTGTAGTGACCAGGCGCTGTATATCCCCTTTCCTCAAAAAGTGTCCTGTAACTGTTGCTTGTCTTTCCCTAATCTTCTTTGGTAATGATCTTCTTGCATCTGCCTCCTTCAAAACCGTCTCATTTGTTTTCGTTGCTGTCCATGGACCTCTCAACATTCTTCGTAGAAACATTTCAGTTCAAAACAAAATTGACTGCCCGCGCCCAAGCAAACACAAACCAGAAGAACAAGAAAACCAATGTAAGCGCGTCTCCAACAAGAGAAAACAAAACAAGCGCAAATTTTCGGCCAACTAGCCTTTGTCAAGCGCGAACGCACGGTCACAGACAAATCACAGACACCAAACAATGGATAATAAAAACGGGACTAAAAACTTCCCTGCCGCCTCGTCCAGTGGGTAAGAGATGGAATGCCCATGTCATCATGAGCAGTGACATAAAGAGATGGCATGCAACTTGTATTTTACTCTGTAAACTCGTTGTGACCAAGAGAAATATGATACTTAAGCACCGACTCGTGCACACAATCTAAGGACATCCCCCGGCGTCGACCACTCTGTCCAATTTATCGCACAGGGGAGATTCATAAAACACAGCTGAATACAAACATAAGCATACGTAAGGACGCCAAAACATACATAAAAACAGGCATGAACCACCTAAAATTGCTTCCGCACATCTCACCTCCCTAGAGTCATGATGACATGGGCATTCCATCTCTTACCCACTGGACGAGGCGGCAGGGAAGTTTTTAGTCCCGTTTTTATTATCCATTGTTTGGTGTCTGTGATTTGTCTGTGACCGTGCGTTCGGCTTGACAAAGGCTAGTTGGCCGAAAATTTGCGCTTGTTTTGTTTTGTCTTGTTGGAGACGCGCTTACATTGGTTTTCTTGTTCTTCTGGTTCACATTTCAGTTGCCTCAGTTTTCTTCCGACTTTGCGTGTTGACTGTCCACGCCTCACAACCGTACAACGGTATCGGTTCTACAGAACGTTCATTTGCCATGGCCAGCCAAAACACATCATTTGCATTATTATACAATCTTCAATCATCATGGTGTCAGGAAAACGGTCCCACATTCTGTAAGCCCTCCTCACAATGTTGTGATCTGAGTGTCCAATTCTTCTACTGCTTCCATGTCTGAAATAAGTTTCAGTTGAGGCCTTGGGGTG
>CM060306.1:102534616-102537116 GCA_030674185.1 Monoplex corrugatus | reverse complement strand
GATAGATAGATAGATAGATAGATAGATAATAAATAAATAGATAGATAGATAGCGAAAGAGAGAGAGAAAGAGAAAGACAGACAGACAGACAGACAGAGACGGATAGAGAGAATTTGTGGTGTGTGCCTGCATGTTTGTGTTGTGAATGAGACCGAAAGAGGGGAGAGGCATACATAGTCAGAAGCAGCAAATGAGAGAGAGAGAAGAGAGAGAGAGGAGAGACAGAGAGAGAGAGAGAGTGAGAGACAGGAGAGAGAGAGAAAAGGAAAGAGAGAGACAAAGAAAGAGAGTGAGAGAGAGAGAGACTGAGACAGAGAGAGAGAAAGAGAGAAGACAGAAAGAGAGAGAGAGTGAGAGAGAGAGTGAGAGAGAAGAGATACAGAGAGGCAGAGAAAGAGAAAGAGAGAGAGAGAAAGAGAGAGAGATTGAGAGACAGAGAGAGGGAAAAAGAAGAGAGAAAGAGAGAAAGACAGGCAAACAGGCAGACGAACAAGACAACAGAGACAGTGAGACAGAGAAAGAGACAGATAGACAACAGAGAGAGTCAAGAAGACAGACAGACAGACAGACAAACAGAGAGAGAGAGAGAGAGAGAGAGTAGAGAGATAGAGAGTCAGAGAGACAGAGACAGACAGAGACGGACGGACAGACAGACAGACACACACACTTTGTGTTGGTCTGTCTGTCAGTCTGTCTGTCTTTCTCTGCATTCTTCTTTCCTGTGTCTGTCTCTGTCTCCTGTCTCTGTATTCCTGCTTTATTGTGTTTCTCTCTCTGTCTCTCTCTGTCTCTCTCTGTCTCTCTCTGTCTCTCTTCTCTGTCTCTCTCTCTCTCTCTCTCTCTTCTCTCTCTCTCTCTCTCTCCTGTTTCTAACTCACCCTCGCTCTATCCTTGTCGCAAGGTTAAAAATGATTTTGCCAAAACAATGATAAGCCATCTGTCCCATAGGGCACCTAGCCGAGATAGAACTGAAAAAAGACAGACTTGATACAGTACTGAATTACATCATGACTAAACCAGATGAAAATAAAAAAAAAAAATAAAAAGACAGACAGAAAGAAAGGAAGAAAGAAATAAAGAACGACCTTGCAAACGTCTTGATGACGTCGAAAGTCGACAGCCGCCAGTCAAATAACGTCAGGAAATGTACAATTCAAAGTTACTGATCCGATCACCCGAATTTCCGTTGTGACGTCAGAACCCAAGGAGGACGACTTGCATGTAAATTTTGTTCCGTAAAGGCAAAAGGCATCTGACGTCAAAACTCGATTTCTCTAGAACCAATGCGTTATTGATTAACGTTGACAGAATCTTTCTTTCACTTTCAGGGTCCAGAATTCAATCATCGAGCATTGAGTCCGTAGTATTGATTGCAATGAAAAGATTTTTTTTTATCAATTTTTATCTGTGCATAGCATGAATGCGCGTACACACAGAATCTTTTTGGCGTCAGAATTCAGTCGTGTTGTTGACCTGGGTGTGAAACACACACACACACACACACACACCACACACCACACACACCACACACACTACAACACACACATACAGACACACACACACGCACACACACACACACACACACACACACACACACACACACACACACACACACACACACACACAACATACACATGCATTACACATACATGCACACTCACGCGTGCTCTCACACTCTCACTCACAGAGACATATACTCACACACACACACACACACACACCACCACACACACACACATACACACACATTCTCTCTCAATCTCCCTTTCTCTTTCTGTCTCCCTCTGTCTGTCTGTCTGTCTCTTTTGTTTGTCTGTCTAACTGTCTCTCTCTCTCTATCTGTCTCTCTCTCTGTCTGTCTGTTCATCTATGTATGTATGTATGTATGTATGTATGTATGTATGTATGTATCTATCTATCTATCTATCTATCTGTCTGTCTGTCTGTCTGTCTGTCTGTCTATTTCACAAAAACACACACACACGCACAGAAACACACACACACAGGCACACACACATGCACACACACACACGCACAGACACACACACACACGCATGCATACACACTCGCGTGCGCAGACATACACAAATACATTCAGACATACATACATACACACATACACACATAAACACACACGCGCGCGCACGCGCCATCCTGCAAAACAAAGCCATCTTAGTGACGTCAAGCAACCTCAAAACAGACAAGTTCCATTACAAGAGTAATTCCCCTTGGCTTTCATTTCCCGTCTCTTCCGCTTGGTTTCACATTTTGTGAACGTTATTTCTTCGATTTAGTGTGTCCCTGTCTGTGTCCTGTGTGTCTTAATGAACATTTGGGGGTGGGGCCCGCGGCCGAAGGGATACAAGATACAAGAATGACGTCAGAGGCCAGAGGTGGGGGGTAGGGATATAAGGAAACAGATAGTGTTTAGTCCCCAAGAAAATAAACAATGGAAACTTGGCATGTGGTCGCTAAACCACACACTGATGATATATAACGT
>CM060306.1:102527116-102529616 GCA_030674185.1 Monoplex corrugatus | reverse complement strand
TAATAGACCAGACACAGAAAATAAGCAGCGACTGACTATAGACCTATCTTTACCGATGATTTTATTAACAAGTAGTGCTGAAAAACAAAACGGAGAGATGGAGTAGGAGTGTACATCTGGAGATGGCAAAAAGACAAAGTAGTTGTTGCAGTGTATGATGTGATCATGAGAACATTGGGGCAGTCACTTCATACTTGGGGGGGGGGGGGGGTTCCATGTCCACGGGATTTTCGGTTCTTCACCCCACGGAGCATCGCAGATGAAGATCTATATTTGGCTACGCTATAGCCTGTTGTTTTAATAACAAACTGATGCGAGGGTAGACGTAACCCTTCACTTTCAAAGATCTTGCCAACATAAAAGGCTTACGCACAGGCTTATAGCTTTAAGCCGTCATTATTTTGGATCTTCTCTCACATGACATCAGTGGGTGTCATACAAGTGGAATATATTCCGAGCGCAGACACGATGTCTTGATAAACTGAAACTAAGACTGAAATTGTATTCCCTGTTTTGAGTTGAGCAATTACTTGGAATGTTTTTCTGACTTCGATAATCCAAATAAGACAATCATCGCAAAATGAGTGAGTAGTTTTACAAGCAATACGAGCTCAAAATTAATAAGAGGTAATGTTGAACTTAAAACAAAAACAAAACACTTTATTTTCATATTTTTCAATTTACTGGAGGTTTAAGAGTTGTGAGTTTGAGGTTGGTGTTTCAGGTTCAATTCCTGCATGCAACATGAAAACTTGCGCGCCAGTCATTTTGGTAGTGACGGGTGCGATAGTCATATATAAGATATCGAACTTCCGAGCGGAATGTCTAGGTTCGATCCTGTCTAGGTACCTCCCGCCTGGTGGATAAAGGCTGGAGATTTTTAGATCTCAGAAGTCAATAACAATGTTAGTGCCCAAACTTTCTTCCTGTATTTGCACACGCTGGGCATCAGATATCAACGTTAAAGATCCTTTAAGCCGTGCTTTCTAAGAAACAAGAAAATAACCACTATGCACATCGACCAAAAACATAGTTTTCAGACTGTCAGCGGCATACTGCCTCAACAGTGTAGACAAAACCATTATCATCACCGTCATCATCATCATCATCATCAATCATCATCATCATCATCATGCACATGGCGTTGGCGATCATGACCCTCCATACGAATCTATCCTTTGTCGCTGCAAGTACATCGCCCACCCTCTCCGCCCTCAGCCACTCTGCAAGTCCGTTTGGTTCTTTTTTCCCTCCAGCTTTCCTGTTGTAGCTAGTGCTCTAATTTCTCTTGCCTCATAAATGTTATATAAATGTTGCTTGTCTGTTCCTTATCTTCTTCAGTAATGTTCTTCTTGTGTCTGTCTCCGTCAAGACTGTTCTTCGTTTTTGTATTTCTTTTGTTCTGTCTCTAAGACGTCCTCCTCTACAACATTTTTCTTAGAATCCGCATTTCATTTGCTTCAATCTTGTTCTGACTTTGCGTGTTGACTGTCCGCGCCTCACATCCGTACAACAGTATCGGTTCTATTTAACACCATAAGAAGAACTCTCTTCCTGTTGTTAATTGATAGGCAGTTGTCGGTAAGGACGCTTTTCATCTTCTTGAAAACTGTTTCATCTTGGCCGATTCTGCTGGCAAATTTCTGATGTGCATCTCTCAATCTGGTGAGATGACCGTTCCCAGATTTTTAAACGTATCAACCTGTCTCGATGTCGTGCCATTGGCTGTTATTTTGCATGAGGGGATTTTTTTTATTTTAACTGATTATCATGGCTTCAATCTTCTTGTATTTTCCTCCAGCCCTGTACAAACCAGCACGATGACGAAAAAAAAAAAAAAAAAAAAAAGAAAAGAAAACCTTGAAGTACCGGCGGTGTTAGTCTATTTCAAGTCCCTTCCTTCCTTCTCGTTACATGACCCTACCAATATAGCTGAGTGTAGGAGTCTGCCAAGAAATCGCTGGTAGATGTCTACAGATTATACAGACTGGAGTTTGCTCAGGAGGGATTCATCGCGTTGGACAATTCCTTATACGCTCCACCCAAATCTACCAGCAATTATCAGGAAGACTTCCTGGTCCCTCGTAAAACCCTAAGCGCTTACAAGGTTGGAAATGGAGTGAAGGAAGGAGGGGCCTATAAAACATTAAACTGACACCACCAGTTGAGACGACCAGCAAACAGGCCAATGTTCAACGATACGGGTCGGGACTGAGCTCCAGATATCAGATTTTTGAGTCCAGGGCTCAGTCAAAAGAACGGAGCAGACAGGTGAGTGTGAAAAAAGTGTGGCTCGCCCCCTAAGGTTGAACCTGGAATCCTGCCGCTATAAGATGCAAACATACAAACATAAACGCACAACAGACACACATACAGACAGACACACGCACACACACAACACACACACACACACACACACACACACACCCACACACAAACACACACACACACACACAAACACACACACACATACACACACATCACACACACACATACACAT
>CM060306.1:102512116-102522116 GCA_030674185.1 Monoplex corrugatus | reverse complement strand
CACACACTCGCAGGCACGCACGCACACACACATACACACATACACACACACACGCGCGCGCGCGCGCGCAGGCACGCACACACACATATACATAGAAATACAAACACACACACACACACACACACACACACACACACACACACACACACACACATACACACACACACACACATACACACAGGGAATGAAAGTTTCAAGCTCTACTTGCTTTAATTTACCTGGCTATCTTGAGGGAAAGAAATGCAATTCTCCGTGACAAGGGAAGCAATTTCTCTCTGCTGCAGGCAGTTTATATACAACAGGATTGTTGCCCCTGAACAGCTTTACCACTTCGAACACATTTTCGCGTCTTGAATTGCATATGCACTCGGCCAGTTTCATAATCTCTGTATTCTATCTGTCATATGTTATTTAGTAGATTCCATGGACTTGCCCAAAGTCCTATGCGCGGGCAAGATCTTGAAATGGGGAGGGTGGGGAAACCAATGAAACACTATGCTGTAACATTCAACTCTATCACTGTACCAAATTGACAGATGTTGATCAGATAATCAGGAAGAGAGTTCTTAAGTGTTATATAGAACCGATAATGTTGTACGGTTGTGAGGCATGGACAGTCAACAAGCAAAGCCAGAACAAGACTGAGGCAGCCGAGATGTGGTTTCTGAGAAGAATGTTGAGAGTTCCATTGACAGCAAAGAAAACAAACGAGACAGTCTTGATGGAGGCAGACACAAGAAGATCATTCATAAGGAAGATTAGGCAAAGACAGGCAACATTTATACGCCATTTTATGAGGAAAGGGGAATTGGAGCACCTTTTCACAACAGGAAAGCTGGAGGGAAAGAGAGCACCAGGTAGACCCAGGGAGAAAATATTGGACTGAAGACAGAGAGGGTGGAAGATGTGCTTGCGGCAACAAGGGATAGAAACAGATGGAAGGCCATGATCGCCAACGCCATGTGGCATGGCACTATTGATGATGATGATGATGATGATGATGATATGATGATGATGATGATGATGATGATGATGATATGATGAGACAATTTCTACAACTCAAAAATGTATAGCTGAACTTAAGTTTTGGATGACAGAGAATATACTTCAGCTTAACAATTATAAGACAGAAGCAACCCTCATCATTCGATGGAAGCTCCAAAAGTGTCCTCTTTTACCAGCCATCTCTATCAGTGGCGCTCACATTCTATTTTCACCACACATACGTAACCATGATGCCAGATTCGATGAGACACTCTCCTTTGAACAACACATTTCCAACATTTGTGAAATGGCCTATCCAGAGTAAAGGAAAATCAATGCTGTTCACAATTACCTTTCGAACGATGCCACTGAAGTACTTGTTTATTCATTTATTCTGCCTACCTCGTCTTCAGGCATTATAGCTCAATGCACTCTAGACTGGTCTTCCACAATATGTTCTCCAAAAGCTCCAGAAAGCTCAAAATTATGCTGCTCAGTTAGTTTTCAGATTTTCCAAATATGAGCGTATCTCCCTTCTGCTCAAATCATTGCACTGGCTTCCTGTTCCGTCTAGAATTAATTATAAACTTGCCTCATTATACTCTGGTACAAGCCCCCAGTATCTCTGTGACATTCTTAACATTTATACATCATGCAGAAATCTCATTCCAGATTTGGTTTTGTGTGTGTGTGTGTGTGTGTGTGTGTGTGTTTGTGTGTGTGTGTGTGTGTGTGTGTGGTGTGCGTGTGTGTGTGTGTGTGTGTGGTGTGTGTGTGTGTGTGTGTGTGGCGCGTGTGTGTGTGTGTGTGTGTGTGTGTATGTGTGTGTGTGTTGTGTGTGTATGTGTGTGTGTGTGTGTGTGTGTGTGTGTGTGTGTGTGTGTGTGCTCCCGAGTGTGTGTGTGTGCTCCAGCTTAAAATACAAAACCTCTGATTCAACGTAGATTAGATGATTAAAGTCGAACCGTTTGGAAGGAATTCCCTGTCTACACTAGACACTCTGTTTCAATCACTTCAACCGGATCTCCTCTGAAGACTCATCTTTTTTTTTTTAATTGTAATCTGTGTTTGTATCGGTGAATGGGTGTGCGCCCGCAGGAAATGTGTGTGTGTGTGAGTGTGTGTGTGTGTGTGTGTGTGTGTGTGTGTGTGTGTGTGTGTGTGTGTGTGTGTGTGTGTGTGTGTGTGTTGTTGTATGTGTGTGTGTGTTGTGCGTGAGTTGTGTGTGTGGTGTGTGTGTGTGAGTGTGAGTGTGTGTGTGCGTGTGTTGTATGTGTGTGTGTGTGTGTGTGTTTGTTTGTTGTATGTGTGTGTGCGTGTGTGTTGTATGTGTGTGTGTGTGTGTGTGGTGTAAGGCAGATGCATCGCACGAAAAATTAGACAAAACAAATGCAAACAAACAAACAAACAAACGAACGAAAAAGAAGAATGAAACGTCGGAAGAGCAAAGTGATGAATTTCTCTTGATCAGCTTGCTGCTTTTGCAGTACATTTCACTAAAAGCAAGGCCATGAAGTTAAGAAGGGAAACAACTCCACTTGTGTTTAGTTTTTTCATATTTACTGCCCCTGAGCTGTCCAATTTTTTAGACCCGGTTGAGAGGTTGAACTTCCAGCCTTTCACTCTGACAGCATGAGTTCGACCCTGGCTGGGGAAACTTTGAGCGTGTGTGTGTATGTTCGTTCTTTGATTTAACGTCTTTTCACTATGAGTGATATTAGACGGGGAAAAAAAAAGAGTATGAGAGATGGGCGGGTTGGTTTTGGGGCAGAGAGGAGACAGAGTTATAGACATAAGTAGGTGGGAAAATAGAAAAATGGAACAAGAACTTAACACTAACATTTAACATCAACAATGTGTATGGAAAATTTAACTCTAAAGTACAAACTTCATAAACTTAAAGTAATGCATTAACAGGACTGTGAACCAACGATTATGAAATTTTAACTGACAAAAATTGATCGAAAGTTACTTCTTTAAAATGAGTTTCAAAATAATTTTCTTGTGTAAACATTTTTGGTAAAAAAGAACGTTGCATTTTGCAGTAAAATAGACAGTGAAACAGTGTGAATTGTTCGCCGCAAATACACTTGACATTTTTACAGTATTTGTTTTCAATGCGTTTAGCTGAATACGAAAATGAACAGTAACAACCGATCTCAAATGATATATGGAAGAATACTGCAATTTTTTACATACATTTTGAAATGAAAGTTTTATCATTTGTTGTGACACAAACTTTTCATGGAAATGTTCATGAAAACGAATCCATGAGGCTGATTCTAGCAAGTTGCAAGCTTCTTTTACGGAAGTATTAATACGTAATTCTGTAGTATTCTCAGAATTGTGTGCACCTTGCTTAGCTGCTCTGTCAACTACTTCGTTACCGTGAAGACCAACGTGAGAAGGCACCCAGCATAAACTGAGATCTGTATCTTTTATCCTTAAACGATGTATAAGATGATTTGCCTCAGTAATTATATCTGGTCTTGTGTCTGTATCAAAAGACTGTAAGGCATATAATACAGATTTTGAATCAACAAAGAGAACTACTTTGAAAAATACATGTGTAAGGTTTACTAGATAATGCAACGCTTGTAAAATAGCGACTAATTCCGCTGTAAAGATAAATATATTTGCCCCAATGAAAAATGACTTTATTATTTTATATTTTGGAACATAAAATGCTGCTCCAGCACATTTATTTTCTAAGACTGATCCATCGGTAAAAATATGGAGGTGGGTACGGTATTTTTCATCGACGTGTTCTCTTGCTCTGCATATCGAAATGTTGACTTTTCATATTTCTTAGCATCTGTATAATCAATATCAAAAGTAGCTTTTAGCATTTGTGATGAAATGTTCTTTGCTCGTTTCGGAAAGTCAACATCTGATCTGATTTTTATTTCCTTACTCACAAAAGTGTCTGTTTGTGAAGAAGTTCTAACGGCAAACTTTGCTGTCGCTAACTCACAATAGTTGTTCAGAGGCAGAATTCCAGCAACTTTGTACGTTTCCAGACTAGAAGCATGGACTGGTACACCTAGTGCAATTTTAAGACTTTTGCAGTCTAAGCTTTGAATCTTCTTTAGTAAATATTTTGGTGCACTGAAGAACACTTATTTCGCATAGGATAATTTAGATCTTACAAGTGCTGTTGACAGATGAAGTAGTATGTTTGTATCCATTCCCCAGGGTAATCTGCTTATTATCTTTAGAAAATTTAAGGCTTTCCTTGCTTTTGTTAAAATGTAATCAAAATGGACATTCCAGGTTAAATTCAAAGTTATAAAGACTCCCAGAAATTTTACAACCTGCTTGTAATGTAGCACTTCACCGTGCAGTCTGAAAGTAGGCAAGTGACTTAAAAAACCACCAGGATTAAATAGCATCATGTTAGTTTTTTTCCGCTGACAATGACAGTCCATTTTCTAACATGCAGTTTCCAAGATTATCAAGATCAGACTGATACAACTTCCTGATGTAATTCTGTGCTCTCTGTGGAGTTGTCTTTTTTAAAGTAATATTCATCCAAATACATATATCATCAGCGTATTGTACCAAAACAACACGATTTGAGAGTGCATTAGGAAGATCCTGTATAAGGATATTAAATAAAATAGGTGCTATCACTGAACCTTGAGGAATTCCCACATCAAGACGTCGCGAAGTAGAATAAAAAAAATTCCACATATGTTTCAGCTTTGTCCATGTCGGAAGGAAATTTGCGACATGTATCAATCATTATTGGACACCTAGGTAAGCTGGCTCCATTTTTAATTTGATTCATTTTTGTCCAGACTTTATGGAAATCCTTAAAATCTGAAATTTCTTTGATGCAGTATGATGCCCAATAATCTTTCTTTGCTTCAGCGATGATTTTATTACACTGGATGTTAGCAGTTTTCATTTCCTTATGATCTTCAGGGTTTCTGCTCTTGATGTAGACTTTGAATTTCTCTTTTTCATACTGAACTGCTTTTTCGCATGCCTCTGTCCACCAAACATTACCCAAACGATTATTGGACTTAAAAGATTTGATTTCGGGATTGAGAGGTCTGCAGCAGCTAGAACTGACTCCTGGAATTTAGAAAACATAACATCTACATTTTCACCTTCATCATAATTATATTTTGTTTAGCAAGAGCAGTCCGAAACAAGGACCAATCAGCGCGCGTATAATTATATTTTGGTATAATATCAGGAGCGCTGTCTTTCATCCTGATGTTTTCATTAGTTATTGTTATAATGATAGGTAAGTGATCACTTCCCAAAGTGTCTCTGTGAGTGTCCCAGGTACAGCATGGTACTAATTCTGGTGATATCAAAGATAGATCGCTGGCTGTTGCCCGGTGTTTGGAGATATCAGGAATTCTAGTGACGCTTCCATCATTTAAAAGGTAAAGCGAGCTGTCAACTATATTCTCCCCCAAACGATTGCTTGTAACAGTGCAACAGTCTTTTTCCCAGAACGGGGAGTGGGAATTAAAGTCTCCACCAATTAGCATTTACCGTGCTGCAGATCTGGTATCGTACGCAGCCATTCTGTATTTTGGTCATTTGGACCTGTTGACAGGTAGACTGACAAAACATTCAGGATTAATGAATTACTGAATTGTACTGTGGCGGCACAAGCGTGTAAGTCTTCAGTTGATTTTAAAACAGGGGACGTAAATATGTGATACTGTAACTCTTTAAGTATGTATATAGCAGTGGCTACCTTCTTCCCGGAATTCCCGAAGTCATATATTGGAGGATAATGATAATTTTGAAAGTGTGTGTATGTGTGTGCGTGCGTGTGTTGTGTGCGTGCGTAAAACAGTCTAGGTGGGGCCTCAGGACCTGGCCAGCTCATGGGTTTATGTGCAGGCTTAAGGTATGTGCCATGATCACCATACGCATGGCACCTGTGATGTTAGTGCATATGTAATTCGTTCCGAGCACGGACACATCATCTTGAGAAACTGAAACTGGTGAGGGTCTCCATGTGGAATACAAGATTGGTCCTGGAAACAGAATATATTCCTTTCCAGGCACTCCCCTGGAAGGAATCCTGCCACCTAGGACTCCACCTCCCTCTGGTCCACGTGTTGTCAAACAGCAGCCTGCTCCACCCTGCTCAAATGTGACCGCGTCCCAAGTGCACCACTCTCATCAGCTTACTTTGCCGAGGACCTGGCCAGCTCATGGGTTTATTAAGCCCAGGCTTTAAGGCTTGTGAAATGATTACCATTTCCATGGCACCTGTGACGTTAGTGCATATGGGAATTCGCTCCTAGCGCGGAGACGTCGTCTTGAGAAACTGAAACTGAAACTAAAATTTAAACCAAAACTGTCGAGGGCAATGTCTTCCCAACCGATAGTGCCGATACCATAGCTGACGTAGCTAGCCCACTAAGTGTCCTTGCTCGTATTGCTCTCCTGGGTCCTGCCCCAGCTCTCAATACAGGTAGCAGTCCAGGTCCAGCAACACTACAGCAAGGCGCTCAGGACAACCGCTGTACACAAAGCAATCGTTGTGGCGACACTGATGCCATGATCCCGACTCAGTCCCCTGGTCAGCACACCAAATGCAGAACCAGTCCTGAAGACGCACAACGCTACGCCAGCAGCTTCGTGTATGATCACACGCAAAACATTAAATTCGCACGTTAAAGATCCTGTGGGCCATGTCAGTGTTGGTGGTTTATGGAAACACACACAGATCCAGCAAGTGGACTCCCTAAAATTGAGCATGACAACCTTAACGGCGGGCTATAAAAACGGCCATGCACATAAAACCCCATTTGTTAGCTAGCACGAACAAACAAACAAACGAACAAACAAACAACAAACAAACAAACAAACAAATCTAGAACGAAACAGAGAGCAGCACATTGATGAACGTGGATCAGCTTGCTATTTGTGCAGTGCACTTCACGCCTGGAAACCATGAAGTTATTAAGGGAAACAACTCCAATAGTGTTTAGTATATCTATCGTTACTGCCCCTGAGCTGCCCGAGTTGTGTGACCCGATTGACTGAGAGGTTGATGAACTTCCAGCCTTTCACTCTGACTGCGTGCGTTCGATCCTGGCTCGGGAACGCTTTGTGCATGGGGCCTCCAGTCCACCCAGCTGTGAGTGAACGCCTAACCCTGTGCAGCATTGGGGAAGGTTAAGCGGCCAGGGAAAAGTATTGAGCCCTGCCCTGAAAAAGCTGACCCTCTAGTGGTCCGATCTCTCCCATCCCGTTCTGTTATAACCTACATCACGTTTATGAAACTGTTTCAAAACTCATGTATAAAAGGAAATGAGAAGACAAATTAGTTACCGTTAAAGATTCTACGAAAACACCATAATTAACTTTGGCAATATCTTATGGAAAATTGTGTTTGTGTGTGTGTGTGTGTGTGTGTGTGTGTGTGTGTGTGTGTGTGTGTGTGTGTGTGTGTGTGTGTTTGTGTGTGTGAGAGAGAGAGAGAGAGGGGGTAGGAAGAGTGTGTGCGCTTGTGTGTACGTCTGCGTGTGTGCATGTTTCAGAAAAAAAAAATTCAGAATTCTGTTTTTAAGAGTTCATATATGTATATACAAATAAGCATGAATATATGTATGTATGTATGTATGTACGTAATCTGTATGTATGTATGTATGTATGTATGTACGTATGTATGTATGTATGTATGTATGTATGTGTGTGTGCATGTATGTATGTATGTATGTATTCATAAGTATATGTATGTATGTATGTATGTGTGTATGTATGTACATGTATGTATGTATCTATGTATGTATATGTGTGTGTATGTATGTATGTATATATGCATGTATTTACGTACGTAGGTATGTATATATGCATGTATTTACGTACGTATGTATGTATGTATGTATGTATGTATGTATGTATGTATGTATGTAAGTGTGTGTATGTATGTATGTATGTATGTATGTGTATGTATGTATGTATGTATGTATGTATGTATGTATGTATGTATGTATGTATGTATGTATGTATGCATGTATTTACGTACGTAGGTATGTATTTGTGTACGTATGTATATATGTATGTGTGTGTGTATGGATGGATGGATGGATGGATGGATGGATGGATAGATGGATGGATGTATGCATGCGTTGTGTATGTATGTACGTATGTGTGTATGTAGGTAGGCCTCCTTCGGTCATGACTGACCATGGACAAAGTACATCCGTTCTAATGTCTAGATGGGCTGTCTGCTTGGTCCAAGCAGCGTCGCCTGTGACTGTACAGACCAATGCGAGAGAGGCAGTCTCTGTCGCAGCGGTCGCATGTGTATGCTGATGCTGGTCTGTTGGCTGTCATCCCTTTTCTGCGAACTCTCTTTTCTGCTGCAGCAGCTGACAGTTTGTCCTCACCAATCCGCAGCTGTTTCTTGAGAGTAGTTCTCCAGCTGTTGCGGTCTCAGTGTTGATCTCAAGCGCCTTCATGTCACGCTTGCAAACGTCTTTGTATCTCAGCTGTGGGCGGCCAATGTTTCTCTGCCCTGTGGCAAACTCACCATAAAGGATGTCTTTTGGGATGCGACCATATTCCATGCGGCGAACGTGGCCCAACCAGCGCAGCCGACGCTGTCTCAGCATGGTATGCACGGTTGGGAGGCCAGCGCAGGTTAGGACTTCGGTGTTGGTCACCTTGTCTTGCCAGGAAATGCCAAGTATGCGCCGTAGGCTTCTCAGGTGGAAGGTATTGAGCCTTTTTTCCTGATGAGCATGCGTGGTCCACGCCTTGCTGCCATACAGCAAGGTGCTGAGGACACAGGCGTTGTATACAGCCATCTTTGTCTTTGTGGTCAGCTTGGGATTTGTCCACACCCTTTGTGTGAGGCGGGCTAGTGTTGTGGCTGCCTTCCCGATCCTCTTGTCGACCTCTGTGTCAAGGGAGAGGTTATCGGTGATGGTGGACCCAAGATATGTAAATTGATGGATGGCTTCAAGCTCGTAGTCATCAATGGTGATGGCTGGTGGAGATAGCGTGTCTTGGCCCAGGACGTTTGTCTTCTTAAGACTGATGGTCAGACCAAAATCTTTGCAGGCCTGGGAGAAGCGGTCCATTAGTGACTGCAAGTCCCGCTGAGTATGGGTCACAACTGCGGCATCGTCGGCAAATAGCATGTCTCTGATGAGGGCTTCACGGACCTTTGTCCTTGCTCTGAGGCGGGCGAGGTTGAAGAGCCTGCCATCTGATCTGTCCGCAGGTGGATCCCTTCTTGCGCTGTGCTGAACGCATGCCTCAGGAGGAGAGCGAAGAAGATTCCAAAGAGGGTTGGGGCCAGGACGCAGCCTTGTTTCACACCGCTGCGTACGTCGAAGGGCTTGGAGAGGTTTCCGTTGAACTGCACCATCCCTTTCATGTTTGAGTGGAAGGACTCAATTAAGCTGTGCAGTTTGGGGGGGCAGCCGATTTTTTGGAGAGCCCTGAAAAGGCCGTCTCTGCTGACTAGGTCAAAGGCCTTGGTGAGGTCAATGAATGCCACATACAGGGGCATCCGCTGCTCTCTGCACTTCTCCTGGATTTGGCGAAGGGAGAAGACCATGTCTACCGTGGATCTCTCTGCTCGAAAACCACACTGTGATTCCGGGTAGACGCGTTCAGCCAGTTTCTGCAGGCGGATTAGGAGGACCCGAGCATAGACTTTGCCAACAATGCTGAGGAGCAAGATACCTCTGTAGTTGTTGCAGTCGCTCCTTTCGCCCTTGTTTTTGTACAGGGTGACGATCTTGACGTCCCTCATGTCCTGTGGTACAGCTCCCTCATTCCAACACTGACAGAGAACTGCGTGCAAAGGGTGCAGAAGAGAAGTCTTGCAATGCTTGATGAGGTCTGGGGGAATTCCGTCGTTGCCAGGTGCCTTCCCTGATGCCAGGCTATCAATGGCCTTGCTGAGTTCGTCCGCAGTTGGCTCTCGTCAAGTTCTTCCATTACCGGCATGCACTTGATGGCATCGAGGGCTAAGGGGGACACCATGTTCTGTGTGGAGTAGAGGTCGGAGTAGTGTTCC
>CM060306.1:102497116-102507116 GCA_030674185.1 Monoplex corrugatus | reverse complement strand
CTCTGTCTCTTATATCTTCCATTTTTTTCTTTCTTATCATTATACTCTCATAGATAAACGGTGCACACACACACACACACACACACACACACACACACACACACACACACACACACACACACACACGTGTATATAATATATATATATATATATAAATATATATATAGCATAAGAGCAGACATGACAACCTGTAAAATTCACACAACTACCTGCATTTGACCTGGTGTTCGATTTGAACATGGTTACATGGTCAGTGTTCACGAGCGTAAACAATTCATACAACAGAACAATAGTTTAGCATCATGAGTCACAACTCGGAACACCAAAAAAGTCAACATGACCTACTGAATGGCATTGTGATACCTCAAATACAATAACCGTCAAATTCATATGACTGGATATTTCTAGTATTCACAGTTCAAGAAATTATCATGGGATGTGTAACTTGGACATGATATATTCACAGCTTTTAGGTATTTAATCAAAAAAACATATTTTCATTTCAGACACTGAAAAGTTACATACTGCTGAACAACTTCAAACCTATAAGGACAAAACTCTTCGAATATACTGTCTTAATATATATATATATATATATATATATATATATATATATATATATATATATATATATATATATATATATATATATATAAGTGTACTTATACCGCAATAGAATATTATACGAATTGAGACAATGAGCAGAGCTTATTATATGATGTCTTGACCCCGTGACTCTCTCACCCTACCTACCAGCTTCCTGAAATGTCAGTCATGATAGCAAAGCAAATACTTCACCCTTTCACTTTCTCACAT
This sequence comes from Monoplex corrugatus, assembly GCA_030674185.1. Classification (NCBI taxonomy): domain Eukaryota; kingdom Metazoa; phylum Mollusca; class Gastropoda; order Littorinimorpha; family Ranellidae; genus Monoplex; species Monoplex corrugatus. Next base: position 102,506,300 of record CM060306.1, on the reverse strand, counting down.
TGTCCAACAGTTTTCTTTCTGCTGGAATCTCGTGGATAGGGGTGAGGGAGTGAGAGGGTTAGGTTTATGTAGCTGGTAGACAGGGTGAGGGATTCAGAGGATTCATTGATAAAAGGATCGGTGCATTCATTATGAAACATACTGTTCAAACGACACAATCACTCAGTGAACTGGTTTAACCCAGCGTCAGTGTCACTGGTTCTACTCACAATCTTGACTACCCCATCCCAAAACACAATCAATATAGCGGGGTTTTTTTTTTTCCTTTGAAAATCCAGACAGATATCAACTGTTACAAAATTACACGTGACGCCAATATCGTGGTTTATAAAGTTTCTCTGACTTCTGGAATTCTCTCTGCTTTCAAGTTACTGAAATACTGTGGATGGAATTGCCTGCCTTGTGTGGCTGGGAGTTAACAACGGTAGAGTTTAAGCAAAAAAGTGATCAATGACTGGCACAAAAAAAAAAAAAAATCATGTAATCAATTCAGTTCTTCTAATACAATCAATACAACAACTGCTAAGTTGCTAAACTGAACATCTTTGCTTGGTTGGACAAATTTAAATGATTTAAGTAAGAAAAACAATGTAAGAAGATGTATTCATCTGTTCATTTGTTTCCTTATGTTGGACTTCAGTTCTGGTGAAAAATGCAGTCTTAAGCATAACTTCCTCTCTCAGTCCGTCAGCAACCTACTTTTGTCTCCTTCAAGTCCGCTCTCAAAACTCACCTTTTCTCCTCCGCATAAAATCCTGACCTCACTCAACCCCCCCCCCCCCCCCTGCAGCCTGTCTCCGCTCGGAGGGGAATCACACGGTTATAATATATAATTGTATATGCTATGCTCTCTATAATTTTCCATTGCTTTTATTCTTGCTTTTATTGCTTTTATTCTTTCTCCCCATTTATAGCCATGCGTGTGTGTGTGAGTGTGTGTGTGTGTGTGTGTGTGTGTGTGTGTGTGTGTGTGTGTGCGTGCGTGCGTGCGTGCTTGTGTGTGTGTCTGCTTCAGCGCTTAGATTTGATTTTATCAAGATTTTGCGCTATATAAATATTGTAATTATTATTATTATTATTAATTATTATAACTAGCATGATTAGTACCAAAATACACTGCCCCAGCGTAATGACACCAGTCTTCTTATCAACCACTGGATGCAAACTTATAGTTCTGCCATCAGCTTAAAACACAACCAAGTCATACTGTACACAATATTTCATTTCATTCACAAATTAGACAAGTCTTTCAGTTGCTGCAGAAGGTCGATCAAACCGCATAATCTTAGAACTACGCATTAGTAATGTCCAAGTCAGCACATGATCCAGTTTGAGCACTACAGCCGTTCTAAGTCCTTTAAAAAAAAAAAAAGACCATCTTCAACACACTAATTTATCCAAATATGAAATCAAAGCATCTCTCGGCTCCCCACCCCACCCCACCCACCCTGTAATTCCAGTCTAACCTTTGAGAACAGTTAATGATCAGTCAGCAACGTTGATCAATAGCACCATCACTAAAACAATCAGCTGTGCACTTGGCTTAATGACCTTGGCACAGACTTCAACATGTTCTTCCATTTCATGCAGTTTACGAGTACCGTCAATACAGAATTCCCTCCCTATGGCACAGAATGTTCATATTACTGTTGACATCAAACGATACACAACATGTTCTGACCGTCAATTTCACTCCACGGCATTGGTTACCAAACACAACGCTGAATATAAATGTACATGATGTAATATATCAAATGACGACGATAAGATTGTCTTATGACGTCACTGGCGACGCTGAATATAAATGTACATGATGTAAATATCAAATGACGACGTTAAGATTGTCTTGTGACGTCACTTAAGTGGAGAAAGAAAAAAACAACAACGTTGGTTCTTGAAACAGGACTTGATTGTGGTTCTTGAAACAGGACTTGAAATTGTAGGTTCTTGAAACAGGACTTGAATTTGTGGTTCTTCAAACAGGATTCGAAATTGTCACATTCTTCGTGTGCAAAAACTCCGCCATCATACTGATGGCGATTTGATCACATTGGTGCAAAAGTAGCTCGTGTGTGTGTATGTACATACTATGACGTCATTGACGCTACATTTATGACGTTGCTGTCCACGTTTACAATGCCATGACGTTATGGCATTACTCTTGTCAGTCTGCAGTGTTCTATGCCAAGGATGCTTAGCCATATAAGAGTCGATGACAACGACTTTCTTTTCACAAACACACACACACACAATCCCTGTCCCTCTATTACCCAGATGTCCTGCTACACACTGGAGTTCTTAGTTCTCTTGGCGGCAAAACCAGGCACCGTTTCACGACGCGTCAGGATGAAGTTGTTCCTGCGCGTGGAATAACCTCACAGTGCGGCTGCCGCTGATGTAGGAGTGACGTAGGCAGCAGGCGGCACTTGGCACAAGGACTCTTGGAGATGAGCCTGTGAGTCGTGTTCAGTTTCATGGCACGAGGAAAAATGACGGGATGGTGGTCAGTCTGGGCCCAGCCCGTCACAAACCTGCCTTTGTCCTGTAAGACACACAACGGTGACAAAACAAAGGTTAGGGTTTGGATTCTGAGCGGTGCTGAAGATGTGCACGCACAATGCATAAACGCACGTGCGCGTCGCGTACACACACACACACACACACACACACACACACACACACACACAACACACGGACACACACACAAACACACGGGACATACACACGCTCACCTGCACACATGTGCTTACACACGCGCACACACACACACACACACACACACACACACACACACGCACACACACACACACGTACGCACGCACACACACACACACACACACTCGTGCGAATACACACACACACACACACACACAACACACACACAGACTACTACCTCAGAGATAGAGATATAAGACACACAGTCATACCGACAGAGATATGACAGAGAGACCAGACAGAATGACAGACAGACAGAAAATAAGAAAAAAACAACAACAAAAAACAAAAAAAAACAAGAAAGTGAAAATGAAGAGAGGAATGAAAATGGGACAGCAATGCGAGTGTGCAAGTTGGGAGGAGGGCAGACATTTTCATTCTCCTTTTTTAAGTAGATTTTTTCACGTTATCATTTTTTTTCAAATATTTTGTTCCATTTCTAGCACTGCATCTGTGGGAGAATTCCCACTCCCCACGCCCATTTCGGCTCTACCCAACACATCATCAAACACTGATCATCAAAGTAGAGCACACCTTGACAGCAGGAATTGAAGGGCCAATAAACTGGAACCGTGTCGATAATGCTGTGATGATAAGATAAGAATGGAGGCTGGCAGTGATGGTGCTATGGAGTTTCATTTCAGAGGAGACTGCGTGACAGGGCCGTGCTCTACGCTGACTTTCTTAATATATCCTGGCATGGCGTTAACCAGGCCCAAAAAGATACAGACACCTGAGGTGTTGGTCAGGAAATTTAAACAACATCCTCAATGACGCGTCCATAGACAGAAGTGGATGAGACTCCACTGTGAGGTCTCGGACTTTCCAATGAGCCTACAGCACGCTCAGCTGTTGGCAGGAGTGGATCCTGGTCCAAAAAACCCCACAATACTATTTTTTTTTCTTCTCACTAATGTAGGTCCAAACATACAATCAGTTGTTACGTTCATTTTCAGTCTATTTTTTTTTTTTCCAAACAAGCCAACAATTCAGCATCTGGAAAGGGGAGGGTGAGGGAAAAGCTCTGTTTACTCTCCTCTTCTCACTCCATTTCGCATATTTGTCGGTCAGAAACGATTTCAACACGTAACAACAATTTCAGTAAACTTACTTGAGGTGCTTGTGTCGTTCTCGGTCGTAGTTGTTCTCGGGGGCCTCACATTCGTAAGATGCCAGAGAGAGAGCTGTGACAGATAAACATAATCCATGGTTACCATCACTGATTGCATCCCTTGTATCAGCAGGTCGTAAATTGAAGTCGAAAAAGGATGAAAAAAAAAATGAAAGCAAGAAGAAGAGTACGAGGAGAAGAAACAAGTACACGGATAAAGACAGGAAGAGACGAAGGAAAGAAGAGTGAAATGAACATCATTACCATCACCATCAACAAAAACATAAAAATGGCAAACCATTCTAATGCTCTCCCTTTTTGGACACAGACACAAATTATTGCGATCTAGATTTTGTCATTCCCAAGGTCATTGTGACCTTGAAGAAGCATCAGATGAGAAAAAACTTGAAACGAACCGAGGTCAATGACACACTATCACAACAGTGAAAACAGAACTGAAATATTGCCATAAATTCCTCAGAAAACTTTGTCGGCAATTCACACGTCTTCCTCGAAAAGTGCTGATTTTGGCACCTTTATTTTCGTGCGACCTTGACCCTGGTGCTTGACTTCCAAACAAATGCCACTGTGACTTGTCAACAATGCACACCGCTGACACAAATTTGGTAAAGATCCATTCGCAAGTAGCCGAGAAAACTTAGCTAAAATCTTTGTTATGGACACACCAAAATATGCCTTTTTCCGGTCGATATGAAATAATCCCTCACAAGACATACGTCATCGCATGGAAAAGGCAAAATAATTTCAAATGGAACAGAGGGGTGGTGTGGCGTGATGTTGTGTTATGTGTGTGGTGGTGGTTGTGGTGTGTTGTTCATGAATTTCATTGCAGTATGTTTTGATGTACTGCACCGTACTGTATGGTATCATACTGAACTGCACTGTGATGCGTTGCGTTGTGTTGCGTTGCGTTGTGCTGTGCTGTGTTGTAATGTATTCTATTTCGCTATGTTGTCTTAAAATTAACCAGTCCAAAAACTCACTTGTTTCTGAGAAGACAGGCAGAGTCTGCACGTAATTCATGATTTTGTGGTTCTTGGGGTAGGGGCACTGAAACACACAAAACCAAACACCATACTATCATTACACCATCTTCGTTGAGAAAACACACGGTTTTATGTAAAACCGAAATAAAACCTCTTGAGTTATACATAGGAGTATATTGTATATGCAACGATAACCTGTGCATCCTTTGACTCCCTCACCCTATTCACCAGCTTTCTACGTTATCAGCCATGACAGCCAAGCAAAGACTTTCACTCCTTAATAGCACTCACACACGCACGCTCACACACACATACGCACAAACACACACGCACGCGCGCACACACACACTCACTCGTACACACATACGCACAAACACACACGCACGCACGTACACAAGCTCCGCGCGCGCTACACGCACACACACAACACACACACACACACGCACACACACATACACACACACACACACACACACACACAACACACACACACACACACACTCAAACTACACATTGTTCACTTGTTTGCTTTATCTAAAACTACTTGTACAATGTAAAATACATACATGAAACGAACGCACAGCAAACACAATACACACACGTACATCGACGCACACACACACACACACACACACACACACAACACACACACACACACACACACACACACACACACACTACCCTACCTCAACTTGCTGCCAGGAGATGAGGTCAGACACTTGTTTCGCCAACACCCAGCATTTCTGAAAATAGTACCAAACATCATGTCATTACATAAACTGATACTAACCATGGTATCAGACAATGGCAACATTAAATGAACCAAACCAACGCATAAAAGCTGCTTCCTCAATACTGTTCTTCAAATCGTACCTATGTAGATCCACATTCGCAGTCAAGCCACAAGCTTTGAACCTCCTCCCAACATCGTGCCAAGGTCTCAAGAGGATGCTGAAAGCTTGTGGCCGGCGGACGAATATGGAGCCAGTAGATGAGAGTTTCTCTATAGGATCAAGCATACCATTTCTGACTGACAGCTCTGTAACGGGTTGGCTGGCTCATTTCATACAGCCGTATACTCGAAGATCTGGTGTCTTGAGTTCTATCTCATCCCGCAATGTGAAAATCGTTCATCTAAAGTGCTTCCATCACTCTGATAAAGTCAGCTCTGTCTTTCATGATCTCCCTTCTCCTTCTCATTTCAGGACCTTGTCAGCGTACAGTTTTGCGTAAGGTCGAGGAGTCTACCACATCATTATTGGCAGATTGGAGAGAAAAGCATTTACAGAACTGAGTGCGGTAACTTCCTCTTGAACAAGCTGCAATTCTAATTCTTTTTCTAAACATCATGCACCAAGATGTGCGTATTAACGTTTTCGTTTAGAAATGCGACATCAGATCAACGTTTACCCAGGAAATGAAATCAAACACTGCCGTTACATATCTTGCAAATACAATCAGAAATCGAGTAGACGACTTCACTAGAAGCAAATACCAAATCAACGCAAGAACAGACAGTTTATTTTATAAACCGTATCCAATCACTAGTTTTAAAGAAGCAACACTTGTATCTATATACAGGTCTCGATTCGTTGTCTTTAAACACGCGACAGCTAAACGTAAGGGACAAGACACACAGACTGACTTGTTGATTCACTAAAGACAATTACACACTACAACAGTATTCGGTCCATTTTCCATATCTGCCGTTGCTAAGATCTAGGAAACAGAGACAGGGAGCGAGAGTTGTCTCTTCAAAATCACATATATGCGTATTTAACTCATCATCATCATCATCATCATATGTGCCCTGACGCATGGCATTGGCGATCATGGCCCTCCATATCCATCTATCCCTTGTCGCCGCAAGCACATCTACCACCCTCTCTGTCCTCAGCCACCCTGCAAGTCAGTCCAATATTTTCTCCCTGGGTCTACCTGGTGTTCTCTTTTCCTCCCAGCTTTCCTGTTGTGACCAGATGCTCCAATTCCCCTTTCCTCATAAAATGGCCTATAAATGTTGCCTGCTTTTCCTAATCTTCCTTATCAACGATTTTCTTGTGTCTGCCTCCATCAAGACTGTCTCGTTTTGTTTTCTTTGCTGTCCATGGAACTCTCAACATTCTTCTTAGAAACCACATCTCGGCTGCCTCAATCTTGTTCTGGCTTTGCGTGTTGACTGTCCACGCCTCACAACAGTATAACATTATCGGTTCTACATAACATTCAAGAACTCTCTTCCTGATGTTAACTGAATGTATTCAACTACATCCCAGCATTACTACCAAACAGAGAGCACTTTCTTACCTCAAAGTTGATCTTTCCGTCAGACTGTTTGTTGGTGCAGCCTTCGTTCAGGAAATACAGGTCCTTGATGAACAAGCTGAAGGAGGGGATCACCACCTGAACGAACGTACACAATGCAATATATAACTACAATAATGATAATTTCGTTTAAATCATGTGACTCACAATGTGGCATATAACTACATTAATGTCAACGTCATTTAACATTATGTGAGTATCTATTATTTCGATTTCTACAATACAGCCTCCAGTTTTGTTTAATGAATACGTTATTCGATCTTGTTAAAAAGTTGTATCGTTTCTTATCTCATCATCATCATCATCATCGTCATCATGTGCCCTGCCGCTGGCGTTGGCGATCATGGCCCTACATAATTATTATGTATCTATCCCTTGTTGCCCCAGCACATCTTCCACACTCTCTGCCCTCAGCCACCTTGCAAGTCCGTCCAATATCATCTCCCTTGGTCTACCTAATGTTTCTTTTTCCCTCCAGCTTTCCTGTTGTGACCAGTTGCTCTAATTCCCCTTTCCTCATAAAATGGCCTATGTCATTACCCACTTTCTCTTATCTATGCTGCTCAGTTCGGCTTTGTAACACACTTCCAAATCCACTGAAACTAAGGCCACCATGACAGCAGGGCAACGGACACAATTATTAATGGTGGGTTTGTTTTCACAGTAAACAACTTTTAAAACAGACACAAAAAAAATAAAAGCCTGCAATTCTAAAAACAATGTGAGTGTATGAGAAAGAAAGAAAGAAAAAGTTAAACTATCACTCAATATCGAACACGAAAAGCCCTGCACACACACACACACACACACACACACACACACACACCACACCACACACACACACACACACACACGGATAATCACACGTACCCTTTCTCGATCATTGGTGGCATACTGAGCACGCCACATAGCGGCCTTCAAACAGGAACGATAACTGCCAAAGTTGTTGGATGGATCCATCTGATGTTCCAAGATGTCGAACTTCGCTGTATTCACTTTGGCCCACTGAAACAGGGTTGGCATCATCATTATTGTTGTTAATATTATTATCATTATATTATTATTATTATCATATTATTATCTTATTATTATTATTATCATATTGTTACTATTACTATTATTATCATCATCACCATCATCATCATCATCATTATCACCATCACCATCATGATTATTGTTGAAATAATACAAATATCTTAGAAACGGCCAATACTAGAAACCCATACTTAGAACAGCCATATCTTAGAAACGAGCCAATATCTTAGAAACGAGCCAATATCTTAGAAACGAGCCAAACCTGAGATGATAGAAACAAATTGTTGTGGATAACGTGTTTTATTTCTTACAAAATAATGTAGAAATCCAAACTATGGCAAGAGAGAGAGAGAGAGAGAGAGAGAGAGAGAGAGAGAGAGAGAGAGTTTTGTATGGTTGTATTGTGTGTGTGTGTTGTGTGTGTGTGTGTGTGTGTGTGTGTGTGTGTGTGTGTGTGTGAGTGCGCGTGCTGTTTTGCATCTTTTGATTTTTGTGTCTGTTTGTTTGTTGTTGTTGTTTTGTTGTTTTTGTTTGTTTTTGTTGTTTGTTTGTTTTTCGCCAAAATTGTATTGTGTCTGTCGTGGTGAACGTGAAGGCATCATTGTGTATTCTGTCTACATGTGTTATATCCTTGATCAATGCACTGTGACGACGTGCGCGTAGCATAGTTTTGTGCTGAGCAAGAAGTGAGGAGAGATGTGTGTGGTGGGTTGTGTGTTGGTGTGTGTTGTGTGTGTGTGTGCGTGCGTGTGTATGTGTACATGTACAAACAGGCCAACACTAAGATATAATACAGACAGTCTATGCTGTCACAAAAAAGCTATCACTCACCGTTTTCTTCAACCTGGCCACAGGATTCATGTTCATGCCAGCTGAAAATAGACAACAAATTCAATAAGTCAGCACAGCGAAATATAATCTGTAGAATATCCCATCAATTCATCCACACATTTTAAGACCAAAAAACAAAAAACAAAAAGAAAAGAAAAAA
>CM060306.1:102469616-102477116 GCA_030674185.1 Monoplex corrugatus | reverse complement strand
CATACATATATACATGCATACATACATACATACATAGGCCGACATACGTACAATACATACATATACATACTATACATACATACATACTGTATACAAACATACATACGTACGTACATACACACACACACACACACATATATTATATATATATATATATATATATATTATATATATAACACATATATTTATATATTATATATTATATATATATATATATATACATACACACACAGAGTGGCAAATGAACACAATTACCTTTAAAAATGTCGGCTTCATGTCTTTCACCAGAAAAATCACCTCACACACAAGAACCAAAACAAAACAAAAACTATTTCGAACAAGACAACTAATTGAAATAAAAAGTTCCAGTAATAATAATCAGCGAAAATTCCAAAACACTCAAACGCTCGCGTATCAATCAACACTGGCAGTTCAGTCAGTGGACCGTTCGTAAATTCAAACTGTCAATGCGAGCAGCCGGCCAGAGCAGCGCAATTTATAACTTTACTGGCAACTGTACGGAACATGAGCTGTACGGAAAAACTTACTCAGCGACGTCATCGCTGTGTTGTTGGCGAAACAATTAAGTGCACATCTACTTGTTCGGCATTTCCCTTTCTCTTTCAGTCAGTGAATAAACGTCTGCAAAATAGTAAGTGGTGAGGAAAGTGTCACACTCTAAAAACAAGCTGAGGAGGAGAGAAGAGAAGAAGAAGAGGAGGAGGAGGAGGAGGAGGAGGAGGAGGAGGAGAGTTGTGGAGAATACGGTTTTGGGCTGTTGCTGTTGTTATTGTATGCTGGTGGTTAGTAGTTGGTTGTTTAGCTTGTGTGATGGGAGCGGGTGTATTTGTTTGTTTGTTTGTCTGTTTGTTTGTTTGTTTGTTTGTTTGTCTATATACTCTTTACACTGCACCGATCCTATGTCATTAACCCACGCCGCTCATTTCAATTCTCTAACACACCTCCAAACTCATGGAGATAGCTATCAACCATGACAGTAGGGCATGACGTATCACATGATGTGGGACAATTTACACACACACACTGGTATACATGTAATAACGAAAGTAAGATGATGGTGACAAGGCAATGAAATAGTCCATTTCGGAGTGAAAGTGGCTTGACAGGGCTGTACTCTGCACCAACTTTGAAATTATGCCCTGGCTTAAACCAGGCCTGAGAGACACGACACGTTTAGCGTTGGTCTGAAAATTAACCCTTTGACTCCCGCACCCTGTCCACCAGCAGCCTGCATTGTGAACCACGCTAGCAAAGCAAAAACTTAACCATTTCACTCTCTCGCCCTATCCACCAGCTTCCTACCGGAAGCAAGTGGATAGGGTGAGGGAGTCAAATGGTTAAGTTTTTGCAGTTGATGGATAGGGTGCGGGAGTCAAAGGGTTAAGTAACACCTTCAACGAGGCAACCGAAAAATGGATAAGCCTCGATTGTAAGGTCCCAGCCATCCTGGTGACAACCCTTAACACACTCATCTCTGGGTAGAAGGCAGTCCGGGCCAAAAAATGCCACAGTTTTTTTCTCTTTTTTTTTTTTTTTTTTTTTTTTTTTTTAACATTGAAGGTTTTAACCTATAATCTCTTAGTCATCAATCCGTTGCATTAACCACTTCGCCACTGTTGTTCTTACGTGATTGTTGCTACTGTTGGTGTTGTTGTTGGTAGTGTTATTGTTGTTGCTGTTGCTCTTGCTGCTGTTGGTGTTGCTACTGATGTTGTTCTTGTTACCACCGTTTTGTTTGTGTTGTAGTTGTCGTTGCTGCTTCTCAATATCCATTTTGATAAAAGGGAAGGCTAGTACTTGTTGACTAGTGGTAATGCTTGTGGTGGTGTGTGTGTGTGTGTGTGTGTGTGTGTGTGTGTGTGTGTGTGTGTGTGTGTGTGTGTGTGTGTGTGTGTGTGTGTGTGTGTGTGTGTGTGTGCGTGCGTGAGTGAGTGTTGCAAATTTTGGGTAGCAGTAACTTAAGAATAACTATCAAGATTTTTAAGCAAAGGTCAAAGCAAGATTTTGCTTTACACACCACACACACACACACACACAACACCCCACGCACGCACGCACGCACGCACGCACGCACGCACACACACACTCTCTTCTCTCTCTTTCTATACATATGTATATACACACGTACACACACACACACACACATATATATATATATATAGTGTGTGTGTGTGCATATGTGTGTGCGTGTGTGGTGTGTGTGCGTGTGAGTGTGTGTGTGTGTGTGTGTGTGTGTGTGTTTGAGTGTGTGTGGTGTGTGGTGTGTGGTGTGTGTGTGTGTGTGTGTGTGTATGTGTGTGTGAGTGTGTATGGAAGTCGTTATCAATTTAAACTAGTGCAATTTTGCAATCACGAACATAACCAATTACAAGTCCCTCACAACGAGTTATGTACAATAACTTTGTTCATAGACTCGCACTGACAAAGATCACTTCAGGAACTCCCTGTGGTTCGCGTGTAGCGTATTTTTAGCACCGAGTTCTGCAGTTTTGCTAAGGTCTATTTCTGATGGGGCATCTCGGCAAGTTCATGTTTTTTCCTAAAACCTCGGAAGTTTATACGTAAATCCGGGGCGTCAAAGAATAACTATTCGCGTTACCGCTACAGCCGCAATAACTACAACTACGTCATGATGTGAGACAGTCAGTGCTAATGAGCTCTGATCTATTTTAAAAATCTGAATGTTTTGTTGCTCCAGATAATAAAAATGCAAGAAACAGGAAAACGTAGTGCGCAAGAGAGAGAGAGAGAGAGAGGAGAGAGAGAGAGAGAGGAGAGAGAGAGGAGAGAGAGAGAGAGAGAGAGAGAGAGAGAGATTGAGAGAGAGAGAGAGAGAGAGAACAGAAGACGAGACGAGCGAGAGAGAGAGAGAGACAGACAGAAGACAGGCAGACCGACGACCGACAGAGAGGGACCCGAGAGAGAGAGAGACAAACAGACAATACAGAGACAGACGGACAGACGACGACCGACAGAGAGGGACCCAAGAGAGAGAGAGAGAGAGAAAGAGAGAAGAGAAACAGAGACAGACAGACAGACAGACAGACAACCGAAGAGAGCGAGACAGACAGAGAAGAGAGAGAGACGACCGACAGAGAGGGACCAAGAAGAGAGAGAGAGAGAGAAAATACAGAAGAACAGAGAGCGAGACAGACAGACAACAGCAGAGGGACCACGAGAGAGAGAGAGAGAGAGAAGAGAGAGAGAGAGAGAAGAAGAGACAGAGAGGACCAGAGAGACAGAGAGAGAGAGAACAGAGAGAGAGAGAGAGAGAACAATATTACAAAACGGGATACTCTCCTTTTCAACGGTAAAATGTAACGCGTTTATTTCCAATCTAATTTGGACTCATTGCGCATTACGTATAACATGACAAAGAATGTAATACATACAGAAGTTCCGGTATGTCACACACACACACACACACACACACACACACACACACACACACACACACACACACACACACGTATACACACACACACACACACACACACACACACACACACACACACACACACACACACATGGATACATACTCACAGGGCCTAACAATACATACGCACACACATACTCATGGTCACAGATATAACCAGTAGAACTTTACACAGTGCCACATGAAGAGTAGAACTTTAGAATCGACAGTACATACTACAGGAGGAGTAAATGTAGATATCAACAATGGAAGGCCTGGGTGAAGAGTTATTATTTAACTATGCCTTGAACAGAAAACGGATGGTCAGACCCCTGAGATCAGCTGGCAGGTACTTCCCAATAGACCCAAAACATACAGTACAATGAAACGAAGAACACGTTTTCGATTTCCAGCCGATTTGTAGCTACGCTTTTGGCATGGTCAGTGGCTTTAGTTTTGATGACTGGAGAGTGCAAAGGAAGGCATGTCTGCCAGCTCTCCTCATTGATTAGAATATTAAAAGGAAGAGAAAATGGAGGAGAAAAGGAAGAAGAAGAAGAAGAAGAAGAAAGAAAAGAAAAGCCGATAATGAGTGCCTGGTTGAGTGAATGAAACTTTAATCATTGAAAATGTATGCCCACGAGATAATTTTTTTCCCATATGCCACAAAAGGAAGAAGAAGAAGAAGAAGAAGAAGAAGAACAACAACAACAACAAGAAGAAGAAGAAACAATATAGAGAAAAAAGAAAGACACAAGGTGAAGAATGTAATTAACGGTGTATGCTAAGCTATGAAGCTCAAGTTTGTTTACTTACTGAAAAAAAAAGAAAAGAAAAGGAAGAAACACACACACACACACACACACACACACACACACACACACACACACACACACACACACACACACACACACACACACACACACAAAAGAAAAGAAAAAGAAAAAAACGTGGGCACAGAAGAAGAAACCTACGAACCAATCTACTAACCAGCCAACAAGATTGTCAAGAAAATTGGCAAAGAAAACTTTCTTGGGAAAACCACAGAAAGTTACTCACTACTATTGTATGTAATAAGCATTCAACCCAAACAAAGCGGGTATTGTTCACTTCTACTTCCAACTCATGGCAGTGAAGCAGTTGCTAATAAGGGGATTTTCCAAATACAGAGATGATCACATGATGCTCATGAGATGCCCTACTCAAAATATAACCCCGGATTCTTTTTTTTTTTTTTTTTACAAGACAAACGATTGAAAATCGTCACGAGTGTTTAGAGTCATACGAAGAACAAAGGAATGCCAATGACATAATTATTAAGAAGAAAAAAATAAAGAACACATAAGTTTATGGATGTCGCTACCAAAAGACAAAAAAAGACATAATAGACCTTGCCCTTATTCACACACAAACACAAACACGAAACACATACACATACACATAAACATAAAACACACACACACACACACACACACACACACACACACACACACACACACACACACACACACACACACACACACACACACAAACACACAAAACAGCGCGTGCGATCTCGTCAAACAAACAACACCCCGCCTCCCTCCCGCCCCCCCCCCTCCCCAACACACACACACACACTCCTTAAATCAACAAAAAAACAAATAAACAAACAACAACGAAAGAAAAAAATAATGGTGTGTGCGTGCGTGCGTGCGTGCCTGTATGCCTGCGTACGCCGTGTGTGTGTGTGTGTGTGTGTGTGTGTGTGTGTGTGTGTGTGTGTGTGTGTTGTGTGTCTGTGTGTCTGTTGTGTGTCTGTGTCTGTATCCGTGCATGCATGCATGCAAGTGTGCAGGTATGTACGAGCAGAAGTACACAATATTACGTTTAGTTCGAACCTATGCAGCTAGACTTACACGAAGATGATGCCATGCGTCCTTAGTATCCGAGACGTCTACGAGAATACTTCACTAAAATATCATCATCATCATTATGTCGAGCTTGCTCGGCTATCCATGACACGTTTCTTCCATCCTTCTCTGTCAGACATTGCAGTAGGTAGTTCACTAAAATATAGATGACTAAATACGTACTGCATCCTTAAAAGGAAAAAGAAAAAGACAGTTTTAATTGTGCAGAAGAACAGAGGGAAAAAATAAAAACAGAAAGAGAAGGACCGGAGACCATCAACCATTACCTTTTACCAACACTTCTGCAAAAACACAAAGTGGTCCTGTAAGCTCAGTTGGTTTAGTGTCGTGCTGATAACGCCAGGGCCGTGGGTTCAATCCCCTGAGAGCTCAAACATTATGAGTCGTGGACACGAGATGTCATATTGCACAGTCAATCCTACCCCTCCCCCACCCCGCTGCATCATGACAGTTGGTCTGTTCGCCGCCCATCTTCATTTTATATTCCAATCATTCTGGTGGTGTCACTGTTTCACAGAGTCCTTTCCCCCTCCCATTTCAAAACGCTGCCAGCCCCATTGGGAGGACTGGGACCACACAGTCGAGTCTCATCCACTTCACGGATGCGTCATTGAGGGTGTTGCTCAAATCTGCTAGTCAACACCACAGGTGTCTGTATCTCTCGGGCCTGGTTGATGCCCGGATATATTATGATAGTAAGCGTAGAATACAGCCCTGTCACGCAGTCTCAATCCCAGATGGAACTCCATAGCGTCATGATTATCATCCTCATCGACATCATCCTCATCGACATCATCCTCATCGACATCATCCTCATCGCATTGTAAAAACTGTTCCAGCTCCTGTGGCCATTAAAAGTGGCGTAGAAAATGGGACAAAAAAAAAAGTCAGTGCAAAGATAACCTCCCTGAGTACAACGATGCTTTAAAAGAAAAAACAAAAAAACAAAAACAAAAACAAAACAAAAAACTTCCAGCCCATAGGATTTTGCGCAGGTTTAAGATGTCTGCCAGAAAATTTGTTGATTGCTGGCAGACTGAGATGGAGCGATTAGGAAATTGTCCGAGTCTGTTTCGAACGAACTCAAAACTCAGAACTTGTATATGAAATTCACTCTCTCTGCGTACGAATTAAAAAAACATTGTTATCAACGCGGCAAGTTTTTAAGACTTCTATTCAAGACTTGCAGCGACGAGGGAGAAATTCGTAAGGAGGGCCATGATCGTCAACGCCATGCAGAAGGGCACATGATGATGATGATGATGATACAACACCCAAAATAAACAAACAAACAAACCCCATGTATAAATCTGAAGAGGGGAACATTAATTTTAGGCCAGTTATTGTAAACCACCACATGACTCAACTCTGTTTGTGACTTACTTTACCCGGGGAAAGATACAAATCCCGGACGGAAATATGCGCGTGCTCGTGTGCTCATATACATGTAGGAGCAAGAGCTGAAAATGATGACATGACATCACTGCCCTGACAGCCCTCTTAAGTACACAGTTCAAGTTATATATATATCTTCTTTTCATTATGAACAACGGTAAGTACTGATATCTTGCTCAACGAAGGAAAAAACCCGACGAAATAGCATAATTGTTGCGGTCTGTGGTTTTGGATGGGATTCCTCACATGCGGACCCTTGTGGGGAAACCAAGAGTTTTAGATTCGTGTTAAGTGTTTGATGTCGGCTGATGTGCACTCTTTTCACTGAGAAAAGGTTCTCTGTCTGTCTGTCTGTCTGTCTCTGTCTCTCTGTCTCTGTCTCTTTGTCTCTCTGTCTCTGTCTCTCTCTGTCTCTCTGTCTCTGTCTCTGTCTGTCTGTCTCTCTCTCTCTCTGTCTCTCTCTCTCTCTCTCTCTCTCTCTCTCTCTTCTCTCTCTCTTCAGCAACGGTCGTGGACACAGAAAGTGACAGAGAGAACATACAGCCCCATCCAATACCGAACTAATTCAAGTTCTTTGTCTGTCTGTCTGTCTGTCTGTCTGTCTTGTGCCTCCTATCATTTTCTACTCTCTCGATCATTATCGGGGTCAAAAACTGTGGGTTTCCAATTTTCTGGTCTGCTATGACATTTTCGTCCTCTCTATCTCCCACTGTTTCTCTTTTCTCCTTCCTTCCTTCCTTCCTTCCTTCCTTCCTT
>CM060306.1:102457116-102464616 GCA_030674185.1 Monoplex corrugatus | reverse complement strand
TGCGTTGGAACCAGCTTGCCATAAAATAGATATGAGTGAGTGAGTGCCTGACTCCAGCGTAAAAGCTTCTCGGCGTGGGCGTTCAGTGAGTTCTCCCCCTTTGCCGACAGGTGAAGCGATTGGCCAAAGTCAACGCCTTACGATGTAGAGAAAGCCAATCATTTGGCTGTTTGTCTCCTCCTTCTCCTCCTCCTCCTTGCATTCCTCCTAATCTCCTCCTCCTCCTCCCATTCCTCCTAAGCTCTCACTCACACTTCTTTTTCTAAAGTTAGGCCACCAAGTTTACACACAGTTGTAACAAAAAGGAGTCTTTGTCCGTTAAACTATAGCCTTTGGTGCCAGCCAAGTAAGGCAATTGCCTAGTTCATGTAGTTGCTGCTACTGTCCTCCTTCCCCCACCCCAGATTTCAACTATGCAGCCTTCATTAACCCTTTGACTCCCACAACCTATCCACCAACTGCAAGAACTTAACCCTTTGACTCCCTCACCCTATCCAGCAGCTTCCTACAGAAAGTTGGTGGATAGGGTGAGGGAGACGAAGGGTTAAGTTGTTGCTATGACAGCATGGTTGACAATGCAGGATGCTGGTGGACAGGGCGAGGGAGTCAAAGGGTTAAACATAACGTTCATTTCACCCTATGACTTCCGCACCCTGTCCACCAGCATCCTCCATTGTCAACCATGATAGCAAAGCAAAAACTTAACCCTTTGACTCCCTCACCCTATCCACCAGCTACCAGCATCCTCCATTGTCAATCATGATAGCAAAGCAAAAACTTAACCCTTTGACTCCCTCACCCTATCCACCAGCTTTCTTGGGTAGGTTGAAAAGGGGGGGGGGGAGGGGCGAGAATGTTGGGTGTGGGTTACAACGAGATAGATACTCTGTGGGGAGTACCATTGGTCACTCACTCACTGCCTTCATGACGTGACTGTTGCAAAGAGTATAATACCTACGGATATACTCTTTGACTGTGATCCTTTTCAGGCAGTACTTTGTTAAGGGTAACTGCACTGGATACGTTTTATCACTACATTATCCATTCCACACACACACACACACACACACACACACACACACACACACACACACACACACACACACACACACACCTCTCTCTCTCTCTCTCTCTCTCTTCTCTCTCTCTCTCTCAATTAAAAATATATGCTGCGTTTTAAATAAACTGAGAAATGACAATAAAAAACTCTCTCTCTCTTACACACACACACACACGCGGGCGCGCGCGCGCACACACACACACCACACACACACACACACACACACACACACACACACACACACACGCACACACACACACGCGCGCGCGTCATTGCCCAGTCCGAGATGAAAGTGCTACTCTTAAAGAGGAGAAACCGTGCATGCACAGATGCGTGTTTATGAATGCACGCGCTTACGTGCATGTTTGTCTAAGCGTGCATAATTGTGTGCATGCATTCGCGCGTTCGCGCTGTGCGTTTTTATGTGTTTGTGTGTGTGCATGCTCTGCATGTATGTGTTATGTGTCTTTCAGTGTATGCATGCATGCGCGTGCGTGCATGCTTTTAATGCACGGGGATCTGTCTGTGCACGCGAGCGTTCGAACATGTATAACCAAGCCTGAGTGCATACTCGCGTGCATGCGAATGTGTGCGCACGCGTATGTGAGCACGTGCGTGTATGCATGCACGTGGGCGTCCACGTGCACGCGCGTGTGTGCGTTTACAATCCCCGTGACTCAGTATCTGCCTTCTGCTGCGAGAGAATAGCGCAGAATCCAGCATTAATCGCACTATCCTCGAGCTCTACCATAGCTTTGTAGCCTGGACGAATACAGCTGATAGTGTAATAGCTAAGATGGGCTGACGCGTAACGTATGATGTTTACGAAACAAAACAAAAAGTAAACTCATATTGCAAATTGCAGGCCAGCGAGATCAGACTACCGTGGTGTACGCGTATAGGCCTGCTTTGCGATCAATACGTCACAAGGCATAGATCTAGCTGTCCGATCGATCGGCAACAGCCTTGTAAGCTGTCGTCTTTATGGGAGACTTTTCCTGTACAACAGCTGCATGAAAATCGTTACACATCACTAAGGATCGTAACCTGTATGCTGTATCGTCTTACTGTGGCCCTTCGTGCCCAGCTGTCATGGTAACCTGACCTCAGTTTCGTTTTTTTGTGTGTTTCGATTTGTTTTTTTTGTTTTGTTTTGTTTTGTTTTGTTTTGTTTTTAGGTATGTGTCATCATCATCAAGTGCCTTGCCACATGGCGTTGGCGATCATGACTTTCCAAATCTATCCCTTGTTGCCGCAAGCACATCTTCCACCCTCTCTGTCTTCAGCCGCTCTGCAAGTCCGTCCAATATTTTTCCCTGGGTCTACCTGGTGCTCTTTCCCTCCAGCTTTCCTGTTGTGATCGGGTGCTCCAATTCCCCTTTCCTCATAAAATGGCCTATACATGCTGCCTGTCTTTTCCTAATCTTCCTTATGAAGAGGAATGTGTGGAGAGCTGAAATGACGGCGTAGGATTTGTGACACAGAAGTGGCATCCAACTCATCATCATCATGTGCCTTGTGGCATGGCGTTGGCGATCATGGCCCTCCATATGAATCTATCCTTTGTCATTGCAATTGCATCTCCCACCCTCTCTGTCTTCATCTCCTCCGCAAGTCTGTCCAATATTATCTCCCTGGGTCTACCTGGTGCTCTTTTTCCCTCCAGCTTTCCTGTTGTGACTAGGTGCTCTAATTTCTCTTGTCTCGTAAAATGTCATGTAAATGTTGCTTGTATTTTCAAAGTCTTCTTCATTAATGTTCTTTCTGTGCTTGCTCTTTCAAGACTGTCTCGTTTGTCTTCTTTGCACCAACTATGAGGCAGAATATCAACAACAACAAAAGGCTCATGGATATTGCCAAAGCCTCTATGACACTGAATCAAACGCTCTTGAACACTGAACCAGATTCATGAAAAAATATACACTAGTACTGAACTCGTATGCAAACATCACAAACGCTCATGAGCAATGTGTACGGTTCGTGAACAATGTACCAGACTCACAATGTCTAAAGCTTAATGACAATGCATACATTCACAGATGTAAGCATTCTAAAGATGTACAACCAGGCTCATAGACAAAGTAAATAATCTCCTGAAACGGTGTATAATGCTCAGAAGTTGTACACAGCTCGTGAACAATGCAAAATGTTCAGGAACAACGCTTAAAGCTTTTTGACAATGCATAAGACTTGTGCACAATGCATGTTGCTGGCAGAGAGATAAATGTCACAATGTTAGGATTAGACTCGTGCTGTATATACCCCACATAGAAAACAGTCATAAAACAAAACATAAACCACAAAAAAACAGGTACTCATAAACAACACCATAGAATCATAAACTCAGAAACAATGCATAGAAGTCATGACAAGGAGAGAGACTCGGGAGAAAGTAGAAGTTTTCATGACTATTACTATAATTATCTGGTCATATTCGTTTTGTCTGTGACACTCTATGAGCTAAAAACACTGTGAACATGTCATAATACATGCCAAAAGCCAGTGACTACCTTTACCATTATCTATCATCATACATACCGTGTAACACATCTGAAAACAGCATCGGAACTCGTTGAATTTTTTGACGCAGCATTGCCACCACTGAGGGTCTCCACTCTTGTCAAGTACGGCCATGGTCTGACAGGGTTCACTGGTCATTTTGCGGTTCATTGACCTGTGACTTCGTGCTCATCCAGATCTGAGAGACTTTTAGCTGATTCTATCTGATGGTCTGCTACATACGGCCCTACATCATGCACGTTATAATTTTTTTATTTTATATTGTAACTCAACACAGATGAATGTGGTCGGACACTTCAATTTCTGAGGCTATACTATCACCAAGTCGACGAAACTTGAATACAAGTAATGTTAAGCTCTTGTTCTTGACCGCTTTGAAGTAGATATGCCTTCAACAACTGTGGGCCAAAGTGAAGGCAAGATTCTCAGGTGTTATCGTAAGTTGGGTTGCCGACAGAATGTCGTTTATTATCATTTGAAGCTGAATTGTTGTCTATTAGAAATTTGAGTGATCCAGATCCACTGTGAAAATGACGAAGGACCACTGTCTGAGACAAAGCCTGCACGGTGCTTCAACAAAAGTGATTGTTTCAAACTTGAGATCGATCAGAGAAGGCACCGGACTGCGGACGAGTGAGAATGGTTGTTACATTTACCAGCCATGCAACACCAGATGTCTGTCTGCCACCTTGTCTTCTGCTTTTATGCTGGTCGTGGGTGTGCGTGGGCTATTAGTTGGCACTCATCTCACCGAGGTCAAGGCTAAAGCAACAGGTTACAACACAGCTCTCAAAGCCGCTGTCAACAAGTAAACCGCAAAAGTATAAATCTTACAATGGTTTTTTTTTCTATTCTTTGACTGTTCACTGTTGATATGTGTGTGGCTACTTAGAGACTTAAATCCAAAGCAGAACGAAGCTAATTCTGTGACTGACGAAGATGCCAGCCCGCGGTTCCTTTTTATAGTCAGTCACAGAGCTGGATCAAGATAGGCCTGTTTAAAATGACAGCCTGCCACTCAGTTGCACCAAACTGTACCTTTTAAACTGATAGTCTGTCATCGAGTTAGATCAAGGCGTAAGATCAAGCTCAACGTTGTTTACTAAGCCACTCCTCGCCTTGCATCAAAAAAGAAAAACAATCGACTTTGGCTGCAGTCTAGTGTAGTAGAGCTCGATCAGCGCTCTCGATGTCACCACCAACCCCACAAGTGCTGTTGTTATTTTCTCGGAATGTTCCAGACTGACTATAAGCAACACGTAAAAATCGGTAATAAAGGACAGGCGGCAGCGAGACAGAGATGGAACTCCTGGGGATGGATGCGGCTGATGCGTTGGCGTGGAAGATTGTGCCCAAAATAGATCACGGCTTTGCATGTGAAGAACAAGATGGGGACAGGCAGCACTGAGCGTACATCCGCCCCCGCTACCACACTGATCGATACCTCTTGTCTTTTACAGGGAAGACTCCAGGCCACGCGCTCCGCACACGAGACTTGAGGGGTTATCGTCAGTTTAACCCGTTTGCGTCCTTATCTTATTAACTACTAAGCTACCAGCAGCCACCTTTCCTATACCTCGCTCTGTCCACAAGATTTTCACAAGCTTCAGGAAGCTAGCTGCTTGACACGGTGAGAAAGCCGAAAAGGTCAAATCAACACTCTTTCTGTAAGAAGCTATCAGAAACTGGTAAGATACAAACGGTTGGAGGAAGGGAGAGGTGAGGGAAGAGTGAAATGGTTAAACAGTCGCTGTTTTTTCGTCATCAACAGGCTCCGATATCAACCATACAACTACCAACACCCACGAAGCTGTCGCAGTGTCAGGGTCTTGGAGGCAAGGCAGTGGAAGAGAGCGGTCTGGCATCAAGGGTCTGTGTTGACAAGCACATCGCATACCACACACAACCACCGGCGGCGCTTCCAGAGAGGTCTGTCTGTCTTGTGTGGCGATGATGGCGATGGCGGGGAAGGTAAGAGTTATCGACAGACTACACAGCAGGCTGCGCCTTCAAAACACAAAGTGTCCCCCGCTCTGAGAGTTCACTACCGATCACTGGCTTTGCTTGCTGGCACAGTCAAGGCTAAGGCAACGGTGAGTCAGCCCACGCAGTCACAGACTCTCCCTCTCTCCCTCCTTCTCTCTCTCTCTCCTCCCTCATCCCCCCTCCTCTTTTCCTTTACACACATCTAGTCATCAGCTCCATCACCGTCACCACGCAACACCACACAACACTCAGCTCGGTCGTCGTCGAAGCCGCGTGGGTGACAGAGCAAGAGGACCCCCACTCTGCATTTTGCCCCCCGGGTTAAAATAAATTCTTTCAATTTACTCAGTAAAGCCGCAGGAAATGTGTTAATCCTTTGATTCCCACATCCTTATCCATCAACAGCAAAAACTTAACCATTTGACTCCCTTACCCTATCCACCAGCTTCCTTGATAGAGTGCGGGAGTCAAAGGGTCACGTTTTTGCTTTGCCAGCATGGGTTGATGACGCAGGATGCAAGTGGATTGGGTGAGGGAGTCAACGTGTTAAAGATATGTTCCTATGGTGTATACGCCTGTTCCAGACTTGCCAAAAACAATCAATTATTGTCTCCTTAAAACATGGAATAAACTGGTCGATACATCCAAACCCTCGTTTTCCCTCACACGACCAAATCCGTGAACATATGAGCAACTGCGTTAACTTGAAACCCAAGACATCCCCCCCCCCCCCCCCCCGAATCTAAATTGTACAAAACCGGTAAACTTTAACTTGGTCCTGTCCATTTTTACAAGGTTGAAGACATATTTGTTCCCTTTGCAAATTCTTTATGTCATATGTACATTGATAAATACAAAAAGAAAAACAAAAGAAAACCCTCGCATCACCCACAGTCTATGACATATGCTGGTAGAGTAGAATACGAAAGGACATCATATTATATGCAACGAAAATTAGTAAAAGGGTTTTCTTTTGACATATAAGCTTGACCCTTGCCTGCCTCTTAATATGTTTCAGTGAAGAAATAACTAATGGGCAATATGCAGCTGTCTACACACTCACCCTGACACACACATACACACACACAGCACACACACACACACACACACAACACACACACACACACCACACAACACAGCACACACACACACACCACACACACAAATCATGCACGTACAACCTGCATTTTAAACTTGTGAAAACGAACTACATATACATCTTTTTTTCACACAAATGTTCAAAGGAACAAGTCGTGGATTTTGCACACAAAATCAAACAATTAAAGGAACAGCAAAAGAAACCTCAGTTCGTCAAAGCCATCTCCAGGCAATAGATCTAGTGGTCTTCAATGGCAAAGCTGGAATAGGCATAGTCCACGGCAAAAATAAAAAGTATATACTATTCAAAATATTACTAGTATATATGTTATAATTAAATTAAATGATAACGGAAATTGAATAAAAATAATATATAAATACGTATAATAAGAACAACGTTTCATTTACCATTGACAGTTGATTACATAATGGATTTTTGTTGTTGTTGATTGTTTGTTGTTGTTGTTGTTGTTGTTGTTGTTGTTGCTGCTGCTGCTGCTGCTGGTTTGTTGGTTGTTTCTTGTATTTTTTTGTTATTCATGTTTTTCTC
Source organism: Monoplex corrugatus (assembly GCA_030674185.1). Lineage (NCBI taxonomy): Eukaryota > Metazoa > Mollusca > Gastropoda > Littorinimorpha > Ranellidae > Monoplex > Monoplex corrugatus. Next base: position 102,457,402 of record CM060306.1, on the reverse strand, counting down.
TTATAGGTTGCAACACTCACAGTGTTCTCGAATATTCCAGGGGAAAGGGGAGTCACACTGGTTTTGGTGTTTTTAGCTTATTCTTGCAGTACGCCAGTCGTTTTGTTTTTCTTTTGTTTTGTTCTTTTCTGTTCTGTGTTGTTTTGTTTTGTTTTATTTTGTTTATTTCTTGTTTTGTTTCGGGGGAAGGGGGGGGGGGACGGGAGTGCGTGCTGGGTGTTTTCCTGTTTCCAGAAGCACCAAAAACTGACAAGACTTAACGGGCATATTTGATGTTGGTGTGTGG
>CM060306.1:102437116-102439616 GCA_030674185.1 Monoplex corrugatus | reverse complement strand
TGCATTGACTCTACCCTGTCCATGAACAACTTTGTTTCTCAAACAGCCAGATCTTGCTACTATCATCTCCATTGTATAAGCCTGATCAGGAAGTATCTCTCTGTCGAAACAACTGCAAAACTCGTTCTCTCCTTCATAATGTCTCGCATTGACTATTGCAATTCACTCCTGTCTGGTCTTCCTGCCTCCACCATTCACATCCTACAGCGCATTCAAAACAATGCTGTACGCCTTGTACTCAAAAAGAAAAAAGCTGACCACATATCTCCTCTCCTGGCACAACTTCACTGGCTCCCTGTATCAAAGCGCATACAGTACAAACTAGACACCATGTGCTACAAAAGCCTCAATAACGCAGCCCCCGATTACCTGTCAAGCCTACTTGAGATCTATGTTCCCTCACGTACCCTCCGCTCTGCCTCCGATCCTCTGACTTTTCGCTTTCCACGCACTAAGCTCAATACCTATGGTCCACGAGCCTTCTCTGTTTCTGGTCCACTCTCCTGGAACAAACTTCCTCTCTCAGTCCGTCAGCAACCTACTTTTGCCTCCTTCAAGTCCGCTCTCAAAACTCACCTTTTCTCCTCTGCATAAAATCCTAACCTCACTCAACCCCCCTCTGCAGCCTGTCTCCGCTCGGAGGGGAATCACTTTGTTTTAATATATAATTGTATATGATGTGCTCTCTGTGGTTTTCCATTGGTTTTATTCTTGCTTTTATTGCTTTTATTCTTTTCTCCCCATTTGTGGCCATGCATGTGTGTGTGTGTGTGTGTGTGTGTGTGTGTGTGTGTGTGTGTGTGTGTGTGTGTGTGTGCGCGTGTGTGTGCGTGCGTGCGTGTGTGCGTGCGTGTGTGCGTGTGTGTCTTTTCGGCGCTTGGATTTGATTTTGTCGAGATTTGCGCTATATAAATATTGTAATTATTATGTATGCATGTGCGTACGTATGTATGTATGTATGTATGTATACGCTTAGATTTATGTATGTATGTATGTATGTATGTATACGCTCAGCTTAGATTTATGTATGTAAGTATGTAAGCATGTATGTATGCATGTATACGCTCATATGTATGTAGGTATGTATGCATGTATACGCTCAGCGCTTAGATTTGATTTTATCAAGATTTTGCGCTATATAAATAAAATATATTATTATTATTATTATATCTGGTGTCATGAGTGCGTATATACACAAATGGGGGTTAAGTCTTCAGTGTGCATATATGGTGTCATGAGTGCATATATACACGAAGAGGGTTACGTCTTCAACGTGCATATCTGGTGTAATGAGTGCGTATATACACGAAGAGGGTTACGTCTTCAACGTGCATATCTGGTGTAATGAGTGCGTATATACACGAAGAGGGTTACGTCTTCAACGTGCATATCTAGTGTAATGAGTGCGTATATACAGCATTTAAGAAGATGAAAAGTGTTCTTACCAACAAATGCCTATCAACTAACATCAGGAAAAGAGTTCTTGAATGTTGTATAGAACCGATACTGGTGTCCGGTTGTAAGGCATGGACAGTCAACAAGCAAAGCCAGAGCAAGATTGAGGCAGCCGAAATGTGGTTTCTAAGAAGAATGTTGAGAGTTCCATGGACAGCAAAGAAAACAAACGAGACAATCTTGATGGAGGCATATACAAGAAGATCATTGAAAAGAAAGATTAGGAAAAGACATGCAACATTTATAGGACGTTTTATGAGAAAAGGGGAATTAGAGCACCTGGTCACAACAGGAAAGCTGAAGGGAAAGAAAACACCAGGCAGACCCAGGAAGAAAAGATTGGACAGACTTGCAGGGTGGCTGAGGATAGAGAGTGGTGGAAGATGTACTCGCAGCGACAAGGGATAGATTCACATGGAGGGCCATGATCGCCAACGCTATGCAGCAGGGCACATGATGATGATGATGATGATGATGATGGTGATGATGACATACACGAAGGGGGTTAAGTCTTCAATGTGCATATGTGGTGTGATGAGTGCGTATATACACGAAGGGGGTTTAAGGAACTTACAGGTCTGCATACATGTTGATCTTGGAGATCGGGAAAAGTCTCCATTCTGTACACACCTGGCAGAAGGTGCCCAGACAGGATCGAACCCAGGTCTGCCAGAGAACATGTCAGACGAAAAAAACATGTTGCTTCAACCCTCTGACTCTTGCATCCTGTCCACTAGCATCCTGCACTACCAACCATGACAGGAAAGCAAAAACTTAACCCTTTGACTCCTGCACCCTGTCCACTAGCATCCTGCACTACCAACCATGATAGGAAAGCAAAAACTTAACCCTTTGACTCTTGCACCCTGTCCACTAGCATCCTGCACTACCAACCATGACAGGAAAGCAAAAACTTAACCCTTTGACTCCTGCACCCTGTCCACTAGCATCCTGCACTACCAACCATGATAGGAAAGCAAAAACTTAACCCTTTGACTCTTGCACCTGTCCACTAACATTTTGCACTACCAACCATGATAGCAAA
>CM060306.1:102419616-102427116 GCA_030674185.1 Monoplex corrugatus | reverse complement strand
ATCTCTCTCTCACTCTCTTCTCTATCTCTCTCTATCTTCTCTATCTCTCTCTATCTCTATCTTTCTATCTCTCTCTATCTCTCTCTCTATCTCTCTCTATCTCTCTCTATCTCTCTCTCTATCTCATCTCTCTATCTCTCTATCTCTCTCTATCTCTCTATCTCTATATATATATTTCTCTATTTCTCTATCTCTCTCTTTTTCTCTCTCTCTCTCTCTCTTTCTCTCCCTCTCTCTCTTTATCTCTCTCTCCTCTCTCTCTTCTCTCTCTCTCTCTCTTTCTGTCTCTCTCTCTCTCTCAGCTTGTCCATGGCATATGAACAAAACAAATATGCTATCAGTTTATTTATATAACACAATAATGTGTTTCAGTGGTTTTCTGTTGTGACTTTATAAGTACAATATGCTTATTTAATGTAGACAATCCAGGTTTCTATCCAAAAGGGCGTATCTGCTTTCTTTGTTCCTTTTGTGATGAATCATTCTGGGAGGTAACCCTCGCAGTCTTCATGCGCAAAATATAATTATTGTATGCCGTTACTGTTGCATGCTTGGGCTCTTTCTTGAGGGTTTGGGGTGTCTAAGGCAGACACAAGAAGATCATTCATAAGGAAGACTGGGAAAAGACAGGCAACATTTATAGGCCATTTTATGAGGAAAGGGGAACTGGAGCACCTGGTCACAACAGAAAAGCTGGAGGGAAAGAGAACTCCAGGTAGACCTAGGGGGAAAAAAATATTGGACGGAGTTGCAGAGTGGCTGAAGACAGAGAGGGTGGAAGGCAGACACAAGAAGTCATCTAAGGAGACTGGAAAGACATAACTTTATAGGCCATTATGAGGAAAGGGAACGAATCACTGTCACAACAAAAACTGAGAAAAAACACCAGTAACCTAGGGAAAAAAATGGACGAGTTGCAAGTGGCTGAAACAGAGAGGTGGAAGATTGCTTGCAGCAACAAGGATAGAATCGGGGGAAGCCAAATCACCAACACCATTGCAAGCACTGATAGACAAGCATTGAGTATAACACCTAATCACTATCTCTCCTCCATACCTCCTCCTTCTTCCATCCTTCTCTGCCTCCGTCACTCCCTTTTCCTCATCTTACATTCTTTCGTTTTTACTTCTTCCTCATTCTGTCTCAGATCGGTCCGATTTTTCACAAATAATCGAAAAAAAACATAATCTGTAACACAGATCTTTTAATACCGCTTCTTCGTGCACATAGTAATTGTTGCTGAAGTGGCAATAGTGTGTGTGTGTGTGTGTGTGTGTGTGTGTGTGTGTGTGTGTGTCTGTGTGTGTGTGTGTGTATCTGTGTGTGTGTCTCTGTGCTCGTGTGTGTTTGTGTGTGTGTGTGTGTGTGTACGCGCGCGCGTGCGCGTGTGTGTGTATGTGTGTGTGTGTGTGTGTGTGTGGTGTGCGTGGAGGTGAGTGTGCGTGCGTTCGCGCGCGCGCGTGTGTGTGTATGTGTGCGTGCGCGTGCAGGTGTGCGTATTATATATGTGTGCACACGTGTGTGTGTGTGTGTGTGCACGTGTGTGTGCTGTGTGTGTGTGTCTGTGTGTGTGTCTGTGTGTGTACGAGTGTGTGTGCGTGTGTGTGCACGAGTGTGTGTGCGTGTGTGTTCCTCGTTCGTGGGCTCCAAGTCTCACAACATTCGAATATAAACGTGTTTAGTTTTTTTCTAAACCCCTGCCATTAACGTATTAAGTACTTCATATTGCGATTTCGGGATCTGCAACACTAAGTGCTTTTGAGTTTTTCGTTAAGTCGCCGAACATTGACATGGCTCGCATGGTTTGCCACGTGCATATTTGATGCTCTGCATGCGTATGGACACATGATGAAGGCAACAGCATCGTCTCTCTCTCTCTCTCTCTCTCTCTCTCTCTCTCTCTCTCTCTCTCTCCTCTCTCTCTCTCTCTCTCTCTCTCTCTCCCTCTCTGTTTCTCTCTCTGTGCTCTGCGTGCGTATACACACGATGAAGACAACAGCATCTCTCTCTTTTCCCCTCTCTCTGTCTCTCTATCTCTCTGTCTCTCTCTGTCTCTCTCTCTGTCTGACTGTCTGTCTGTCTGTCTGTCTGTCTCCTCTCTGTCTCTCTCTGCTTCGCTATGCTCTGCGTGCGTATACACACGATGAAGGCAACAGCATCTCTCTCTCTCTCTCTCTCTCTCTCTCTCTCTCTCTCTCTCTCTCATTCTCTCTCTCTCCTCTCTGGTCTACTTTATTAGGTTATTAATTCTCTTCCACTATCTGATATTTTTCTGTTGTTCTGATGTAAGTATATTAATGTAAGTAAATCAGCAAGGGCAGATAAACATGCCGACTTGTGTGCTAATATCCATACAGTAGAAAAACGCGATTTCGTGTTATTTCATTTCTTTCTCCTTCCCATCCCCTTCCTCCTCCCCCCCCCCCCCCTCTTCATTCATCGTCTTCTTTCTCTTCCTATTTCAGATACATCTCTGATTTCAAATGATAAGAGAAAATCTAGTCTGCAAAAACCCATCAAACTGGCGTTAATCTAATCCATCCATTCCCCTATCCTTTCCACCAGCGTCCGGCATTAACCTTTTCACTCCCTCACCGTATCAACCCAAGCTATGGGTAAATAGCTCCACTGTCTTGTGGACATCTCGGGAGAGAGTAAGGCTAAGGGAGTTGACTCTGAAAAAAAACCCCAATGAAAGGCAAGGGGAAACCACCATCGTAGTTTTCCCCAGGAAAACCATGGACAAAAGAAAGAGGAAGAAGAAAGTTAACGACGTCACATCGGAAATAGCTGGCAGAATCGGCCTAGCCAAAACAGCATTCAAGAAGATGACAAGCATTCTTACCAACAAATGCCTATCAATTAACATCAGAAAGAGAGTCCTTGAATGTTATATAGAACCAATACTGTTGTACGGATGCGAGGCGTGGACAGTCAGCAAGCAAAGCCAGAACAAGATTGAGGCAGCCGAGATGGGGTTTCTCAGAAGAATGTTGAGAGTTCCATGGACAGCAAAGAAAACAAACGAGACAGTCTTGATGGAGGCAGACACAAGTAGATCACTCATAAGGAAGATTAGGAAAAGACAAGTAACATTTATAGGCCACATTATGAGGAAGAGGGATTTGGAGCACCTGGTCACAAGGGAAAGCTGGAGGGAAAGAGAGCACCAGGTAGACCCAGGGAGAGAATGCTGGACGGACTTAAAGGTGGCTGAGGATGAGGAGGATGGGGGAGATGCTAGGGGCAACGAGAGATAGAGATGGTTGGAAGTCCATGGTCGCCAACGCCATGCGGCAGGGCACCTGATGATGATGATGACCGTATCAACTCGTTTCCAGTATCAACTTCTACTCCTTCACTCTGTACCCCAACTTTCCAACACCCTCAGTCCTTTCACTCTCTCATTCTGTCCACCAGCTTTCAAGCTTTCACTGTTTTTCAGCGCTAACCCTTTAACTCATTCATCTTATCCACCAGCTCATCATCATGGTCAAGTGCCTTGCCACATGGCGTAGGCGATCACAGCCCTCGGTATGTATCTATCCCTTGTTGCTGCAAGCACATCCTCCCTCCACCCTATGTTTTCAGCCACTCAGCAAGGCCGTCTAATATGTTTTCCCTGGATCTACCTGGTGCTCTCTTTCCCTCCAGCTTTCCTGTTATGACCAGGTGCTCCAATTCCCCTTTCCTCATAAAATGACCTATAAATGTTGCCTGTCTTTTCCTAATCTTCCTTATTAATGATCTTCTTGTGTCTGTCTCCATCAAGACCGTCTCATTTGTTTCAATTTGTTGCAAAAAGGAAAATTTGACAATGTCAAAATGGAGATGGAAAGGCTTAATCTTACTATTTCAGGAGTAAGGGAGGTGAGATGGAAGGGGGCAGGCATGATAACATCAGGAGAGCATACAATATTATACTCTGGTGGAAACTCGTGAAACATGAAAAAGGAGTAGACATCATAATTGATGGGGACAAATCAAAAGCAGTTAGGGGATACTGGCCTGTGTCCGACAGAGTTTTGCTGAAAAAGAACGCGTATTCAACACAACAAGACAAGACAGGCGCAAATTTTCGGCCAACCGGCCTTTGTCAAGTGCGAATGCACGATCACAAACAGACACCAAACAACAGATAATAAGAAAAAGACTAAAACTTCCCTGCCCGAAAATTTGCGCCTGTCTTGTCTTGTTGTGTTGAATACGCGTTCATTTTCGGTTTTCTTGTTCTTCTGGTTCCTGTTTGCTTGGACGCGGGCAGTCGCACTTGTTTTGGATCCGAGTTTTGCTGGTTAAATTGGATGGCAAGCCATTTGATATCCACCAGCTACCTGTATCAATCCTCTGAACCCCTCACCCTATACACCAGCTTGCGCTAACTTCCTGCATTAATCATTTCATCAACTCACCCTATTCACCAGCTTTATGTATCAATGCTTTCATCCCCTCACATTCTCCACCAGTTTTCTGTTCTCATCTTTTCGTTTCCTAATCCTATCTACCAGCTTTCATCTCCCTGTCCACCAGCTTTGTGTATTAATGCTTTCAGCCTTTTACCCTATCCACCAGCTTTATGTATTAATGCTTTCAGCAGTTTACCCTATCCACCAGCTTTGTGTATTAATGCTTTCTACCTTTTACCCTATCCACCAGCTTTGTGTATGATGCTTTCTTACCTTTTACCATATCTACCAGCTTTGTGTATGATGCTTTCTTACCTTTTACCCTATCTACCAGCTTTGTGTATTAATGCTTTCTACCTATTACCCTATCCACCAGCTTTGTGTATTAATGCTTTCTACCTTTTACCCTATCTACCAGCTTTGTGTATGATGCTTTCTTACCTTTTACCCTATCTACCAGCTTTGTGTATTAATGCTTTCTTATTTTTTACCCTATCTACCAGCTTTGTGTATGATGCTTTCTTACCTTTTACCCTATCTACCAGCTTTGTGTATGATGCTTTCGTACCTTTTACCCTATCTACCAGCTTTGTATATTAATGCTTTCTTACCTTTTACCATATCCACCAGCTTTGTGTATTAATGCTTTCTTACCTTTTACCCTATCCACCAGCTTTGTGTATTAATGCTTTCAACCTTTTAACCCTATCCACCAGCTTTGTGTATTAATGCTTTCGACCTTTTACCCTGTATACACCAGCTTTGTGTATTGATGCTTTCAGCCTTTTACCCTGTATACCAGCTTTGTGTTTGGATGCTTTCTTACCTTTTACCCTATCTACCAGCTTTGTGTATTAATGCTTTCAACCTTTTACCCTATCCACTAGCTTTGTGTATTAATGCTTTCAGCCTTTTATCCTATCCACCAGCTTTGTGTATTAATGCTTTCAACATTTTACCCTATCCACCAGCTTTGTGTATTAATGTTTCATCCTTTTACCCTATCCACCAGCTTTGTGTATTAATGCTTTCGACCTTTTACCCTGTCCACTAGTTTTGTGTATTAATACTTTAAATCTTTTACCCTGTCCACCAGCTTTGTGTATTAATGCTTTCAGCCTTTTACCCTATCTAACAGCTTTGTGTATTAATGCTTTCATCCTTTTACCCTATCCACCAGCTTTGTGTATTAATGCTTTCAGCCTTTTACCCTATCTACCAGCTTTGTGTATTAATACTTTCAACAGTTTACCCTGTCCACCAGCTTTGTGTATTGATGCTTTCAACCTTTTACCCTGTCCACCAGCTTTGTGTATTGATGCTTTCAACCTTTTACTCTATCCACCAGCTTTGTGTATTAATGCTTTCAACCTTTTACCCTATCCACCAGCTTTGTGCATTAATGCTTTCATCCTTTTACCCTATCCACCAGCTTTGTGTATTGATGCTTTCAACCTTTTACTCTATCCACCAGCTTTGTGTATTGATGCTTTCAACCTTTTACTCTATACACCAGCTTTGTGTATTGATGCTTTCAACCTTTTACTCTATCCACCAGCTTTGTGTATTGATGCTTTCAACCTTTTACTCTATCCACCAGCTTTGTGTATTGATGCTTTCAAACTTTTACTCTATCCACCAGCTTTGTGTATTGATGCTTTCAACCTTTTACTCTATCCACCAGCTTTGTGTATTGATGCTTTCAACCTTTTACCCTATCCACCAGCTTTGTGCATTAATGCTTTCAACCTTTTACTCTATCCACCAGCTTTGTGTATTGATGCTTTCAACCTTTTACTCTATCCACCAGCTTTGTGTAATGATGCTTTCAACCTTTTACTCTATCCACCAGCTTTGTGTAATAATGCTTTCAACCTTTTACTCTATCCACCAGCTTTGTGTAATAATGCTTTCAACCTTTTACTCTATCCACCAGCTTTGTGTAATAATGCTTTCAACCTTTTACCTATCCACCAGCTTTGTGTATTGATGCTTTCAACCTTTTACCCTGTCCACCAGCTTTGTGTAATGATGCTTTCAACCTTTTACTCTATCCACCAGCTTTGTGTAATAATGCTTTCAACCTTTTACTCTATCCACCAGCTTTGTGTAATAATGCTTTCAACCTTTTACTCTATCCACCAGCTTTGTGTAATAATGCTTTCAACCTTTTACCCTATCCACCAGCTTTGTGTATTGATGCTTTCAACCTTTTACTCTATCCGCCAGCTTTGTGTATTGATGCTTTCAACCTTTTACTCTATCCGCCAGCTTTGTGTATTGATGCTTTCAACCTTTTACTCTATCCACCAGCTTTGTGTATTGATGCTTTCAACCTTTTACTCTATCCACCAGCTTTGTGTATTGATGCTTTCAACCTTTTACTCTATCCACCAGCTTTGTGTATTGATGCTTTCAACCTTTTACTCTATCCACCAGCTTTGTGTATTGATGCTTTCAACCTTTTACTCTACCCACCAGCTTTGTGTATTGATGCTTTCAACCTTTTACTCTACCCACCAGCTTTGTGTATTGATGCTTTCAACCTTTTACTCTACCCACCAGCTTTGTGTATTGATGCTTTCAACCTTTTACTCTATCCACCAGCTTTGTGTATTGATGCTTTCAACCTTTTACTCTATCCACCAGCTTTGTGTATTGATGCTTTCAACCTTTTACTCTATCCACCAGCTTTGTGTATTGATGCTTTCAAACTTTTACTCTATCCACCAGCTTTGTGTATTGATGCTTTCAAACTTTTACTCTATCCACCAGCTTTGTGTATTGATGCTTTCAAACTTTTACTCTATCCACCAGCTTTGTGTATTGATGCTTTCAACCTTTTACTCTATCCACCAGCTTTGTGTATTGATGCTTTCAACCTTTTACTCTATCCACCAGCTTCCTGCGTTAATCTTTTCATTCCCTCATCCTGTCCACCAGCTTTCACCAGCATTAATTCTTTCATTCCTTCTCCCTATCCACCAGCTGTATTAATCTTTTCATTCTGTATTAATCTTTTCATTCCCTCACCCTATGTACCAGCTTCCACTACCTTTAACTCTTTCACTCTTTCTCCCTATCCACCAGCTTT
>CM060306.1:102399616-102409616 GCA_030674185.1 Monoplex corrugatus | reverse complement strand
AAAATGATCAAACCTACATGTAAATAACCTTTTTCTCTTGATGACAGCCTGCAGGCTTCTGGAAAACAAAGGTACCATTGTAAGTCTACGTACTGGCGCTAGAAAACACTCCTGCCTGTTGATTGATTTCCTGAATCGTTAGACACATGTGGGGGGTATATGCTGCTGTTGTGAAACCATTGTTTTTTTGTCGTTTTGGAGCACATCTGTCTTGTGGTAATGCGGAAGGGAGTTTTTTTGCAGTTACGGAAAACCACATTGTCTTACTTTGTTGTTGGTATTATTGAAGATTTGTCACCTTTGTTTTTATGTTATACATACATGTGTGTAAAGGATTTAGCAAGGGAAACTGTCACTATAGCTTAACAATTACACTTTGTTTGGATGTTGGTTTCTACTTTGTTTTACTCTTTTGTTTATTTTATTTATTCGTATAATTGTTAGTTTGTTAGTTTGTTTGTTTGTTTGTTTGCTTGCTTGCTTGCTTGCTTGCTTACTTGCTTGCTCGCTTGCTTGCTTGCCTGGTTGTTTTGGGGGGTCAGGTATTTCCCAGTGCAGGCAGATGAAAAACATGTTTTTCCGCTCTTGTAAAAACGTCTGACGGAATCTTTCGTTTCTTTGTATCTTTGTTCTATCATTTGTCGTTTGTTTTTAAACTTTTGTTAGATGGACATATGTAGGGCAACGATTAGGCATTAGATAGACAAAGACAGAACACGCATTACTCTCTCTCTCTCTCTCTCTCTCCTCTCTCCTCCTCCTCCTCCTCTCTTCTTCCTCCTCCTCTCCTCCCCTCCCCCGTCTCTCTCTGTACTTTAGATGCCTCAGTGTTCAAGGACAGTGATTTGACACAATTAATATTTCGTGGGTCAGTCAACAAGATGTTTTCAGATTGCCCAAAAAACTTCCAAAACACATAAATGAATAACAGAACAGGTATCCCTACGTTAAGCATAATAAATACCAAAGAATAAAAGAAAAAGGAAAAGAAAAAAAAATCCTCGCCATCACTCAAAAACTGACAAAGGAAAAAAAATAGATAAGCGAAGAAAGAACTAACAACCATATCTATGATCAAAGGGAAGAAGAAAAGAGTAGAACTGTCATGCCATTATAACAATCTCCCTTTTTTTAGATTGTTACAGGAAATCCATATTTGGTAGCTCTTAAGGTCACTGTGACTTTGAAAACGTCTCTGAAAAAGGGGCTGTTCTCACACCTCCCTCAAAAAGTACTGATTTTAGGCATTTTCTTCAGTCCAAGTGACCATGACCTTGGCGCCAAGACTTCCAAACTTACGTATTTGCGACGCTTCAATAATCTAGACTTTGATCCAGATTCGATGAAGGTCTCTCCAGAAGAAGAAGAAGAAGAAAAAAAAGACTGGCAAGATCTTGCCAACACATTTCTGTCACAGCCATTCAGACGCCCATCTCTCTCTGGCGGAAAATTAGAAATTGAAAAATAATGTGAACAAGAAGAAAAAATGTTTTTAAAAAATGGTGTATAGTGTTTAGTATTTCACAACAGTGACCTCAGGGCGCTTTGCAATAACCAGACAAAAAGAAACACAACGTGTCATAGAATACGGACAGTAATAATGATATAATAAATCACATTTATATAGCGCTATTCTCCCACACTTAGGTAAGGATCTCACTGCGCTTTACGTGTACATTAATTAGTTCACACACACACACACACACACACACACACACAACACACACACACACACAACACACACACACACACACACACACACACACACACACACACACACCCACACACACACACAACACAACACAGATACAAACAAACAAACACACCACCACACCACACACACGCGCGTTATCAGAACGTAGACGAATAGCAAAGACTAAAATCTCTCTCTCTCTCTCCTCTCTCTCTCTCTCTCTCTCTCTCTCCACACACACACACACAACACACACACACACACACACACACACACACACACACACACACACACACCACACTCAAGCACATATACTCAAACACACAATTTCATGTCGATGCAAAATAATCTCTTTTTCACAGAAAAATAAAGGAGAGCAAAAACAGAAAACAGAGAGAAAATATAGAAAGAGTGAGTGGGGGAGAGAGAGAGAGAGACAGACAGACAGACAGACAGACAGATAGAGACAGACAGACAGACAGAGACAGATAGAGACACAGCAGACATACCTTAGTCCCAGTCTCTGCATCCCCCGTCCCAATATTCCGTCTACACAGCCGACGCTGTAAACGACGGAGTGAGGTTCGAACCTTACTCCGTAAAATACGGTGTACACGTAGATCAGAGACCACCCTAGGCCCGTGGTGGGATAGGTATATCAAAGTGGTACACCGACAACAGTGACCAATCTCCACCTCTTTCTCCGTCTTTTTGTCATCGGATCATGTCTGTAGAAGCGTACAGCTCATTTTGAAGTCTTTTGAGAACAGAAAGTAAGAGTCTTACGTGTTTGTTTTCATTGATGTTAACAGTTTACACAATTCAATTCAGTGTTTCGAATGAAAAAAATTATTCAAATGAATTCACACCCTTAAGATCTTCGTTAAAGGCACACACACACACACAAAAAAAAACTTTTAAAAAAAACATATATTTTGATGTATCACAATTTGTTTAGAAATGGAATCTGTCGCCAACATGGGTAAGTCTGTATTGTACAGAATTTTGACAGTTACAAGTGATTCTTGTTTTGTTCAGTCCTTTACATATTGATAAAACAAAAGTTGGAATGTGCTGATTCACAAATAAAACATGTGTTAATCCAGCACACTGGGGCACATCAAAGTCTACAATATTCGTCTCTATTCCTGCCCAACACTTTTACAATTCGTTTTCGTTGTCTCGAGACAGCAAACAGATGAAGTCCCGATATTTCTTCTTCACCACAGCCACAGAATTAAAGCCGACGAACAGCAAATCGTAGATGGGGTTTATTCTCTGACGGATATGTACACAGTCATGGAAACTCTTTAATTTAAAAAAAAAGTGTTTATAAAATTAAATTGTAACAAGCTAAGACTAATTATTTCTTTCAAGAGTTCTTGTAGGTTCACGTTGTAACAAGCTTCTCACAAAACGTTTTGAGTCGTAACAAGCTGGGAACCTTGATAAAAATGGATGTTGTTAGCACTACAACGCCTCTTAAAAGGTTGAAAGTCAAGGTTCAAAACAAGACGCGCCCGTCGCGCTTTTAAATTAACAGTCTCGAAGTGTCAGCCAGACAGATGTATATATAACAATCTGCCGCAAGCTGAGTATACACGTATTTTCACTCAATGACGAATAGCGTCCGCTGCCTACGATAGCTAGCCTCACATCCCATCGACTGACCCTCTTGGTGATCTAAGAACATGAAGCGCACACAACTCTACCCAGGATTCCCTTGTTTCCGGGCACTCAAATATCTCAAATTCAAGCAAAGAACAACTTGACCAATCCCTGCCACGGATTAAACGCCAAGCGGTACACACTGCGCCGCCACGCTTCACAGAAAACAATGGGGTAGAAAATATACCCCGCCTTCAAGGATGGACGCCAACAAGGCCAGATGCGAGAGAAAGGTGAAGGGAATTATTAGGGGTGGTTGTGGGTGGAGTGGGGTTATGAGACTATTGTCGGTTACATAGGGAGGTACAGGTCTCGCCACATTCCCTCCATACTTTCACATTCCTCTTGCCCTCCCAAGAAGCAAGAAGAAATCATCTGTACACACAGTGGCTAAATGGGTCACTTAACCCTTTGATTCCCTCATTCTATCCACCATCTTCAAAGACATGATATTTGATAGCAAAAGCGACACCTTAACCCTTTGACTCCCTCCCCCTATCCTCTAGCTTCCTGTGTGGTTAGCCAGGACAGCAAGACAAAAACGTAACCTCTAGACTCCATCACTTTATCCACTTCCTGCATTCATGCTTTCACTTCCTCCCTTTGTCCTCCTGCTTCCCTTAGGATGAGGGATTGAAAAGGGTTAAGTTTGTGCAGCTGGCGGATAGGGTGAGCGAACCATAGGGTTAACACTGCAACTAGCTCCCTGAACTCCTAGTACAACAATTATAATTCCTAGTAAGGTTGGGCTCACCACGCTTTCTATAGTCATAGTTGTCGTCATTATTTCTCGTTTCCGAGATTCAGCGCCTCTAGTTCCATTCTAGCCCATTGGGTAGAAACATCAAGGCATGTCCCCCTATACACCCAACCTTCTACAACTTACTTCGTTTTCGACTCTAGCCAATTACGTAAACTGTTTTTCTTTCTGTCTCTCTTCGCCTGTGCTTGTTGATAGGTTGATCGATTGGTTGGTTAGTCGGTTGGTTTTGGTTGGTTGATTGGTTGGTTTTGGTTGGTTGGTTGGTTGATTGGTTGGTTGGTTGGTTGGTTGGTTTTGGCTGGTTGGTTGGTTGGTTGGTTTTAGTTGGTTGATTGGTTTTGGTTGGCTGGTTGGTTGGTTGATTGGTTGGTTGGTTGGTTGGTTGGTTTTAGTTGGTTGATTGGTTGGTTGGTTTTAGTTGGTTGATTGGTTGGTTGGTTTTAGTTGGTTGATTGGTTGGTTGGTTTTAGTTGGTTGATTGGTTTTGGTTGGCTGGTTGGTTGGTTTTAGTTGGTTGATTGGTTGATTGGTTGGTTGGTTGGTTTTAGTTGGTTGATTGGTTGGTTGGTTTTAGTTGGTTGATTGGTTGGTTGGTTTTAGTTGGTTGATTGGTTGGTTGGTTTTAGTTGGTTGATTGGTTTTGGTTGGCTGGTTGGTTGGTTTTGGCTGGTTGATTGGTTGGTTGGTTTTAG
This sequence comes from Monoplex corrugatus, assembly GCA_030674185.1. Taxonomy (NCBI): domain Eukaryota; kingdom Metazoa; phylum Mollusca; class Gastropoda; order Littorinimorpha; family Ranellidae; genus Monoplex; species Monoplex corrugatus. The sequence continues at coordinate 102,404,800 of CM060306.1, read as the reverse complement.
TTGGTTGATTGGTTTTGGTTGGCTGGTTGGTTGGTTGGTTGGTTGGTTTTAGTTGGTTGATTGGTTTTGGTTGGCTGGTTGGTTGGTTGGTTGGTTGGTTTTAGTTGGTTGATTGGTTTTGGTTGGCTGGTTGGTTGGTTTTGGCTGGTTGATTGGTTGGTTGGTTTTAGTTGGTTGATTGGTTTTGGTTGGCTGGTTGGTTGGTTGGTTGGTTGGTTTTAGTTGGTTGATTGGTTTTGGTTGGCTGGTTGGTTGGTTGGTTGGTTGGTTTTAGTTGGTTGATTGGTTTTGGTTGGCTGGTTGGTTGGTTTTGGCTGGTTGATTGGTTGGTTGGTTTTAGTTGGTTGATTGGTTTTGGTTGGTTGATTGGTTTTGGTTGGTTGGCTGGTTGGTTGGTTTTGGCTGGTTGATTGGTTTTGGCTGGTTGATTGGTTTTGGTTGGTTGATTGGTTGGTTGGTTTTGGCTGGTTGATTGGTTGGTTGGTTTTGGCTGGTTGATTGGTTGGTTGGTTTTGGCTGGTTGATTGGTTGGTTGGTTTTAGTTGGTTGATTGGTTTTGGTTGGCTGGTTGGTTGGTTGGTTGGTTGGTTTTAGTTGGTTGATTGGTTTTGGTTGGCTGGTTGGTTGGTTTTGGCTGGTTGATTGGTTTTGGTTGGCTGGTTGGTTGGTTGGTTGGTTGGTTTTAGTTGGTTGATTGGTTTTGGTTGGTTGGTTGGTTGGTTTTGGCTGGTTGATTGGTTTTGGTTGGCTGGTTGGTTGGTTGGTTTTAGTTGGTTGATTGGTTTTGGTTGGCTGGTTGGTTGGTTTTGGTTGGTTGGTTGGTTGGTTGGTTTTAGTTGGTTGATTGGTTTTGGTTGGCTGGTTGGTTGGTTTTGGTTGGTTGGTTGGTTGGTTGGTTTTAGTTGGTTGATTGGTTTTGGTTGGCTGGTTGGTTGGTTTTGGCTGGTTGATTGGTTGGTTGGTTTTAGTTGGTTGATTGGTTTTGGTTGGTTGATTGGTTTTGGTTGGTTGGTTGGTTTTGGCTGGTTGATTGGTTTTGGCTGGTTGATTGGTTGGTTGGTTTTAGTTGGTTGATTGGTTTTGGTTGGCTGGTTGGTTGGTTGGTTGGTTGGTTTTAGTTGGTTGATTGGTTTTGGTTGGCTGGTTGGTTGGTTTTGGTTGGCTGGTTGGTTGGTTTTGGTTGGCTGGTTGGTTGGTTGATTGGTTTTGGTTGGCTGGTTGGTTGGTTTTGGTTGGCTGGTTGGTTGGTTTTGGCTGGTTGATTGGTTGGTTGGTTTTAGTTGGTTGATTGGTTTTGGTTGGTTGATTGGTTTTGGTTGGTTGGTTGGTTTTGGCTGGTTGATTGGTTGGTTGGTTTTAGTTGGTTGATTGGTTTTGGTTGGTTGATTGGTTTTGGTTGGTTGATTGGTTTTGGCTGGTTGATTGGTTTTGGCTGGTTGATTGGTTGGTTGGTTTTAGTTGGTTGATTGGTTTTGGTTGGCTGGTTGGTTGGTTGGTTGGTTGGTTTTAGTTGGTTGATTGGTTTTGGTTGGTTGGCTGGTTGGTTGGTTTTGGCTGGTTGGCTGGTTGGTTGGTTTTGGCTGGTTGATTGGTTTTGGCTGGTTGATTGGTTGGTTGGTTTTAGTTGGTTGATTGGTTTTGGTTGGTTGGCTGGTTGGTTGGTTTTGGCTGGTTGGCTGGTTGGTTGGTTTTGGTTGGTTGGCTGGTTGGTTGGTTTTGGCTGGTTGATTGGTTTTGGCTGGTTGATTGGTTGGTTGGTTTTAGTTGGTTGATTGGTTTTGGTTGGCTGGTTGGTTGGTTGGTTGGTTGGTTTTAATTGGTTTTTGGTTGGCTGGTTGGTTGGTTGGTTGGTTGGTTTTAGTTGGTTGATTGGTTTTGGTTGGCTGGTTGGTTGGTTTTGGCTGGTTGATTGGTTTTGGTTGGCTGGTTGGTTGTTGGTTGGTTGTTGGTTGGTTTTAGTTGGTTGATTGGTTTTGGTTGGTTGGTTGGTTGGTTTTGGCTGGTTGATTGGTTTTGGTTGGCTGGTTGGTTGGTTGGTTGGTTGGTTGGTTTTGGTTGGTTGGTTGGTTGGTTTTGGCTGGTTGATTGGTTTTGGTTGGCTGGTTGGTTGGTTGGTTGATTGGTTTTGGTTGGTTGGTTGGTTGGTTTTGGCTGGTTGATTGGTTTTGGTTGGCTGGTTGGTTGGTTGGTTGATTGGTTTTGGTTGGTTGGTTGGTTGGTTTTGGCTGGTTGATTGGTTTTGGTTGGCTGGTTGGTTGTTTTGGCTGGTTGATTGGTTTTGGCTGGTTGATTGGTTTTGGCTGGTTGATTGGTTGGTTGGTTTTGGCTGGTTGATTGGTTTTGGCTGGTTGATTGGTTGGTTGGTTTTGGCTGGTTGATTGGTTTTGGCTGGTTGATTGGTTGGTTGGTTTTAGTTGGTTGATTGGTTTTGGCTGGTTGATTGGTTTTGGCTGGTTGATTGGTTGGTTGGTTTTGGCTGTTTGATTGGTTTTGGCTGGTTGATTGGTTGATTGGTTTTGGTTGGCTGGTTGGTTGGTTGGTTGGTTGGTTTTAGTTGGTTGATTGGTTTTAGTTGGTTGATTGGTTTTGGCTGGTGGATTGGTTTTGGCTGGTTGATTGGTTTTGGCTGGTTGATTGGTTGGTTGGTTTTAGTTGGTTGATTGGTTTTGGTTGGCTGGTTGGTTGTTGGTTGGTTGGTTTTAGTTGTATTGGTTTGGTTGGCTGGTTCGTTTTTTTGCGCTGGTGAATTGGTTGTTGCTGTTGTTGATTGTTGTTTTGTTTAGTTGTAATGTTTTTGTTTTGGTTGTTGGTTGGTTGGTTGGTTTAGTTGGTTGATGTGGTTGGTTGGCTAGTTGGTTGGTTTTGGCTTGGTTGATTGGTTTAGTTGGTTGTGTTTAGTTGGTTGTTGGTTTTGGTTGGTTGGTTGGTTGGTTAGTTGGTTGTTGGTTGGTTTTTGATGGGCGCGGTAGTAAAAAAAGAAAATGCAGACTTCAAATTGGTTCGATCCTCATTAATACCTCTGCAAATACTCAACAATTTAGAATCTGAAAGTCCATGCTCGGCACAAACAGGAATCTGAGGTCGCACAGACTTCACGAATCTCACACCAAGCCTTACATATAGACCATAAAGCAAGTGCCGTGATGTCTGAATGCACGAGTCCACTGCCAGGGTGTACTGTGCCATTCTTGAGCAAACGTTCATTCCAATTTACCATTTTGTCCATTGGCATAGTGCTCAAACTGTTGGTCCCTAATTTAGCGTTGTCCTAAAAGAGACAGTCTTATCTGTGATAGATGTTTCCGCGTGTGTCTCTTTGCTTTGCAGTATTGGTGAAATATAAATTTCAAGACCGCAAGCACTCCTTTTAGCAGGACTCAATTTAGCACTAAAAGTAAATGAAACATTTTTGAATCGCCTGTTGATTTCTACCGTATACCCTACCCCCTACCCCTGTCGCTAATAATTTAATTTCTAAAGTGCCAACTGTACTGTCAACCATTTATGCAATGTGTGTACGAGTCACTGTAGGATCAGGGCCACAGACGTTGACAAGCGTGGTAAGCACTGTAGAGCTACTCCCATAGCTGAAATGTCACTTTACAGGACAAAAGAGATAGTCTGGAGGATAAGACAGACTTTCAATCTGAAGGTCCTGCGTTCGATCCGCAAAGACACTTCCGCCTGGTGAATAAGGAGTGGAGATATTTTCCCGATCTCCCAGCTACAGGTTAACATATTTACAGTAAAGATCTACCAGTGCTCAAATCATTTTCGTGTGTATACGAATGCAGAATATCAGAAATGCACGTCAGAGATCCTGTAACCCATGTCAATGGCTGGCTTGTGGGAACATGACAATCCTGGCGTGAAGTTCTTCCAAAGATACTGTGCAATAACACAGGCGACTTTGGTCAGCTTGTTGAACATCCTGACTTCTCAGTGCTCCGATAAAAGTTTGATTATGTGTAATGTCCAGTGAGTCCGAATGAGTCTAGAGAATAGCGCTATACAAGAATGAAGATAAAACTAACAGATCCTTTGGGTGACAGTACTCGCGCACATTTTGCACCAAACAATAAAATTACATTTCAGATTAATTAGCACATTATTGTTACATTCCTCTTTGTTTATTCTGATTCTTCTCGGATGTGTGTAAGAACATTGCTTTTTGTCCACATTGCGCAGGCAGTATGTTGCGGTGGCGCAGTCTGCATACTCCATCTTTGTTGGGTGTGGATACCAGATGTTTTCATGTCTTCATAAGCCACCGGACGATGATATGTCTTACAGAATCTTTAACATCCATATGTGATGTTCTGAGTGCGTATACACACGACGGTAGCTTAGGTACCAAAATATGTGCACACATATTGACCTGGTAGATCGGAAAAAAAAGTCTCCACCCTTTACTCACCAGGCAGGAGGCACCCAGACAGCATCGAACCCAGACCTAACGATAGGAAGACCGACGTCTTACCCACTTCACTATCACGCCCGACAATGGCACAACACAACAAAATATGAACAGGCCACTATTTTGTGTCCTGGGCTAGAATGGAACTAGAGGCGCTGAATCTTGACAACACATCTTCATCAACACCATCCACCAATCCTCAAAACGTAAGGACAAGTGTCTGCTTAGGGACCCCGCGAAACCTGCTGACTCTCTAAATGTGTTAAACGACTTGCGACACTAGGACACGTGCCATTTCCACACAGATGATTCTTGACAATGATGAAGTATGTGACAAATGTGATGGACGTTACGCCATCGCTAATGCATTCCTCCCCTCAAACACTTCTCTGACCTCCACTCGCTGTCCCCCGCCCCGCCTGTTGGGGTTAGTGCTTACTTTACTATGGCTGTACAACACTATTTTATTCTAACAGGAAACCTCACACGGGCGTAAGTATCACGGACATGTTTGAGGTGTGTGCCTCGCCTCCATTTCTGATCTGTTCTGGAATTGTATCGCTTACGCAATTGGTAATGGGATAGAAGGCGTATAGATAGGGCCACCTTGATAAATTTGATCTGACGTAAAATCTATGCTTCTGTTTGCAATTATTTGATGATGATGATGATGATGATGATGATGATGATGATGATGATGATGATGATGATGATGATGATGATGATGATGATGATGATTGATGATGATGATGATGATGACGATGATG
>CM060306.1:102374616-102384616 GCA_030674185.1 Monoplex corrugatus | reverse complement strand
CGTCTGCCAAACTGACACCTCGTCCACAGATATAAGTAGTAACATAGATTGGCACACAGTAAACCCAAAAACAACAATACCAATATAATAACAATAACAACAATGATAATAATAATAATGATATAATAATAATAATAATAATAATAATAATAATAATAATAGATGATGATGATGATGATTGATGATGATGATGATGATGATGATGATGATGATGATGATGATGATGATGATGATAAAATAATAATACCAATAATAAAAAATAATAAATGACAACAATAGTGATAATGATAATGAAAACAGCGGGAAGATTAATGTTAAAGAAGAAGAAGAAGGCGAAGATAAAGAAGAAGAAGAAGAGGAATCCCACTAGATGGTGCAAACAACACATCACGTCACAGAGGGCGACACAGTTAGTTGTGGTCTCGCTGTCCGTGTCAGTGGACGATCGTGTCACAGAGTGCGACATAGCTCGTTATTTCTCTATTCGTATCAATGAGAAACCATATTACAGAGTGCGACACAGCTGGTTGCCTGTCTCCCTATCCTGGGTGATCATATCACTGAGTGTGACAGAGCTAGTTGCCAGTCTCTTTATCCCGGGTGATCATATCACAGACTGTGACAGAGCGAGTTGCCTGTCTCCCTAATCTCTGCGATCATATCACACTCTGTGACAGAGCGAGTTGCCTGTCTCCCTAATCTCTGCGATCATATCACACTCTGTGACAGAGCGAGTTGCCTGTCTCCTAATCTCTGCGATCATATCACACTCTGTGACAGAGCGAGTTGCCTGTCTCTTTGTCCCAGGTGATCAAGACTGTGACAGAGCTTGTTGCCAGTCTCTTTGTCCCAGGTGATCAAGACTGTGACAGAGCTAGTTGCCTGTCTCTTTGTCCCAGGTGATCAAGACTGTGACAGAGCGAGTTGCCAGTCTCTTGTCCCAGGTGATCAAGAGTGTGACAGAGCTAGTTGCCAGTCTCTTTATCCCGAGTGATCAAGGGTGTGACAGAGCTAGTTGCCTGTCTCTTTATCCCGAGTGATCAAGGGTGTGGCAGAGCTAGTTGCCTGTCTCTTTGTCCCAGGTGATCAAGACTGTGACAGAGCGAGTTGCCTGTCTCTTTGTCCCAGGTGATCAAGACTGTGACAGAGCGAGTTGCCTGTCTCTTTGTCCCAGGTGATCAAGACTGTGACAAAGCGAGTTGCCTGTCTCTTTGTCCCAGGTGATCAAGACTGTGACAAAGCGAGTTGCCTGTCTCTTTATTCCGAGTGATCCAGAGTGTGAGAGATTAACGGACTGTCTCTTTACAACGAGAGATCAAGGGTGTGACAGAGCTAGTTGTCTGTCTCTCTATCCCGGGTGATGAAGGGTATGACAGAGCTAGCTGACTGTCTCTCTATCCCGAGTGATCAAGGGTGTGACAGAGCTAGCTGACTGTCTCTTTGGCCCAGGTGATCAAGGTGTGACAGAGCTAGTTGACTGTCTCTCTATCCCGGGTGATCAAGGGTGTGACAGAGCTAGTTGCCTGTCTCTTTATCCCGAGTGATCAAGAGTGTGACAGAGCTAGTTGCCTGTCTCTTTATCCCGAGTGATCAAGAGTGTGACAGAGCTAGTTGCCTGTCTCTTTATCCCGAGTGATCAAGAGTGTGACAGAGCTAGTTGCCTGTCTCTTTATCCCGAGTGATCAAGAGTGTGACAGAGCTAGTTGCCTGTCTCTTTATCCCGAGTGATCAAGAGTGTGACAGAGCTAGTTGCCTGTCTCTTTATCCCGAGTGATCAAGAGTGTGACAGAGCTAGTTGCCTGTCTCTTTATCCGAGTGATCAAGAGTGTGACAGAGCTAGCTGACTGTCTCTTTATCCCGAGTGATCAAGAGTGTGACAGAGCGAGTTGCCTGTCTCTTTATCCCGAGTGATCAAGAGTGTGACAGAGCTAGTTGCCTGTCTCTTTATCCCGAGTGATCAAGGATGTGACAGAGCTAGCTGACTGTCTCTTTACAACGAGAGATCAAGGGTGTGACAGAAATAGTTAACTGTCTCTCTATTCGCGCCGATCATATCGCAGTGTGACAGAGCTAGTTGCCTGTTCCCTATCCCAGGCCATCATATCACAGTGTGACGTAGCTAGTTGCCTGTTTCCCTATCCCAGACCATCATATCACAGTGTGACAGAGCTAGTTGTCTGTCTCCCTATCCCAGGCCATCATATCACAGTGTGACAGAGCTAGTTGTCTGTCTCCCTATCCCTGGCCATCATATCACACAGTGTGACAGAGCTACTTGCCTGTTTCCCTATCCCAGGCAATCATATCACAGAGTGTGACAGAGCTAGTTGCCTGTTTCTCTATCCCAGGCCATCATATCACAGTGTGACAGAGCTAGTTGCCTGTTTCCCTATCCCAGGCCATCATATCACAGAGTGTGACATAGCTACTTGCCTGTCTCCCTATCCCAGGCCATCATATCACAGAGTGACACAGAGCTGGTTGCCTGTCTCCCTATACCAGGCCATCATATCACAGTGTGACAGAGCTAGTTGACTGTCTCCCTATACCAGGCTATCATATCACACATTTGTGACAGAGCTAGTTGATTATCTCCTATACCAGGCCATCATATCACAGTGTGACAGAGCTAGTTGACTGTCTCCCTATCCCAGGCCATCATATCACAGTGTGACAGAGCTAGTTGACTGTCTCCTATACCGGCCATCATATCACAGAATGTGACAGAGCTACTTGCCTGTCACCCTATCCCAGGCTATCATATCACAGTGTGTGACATAGCTACTTGCCTGTCTCCCTATCCCAAGCGATCATATCACACATGTGACAGAGCTAGTTGACTGTCTCCTATACCTGGCCATCATATCACAGAATGTGACAGAGCTAGTTGCCTGTCTCCTATTCCAGGTCATCATATCACAGTGTGACAGAGCTAGTTGACTGTCTCCCTATCCCTGGCCATCATATCACAGTGTGACAGAGCTAGTTGACTGTCTCCTATACCTGGCCATCATATCACAGAATGTGACAGAGCTAGTTGCCTGTCTCCCTATCCCTGGCCATCATATCACAGTGTGACAGAGCTAGTTGACTGTCTCCTATACCTGGCCATCATATCACAGAATGTGACAGAGCTAGTTGACTGTCTCCTATACCTGGCCATCATAGCACAGTGTGACAGAGCTAGTTGCCTGTCTCCTATCCAGGCCATCATATCACAGAATGTGACAGAGCTAGTTGACTGTCTCCTTACCTGGCCATCATATCACAGAGTGTGACAGAGCTAGTTGACTGTCTCCTATACCTGGCCATCATATCACAGTGTGACAGAGCTAGTTGCCTGTCTCCCTATCCCTGGCCATCATATCACAGTGTGACAGTGCTAGTTGACTGTCTCCTATACCTGGCCATCATATCACAGAATGTGACAGAGCTAGTTGACTGTCTCCTATACCTGGCCATCATATCACAGAATGTGACAGAGCTAGTTGCCTGTCTCCCTATCCCTGGCCATCATATCACAGTGTGACAGAGCTAGTTGACTGTCTCCTATCCCAAGCGATCATATCACAGAGCGCGACACTGTTTGTTGCCTGGACTCACAGCTGATTGCCTATCTCTCCATCCGTGTCTGTGATACTGTCTCACCCGCAATATTCTCTCCTGACCTAAATCTTTCGGTGGGCCAACACAAGAAATGCTGTTAGCCTGGCAAGAAGACACTGTGGGAATAGAAACCCATTAAACTAAAAGTCAAAGCAAGCCATAGCTATTAAAGTCTTTTCTGTTTTCCACGTCGACTTAATAAGAATATAAAACGATTATTTCAGGATTACGTGAGTTACGCATGCTGAAGATCCCAGGGAATCAAAGGAGGTGTCTTTGGCAAAATTAATTCTGTACTAAACTCCGTTGTCACAGATGAACAGAAAAACACTTTTACCGAAAATAAAGGCTGGTGCCACAACATTATGACAAGATCTGGAGGAGAGCAACATGAGTGCATAATATGTAAATACATTTTGACCAAAAAAGAAAAAGAAAAGAAAAAGAAAATGACAACAAAAAAGAAAAAAAAAGAAAGAAAAGAAAACAAAGGTGAAAATAATGTGTGTGATGGTTTTTCTGAGGTGAGAAGATAGGACTAAAGGGCTGAGGGGGGGGGGGGGGGTTCTTGTTTGTTTGTTGCAGTTTTTCGGCAAAAGAAACAAAAGCGTTTATCTTTCTACTTTAATGAAGAGTATGACATTGAACGCATTATGTTTGCATTCCATCGTATAAATGATGATGATTATAGTATTCAGTTAGTTTCTCTATAGTGGCATGCAATGATTGTACTTACTGAATTGGTTTCGAGTCCTTGAACTGCTTGAAATGGGCCATGTGAATTTTTCACTTAACTTTGGACAGATCCATGTACAAAAGTGGCAAGAAATTATCACCGCTATTTCCCATTTATTCACAGCTAGCGTACACACACACACACACGCGCGCACGTCGCGCGTGCATACGCACGCACATATATAGAGAGAGGAGAGATAGGGGGGGGCGGAGGAGGGAGAGAGAGAGAGAGAGAGATACACGTACACACTCACTATGAGTAAATCTACATACACACTCACTATGAATAAATCTACACAATCCCCCTTTTCTTAAAGGAAGAATGAAAACTAATCTCCCTCCCAGAAAAAAAAAGTAATGGAGATGGGTAAAAAGAAAGGATAAAGGCGAGAAGAAGGACGGGGAGGGGGAGTAAAAGCGTCATCTTCTCAGATGGGTTGGTGTTGTGTAACCGTGTTTCATTTCACAAGAATGCAGACAACGCGACCTCACTAATCACTGAAGCATGCTGGAGACAAGGCCGTAGATAAAAAAACCAACAAAAAAACAAAACAAAAAACCCTGAATAGCTTGTTTACCAAGATACTTTTCTTAAAATGCATGTTGCCAAAACTCGAGGACTGATATTTGATACATGCGCAAGAATGAAATTTATTATTGGGCATGCCGTTTAGTTTTTACCTTCATTGTTTCAAGTCTTGTTTGAACTATTCGACAGTTAAGATTCGTTGTTGTTTGTTTTGTTTTTCCCGCACACATATTCAGACATACTACTCTGACTGTCAAGGCTGAATCTGTGAATCTCTAAAACAAAGTGAACAGAGAAAAAATATGAAGGAAACTAGTTTACATTTTTACTCTTGCTTGAAAAAATAATCGATTCCTCTTTTTTTCTTTTTACTTTTTTTCTTTCTTTTTCTTTTTTGGTGGGGGGGGGGTGTATGTTTGTTTGTTTGTTGTTTTGTTTTGTTTCGAATTGTTTTGTTTTTTCGTGAAGCGATTTTCACAATCGTGGTCCAAGAAAAAGGAATCTGGCATGATGTTTTGTTTGTTTCTGCATCGGCTGCCTTGACTAAGCCAATATCAAAAAGCTCACAAAGAAACAACAAATAGGACTGCCTGTTATATACACCTTTTCGTCTTGTACTTTCATCAGAAAATGATAATTCCACGAATTTTCATTAATTTATTTCGAAAAAGAAAAGCCTAAAGCAGACGTGATCTTCACTAGTTCCTGTAGCACAGTATTGTTACTGTCAATGTTGACATAAGTGATATGTGTGGAATGGGGGCGTACTTTTAGGTTCGTCGCAGGGTCTGTAACACAAGACAAATTGCATTTTATTTCCCTTTGCTGCTGCTGGTGTGAGTCAGTCGTGACACTGGTACCATCACTGATATACATGGACTTTGGATGTACGAAATCCGAGAGCCCAAATTTGGTAACATCTGCACCTATGTAGGTGGGTCTGGCTGGCAGATAGGTAGAGCTTTCGCTATTCGGTCTGACTGAACGAGTTCGAATCTCACTAGGTGGACGGATGGAGGGGGGGGGTTGTGGGCTTGGGTTCCAGTCCGTTCTGCTTTTGAGGGTCATGGATGATAAAGCAGCGAGAAAGAAGGAAGTGGCACCGCTCTCATAATACTGACCCCGCATATGGTTGAAGTCGATTCCTCTACCATACTCTGCTACAACCTCAGGGTTATGGGACCATTATCTTTAATGTTTTCTTAACTTTACACACGTGTGTGTGTGTGTGTGTGTGTGTGCCCATGTGTGTGTGTGTGTGTGTGTGTGTGTGTGTGTGTGTGTGTGTGTGTGTGTGTGTGCCCATGTGTGTGTGTGTGTGTGTGCCCGTGTGTGTGTGTGTGTGTGTGTGTGTGTGTGTGCGCGTGCGTGTGTGTGTGTGTGTGCCCGTGTGTGTGTGTGTGTGTGTGTGTGTGTGTGTGTGTATGTGTGTGTGTGCGCCCGTGTGTGTGTGTGTGCGCCCGTGTGTGTGTGTGTGTGTGTGTGTATGTTGTGTGTGTGTGTGTGTGTGTGTGTGTGTGTGTGTGTGTGTGTGTGTGTGTGTGTGTGTGTGTGTGTGTGTGCGTGTACGAGTATGTAAGTACGAGTGTGTGTATGTGTGAGCTTGCGCGCGCGCGTGTGTGTATGTATATTTAAGTACGAGTGTGCGTATGAGTGTGTGTGTGTGTGGTGTGTGTGTGTGTGTGTGTGTGTGTGTGTGTGTGTGTGTGTGTGTGTGTGTGTGTGTGTGTGTGTGTGTGTGTGCGTGTGCCTGCGTGTATGTGTGTGTGGATCAAAACGGATAAACAAAGATTTATCGGCTGTATTTGAATGATTGTATATTCTTAAATTCACGAATTGAATAAAATGCATTACGAAGGCGTTTTCATTTAGTGCATGAAACGAAACATACGCACATGCTGTCACCAGCTGAACAGATTTAATCCTTAAAGTGATGTGATGGGCCGTATGGTTTTTCGTTTCAAATTTTATGATCTTGTTTCTTCTTTAGGGCTTTGTTGTTGATGATGATGATGTTGAATTATTGTTTTATTTGTTTGTTTGTTTGTTTTGCTTTGTTTTTGTTTGTTTTGCTTTCTTTCTTTTTTTTGTACTTCTTTGTTTGATATTGTTATGTTTGACAAAGACCATTTGAATGAATTACTTCGCCTCTGTCTTGCTTCCTTCGTGAATAGTCGTTCCTGGTCGTTTCTTAAGTAATTTGTTTTCGTGTGTTTGTGAATCTCTTCTACTTATACTGAGGAAATCATGTTGACGGAAATGGCGAATTGCAGCAAACTGGATTGCTGGCGTGATTTTCAATCTCACCTTCATTTTGTAAAGAGCATGTGTGGACAAGTACCAGAAAAGGGAGACTATTCGTTTGGTATAAACATTTGCCTCCCCTGTTCTCTCCTTTTCTCACTTGTTTATATCCCAATGTCATCGAAATTATTCTTGGCAGTCCTGCTGATATCGAAACGTGGCCAATCTATTTCTTCCGTTTCAAGTTCCACTCCACCCTGTTACTGAAAACACCATGCATCTTCAAAGTTTTGCAAATAATCTGCTGGGTTTTGACAAGCGATTCTGAAATGACAAGTATTCTGCAACAGCATCTCAATTCAAACGCTTGGATTCTTTTCTCAAAGCCCGCTTTCGATCCAGTGAGATTTCAAGGCAAACAGAATGACAAACATAGCAAGTGTGTGTGTGTGTGTGTGTGTGTGTGTGTGTGTGTGTGTGTGTGTGTGTGTGTGTGTGTGTGTGTGTGTGTGTGTGTGTGTGTGTGTGTGTGTGTGTGTGTGTGTGTGTTGTGAGGCTTAATTTGGACATGAGCGGGATATTTCTGTCGCTCTGGATCGTCCTCAGTTTTGTCATGGGTGTTTTCGTTGGCTCAGACCTCAGCAAGATTTCTGATTTTAAAACGCTGACTGTTCTTCGCCTTGCTCCGTTTTTTTCTGTTGACGCCCTTTATGTTTACTCGCTTTATATTTTTTCCCACATTGCAAAAGGTTTTCTTCCCAGAGACAAGTTACAAATGTATATATATACAGAAGCCTGATAGATGCAGAGGAGAAACGCGTTATACATCCATACAGCATCATACACATTTCACAAGATTTGGTTAAGTTAATAAAACACCCATATCCCTCATCCCCCTCCCCCCGAAAACAGTACTAGAGATTTAGCATGTTCCAACTTTTCTTTTTAACACAAAGCATACCACACTCATTCCTGCATCCACTTATCCAACCCTCTCCTACGCCCCCCCCCCCCCCCCACACACACACATACAGACACACCGTCCCGTTCCTCTTTCGTTATAAATTTTGTCCTTTAGTGCACTGAACCAGCTACCGTTTATTTTATATCACTCAGTTGACATATTTCATACTTCATGTGACACAGGTTGATAAATTTAAATACCTGGGAACGATCATTTCATCAGACGGCAGATGCACATCAGATATAGCCGGCAGAATCGGCCAAGCCAAAACAGCATTCAAGAAGATGACAAGCATTCTTACCAACAAATGCCTATCAATTAACATCAGGAAGAGAGTCCTTGATTGTTATATAGAACCAATACTGTTGTACGGGTGTGAAGCGTGGACAGTCAACAAACAAAGCCAGAACAAGATTGAGGCAGCCGAGATGTGGTTTCTAAGAAGAATGTTGAGAGTTCCATGGACAGCAAAGAAAACAAACGAGACAGTCTTGATGGAGGCAGACACAAGTAGATCACTCATAAGGAAGATTAGGAAAAGACAAGCAACATTTATAGGCCATTTTATGAGGAAGGGGGATTTGGAGCACCTGGTCACAACGGGAAAGCTGGAGGGAAAGAGAGCACCAGGCAGACCAGGGAGAAAATGCTGGACGGACTTGCAGAGTGGCTGGGGACGAGGAGGGTGGGGGAGATGCTAGGGCAACGAGAGATAGAGACAGATGGAAGTCCATAATCGCCAACGCCATGCGGCAGGGCACCTGATGATGATGAATGTCTGTATTAATGAAAAACGAAGGCATAAGCGTATCTGATCTGGCGCTTCAGTAGCAAATCTAGATATCTGCCGATAGTTTGTAGCTAAACCAGTCATCATTCCAGGAATTTCATACTGCTTGTTTTTCGTAAAACTAAAAAGCGACGGAATGAGTCACACAAACACAAAAAAGGTATCCGCAATCTTTCTGATCCCAGTTAGGTGTATTTTGAACACACTGATGACAACTTCAACCACAGACAGTCTGAGTTTGCTTTAGCTCGAGTAATTATTCATATCATCATCATCATTATCATTTTCATCATTCTCATCACCATCACCATAATCTCTCTGTCTGTCTGTCTGTATGTCTGTATGTCTGTATGTCTGTCTGTCTGTCTGTCTCTGTCTCTCTGTCTGTCTCTATCTCTCTATCTCTCTCTCTCTCTCTCTCTTTCTCTCTCTCTCTCTCTCTCTCTCTCTCTCTCTCTCTCTCTCTCTCTCTCTCTCTCTCTCTTTGTGCCTCCGTCCCTATTGCCAGTCAACTTTTTTAACCCATTTCTGAGAAAGAGTTATCAAAGTGATATATATGTATAACAGTGCATTTGTGGAACAATAATTTTTTTCATTCATCCACTAAGAAAGGAAAACAGCAACTTGTAACCTCAAATCTATCGGACCAAATGGAACATTCTTACAGTTTAAAATACATTTAATATGTACTTAATTTCATAACAGACTTGATTCTAGTTCACAAAGAGTGCGTTTACAGGAGCATAAGAAGGGAATCTTTCCCCAGTGCGTGATGTATCAGTATCAGTAACAGAAGCGGATTTTTTTTTTGTATGCAATAGTAAATAAACAAAGCCCCAATACAAGCAAAAACAACGACACTGTCTTACCTGATTGAATAAAACAAGAAAAGAATGGAATTAAAGGAAATAGTACAAATAATTCTGAACTCCTTTGCAGATAACCTACTGGGAGAAATAGATGTCCTTTGGGACTGAATACTCACTTTCGAGCTTTATGGTAACTCCCGGAAAGAAAACCTATCCATGGGACTGCTGAAGTGTGGCTTTGTCTTTGTGAAAGAAACCACTGGTTTTCTTGTGTGCCAAGCTTGGACATCTGTTCTGATGTTTGTGAATCTTATCAGGAGACA
>CM060306.1:102352116-102369616 GCA_030674185.1 Monoplex corrugatus | reverse complement strand
TCTGAATCCTCTCTCTGTCTCTCTCTTCTGTCTGTCTGCTGTTGTCTATCTGTCTGTCTGTCTGCTTCTTCTCTCTCTCTCTCTCTTCTGTCTCTCTTCTCTCTCTCTCTCTCTCTTATATATATATATCTTTCTTTTTCTCTCTCTCTCTCTCTCTTTTCTTCTGTCTCCTGTCTGT
The DNA here is from genome assembly GCA_030674185.1 of Monoplex corrugatus. NCBI lineage: Eukaryota > Metazoa > Mollusca > Gastropoda > Littorinimorpha > Ranellidae > Monoplex > Monoplex corrugatus. Next base: position 102,369,438 of record CM060306.1, on the reverse strand, counting down.
CTGTCTGCTCTGTCTCCTGTCTCTCTCTCTCTTCTGTTCTATCGATCAGAATGTGTGTGCGTGGTATGCGTTGTGTGCCAATGTATGTGTGTGTATGTGTGGTGTGTGGCGTGTGATACGTGCGTCGTCGTGTTGTGTAAGAGTTTGTGTTAGTAGTTGTCTGTGATGTGTGTGTGTGTGTGTGTGTGTGTGTGTGTGTGTGTGGTGTGTGTGTGTGTGTGTGTGTGCATTGTGACTGGGGAGTTCTGAGTGTGATTGATTTCTTTGAAGTGCTAAATGATCGAACATATTTTAAAAGAATGTTAGTATATCAAATTTAAAATAATCTCAATTTTAGGAGAGCGGTCAACAGATATGTTCATTGTTTTTCTGTTGCTGCGGTGCTGCTGCGTTGTTTTGTGTGTTGTTGTGGTTGTGTGTTGTGCTGTGCAGCTGCTGTTTGTTGTTGTGTTATTTTGTTGTGTGCATGCGGGCCTGTTTGTTTTTGTTGTTAGTTGTTAATTTTGTTGTCTGCATTGCTGCTGTCACGTTGTTTTATTGGTTTTAATTGTTTTGTTGCTGCGGCTGCTGCTGCCGTTGTTTTTGTTGTTGTTGTAGTTGTTGCTGCTGCTGCTGCTGTTGCGGTGATGGTGGTGACGGTGGTTTTTGTTGTTCTTATCTCATAATTTCTGTACCGCCTGGTATTCTTATCTTCTAACTTCTGCATGGTCTTGTTGCTTGACTCCATCGCGTTCGTTCCGGCTCCACAACATATCATCATCATCTTGTGCCTCACCGCATGGCGTTGGCGACCATGGCCCTCCATACGAATCTGTCCCTTGCCGCTGCAAGTACATCTCCCACCTCTCTGTCCTCAGCTACGCCACAAGTCCGTCCAATATTTTCTCCCTGGATCTACCTGGTACTTTTTCCCTCCAGATTTCCCATTGTAACTAGGTGCTCTAATTTCTCTTGCCTCATAAAATTTCCTATAAATGTTGCTTGTCTTTCCGTAATCTTCTTTCTCAATGTTCTTCTTAATATGTCTGCCTCCTTCAAGACAGTCTCGTTTGTTGTCTTTGCTGTCCACGGAACTCTTAACATTCTTCTTAGAAACCACATTTCAGTTGCCTCAATCTTGTTCTGACTGTTGATTGTCCACACCTCACAACTGTACAACACTCAAACACTCTCTTCCTGATGTTATTTGACAGGCATTTTGTTGATACGAACTCTTTTCATCTTTTTGAATGCAGTTTTAACTTGGCCAATTCTGCTGGCTATTTCTGATGTGCATCTGCCGTCTGGTGAAATGATCGTTTCCAGACATTTAAACTTATCAAGCTGGCTCAGTGTTGTGCCACATGCTGTTATTTTGCATGAAGGGATTTCTTGTTTTTTGCTAATTACTATGATTTCAATCTTCCTGCTGTTTAGCTCCAGCCCTTGATTTTTGCTTTCTATTTCTATTATATTCACAAGATTTTGTAGGTCTTTTTCACTTTCTGAAATTAGCTCGGTGTCATCTGCGTAGCAAAGATTGTTTATCATTTTTCTTCCAACCTTTGTCTCAAGGCATTCTTCAAGGCTTCTCATGATGGTTTCGTTGTAAAGTGAAAACAAATCTAGTGACAGAACACATCGCTGCACAACTTCTCTTTTGATATTTTGGAAAGAGCTTACATCGTTTTTCTATTATCATTGCTGCTGTTTGTTCCCAATACACGTTTCTTAATATTCTTAGATCTCTTCCATCAAAATTGAGCCTTTCAGTGAGCTGAGAGTTCCTGCACGTGCTCGGACGTCCTACATACAATACACACACACACACACACACACAACACAAACACACACACACACACACACACACACACACACACACATACACACACACACACACACACAAACAAACACACACACATACAGAGAGAGAGTGAGAGAGAGAGAGTGAGAGAGAGAGAGAGAGAGAGTATGTTATAGTCCTATTTTGTGTTACCACGGCTAACACATGTTCTGTTCTGATGTGCTCTGAGTTCACAAGTACGCACGTACACACGAACGCGCTCACACACACACACACACACACACACAGACACACACACACAGAGACAGACAGACAGACAGACACACACACACACACACACACACACACACACACACACACACACACACACACACACACACACACACACACACACACTCAAACTGACAGTCAGAGTGAAACAGTTTAGTATGCATCTGACCGACTCGATACACTTTCAGGAAACTCAGATGTGAATTGACCAGAGACATGATTGGGAAACGAAGAGATCGGACAGATGGCTGGAAACAACACCTGTCAATCGTTGCACGACACAGCAGTGGATCAAGTGATTGGGTCACCTGTTTCGCTCCGACAACGCCAGAGGCAGGGCTTCGGAGGCTGACAAAGATCATGGAATCAATGGAGAGATGACATGATAGACACACAACACATTGATAACACGCTCTACGGCGTGCATTGATATGTGTACTTGATTTTCTTTTCTTTCTTTTTTTGTTCCCCCCATTGTTGAAGAATTGTGTATGTATTTACACGTTTATAGCCCTGATATGACTCTACGCAGTCGGCTGGGCTTTAAACAAACATAACAACATCACAAGACCGAAATTAAGGCACAGAAAAATTTAGTAGGCTACCCATTATAGCTGACTGATTCACTCTCCGACTAACCTATCAAACTGTAGGTCATGGGGTCAGTATAGTGACTGATTCACTCTACGACTAACCTATCAAACTGTAGGTCATGGGGTCAGTATAGTGACTGATTCACTCACCGACTAACCTATCAAACTGTAGGTCATGGGGTCAGTATAGTGACTTACTCCCGCCCGAACCCTCAAGGCGGACGCGGGAGTCTAAAGACGCGTTTGATGTCACGCAAAGCCACGTATCAGGCCCTTGACCCCAATGTCAGTGACCAAGTGATGCGCGCCTTGAATGACAGATACACTCATGACAATTTACACCGCTTCCGTCCACTGAACGAACGACAGATGAGACAACAAGGAACTCACACAGGATTTCTAAAAAAGTGAGGAAGGTTGAATGTTAGTTCGGAGTTTGTTCAGGCAGGATGTTTTTTTCTTTTTTTTTTCTTTTTGTTTTTTTTAACCAAGATTTCAGAAAGGCAAGAAAGCTAATTGGACTTCAAGGGGTGGGACCTGGGAAATCAACCTATTTCTCCCATGTTTTATACCAAGGCAGCCGGGCAATGCCCTGCTCTTCACGAATTTCAACTGCCGTAGGATCTTTAGAGTGCTAAGCCAAAAGGCACACGGGTCCAACTTGTTTTTCGTCCCCTTCCGAAGGACTAGACGTTCAGTTCGATTTTCTGGTCAAACAGGAGAAAAGTCAAGGCCTCTACAGGGAGCAAACCGTGGAACCTCGAGATAAGTTATTGGCAGGCGAACGTCTGAACCATTCTGCCACTCTTCTCGCTCTCGGACGATTCAATACGCACCCCACCTGAAATAGGCCAGCAGGTATCTGGCACAGTGATTGAGTCTGAGCAGCACCCTACACGCTGGCAAGGTCTTGAAATGGGGGTGGAAACGAGAACTATGAAACTCCGACACCACCAGAATGACTCGAGCGTTAACGCTTTGACTCCCGCACCCCGTCCACCAGCATCCTGCGTTGCCAATCATGCTAGCAAAGCAAAAGCTTAACCCTTTGACTCCCTCACCCTATCCACCAGCTTTCTGCAGCAAGCTGGTGTATAGGGCGAGGGAATTAAAGGTTGAGTTTTTGCAGTTGGTAAATAGGGTATAGTAGTCAAAGGGTTAATTAAGGCTAATGCGCAGTTACCGAACTCTGCCATTATCATTTTGGATCTTACATTAGATCGCATGGCGTCAGTGGTGTCAGTACAGATGAAATGTATTCCAAGCGAAGAAACGTCATCCGGAGAAACTGAAACTGAAAATTAAGAGGGATCCCTCATACTCGGACAATTCCACATGCGCTCCCTCCCAAAATGCCAGAAATCATCTGCCAGACTCCTTCAGCCTGTGCTAAATCTATGCGTGCCAAGGTCTTGAAATGGGAAGCTGGAGAAGGAAAGGAGTATTTAACGCTACGTTGTCACCACAGAATGATTGCAACATTAAAAAAGGAACCAGAAAAACACGAAAAACGAATCAGAACGCGTATTTAATACAACCAGAGAAGACAGGCACAAATTTTCAGCCAACTGGCCTTTGTCAAGCGTGAATGTAAGATCACAAACAAACACAAATACAAATTTAGGAGAAAAAGACGGAAACTTCCCTGCTGCTTCGTCCAGTGGCAGAAGAGGATTAAAATTAGCATTAAGATGAACAACAAGCAGGCTAGATGTTATGGTGCCACGGGCAGTGAACGAGCCAACTTTATTTTGCAGGGTGGAACTGAACTCGAAATATGAACTCATTGAGTCCAGGCCTCGATCGTTACAACTTGCCAGGCTGAAGCTCACAAAAAGTGTACCAGGAAGGCAAAGGGAAAGCTGGGTAACTGGTTGGTTGGTTTCTGCTTGTTTGCTGTTGATGGTGGGTTTTTTTTTTTCTTGCTTGTTATTTTTTGTTTCTTTTGTTTGTTTGTTTGTCGTATAGTTTGTTATTGCAGGCCTATCTATATAGCCATGATCTTTCCTCGTATTAAGTTTTCATTTTGATGCTCGTTCATTCTTATTATGATTACTCTGCGTCCACTATTTTCCTCTCCTATCGTCTCTTTTTCTATTTCTCGTCTCACACCCCTCCCTCTTCTCTCTCTCTCTCTCTTCTCATCTCTCTTGCTCTGCTCTCGCTAGTCGTGTGTGTATGTTGTGTGTGTGTGTGTGTGTGTGTGTGTGTGTGTGTGTGTGTGTGTTGTGTGTGTGTGTTGATGTTGTGTGTGTGTTTGATGTGTATGTGTTGCACGAGATGATTATCTTGATTTTGTGTGATTTTTGTTTTCGTTCACATTCCATTCTGCTTTGATTTTTCTGTTCTTGATATATATTCTTCGCTTTCTTTTCTTCTCTCTTTTTTCTTCTCTTCTCTTCTTTCTCTCTCATCTCTCTCTCTTTCTTCTCTCTCTCTCTCTTTCTTTCTTCTCTCTCTCTCTCTCTCTCTCTTTCTCTTTCTCTCTCTCTCTCTCTTTCTCTCTCTCTCTCCTTCTTCTCTCTCTCTCTCTCTCTCTCTCTCTCTCTTCTCTTCTCTCTCTCTCTCTCTCATTCTCTCTCTCTCTCTCTGGTATGTGTGCGCGAGCGAGTGTGTGTCTGTGTGTTCGTGTACGGTTATTTTCATTTTGTTTTTACTTCTTTATTTTCACTTCAATACTCCTTCATCGATTTCCTGTGAAGATTAGAATACTTGTCTGACTGAGCGATAGTGATTTCACTGTTTTATTGTCAAGAATGTCTGTTCGTTGCTGTAAACGTATACGACTTGATGTTGAGAAAGACAAAAACGCAATCAATTCTTCAACAAATCTTTATAATTTTGCTGGGTATTATGTACTGATGGTACAATGTACAATGTTCTATGCAGCATACAGATAGATACGGACCGTAACGGCACGTTAAGTACTCAGTATCTGTTGCAAGTGAAGCAGGGAATAAGACTGCATGCATCGCTTGGCAGCAGTAGAACAACACACAACACCACACACACACAATATATATTATATATATATATATATACAACACACGCACACACACACACACACACACACACACACAACAACACACACACACACACACACACACACATATCCACACACACACATTCAACACACAAAGAGACAAAGACAGAGAGAAACCATGCATATATGCGCCTGTGTGTAGCTATTTAACCTCTTCCCACACAGGTCAAACTATAGTATACCAAGAGAATATTATCATGCAGTATATGTTCAGTACTCTCCTTCTATATCATCATCATCATTCATTATCATTATGGTTATTACTATTATTGATATGTTGTTGTTGATACTTTTATATTATTATTATTATTATTATTATCATTTCTTCTTCTTTTTCTTCTTCGTCTTCTTCTTCTTCTTCTTATATTATGTATTATTATTATTATTATTATTATTATTATTATTATTATATTATATTATTATTATTATTATTATTATTATATCTTTATTATCATTTGTTATTATCATTTTATCATTTGTTATTACTGTTAATAGTATTCTGATTGTTGTTACAGTAATGACACAGAAAACCACTTAAGCATTGTTTTAGAGGCTGTTAGAAGAAACTGGAGAACATATATCTGTTTATTATTTCACAACTTTGATAACGGGATCATTTACCATACATAGCAACAAAGGTCGATGGCAGGAATAACAACAAGCGAACCAATCATTAGTCACGACAAAAGACGATGATGATGATGATGATAATGGTGATGATGATGGACGATGATGATGATGATGATGATGTTCCCACTTGGGCAATGCCTGTGTTTCAGTATCAGTTTTCTCAAGAGCGTGTCTCCGTGCACGGAATGTGTCCATAATATGCACTGCTGTTGCAAATTCAAGTGATGGAAATGCAAATCCAAAATGAGCATGGCATTAGCGGGCAACCTATGCATAAACCGTACATGCTGTAAAAAAAAAAAAAAAGAAAATAAAAACGCGTGTGATCCGCCCAAGGGTTGGAATTAAATTGATTTTTTTTACTGTTCAAATAAAACCCCGTGGGACCCGCCAAAAGGGTTGGATTTCAACTGAAATTGTATCATTCAAACAAAAACCCGTGTGATCGCCCAAAAGTTGGAATTCAACCAAAATTCTCATTGAAAAACAACAACAACAACAACAACAACAACAAACAGTATGACCGCTTGAGGCTTGGAATAAAATCAAAGTTCTGTCATTCAAACGTGATACCAACACTGCTGTACAATTACTAAACCTGGCATCTTAAAACCACCCAGGAGAAGAAACGGGGCGCGTTTAGCTCCAGATGCCTATATATAAAATCATGGGCATAAAATAGAATGACTTTGTGTCTAACGGAGAGGTCAGGGACAGATCACAACAGCTGCCCGTGTCAACCACTATTTGCAGACGGCGTCTGCGTTGGTTGGGGCATGTCTGGAAGCTCCCCACAACAAGACCTGCAAGTTAAGGCATTAATTAAACGGACACCCAACAGGCCAAAGAAAGAGAAAAACGGCCCAAGATGAGCTGGCGACAGACAGTGAAAGGGAAGATCTGACTGGGCAACAGACGATGGTACACGCCAGGTGAATGGCTGGAGACTGTGCACACTTGGAATACCTTGACTGCCTTTACGTGTCGTGCGACACGGGAACAACTCAGCCCAAGGGTGGAATCCACGACCCCGGCGTTATGAGCCCATCGCTCTAACCATTGCTACGTATTTGTTCATGGTGCCATGGCGCTAACAGCAGCCCCCCTACACACACATCCACACCCCCCTCCACCCACCACACACACCACTCTTTGCTCAGTGGGAGTGCTTTGGACTTGACAGACGAAACAAGACCTTTACAAAGGCGGACGAACTCAGATGGAGTAAACAGCTTCCCACAACCCTATTACCGTGCAGTAATCAGCAGGGGAAGAAAAGACTTAAGAAGTAAACTACAGAAATGTATTTTGAAGTTGGGTTTCCAAGGGTGATTCATTGGTGTTCTCAGTCTTGGTGCGGTAACTCCTGTGACATTGCTGGTGTCAAATTCAGTGGCTCCTGTCTTTCTCTAGCACTTCGTCAGTAGTGTGGAGAGAAGAGTCATGCTTCATGAGCAAGACCTGGTCCTCCATGTGCGCCTGCCCAGGCTTTAGGGGACATTCAGCGTCGCTTGTTAGACGACCCAACACAGCACGGCGAGTTGCTTAAGTCCCTATTGATTTCTGTAGAGCAAGACGGTAGGGATTCTTCTTTCGTGGGAGAGGTCGTCATGTCTCTTTGGACAGCTCTGACCAATTGAACTAATGGGGCCACTAGCGACTCAAATCTTGGTTGGAGTTCATTCAGTAGGAATTCATCGCACAGGAACAATTCCATATTCACTCCACTTAAATCTGCCAGCCATTATCCGGCAGATTCCTTGAGCCTGTGCAAAACCTAATGCACTGGCAAGGTCTTAAAAATAGAAGTGGTGGTGGGGTGGGGTGGGCAGCAGAATCGACCAACGCTTAGCTAGCACTCCCAGAATGATTGGAACATCAAGGTGGGTAGGAAACAGGCCAAAATTTGAGTTACAGACAGGGACTGAACTCAAGACAACAGATCGAGAGAACCACGGATTTGTTACAAGAGCCAGCCACCCTGCACAATATATTAGCAGCGAGCCAGTCTGTAAACATGAACAGGAAAATCCAGAAACGCAAAGACTCACCTTCATTAGCAATCTCCGCAGGCGTTGTAGTGGTTGAATGTTGAACGGTTTCACACTAGAACGATGGGGGTGCGACGCCATTTTGGGTTCCTTTTCCATCCTTCAAACAGCGGCATAAAAACACTCGGAATACGACTCGTTCAACCGCAAGATACAAGATACAGTCTTGTATGACCCATCAAAACCCACAGCAGGCGATAAGGACCAGTGTGCCTACTCATCTGCTTGATTGATGGGCGAGTCCATCACCCACTCCACAGCAGGTAATAAGGACCAGTATGCCTGCTTATCTGCCAAATCGATGGGCGAGACGTCATTATCATCAGTGTCATTTTCAGTCTTTCCGGACGGTGTCTCCGGCTTGGAATCAATGTCATATCACTGACACCACAGATGCTATGTGCTAAATGAGATCCAAAACAATAATAATCATCATTATCATCAAACCCAAGAAATTTCAACACTTTGTTGTCGTTATGATTATTACATCTTGGTATTTTGTCGGCATTGTTACTTCTGTTGCAGTTGTTTTTGATGATGTGACCATTAGCATTGACACACATACACAAGAATGTTTTCTCGATTAAACTTTTGAAGATTTGTTGTTGCACGATAGTTCTTGTTCAATCACTACTACTATTGTCGTTGTTTCCTGCTGCTGCTGCTGCTGAAGTTGATGCTATTGCTGTCGCTTACTTTGCTTGTTTTCACCGTAATATATTGCAAGAGGTAGACCAAGGAAGACCTTGATGAGAGTGTAAGAGAGACCTTTATGTCACACGGTATTCTCCCTTTTTAAGCCTTCCGCTCACTGCAGACTGTCATCCCCTTCTCCCTGTAATTCATAATCTGGTACAAGAAGACAGACAGAACGAAGAAATTGTGTATTCTACTCGATCCATGAAGTTGTTAAGCCTGTGAAGACATGTTCCTGTTCCATTTGAAAACACTTCAGTTCTGAGCAGTTGCCAACATGGCACAGTTAAATCACAAGTTTGGCTACGTGTTTTGTATTATCCAGCAGTAGCCAAAATGACACAATTCATTCACAATACTGACGATGTGTTTTGTATTATCCAACAGTAGCCAAAGAGACACAGTTCAGTCACATGTATAACACGTATTTTGTATTATTCAGCAGAGGCCAAAGTAGCATAGTTTAGTCACAGACTTGAAGATGTATTTGTATCACCCAACAGTAGCCAAAATAACATAGTTTAGTCAAAAACTTGAAGATGTATTTTGTATCACCCAACAGTAGCCAAAATAACATAGTTAGTCACAAACTTCAAGACGTATTTTGTATTATCCAGCAGTAGCCAAAATAACATAGTTTAGTCACAAGTATGACTGATTATGTTTTTATCCAGCATACCAAAAGACAAGTAGAGAATTTTCCAAACAATAGCAAATGACACAGTAATTGCGACGTGATGTATTTTGTATTATCCAACAATAGTCAGAATATGACACACAATTCATGTCACAAGTATGACGATGTGATGTATTTTGTATTATCAACAATAGCCGAAATGACACAATCCAGTCACAAGTATGACGAACTGATGTAATTTGCATTATCCAACAATAGCCAAAATGACACAATCCAGTCACAAGTATGACGATGTGATGTATTTTATATGATATAACTGCCATCAAAAAGACACAGTTCAGTCACAAGTATGATGACATATTTTGTATTATCCAACAGTAGCCAAAATGACACATTTCAGTCACAATCGTGACAGTGAATTTTCTGTTGTCCATCCAACCTGCTGAAGTGAAGTACACCAATTATCAGTCATTCACTTACGTGCTTGTAGACTTCAAGTTACACTGTCTATCTTTATTAGCCGAGCTTGAAGCCATTTCAGAGTCATCGCTACTCCTGAACAATCTCACTCTTGGACTTGCATGATACAGCGTTTGTCAATTATCTTGCACGTTCCATATCAAACTTCATTTTCTTACTTTTTCCTAGCTTGGTCAGACCACATCCGACGATGAACGACGCCGGATTTCCGTTCAGTTATGACAGCTGCCATAGAGTTTATTGGCTAAGATTGAAAAACTTAATGTGTTTATGCGATAAACAAAGCAATCAATGAAGTATCAGACAGAAATCGATCTATTCCGACAGTTGTGTTCCTTTTCTACAAGGATACCTGTCTTGCAGCTTGTCATTTTGAGGCCCTGCAGGTCTCACAAGTAATTTGACGGAATTCTAGAAATTCGTCAAGTTTAGAAGACAACATACGACTAGATTTTCTAAAGAACCAGAGGAACAACAGCACTGCGTTTTCGAACGTAAAAAAAAAAAGTCTAAAAAACACAAACAAAAACAAAAACAAAAAAGAAACAAACAATTAACCCGAAACCTGTTGTCATGGTTATAAGAGACAGAATGATATAGACCGTTTCTATACTTTTGTTGTTGTTGTTGTTGTTGTTGTTCTTTTTGCTAACTTTCCTCTTTATCTTGTTAAAAAACAAAAAGAGTGAGAAGTAAAAAAGGCAAAGTCGGTTGAAATTAGGCTGTGTACTGCTCTATCATTTTACCGAAACAGATGTCCAAATAATTTTAAAACAGATTATATCTGACCGATCTTTGTAAATCTCATTTCTTTTCTGGTCTGCTTTTGAATAGATGCTCAGTTTGCCTGCAACTGCGTCAGCGCTGAACTACCTATTGAGCTGACCTTAAGAAAATACACTGAATACAGTAATCTGCTGCTATGTAGGCGAATACATTTAAGCGAAAAAGAAAAAAAGGAAAAAGAAAGGAAGAAAGAAAGAAAGAAAGAAAGAAAGAAAGAAAGAAAGAAAGAGAAATCAGAAGTAAAACCCCAACAGGTCAAGGACAGATAATTTACACCAAAACGTCAAACCATTATACCGATCTCATCTTTCGACATCATGTTAAACTTATCTTTCCCCTCCTAATTATATACTGAAAGAAAGTTATACATATCTGAATGTGTATTACACAAATCGTTAAGGAGATGGCTATATTTCCCAGATTTGATATCGGTTAATCTTTAAACACCTCCTCACTACAAAGAACAACAATATGGGATAATTAATAGTGTAGGTGTTTAACAGTTATCAGCGAAACGCCATCTATTAAGACTTATACATGCAAGAACAGTTGCTGTGCCCAGTCTATGTCCACAGAAAATGAAACTGAAAGTACCCACAGAGTGATGATTAAAATAATCGAAAATCTAGACAAGAAAAAAAATGTAACGAAGAGTGTAAATGAAACTCTAACATGGGGCAGTGTTCATTCAAAATTGGCCAGCTAAAATTCCAAGCTGGGTAAGGACTCAGTATGGAAACGATGAATCAAATCACTGGTGACATGTGTGTGAAAATGTAAGTTAAACACAAAAACATATGCCACAGCTACATCTTTGTATTGTGTTGTTTGTCTGTCTGTTTGTCTTCCTGTCTGTCTGACTGCCTGTCTGTCTGTCTGTTTTGACTGCCTGTCTGTCTGTCTGTTTGTCTGTCTCTCTTTCTCTCTCTCTCTCCTTTCACCACCATACACACCACACACACACTCACACACCAACACACACACACACACACACACACACACACACACACACACACACACACACACACACACACACACACACACACATTATCATAAGAAAACATGATGGACATTCTAACAATCTCACTTTTTAACATAAAAAAAAATTATCGCAGAGAATTCATACTTTGTACCTCTCAAGGTCTCTGCGACCTGGAAGAAACCTGGGATAAAACAAGTTGATGTGCATCGAAGACTATAAAAGACAATAGTGACGCTACAAGTTCCTGAGAAATTGCTGTCCACACACCACCTTTGAACAGTGTTGATTTTAGGCAATTTTTTTTATCCGTTTGATTTGATTGTGGGGATTTACCTTCCAAACTGATGCTTTCGCACAACTGAACAGTCCATAGCCTTGACCAAATTTTTGGGCAAAATAGTCATTTATGAACAGCTAAGAAAATCTTTTTCACACATTTTTGTCACAGATGGAGGACAGACACAGACACACACTCGCGCACGCCACGCACACAAACACCCGCAAACACACACACACACACACACACACACACACACATACACACACACACACACATGCACACACACTTCTTCGGCCGCTATGAAATAATCTCCTTTTTTTTTTATCAAGGAAGGATACTGAAAACAAAACAAAACAAAAAATGAACGTTAACTTGCTCCTAAATCTTTTCTCAGCAAAGACAATCTGACACCACAGAATTACCGCAAATATTTACATAATCTGATCACAACACAACTGCAAAGTCAGTGTATAATAAATGGTTTTAAACCTCACAAAAAAAACAGCATGGTCCCACCATAAACTAGCAGAGCCGTCAAGTCAATTAAGAGGAGATAGCTCATTACGCCTCCGGCGGCAATTCCACCAAACCAGACAACTCCGTAATGAACAGCCTCCCGGTCAACGTCATAAATCTTCTCTTGTTTGCCAGGTCATCCCCTTCCCCTTCCCCCTTCCTCCCCCCCTCCACCAACTCTCTCTCTCTCCCTCTCTCTCTCTCTCCTCTCTCTCTCTCCCTCTCTCTCTTCTCACCTTCCCGCTGTCTCCCACTGTTTATTCTACTTCTGTCTCCGTGGGTCGTCTGTGGTTTTCTTTTTGTGAATCGTGTGAAGCCTGATACTAAAGGACGCAACATGCAGTTTTAACAAAGATTTTTTCCCCAATGCCTCAACTTCTGCGTCGCCCCAAGTGGCTTTGATCCCGCTAATTCCGGCAACACACACCCGCCACTAAACCAAGATTCATTCTGCGCAAGTCCCTGCGCCAAAAAGTTCATCGGATCCAGCGATATTGAGCCACTATGGAGCCACCTAGCAAAGGAGGCCCTGCACAGTTGCTGTGTCTCTTTAGTGGAGTTCAGCAGTGTCTGTTCTGCCGGCAGTTATCTGGCTTACTCCTTTCTCACCTCTCATCTCTCTCCCTCGCCAGATTTGGCGGTAGAAGCCACGCTCGACGTCACAAGTCTTCTCCGGGTCACAGGATTTGGACATCTGTGGGCGACTTCCTGGATCGCCAGACCACAAACGACAGCGATGTTGTTAAATAGGTGTGCGGTCGTCCTCGCCTCTACTTTCCCCTGCAGGACCGTTAATATCAAATCTGTTTCGGTGTTTCTGATCGCTTGACCTGCATATTCCAGCTTTCTTTTGTTGATCTCTGTTAGCAGTTGGTGCTTAACATTCAGTTCCTTTACATTAATATGCTATCGTTTGGCCTTCTGTCTGTCCATTTCACTCTGAGAAGTCGTCTATGGAACTACATTTCTGTCGCATTCATTTTATTTTTCTTTATCTTTTCTTAGTGTCCAGGCTTCGCAGCCATACATTAAAACAGGCCAAATCAAAAAATGTCAGGATTAGTACTATTAAGTTTTTGGGAAGCCCTCTGTTTTTCCATAGTTGTATAATTGGCCCATTTTTTTTGTTTTGTTTAGTTTTGTTTTACTCTGCCAATTCTTATTTTCACATCTTTGGTGCTGACCCCTTAAGCCTGTCCAAAACACTATATGCTGACAAGGTCTGAATTTGGGAGGATGAAAAATGTAATGACCCCCCACCACACTGGTAGGAGCATAAACATGGGCAGAAATAGGTCAGTTTTTCTGCTGAGGCCAGAAAAGAAAGGAAAGGAACAAATTTATGCAGTGATATGGGATATGTTTTTTTCAGAAATTTAAGAAGTTTAAATTATCAAGAGAAATATTGTGAATATTATATGAATTTACAAAAGGTGACTGAAAGTGAGGACTGAAACGAGCAAGATAAGACTATCAATTTCTAAGAGACGATAAAGTCAGTAGAGTTTAAAGAAATTCTCTTTGACTAGTTTGGGTGTAAATAAAAATAATTCAGTGTGTTTAGAATATATTTATAAGAGTCTCGATAAGAATAACATTTGAATTCATTATGTATTGTGGGTAACAAATAATTCTAATTAATTTGGGGAGGAATGTAATGTTGTTACTTACCGTCTCGTCACTATCATTATCGTAAGACATATTATAATATATCTCATAATGCTGAGCGAGGAAGTGTGTGAACATCCAACTGTTCTGGTCATGCATTCCTTGTTACTGTTTCTGTTAATTATATTTACATTTAAACACCAGCTGTCTTACTGTGTATACTTCAGAATGGAGTATTGTGAACATACCACTAGAACACTATAGGGCTGAACTTAAAACAGATCTTGAGCCCACTTCTTTGTCGAATCTGTAACCAACCTGTTGAAACCACACTTTGTTTTTTTGATTCAATGTCTACCCGAATTGTTTCGCAAAGAAACATTGGTTCTTTTAAATCCTTATAGTATAGTTTGTGCACGGGGCCACGAGCAAGTATGTGTACTTTTATCTATTGATTTTGTTTTCATTAACTTTGTTTTCATTTATAGTATTTTATTTTCCGACTGCATGCGTACACTTTACATGACAAGTACTTGATCTTAATACAAATGTACAACAGTACTCAGCCGAGCTCTCTCTCTCTCCTCTCTCTCTGTCTCTCTCTCTCTCTGTTTCTGTCTCTTTCTCTGTCTCTTTCTCTCTCTCTCTCTCTCTCTCTCTCTCTCTCTCTCCGATCTCTCTCTGTTTCTGTCTCTTTCTCTGTCTCTTTCTCTCTCTCTCTCTCTCTCTCTCTCTCTCTCTCTCTCTCTCTCTCTCTCTGTTTCTGTCTCTTTCTCTGTCTCTTTCTCTCTCTCTCTCTCCTCTCTCTCTCTCTGTTTCTGTCTCTTTCTCTGTCTCTTTCTCTCTCTCTCTCTCTGTTTCTGTCTCTTTCTCTGTCTCTTTCTCTCTCTCTCTCTCTCCTCTCTCTCTCTCTGTTTCTGTCTCTTTCTCTGTCTCTTTCTCTCTCTCTCTCTCTCTCTCTCTCTCTCTCTCTCTTCTCTCTGTTTCTGCCTCTTTCTCTATCTCTGTCTCTGTCTCTGTCTCTTTCTCTCTCTCTGTTTCTGTCTCTTTCTCTCTCTCTCTTTCTCTCTTTCTCTCTTCTCTTCTTTTCTCTCTCTCTCTCAAACACACACACACAAACACACACACATGTACACACACATGTACACACACACATGCACAACACACACACAACACACACACACACACACACACACACACACACACACACACACACACACACACACACACACACACCGCTTTATCTATTCATTTGCTTTTTGCCCATAACTTTCTTCATTCATGAATCTCCAAAACTGACAGAAGCTTGTGTTACTTGTTCTGTGGGTAAGCGCATTGTTGATAAAGACGACAGAGGACTGATACTGCTTCACATTGTTTGTGCCTCTGTCTGTGACTGGATAATTTGATGAGCGTTTCAATGACCAGTGATTTTGATTAAAAAGAAGATTGCAAATGGCTGTGTTGTATGCTCTGCATGTAAGTACCGGTGAAGGAGAGGACACATGCTAATTTTTTGCTTCACCTTGTTTACGCCTCTGACAATGAACGCTATGGTGAACATCACAACGACTAATGACTGTAACAGATTTGTTAATGACTGTGTTGTATGCTCCGTGTGTTAGCACCGGTGAAAGAGCGGACAAGAGATACTATTGCTTCACCTTGTTTACATCCCCCTGGGAAAGTTTGCCTCCATCGTGGTTAGTGAGGCGACCATCCCCAAGCCAGCGGGTTGTGTGCCACGGTTAATGGCGGATGGCATTCAGATATGGAAATTAGCTGCGAAATAAGACAGGCTTACCTGGAACCAGAAAAACAACAACAAAACACGAAGAAAGAAAAAGAACGCGTATTTGATACAACAAGACAAGACAATTTTCGGCCAACTGGCCTTTGTCAAGTGTAAGTTCTCAAATAAACAAACACCAGATACAAAAATTAAGAGAAAAAGACTGAAACTTCCTGGCTTCTTCGTCCTAGTTATATCTCCTAATTTTTTAATGTGGTGTTTGTTTGTTTGTGATCCTACGCTTGACAAAGGCCAGTTGGCCGAAAAGTTGCGCCTGTCTTGTCGTGGTTTTTTTTGGTTTTTTTCTGGTTCCAGGTAAGCCTGTCTTATTTTACAGCTAATTTCCATATCTGAAGGCCATCCGTCGTTTTCTGGTTCCTGTTTGCTTGAACGCGGGCAGTCACACTTGTTTTGGATAAGGCTTATCTGGGTTCTGAGCTTTCACAAGATCCACCCTTAGCTCAGACTAACGCCCTCAACAACCTAACCCTCCTGTCGGGAGGACCAAGCAGCTGAACGCATATGCAGCAGTGATGTCGTCTTTATCAGAAGGTAAAACAGGAGATAGATGTGGCCAAGTACAACTACCCTGACCACCAGGCTCCGGGGCAGCTCGCAGGAGCAGGAGGAAGGGATGGCAACATTCATTGCCAGTTGTGGCCTGACCATGTACATGACGAACAAAAGAAAAATAATTTAAAGCCCCTGTTACTTTGATGAACATAACAACAGCTAGTTCCCAGCGGGCATGCAGAGGGCTCATTTAGCATAAATACTATTCTCACCTTCTAGAAATTCTGTGCGAGAAATTTTCTTTTCCCATCATTGTTGCTGCTTTTGCTTTTTTCTTTCTTTTTTTTTTATCGTGCCTTCCGTTCTTTTTTGTCTGTCTTACCGTCTCAATCACTTAACCCCTTGACTCCCGAACACTAACCACCAACTGTAAACAAATTAACCTTTTGACTCCCTCACCTTATCCACTAGCTTGCTGTAGCTATTGCTACCACTACTAGTAGTACATGTATTACTACCATTGTAGAAAGCTGGTGGATAGGGCGGAGGGAGGAGTCAAAGGGTTAAGTTTTTGTTTTTATTAGCCTGGTTGACAATGCGGGATAATGGTGGACAGATGCAGGAATGAAAGGGTTAAGAAAAAGTCACGCTTAGCCCCCTCA
>CM060306.1:102344616-102349616 GCA_030674185.1 Monoplex corrugatus | reverse complement strand
CCTGACAGCTCATAACACAGTCTAGGTGACTAAAGAGACCGTAAGGCACAAAAAGCGACACGTAGTCAGGTATCGATCAATGGACCTCAAAAAATCCTGACCTCACTCAACCCCCTCTGCAGCCTGTCTCCACTCGGAGGTGAATCACATTGTAATATATATACTTGTATATAATATGCTCTCAATGATTATTTTCCATTGCTTTTATTCTTTCTCCCCATTTATAGCCATGAAAGATGCTCCCAGGATTCACCGAAAGGGGGAGAGAATGATGAATCCATCGGCACTGACTCCATCACGACTGGAAACGCACAACGGACCATGATTAATGACCAGTTGGAATTTCCGTGTGCGTGTGGAAGGAGATTCACCACCAAACGCGGCATGAAGATCCACAGGACAAAAATGGGCTGTTTGAAGACACATACGAACCAGCAGCAGCGCACTGCGATAGCAGGTGAGACGTTGGATGACCAAGGCCAGGAATTAAACCATAGTGCCAAGGACATCCACGCTGACGGTTCTGATGCGGATTTTGCACAAGCTCTTAACGCCAAACGTGGAAAACTCAATTTGCCGCCTGCCGGTGCAAAAGAACAATGGGAGAAATTAGATGAGGAACTTGTCCTTAAGCTGAATGCGCTAATAGGGAACAGTACGCTGGAACACAAACTTGACACATACGGAGACATCATATACTCTATCTGCAGGGACACTTATGGAGTGAAGCAGCCAAAGACAAAAACGCCTCCCCAGAAATCCAGAAGACAGCAACAGATGGAGAGCATCCGGAGGGAGAAAAGGAAGCTTAAAAAGCAATGAAAACTGCCTCAGAATTCGAGAAGCAAGGGCTCCTGGAACTCTGGAAAGATCTGAAGGCCAAACACAATGCTCTCAGCAAAGTGGAATCAGCAAGGCGAAGAAAGAGCAAAAAGAAGAAGACTCAAGATCGTTTCTTCAAAGATCCCTTTGACTTTGCAAGAAAGCTGTTTGAACAACCCAAATCAGGGACTCTCACAGTGGGCAAGGAAACCCTAGAGCAGCATCTCAGGGAAACATATTCCGATTCTCAGCGCGAGGCACCACTTGAAATCCAGAATCTGGTTTGGCCTGCAGCGCCAGAAGGAAAATTCAATAACAAACCACCAACACTGGATGAAGTGAAGAACGTAGTAAAGAAAGCCAGAGCCAAGTCAGCACCTGGACCAAACGGAATACCATACCTGCTCTACAAGAAATGCCCAAAAGTGCTCGAGTGGCTCCACAAGATGATTCGATCAGCATGGAGGAACCAGAAGATCAGCGACCAATGGATGAGAGCTGAAGGAGTGTACATTCCGAAGGAGCAGAACTCCAGCAGCATCAATCAGTTCAGGCCAATATCACTTCTGAACGTCGAGGGGAAAATCTTCTTCTCTGTTATGGCAGCAAGATTGACAAAATACCTGACTGAAAACAAGTATCTGGATATGTCAGTCCAAAAGGGAGGCATACCAGGAATGCCTGGATGCTTGGAACATGCCACGTTGATTTGGGATGCCATCCAAAAAGCAAGAACAGAGAAGAGAGACATTGACGTAGTTTGGCTTGATCTGGCGAATGCATATGGATCAGTTCCACACGATATGATCCAGCTGGCTCTTGAAATGTATCACATCCCAGAAAACATCCGAACAATGCTGAGGAAGTATTTCCAAGGGTTCTCAATGCGGTTCTCTACCAAAGAATACACCACGGACTGGATAGACCTAGAGGTGGGCATTGCAATGGGCTGTGCAATCTCTCCCATACTGTTCGTGTTGGCAATGGAAGTCATCTTGAAAGCTGCAATGAAGAGTTCAGGTCCAGTGAATCTGGGAGATGGATACCAGATGCCTCCTCTGAAAGCTTTCATGGATGACACAACAGTCTTGTCCACGGATGAGGAAGAGACACACCAAATCTTAAAGCAGCTGGATGAGCTGGTGGCCTCTTCAAGAATGAGGTTCAAACCTAAGAAATCCCGAAGTCTCTCACTGCGAAAAGGAAAAGTGGCAGATTCAGTCAAATTCATGGTAGCCAACCAAGCCATCCCCACTGTCACAGAAGAGCCAGTAAAAAGTCTCGGAAGATGGTATGATGACTCCCTGAAAGACACACAAAGGGGATGTGAAACCAAGCAAACAGCAGAAGAAGGCCTGAAGAAAATAGATAACTGCGGACTGCCAGGCAAATACAAAGTCTGGTGTCTACAGTTCATGCTGATACCAAAGCTGCTGTGGCCACTGCTAATCTATGACATTTGCACCAGCACAGTCGAAGCAATGGAAGCCAAAATCAACAAATACACAAGAAAATGGCTCGGTGTCCCACCTGGTCTCACTGATGTTGCATTCTACTGTCGTCAAGCAATGCTGAAGCTACCTCTCAAATCCATAGTGGAGGAATACAAAGTTGGAAAAGCAAGACTGTTGAGCATGCTGGAGGAATCGGAAGACAATATCGTGAGATCAGTTCATCCAAAGCTGAGAACTGGCAGAAAGTGGAAAGTCCAAGAGGCTGTAAACAATGCCAAGAGAAACCTCAGCATCAAAGAAATAATTGGACACACGCAAACCAACAGACAGGGACTGGGAGCAACAAAAATGCAGTGGTGGTCCAAAGCCAAAGGGAAGGAAAAAAGAGACATGATCATACAGGAGTTGAAGGAAGAAGAAGATGTCAAAAGAGTGCTGAAGGCAGTCCAGCAAGGTCAACAGGGGCAATGGACAACATGGGACAGTGCACTCCAAAGAAGTCTCAGCTGGAACGATATGTGGCACATGGCTCCTCTAAGGATAAGCTTCCTCCTCAGATCTGTATATGACCTGCTCCCCTCGAATGCAAACTTAGTGAAATGGGGGAAAGCAGACGACCCAGCATGTCCGCTCTGTCAGAAGAAACAAACAGTGGAACATGTCCTAAGCTCTTGCAAAGTAGCGCTAGCCCAAGGAAGGTATACATGGAGGCACAACCAAGTTCTGAAAGTGATCACAGATGTGGTTAGCGAAAAAACCATGACCCCAAACGCACCAATTGCTATGACAACGTTCTACAAAGCAGGAGGGAAACAGGTCTGGCCCGAAAGTGCTATGACAACCAGCACATTGCCAAAGGGTCTTCTGGATGGAGCAGTCGACTGGGAGTGTACAGCAGACCTCCCAGAGTGGAGAAATTACCCAGATGTCATCAGCAAGACAGGCATGAGACCAGACATCGCTCTCCACTCTGACTCCTCGAAACAAGTGATTCTGATAGAACTCACTGTGCCATACGAAAGCAGAATGGAAGAAGCACATATCTACAAGACCGAAAAATACGCCGGTCTTGCCAGCACCCTGAAGAAAGCAGGTCTGCGGGTCAAAATCTTCGCCATAGAGGTCGGGGCAAGAGGGTTTGTGGGCACCTCCGCTTATGATCTCATGAAACAACTCGCCATTTCTGGGAAGAAGAGGACTAGAGCCCTTAAAGCGATGGCAGAGGCAGCAGAAAGGAGCTCAAGCTGGATCTGGGCAAGGAGGAACGAAAAAAGTGAACTTCATAAGGATTAAATTCCCTACAGATGATGTGTGCGCCGTTAGCACATTGGTAAAACCGCGTACCGCAGTTCTGAAGCGCAGAATCGCCCAGGTTCGATCCCCGGCGTGGGAAAAAAAAAAAATAGACAACAGCAGAAGGGCATCCAGGAGTCATGACCTGGATGTGGCCCGGTCCCCCGAGAGTGTAAGGAATTCAGGGCCGAAACACTTGTCTAAAGGGGGTTACTTCTCTGAAGACCTTCTGTTGTCTAGCTCTCCCTAGAGTTTCTTTCTACCATGCGTGTGTGTGTGTGTGCGTGTGTGTGGTGTGTGTGTGTGTGGGGTGTGTGTGTGGCGCGCGCGCGCGTGTGTGTGCGTGCGTGCGTGTGTGTCTGTTCAGCGCTTAGATTTGATTTTATCAAGATTTTGCGCTATATGAATATTGTAATTATTATTATTATTATTATTATTGTTGTTATTATTATTATTGTGGGGGAAAACAATCCACACATTATCCACTTGAGGGCTGCACAAAGCAAGAATTGCACACACACAACCATGAGGACACAAACGCTCAGATCATCAAGCAGTATCCACAAATCAAAACAAAAAAAACACACACAAAAAAAAAAAAAAAATGCCCCAGGTTTCACAACAACCTATCATAATCCCTCCCATCATAACCCCTTAGTCATAATTTAGATGTCACACAATTCACTTATCACACGGTTGCGTGTGTATGTGCGTGCGTGTTTGTGTGTGTGTGCATGTGTGTGTGTCGTGCGTGTGCGTGGTGTGTGCGTGTGTGCGTGTGGTGTGTGTGTGTGTGTGCGTGTGTGTGGTGTGTGCGTGTGTGTATATTTGTGTGTGCTTTGGCGGGAGTGTTTGTGTTAATGCGTGCATACGCGTGTACGAACTCCGTGCGTCTGTGTGCTCTTTAGGATAGGCAGGATATTCATATCAAGATGGTCAATGGCTTCCAAACGCTGATCTACCAGAGATCACGGGAAGAGAGGGAGGGTGGAGAGGGAGAGAGGGGAGGGGGAGAGAGAGAGAGGGGGGGGGGGGAAAAAAGGACAGAGACAGAGAGAGAAGGGTTGTGGTGGCGGGGAAGACAGACAGAAAGAGTGGGAAGGGAGTCACGACTCCAGACGCAAAGGACTTAGGCCAGCAACTCATCAGTGTCAGGAAGATGTTTTGATAGGACTAGATAACTGAAAAGAAAAGAAGAATTTTGTGGCAATACATTAAAAGGTAAATATAACGCGCGAGGGCATACACACACACAACACGCACGCACAACATTACACAATCGGACATACAACCCACACCCACCCACCCAGCCATACACAACACACACACACATCACACACACACAACACGAACAACAACACACACACACAACACACACACACACACAACACACAACACACAACACACACAACATATACACAGCGTACATGT
>CM060306.1:102314616-102332116 GCA_030674185.1 Monoplex corrugatus | reverse complement strand
CAAATGTTCAATTTCTATTTGAGGAAACGACAGTGACAAGAATATTGCTATATGATCAGATGTGGTTTCTCAGAAGAATGTTGAGAGTTCCATGGACAGCAAAGAAAACAAACGAGACAGTCTTGATGGAGGCAGACACAAGTAGATCACTCATAAGGAAGATTAGGAAAAGACAAGCAACATTTATAGGCCATTTTATGAGGAAGGGGATTTGGTGCACCTGGTCACAACGGGAAAGCTGGAGGGAAAGAGAGCACCAGGTAGACCCAGGGAGAGAATGCTGGACGGACTTGCAGAGTGGCTGGGGATGAGGAGGGTGGGGGAGATGCTGGGGGCAACGAGAGATAGAGATGATTGGAAATCCATGGTCGCCAACGCCATGCGTCAGGGCACCTGATGATGATGATGATGATGAGATGCATTTTCATAAATTCACATACTCACTTAGCAAGCACAGATATCCATCAGAACAGAAAGGTACATCAGGATTGTTTTAGATTGTGAGGTTAATTAAATTTCGATTTTCCTTGTCTATGGCTGTATGCATTTATTGATACGTTTTCTTTCCCTTTCGTCCGCATCTCCATTTGATTCGAATCATTTCCAGGTCTCATCATTAAGCCTCTCTCTCTCTCTCTCTCTCTCTCTCTCTCTCTCTCTCTCTCTCTCTCTCTCTCTCTCTCTCTCTCTCTCTCGTCTCTCTCTCTCTCTCTCTCTCTCTCTCTCCTCTCTCTCTCTCACACTCTCTGTCTCTCTATCTCTCTGTTTATCTCCCCCCCCCCTCTCTCTCTCTCTCTCGCTCTGCTCGCTCTCTCTGTCTCTTTCCCACTCTCTCTCTCTCTCGTCTCTCAATCTCTCTCTTTCTGTCTCTCTGTGTGTTCTCTCTCTGTCTCTGTCTCTCTTCCTGTCTCTCTTCTCTCTTGTCTCTTTCTGTCTCTCTCTGTCTATCTCTTCTCTGTCTTGTCTCTCTGTGTGTCTATCGTGTCGTCTTCGTCATCTGTCTGTCTGTCAGTCTGTCTGTCTGTCTGTCCCGTCTGCCTGTCTGCTGTCTGTCTGTCTGTCTGTCTCTCTCTCTCTCTCTCTCTCTCTCTCTCTCTCTCTCTCTCTGTTATCAAAATTCCTGTTTCATTTGTAGACTTTAAGAAGGCTTTTGACTCCGGGAATAGAAATGCACTATGGACAGTGCATCGAAAGGCTGGTCTAAACAGAAAGTCATATATGTTCTGAAAGGAATATACAGGTCGGTGCTTGCTTGCGTTCGTGATAAATCATTCTTACTTTTTTTTTTCAAATTCAGCGTGGCGTAAATCAAGGATGACTGCACAGCCCTCCGATTTCTTTTTTTTTTTTTTTTTTTTTATAAAATTAATGACCTGTCAATTGAACTGCCAAAAACTTGAATGCAAGGCATTAACTTAATTTCAGGTGTCAAGGAGTGTATTTTATGCTGTTTGCTGATGATATGCAACTTCTTTAAAAACTCCATTACAGGAATACAAATCGAACTCAGAAGTCTCAAAAGTGAAGCGATGAACATTTCTTATAATATATCTTTTTTTAAAAACGAATGTAATGATAATTAGAAAGGCTTAAACGTCTTAGTAAATCAGAAAACGTTTTATGATTCAGATGGCGTTATAGTGACAAATTCATTATAAGCAACATGGCGTGATTTTTTCTTTTTTCTTTCTTTTTTTTCTTTTTTTTTTTTTTTTTTCTTTTTCTTTTTTTCTTTTTTTTTTTTTTCTTTTTCCTTTTGTCCATTTTCTACGCCACCTTAATGACCACAGAAGCTGGTGCAGTTTTTTACAATGCGATGATGATGATGTCGGTGAGGATGATAATCATGATGCTGTGGAGTTCCTGAAATCTGGGACTGAGACTGCGTGACAGTGGTTGTACTATACGCTTACTGTCATAACATATCCTGACGTCAACCAGGCCCGAGAGACACAGACACCTGCGGTGATGGTCAGAAGATTTGAGCAACACCCTGAATAACGCATCCGTGATATGGATGAGACTCGACGGGGTGTGGTCCCAGTCTTCCCAATGAGCCCATAGCACATCCAACTCTGGGCTGGAGCCGGTTAGAGCCGAAAAATCCTACAATGATGTTTAATTTAAAGGGACTGATGAGGATTCAAACCCGCAATCTTCCAGTCGGTAGTCCGTTGCGCTAACCACAACACCACGACGACTGGTCAACATGGCATAATTTTACCACAAGTCTGAGCCTTAACCTAGCCTTGTCTGAGATATGCAAAAAGGCAAAAGATGAGTTTGTGAAACATCCAGAGAGCGACCGATCCATAAATATTTTTTCAAATTATTTGATATCTATATTGACCGTATCCCGACACGCCTCTGAAATTAGAGCCTTGATAGAACTTGCCAAATTGAGAAAGTCTATACTTACGCTTTAAAATGTTTTGTTGATGTACCCCTACATGCTTCAAACAAATTCATATGTGAAGAAAGTGGAAAATATGTTTTTTATATGTACATATGCAAGATCAATAAAATATTTGTTAAAACTTATTGTATTATGTTTAACAAGACTATAGACACTTGCATAAATGGTGACATTATAAAAAAATCAGTTTGGAAGATTAAAGTAAAGAAAATACTAGCAGAAAGTAATTTCGACATTGCCTGGATGAACCAAGGTGGAGGTGTTAAAACGCTTTTTATTGTTGAATCTAAAGACCGTTTTCTTGCTAATCTTCAGCAAAACTGGCACCAAGACATAAAAACAAATGAAAAATTCAAATGGTTATATTCTTTGAAGTATGCATTTAAACCTGAAAATATTTTCTTAGCTTATAAATAAATATTTCAAAGATGATCTTGCAAAATTTAATTCAGGATTTGTAGATTCAAAGTATTATTCAGTGGCGTTTCTCAACAGAAAATATTGAAAATGTATCTTGCACATTTTGCAAAAATGGCAAAGAAGATGAATTACTTTTTTCAGTTTGTTATTTACGTTAATATTCATTCCAAGTATGTCATAATTTTGTAATATTCTCACCAAGAAGACATGAATGGAGAGAGAGAGAGAGAGCCAGAGTAGAGAGAGAGAGGGGGGGGGGAAAGGGAGAGGGAAAGGGAGAGGAGAGAGAGTGACATAATTTTGCATATCTCTCACCAAGCGGATATGATTGTAGACAGAGAAGAGAGAGAGAGAGAGTCAGTGAGAAGAGAGAGAGACAGACAGACAGACGGACAGACAGACAGACAGACTTAGACACACAGAGAGACAGACAGACAAAGAGAGAGAGAGAGAAACAGAGACAGAGACAGAGACAGAAAGACAGAGAGACAGACAGACAAGTCAGAGACAGAGAGAGACAGAAAGAGAGAGAGACGCACACAAACACAGAGATAGAGAGACAGAGAGAGAATGAGAGAGAGAGAGAGAGACAGAGAGAAAGAATGAGACAGAGAGGGAGAAAGAGAGAGGAGGGGGGAGGGGGCTCAATAGTGAGAACGAGAAATTATTTTGTATTAAATGCGGAGGAAAGGGAAACAGATGATAACAATAGCATTCTTACTCTTCCAAAATTAGTCTCCGAGGTTTTGAAATCATAGAAAATCCAAGCTTAATCAATGATAGATCTGTTATATTCTTGGAAGGCTGATTTGATATGTTGTTATATATACGCTAAATTGTTATTCACAAATATCAGCAGAAGCACTTCACTATTCCATATTTCAATGGCTTTTTAGTTTGTACAAATATCTAGAACACATTTCATGTTGCCTGTGGCTGGTATTAATTGTGTGTGTGTGTGTGTGTGTGTGTGTGTGTGTGTATGTGTGTGTATGTGTGTGTGTGCGTGCGTGTGTGTTGGTGTGTGTGTGTGTGTGTGTATGTGTGTGATGTGTGTGTATGTCTGTGTGTGTGTGTATCTGTGTGTGCGCACTGTATGTGTGCGTGTGTTGCGTGTGCTTGCGCGCGTGCGCGCGTGTCGTGTGTGTGCGTGGGTCGTGGTGTGTGTGTGTGTGTGTGGTGTGTGTGTGTGTGTGTGTGTATGTGTGTGCGCGTGTGTGTGTAGGTGGGTCGTGAGAGCACGTATGCACCCTCTGAAATCTCTAGCTTAATCTACATTCTTGTTTTGTTTCGTTAGAATAGATAACGGGATTGAGCGACTAAAAGAACAACAAATTTATTGTTTGACTAATGTGTGGTGTGAGCAGTCACGTCGTGCTTCACATGTCGCTAACCTGATTTTGTTTTTCCCTTTTATTTTTATGTTATCTTTATTTTGAGATCAACCCTTGTCTGTTTTGGCTGAATATGTTAAAAGAATGAAATCATCAAATTGTCAAATTGTCAAAATTGTCTTTGTGTGTCTGTCTGTCGGCCTGTCTGTTTCTGTCTGTCTGTCTGTCTGTCTCTCTCTCTCTCTCTCTCTCTCTCTCTCTCTCTTTCTTTCTTTCTCTCTCCCTCTCTCATATATATATTATAGTCAGGTCGGATAGATGTATCCGCTACTGGTAACCTGGAACCCAGTACTACCTGTCACAGGGTCGAATTGCTGGCGACTAGACCAGCAACCCCACCAGTCCTCTCAGGAGGATGGTGAGGAGGGTGGCTAGAAACCCTGGTGGAAATAAATTAGATCCATCAAGGGTGCCAGCTCTGGAGAAACTACCCGCGGCCATCTAGCTAAGGGAGTAAACCCTGACAGTAAATTCCGGTGTGGGGCCCCTAAGGCGGTTGGATGGCAAACTTTGTCACTTTCCGGCAGCTCCTGCGGCCGCGTTGGCACCAAAACGTAACAGCCCTGCTGTTCCTTTGGATCTGTCAGCGAGGTGGAGAGGGGGGACAAGTTGCATGGGCAACAGCCTGTCTTCCATATTACACTGCCCAGGCTTACATCCGTCCATTCATCCACAAACACTCTGCACCTACGACCTGGAGAGGACACTCCAGCCTCGCTACTAACACTAGTGTCGGCACAACACGGGAAGCAACAGATACCGGTGATAAGTCATTGCTCAACTGGCGTAGAGCTGACGCCAGGGGTTGCTTTTGACGGTGGGAGAGACCTTCGTGTCTTACTGGACAGCTACCGCCCGCCTAAGCTGGGCAACCCCCAGCCAGTTAGGTGCTGTCCCGCCACTACCTGCCTTCTTCATTGGGTGCATGAAGATTAGGAGAAAATCTGACAAGCGGGTCGTTAATTACCGCACCAAACAAAAAGAAAAATTCAAATTCAAGAAACGGATCAGGAAAAGGATCAGCAGTGAAACTGGGCTGTTGGAATGTCCGAACAATGATGCCTGGGCTCTCCCAAGATCTGCAAGACATTAGCGACGCCAGAAAAACCGCCGTCATAAACAGCGAACTAAAGAGGCTCAATGTGGACATTGCCACTCTGCAGGAAACACGGCTGGCTGACTCAGGAATACTAAAGGAAAAGGACTACACCTTCTTCTGGCAAGGAAAGAGTTCTGATGCCCCAAGAGAGCACGGAGTAGGCTTTGCAGTAAGGAATAGCCTGCTGAACATGATTGAACCAGGCAGCGGCGGTTCAGAACGACTCTTGACTCTCCGCCTCAACACCACCGAAGGCTATGTCACTCTCATCAGCGTTTATGCCCCAACTCTGTCCGCCTCTCCAGACACCAAGGATGAGTTCTACGAAAATCTTGCATCAACCATAAGGAACATCCCCAGGACAGAACAACTTGTTCTCCTGGGCGACTTCAACGCCAGAGTGGGTGCAGACAATGACTCATGGCCCTTCTGCCTCGGTTCCTTTGGAGTGGGGAAAATGAATGAGAATGGACAGCGACTGCTTGAGTTTTGCGCCTGCCATGAACTGTGCATCGCCAACTCCTTCTTCAAGACGAAGCCTCAGCACAAAGTCTCCTGGAGGCATCCCCGCTCAAAACATTGGCACCAACTGGATTTGATGCCGCTATCAAAAACGTTCTCCATACTCGCTCTTATCACAGCGCAGACTGCGACACAGACCACTCTCTGGTATGTTGCAAGATCAGGCTACAACCAAAGAAGTTCCACTGCTCAAAGAAACAAGGGAACCCTCGCATTGACGTCAGCAAGATGTCTCGGCCAGATCTTGTAGAACAGTTCGCAGAGGCCTTTCAGAGAGAATACGATGCATTGCAGCCCAGAGACTCTGCCACTGAGAGATGGGAAACGCTACGAGACACCATGCACCGCATTGCTATGGCCACCTTTGGGAAGAAAACTGTGAAGTCCCACGACTGGTTTGAGGCCAAATCATCAGAGATGACTCCCACTGTTGAGGCCAAGCGTGCCGCACTCACCAAGTATAAGCGGTCACCCAGTGAGAAGAACCTGCAAATCCTCAGGGCTGCCAGAAGTAAGGTTCAGCTTAACGCCAGGCGCTGCGCAAACGAGTACTGGACAGAGCTCAGCGAAGAGATACAGAGTGCTGCTGAAAGAGGCAACATCCGAGGAATGTATGATGGCATCAAGAAGGCACTGGGACCAACACAGAGCAAGATCGCCCCCTCAAATCCTCCACTGGGGAAGTAATCAGCAATCCTAGCCAACAGATGGAAAGATGGGCGGAACACTACTCCGACCTCTACTCCACACAGAACATGGTGTCCCCCTTAGCCCTCGATGCCATCAAGTGCATGCCGGTAATGGAAGAACTTGACGCAGAGCCAACTGCGGACGAACTCAGCAAGGCCATTGATAGCCTGATACAGGGAAGGCACCTGGCAACGACGGAATTCCCCCAGACCTCATCAAGCACTGCAAGACTTCTCTTCTGCACCCTTTGCACGCAGAACTGTCCCAGATTCTTTCAAGTCTGCTATTGTTCACCCTCTCCTCAAGAAACACAATTTAGACCCAAATGAACTGAAAAATTACCGGCCTATCTCTAATCTCTCTTTCTTGTCAAAACTCCTTGAAAATGTCGTCCTCAACCAGCTGAACTCTCACCTGTCTGCCAACAATCTCCTCAATCCTTTCCAGTCAGCCTACCGCCAGTGCCATAGCACTGAAACTGCCCTACTACACATTCTCAACAATCTCCTCCTTGCAACTGATACTGGCAAAGTCTCTCTCCTCACACTCCTTGATCTGTCTGCAGCCTTCGATACCATTGACCATGGTATTCTCCTTTCTAGACTTCATCATACTTTTGGCATCTCTGACATTGCTCTCTCCTTTTTCACTTCGTATTTATCAAACAGAAAACAAACTGTTCTCATCAATGGCACTTACTCTCAACCTGCATACCTGACCTGTGGTGTTCCACAAGGATCTGTCCTTGGCCCTGTTCTTTTCACTCTTTACACCTCCCCCCTGTCCACCATCACCAACTCCCACTCTATAAAACACCACTTCTATGCTGATGACACCCAACTTCAAGACAGTGACTCACCTGATAATATACAGCGCCTGTTGACTCGCACCACTGAGTGTTACTCAGACATTAAGAACTGGATGACGTTCAACAAACTTCAGCTTAATGACGACAAGACAGAAGCTATCCTCATTGGCACCCGTCAGAAACTTTCTCAGCTGCCTCCTCTTTCTCTCCCATTATGTAACACATCAGTCCCAATTTCTGATTCAGCTAAAAACCTTGGTGTCTGCATTGACTCTACCCTCTCCACGAACAACTTTGTTTCTCAAACTGCCAGATCTTGCTACTATCATCTCATCGTATAAGCCTGATCAGGAAGTATCTCTCTGTCGAAACAACTGCAAAACTCGTTCTCTCCTTCATAATGTCTCGCATTGACTATTGCAATTCACTCCTGTCTGGTCTTCCTGCCTCCACCATTCACATCCTACAGCGCATTCAAAACAATGCTGTACGCCTTGTACTCAAAAAGAAAAAAGCTGACCACATATCTCCTCTCCTGGCACAACTTCACTGGCTCCCTGTATCAAAGCGCATACAGTACAAACTAGACACCATGTGCTACAAAAGCCTCAATAACGCAGCCCCCGATTACCTGTCAAGCCTACTTGAGATCTATCTTCCCTCACGTACCCTCCGCTCTGCCTCCGATCCTCTGACTTTTCGCTTTCCACGCACTAAGCTCAATACCTATGGTCCACGAGCCTTCTCTGTTTCTGGTCCACTCTCCTGGAACAAACTTTCTCTCTCAGTCCGTCAGCAACCTACTTTTGTCTCTTTCAAGTCCGCTCTCAAAACTCACCTTTTCTCCTCCGCATAAAATCCTAACCTCACTCAACCCCCCCCCCCCCCCCCTCTGCAGCCTGTCTCCGCTCGGAGGGGAATCACATGGTTATAATATATAATTGTATATGCTATGCTCTCTATAATTTTCCATTGCTTTTATTCTTGCTTTTATTGCTTTTATTCTTTCTCCCCATTTATAGCCATGCGTGTGTGTGGTGTGTGTGTGTGTGTGTGTGTTGTGTGTGTGTGTGTGTGTGTGTGTGTGTGTGTGCGTGCGTGTGTGTGCGTGCGTGCGTGCGTGCGTGCTTGCGTGTGTGTCTGCTTCAGCGCTTAGATTTGATTTTATCAAGATTTTGCGCTATATAAATATTGTAATGATTATTATTAGTTCTCTGTCAGTGTTGGAATGAGGGAGCTGTACCACAGGACATGAGGGACGTCAAGATCGTCACCCTGTACAAAAACAAGGGCGAAAGGAGCGACTGCAACAACTACAGAGGTATCTCGTTCCTCAGCATTGTTGGCAAAGTCTATGCTCGGGTCCTCCTAATCCGCCTGCAGAAACTGGCTGAACGCGTCTACCCGGAATCACAGTGTGGTTTTCGAACAGAGAGATCCACGGTAGACATGGTCTTCTCCCTTCGCCAAATCCAGGAGAAGTGCAGATAGCAGCGGATGCCCCTGTATGTGGCATTCATTGACCTCACCAAGGCCTTTGACCTAGTCAGCAGAGATGGCCTTTTCAGGGCTCTCCGAAAAATGGCTGCCCCCCCAAACTGCACAGCTTAATTGAGTCCTTCCACTCAAACATGAAAGGGATGGTGCAGTTCAACGGAAACCTCTCCAAGCCCTTCGACGTACGCAGCGGTGTGAAACAAGGCTGCGTCCTGGCCCCAACCCTCTTTGGAATCTTCTTCGCTCTCCTCCTGAGGCATGCGTTCAGCACAGCGCAAGAAGGGATCCACCTGCGGACCAGATCAGATGGCAGGCTCTTCAACCTCGCCCGCCTCAGAGCAAGGACAAAGGTCCGTGAAGCCCTCATCAGAGACATGCTATTTGCCGACGATGCCGCAGTTGTGACCCATACTCAGCGGGACTTGCAGTCACTAATGGACCGCTTCTCCCAGGCCTGCAAAGATTTTGGTCTGACCATCAGTCTTAAGAAGACAAACGTCCTGGGCCAAGACACGCCATCTCCACCAGCCATCACCATTGATGACTACAAGCTTGAAGCCATCCATCAATTCACATATCTTGGGTCCACCATCACCGATAACCTCTCCCTTGACACAGAGGTCGACAAGAGGATCGGGAAGGCAGCCACAACACTAGCCCGCCTCACACAAAGGGTGTGGACAAATCCCAAGCTGACCACAAAGACAAAGATGGCTGTATACAACGCCTGTGTCCTCAGCACCTTGCTGTATGGCAGCGAGGCGTGGACCACGCATGCTCATCAGGAGAAAAGGCTCAATACCTTCCACCTGAGAAGCCTACGGCGCATACTTGGCATTTCCTGGCAAGACAAGGTGACCAACACCGAAGTCCTGACCTGCGCTGGCCTCCCAACCATGCATACCATGCTGAGACAGCGTCGGCTGCGCTGGTTGGGCCACGTTCGCCGCATGGAAGATGGTCGCATCCCAAAAGACATCCTTTATGGTGAGCTTGCCACAGGGCAGAGAAACATTGGCCGCCCACAGCTGAGATACAAAGACGTTTGCAAGCGTGACATGAAGGCGCTTGAGATCAACACTGAGTCCTGGGAGGACCTCGCAGACGACCGCAACAGCTGGAGAACTACTCTCAAGAAACAGCTGCGACAAACTGTCAGCTGCTGCAGCAGAAAAGCGAGTTCGCAGAAAAGGGATGACAGCCAACAGACCAGCATCAGCATACACATGCGACCGCTGCGACAGAGACTGCCTCTCTCGCATTGGTCTGTACAGTCACAGGCGACGCTGCTTGGACCAAGCAGACAGCCCATCTAGACATTAGAACGGATGTACTTTGTCCATGGTCAGTCATGACCGAAGGAGGCCTTCTACTATATATACATACATATACATATATGTGTGTATATATGTGCATATACATACATACATATGTTTGCATATATATGTATATATATAGTAATGATAGATAGATAGATAGATAATAGAGAGATAGAGAAAGATAGATAGATAGATAGATAGATAGAGAGAAGAGAGATAGATAGATAGACAGATAGATAGAAGAGAAGAAGAAGATAGATAGATAGAGAGAGAAGAGAAAGATAGATAGATAGATAGAGAGAGAAGAGAGAGAGATAGATAGATAGACAGATAGATAGATAGATAGACAGACAGATAGATAGATAGATAGATAGATCGATAGATAGATAGATAGATAGATAGATAGATAGATAGATAGATAGATAGATAGATAGATCCTTCCCCCTTTCTGTTTGTTTCTCTGTCTCTGTCTCACTCACTGTCTTACTCTCTTTCAAACACACATACATGCACAAACATACGCAAATACATACGCACGCACAAACACGCACGCACACAAACACGCATGTATACACTCACGCTCTGTCTGTCTGTCTGTCTGCCTGCCTGCCTGCCTGTCCGTCTGTCTGCCTGTCTGTCTCTCACCCACTCTATCTCCCTCTCTCTATCTCCCTTTCTCTCTCTCTTTCTCTCTCTCACACACACGCGCGCGCGTGCACACACGCACACACAACACACACACACACACACTCTCTCTCTCTCTCTCTCTCTCTCTCTCTCTCATCTCTCTCTCTCTCTTCTATCTCTATCTCTCTCTCACGAAGCAAATCAATAGAAAAAAAAAAAACTAGTCATATATCCGTCCATTGTATGTGATGTAGGCTTCTTCTTCTGCACGTATTTTCCCCTGCCCACCCAATTCATGTTCTTCCGTAACGCATGACCATGACTCAAGGCTCTTAAAAGTCTTGTGACAACACCACTACAGACAATCTGTTTTGTTTTGTGTTTGTTTGCTCGTTGTTTTTTTCAATACCCCTACTTTTGTCAAGGTCACTAAATGAAATCAAACATGACGTAAGAAGGAGACAATGGTACAACTGTAACAACGGTCACAAAATCGAATGTGAATGTTGTCAGAAGTTCATTAAAAAGTGTTGTTCACACACTTATATCTTAAACAAAAACAAAAAAAGAAAAACAATAATAACAACAACAACAACAACAAAACAGGAAGTTCATTTGTATCGATCGGTGAGAGGTGTGCGTCTATGTTCGTCTGTATGTCTGTCACAGAATTATTTCAGCTAGATTTTTCTCGCCTGTTATTTTTTTTTTTTTTTTTTGGAACTTTTAACGAGTTTGGATCAAAAGTGTGGACCATCGAAGGCTTCGAGAGGTCATGAGTTCGGATATAGCGCTGAGATCAGGGCAAATGGACTCCAAAAGTGCCAAAAAATCTGCACTTTTTGAGGAAGATTTGTCAACAGCACTTTCTTAGGAATTCTGGTAATATTTGCATGTTTTCATTGCTGTGACAAGTCTACCATTTTTTCCTCACTTCACGTCAAGTTTTACATCATCTGATGCTTTTCAAGGTCACAGTGACCTCCAGAAGTACAAAATCTGGATTTTCCGGTTTTTGTTTGTTTGTTTTGTTTGTTTGTTTGTTTGTTTGTTTCAAACAAAAAAGAAAACGAAAAGAAAAGAAAGAGAGAAAGAAAGAAAAGAAAAAGAAAAAAGAGAGCGATAAGACGGCTTGACCATCTTGTTTCGTCGATGTCGTTGTTGTTTTCAAAGCAGATTGTCTTGATCGACAAGATCGCGTAGGCACAAAGACGCGCGTTGTTTTGACTTTTCAAAATACAAAACAAACAACAAGACGAAGCGACAAGGTCATCTGTCACTGCACCCATTGTAAGCGTGGTTTGTGTCTGGTGTCAGGATACGAGGTATATTTCGTTCGCTTCTATTTTGCTCTAAATAAATACGGTTTGATATGACGTTTTCAGAACCTTTTTTTTTTTTTTTTTTTTTTTTTTTTTTTTAAATTCCCATCCCAACTGAGAAATATGACTCATATACAGTTACGAATTTACGAATTGGTTTATCTTTTGTTTATTTGTCAGGTATTTTGTCTTTAGTTTTCGAAAATAAAACTCTTGAGAAGAGAAAATCGATGTAGCATCTACACTTTAGTTTTAGTGTTTGCGCAAAATAGTTCACATAAAAGCACAATTGTTCGTTCGTTCGTTATTTCTTTTAATGTCTGTTCACATAATTATGTGCTTTTAGAAGAGCAAGCACAATTGTCTTTGACAGACAATAGCAAGCACGTGCACTGACAAAGTATGCGCCAGGAGATATGACTTAAACTGATTTTTGTTGTTGTTGGGGTGAGGTGTCTGTGTGTGTGTGTGTGTGTGTGTGTGTGTGTGTGTGTGTGTGTGTGTGTGTGTGTGTGTGTGTGTGTGTGTGAGAGAGAGAGAGAGAGAGACACACACACACACACACACAGATTGAGTGTGTGTGTGTGTGTGTGTGTCTGTGTGTGTGTGTGTGTGTGTGTGTGTGTGTGTGCATGTATATAATTATATATATATATGTGTGTGTGTATGTGTGTGTGTGTGAGTGTGTGTGTGTGTGTGTGTGTGTGTGTGTGTGTGTGTGTGTGTGTGTGTGTGTGTTTATATGTGTGTGTTTCTGTGTGTGTGTGTTTCTGTGTGTGTGTTTGTATGCATGTATGTTTCTGTGCGTGTGCGTGCAAGTGTGTGCGTGAGCGTGTGTGTGTGTGCGTGTATGTGTGCGTGTGTGCGTGTGTGAGTGTGTGTGTGTGTGTGTGTGTTGTTGTTGTTGTTGTTGTTCAAATTACGTATATTGTAAATGTGATAGGTGGCTGGCTAACTGTTCTAATTATCAAAACAAAGTGGACGATGACTATCTGACTGTACGGTTGTTTCAAGGCTATACTGCTTTGTATGACTTCTTTTTCTTCTTCTTCTTGGCGTACGCTGCTACACAATCATCTGAGTCCGGGCGATGAATGCAGCCGTCTTTTCCAGCTCCTGCCTGCAGCCATGGAGTTTGGTTGTCAGCGGAGTGTCTGTCGGCCACACGTCCTGTCTTGCCACCTGGTGAAGGGGACATCTTTGGAATATATGCTCCGTGGTTTGGTCTTCTTGACCGCAGGGACAGATTAGGGAGGGCGCCAGCTTCAGTTTGCGGTACATGTGGCTGTTTAGCCTATTGTGACCAGTGTGCAACCTCACCAGGGCAACTTGCTGCTCTCTAGACAACAGGTGGTAGTCATCCCTGTGTCATCTCGGCATAGCTTTGTATGACTGACTCACATCATAATATGGCTTCACTGGTCTCAAATCAACCCTGTCATTCAGTGCAATATGCCTTGTCAAACTATACCATTTTACAGTCAAAGCCTGACCACAGGCATATAGGTCAGATGCCATGGCCATATACTTACATGTACTTACTTACTGCCCACTATGCCTACGAAATGTAAGATAGCGGAGAATATAGCGACGAAGATTCTCCGCTTCAGTCTCTGTATAGTAACCATGGCGTATTTCAGAGACATGACGGTTTCCTTTTAGGATTCGTTACCGAGCGTTCTTGAGTCTTTCTCTTTTGCATTTTCATTTTAGACACTGGTAGCGTCTGCACACATGTTGACCTGAGAGATCCGTCTAATATCACTTATAGTGAAAAGACGTTAAATCAAAGAACGAACGAACGAGATCGGAAACATCTCCGTCCTTTACCCACCTGGCGAAGGTGGTCTTGGCGTATATAACCCGATATCTTCAGATTGGAAATCCAACGTCCTCCTACTTGATTACTGCTTTTGTTGTTTCTGTTTGGAATAGCTGGACATGACTTTTTTCCCCCCATCTGCCACATTGTGCGTTTGAACACACACACACAGGCGGGTGTGCTCGTACCAAGAGTTTGGAGTATGTTCAAGACGCGTCCATTTCACTTACGACGATTTCGATATGCGTTCCACAGAAATGTTGTCAATAATCATCTGAGTGTCTTGAAGAGTCATCATCTGAGTGTCTTGAAGAGTCGTCATCTGAGTGTCTTGAAGAGTCATCATCTGAGTGTCTTGAAGAGTCATCATCTGAGTGTCTTGAAGAGTCGTCATCTGAGTGTCTGGAAGAGTCATCATCTGAGTGTCTGGAAGAGTCATCATCTGAGTGTCTGGAAGAGTCATCATCTGAGCGTCTGGAAGAGTCATCATCTGAGCGTCTGGAAAAGTCATCATCTGAGTGTCTGGCGGAAGAGTCTTCATCTGAGTGTCTGGAAGAGTCATCATCTGAGTGTCTGGAAGAGTCATCATCTGAGTGTCTGGCGGAAGAGTCATCATCTGAGCATCTGGAAGAGTCATCATCTAAGTGTCTGGAAGAGTCATCATCTGAGTGTCTGGAAGAGTCATCATCTGAGGTCTGGAAGAGTCATCATCAAAGTGTCTGGAAGAGTCATCATCTGAGTGTCTGGAAGAGTCATCATCTGAGTGTCTGGAAGAGTCATCATCAAAGTGTCTGGAAGAGTCATCATCTGAGTGTCTGGAAGAGTCATCATCTGAGTGTCTGGAAGAGTTATCATCTGAGTGTCTGGAAGAGTCATCATCTGAGCGTCTGGAAGAGTCATCATCTGAGTGTCTGGAAGAGTCATCATCTGAGTGTCTGGCGGAAGAGTCATCATCTGAGCGTCTGGAAGAGTCATCATCTGAGTGTCTGGAAGAGTCATCATCTGAGTGTCTGGCGGAAGAGTCATCATCTGAGTGTCTGGAAGAGTCATCATCTGAGTGTCTGGAAGAGTCATCATCTGAGTGTCTGGCGGAAGAATCATCATCTGAGTGTCTTGAAGAGTCATCATCTGAGTGTCTTGAAGAGTCATCATCTGAGTGTCTGGAAGAGTCATCATCTGAGTGTCTGGAAGAGTCATCATCTGAGTGTCTGGAAGAGTCATCATCTGAGTGTCTGGAAGAGTCATCATCTGAGTGTCTGGAAGAGTCATCATCTGAGCGTCTGGAAGAGTCATCATCTGAGCGTCTGGAAGAGTCATCATCTGAGTGTCTGGCGGGCGAGGTCTGAAGAGTCATCATCTGAGTGTCTGGAAGAGTCATCATCTGAGGTCTGGAAGAGTCATCATCTGAGCGTCTGTAAGAGTCATCATCTGAGTGTCTGGGAAGAGTTCATCTGAGTGTCTGAAGATCACCTGAGTGTCTGGAAGAGTCATCATCAAAGTGTCTGGAAGAGTCGTCATCTGAGTGTCTGGAAGAGTCTTTAAGCCTATACGCTGGCAATTTCAGTTTCAGTTTTTTAGTTTCTAAAGATGACGTCTTCATGCTCAAAAACAAAATCCACATGCACTGATGACGTCACAAATCCATATGATGGATAAGATCCTAGGTAATCATGACATAAGCCATAAGCCCAAAAAATGTTGGTCACACTCATGGGCAAAGATACTGAGTGAAAACAAATCCTTTCGCTCGCTTGAGAATCGAACACCAGACCTTTGGGTTCTCAGTGTTGCGCTTTGACCAGCTGGAATGACGGGCCACTGACATGGTCTAGCATCAGGGAGGGGATCGGAGGGGATGGCGTGGGAAGATAAAAGGGACCTAAGGACCATTAAGCTGACAATGTTTCAACTGGCTCGTTGGTCTAGCTAGGGGTAAGATTCTCCCTTTTGGGTGTGAGAGGTCCCGGGTTCATATCCCGGACGAGCCCGCTTTTTTTTTAAAATTGGCCCATTAGCTTAGTTGTTCGAACACCGTGCTTGAAACGGCACGGGTTGTGGGTTCAACCCTTGGGCGTCACACTTTTGTAAAATACCAGTATAAAACATAGACTAGGTAGAACATAGTCTAGGTAGAGCCTCAGGACCTGGTCAGCTCATGGGTTTATGTGCAGGCTTGGGGCATGTGCCACGGTCACCATACACGTGGCACCTGTGACGTTAGTGCATATGGAATTCGTTCCGAGCGCGGAGACGTTATCTTGAGAAACTGAAACTGAAACTGAAACTGCTAGTATGAGTATCAGTTTCATTTTCAGTATCAGTTTCAGTGACACTGCCAAATTGAATGGAGCATTAAATTAACTCATTCCGTACCGCGTCACGAGATCCTCGTGACTCAGCTTTCTCTCTCAGTGGACCACGTCACGAGGATTTCGTGCACTGAACCGTAGTTTCAGTTTCGAGTATATAAATAGAAAATGACCGCATTGCTTACGTGTATCCTTTTCCAGCAAAGAGAGTATACTCTTGTCATTTCTTTTCTGCGTTTACACGACGTTTAAAGCGGCAAATATGGTAAGATATACCTTGTTTTCTGACAATACCCCCTCCAGCCTTTCTCTCTTCTAACATTACTTGGTCAATAGTTAGTACAGTGACCTATTTTCTTGATAGATAAAGGGTTAAACCTTTCACCCCCGCACTCTGACATATCAGCATTCTGCATTGCCAAATCATGCTAGCAAAGCAAAACCTTAACCTTTTGATTCCTACACCGTACCCACCAGCTTCCTGCAGGAAGCTGGTGGATGGGGTGAAGGAGTCAAAGGGTTTAGTTTTTGCAGTTGGTAGATAGGGTGCGGAAGTCAAAGGGTTAAGTTTTTTGCAGTTGACGGATAGGGTGCGAGAGTGAAAGGGTTAAGTTTTTGCAGTTGGTGGATAGGGTGCGAGAGTTGAAGGGTTAAGTTTTTGCAGTTGGTAGTTAGGGTGCGGAAGTCAAAGGGTTAATTTTTTTGCAGTTGACAGATAGGGTGCGAGAGTGAAAGGGTTAAGTTTTTGCAGTTGGTGGATAGGGTGCGGAAGTCAAAGGGTTAAGTTTTTGCAGTTGGTAGATAGGGTGCGAGAGTGAAAGGGTTAAGTTTTTGCAGTTGGTGGATAGGGCACAAGAGTCAAAGGGTTAAGGAAGGGAGCGAACAGGCCAGCTTGTATGTAGTGGGGTGGGATTGAACTCAAGACATTGTGTAAAAGAATTAAGCTCAATCACCCCCCCCCCCCCCCCCTCTAAAGAAAATAGGTCAGTACTTTTGTTTGTTTTCATTGTTTGGGTTTTTAGTGTGTGTGTGTGTGTGTTCGTTTGTTCCTTGATTTAACGTCTTTTCACTATAAGTGATATTAGACGGATAAAAATGGTATGGAGGATGATTTTTTTTTTGGGGGGGGGGGGGGGAGGGAGGAGGGGAAAGAATGGAACAGAGTAAGAGACGGAAAAAAAATTAAAAGGAATCGGCAAGGTCTTTAGAAAAATGATATGGATGATCAGAGAAATGAAACTAGAACAACGCTAAC
>CM060306.1:102294616-102304616 GCA_030674185.1 Monoplex corrugatus | reverse complement strand
TCAGTAGAAGATAACTGGCGTTAGTAGAAGACAGCTGGTGTCAGTAGAAGACAGCTGGTGTCAGTAGAAGACAGTGGTGTCAGTAGAAGACAGCTGGTGTCAATAGAAGACAGCTGGTGTCAGTAGAAGACAGCTGGTATCAGTGGAAGACAGGTAGTGTCAGTAGAACTCCTTTCACAGAGAGCACCAGGTCCTTGGTAACCACCCCACCCCCAAAAAAAAATTGGCCGTGCCTGCTAACAATTACAACAAATAGTCTACCGACTTGATAAATGAAACCTTTTTCAACCCCACAAGCCGTCAAACTAATTCACAACGTGTATCAATCCCTAATCGATGCACAAAAACTGCACACCAAATGTCACAGATGTACTGGCAGCGGAACGGGAGGTGAATTCTCCAGCTGTTGCAACATCCAGGTCTCTACAAGACAGACATCAAAAGACATCGGCTGTCAAGGACATCGGCTGTCAAGACATCGGCTGTCCAGGGTCTCAGCTGTCCAGGGTCTCACCTGCCCAAGTCTCATTGTCCAGACCTCAGCTGTCCAGGGTCTCAGCTTCCCACTTCTCAGCTGTCCGGGATCACAGCTGTCCAGATCTCAGTTGTCCAGGATCTCAGCTGTCCATGATCACAGCTGTCCATGATCTCATCCGTCCAGGATCTCACTTGTCCATGATCTCTGCTGTCCATATCTCAGCTGTCCATATCTCAGCTGTCCAGGATCTCAGCTGTCCAGGGTCTCAGCTGTCCAGATCTCATATGTCCAGGATCTCAGCTTCCAGGGTCTCAGCTGTCCAGGTCCTCAGCTGTCCAGGGTCTCAGATGTCCAGTATCTCGGCTGTCCAATGTCTCAGCTGTCCAGATTTCATCTTCCAGTATCTCAGCTGTCCAGGGTCTCAGATGTCCAGTATCTCAGCTGTCCAATGTCTCAGCTGTCCAGATTTCATCTTCCAGTATCTCAGCTGTCCAGGGTCTCAGCTGTCCAGGTCTCAGCTGTCCAGTATCTCAGCTGTCCAGATCTCAGCTGTCAAGATTTCATATATCTGTCCAGGGT
Source organism: Monoplex corrugatus (assembly GCA_030674185.1). NCBI lineage: Eukaryota > Metazoa > Mollusca > Gastropoda > Littorinimorpha > Ranellidae > Monoplex > Monoplex corrugatus. The sequence goes on along the minus strand of CM060306.1, from coordinate 102,303,559 downwards.
CTCTCAGCCATGCATAATCATAGGAATAATTTGCAGTTGCATGGTCGAATCTAATCATCTTTGCAAAATATTTACCCAGAACACTTAACTTAATGTCTGAATGTGTCAAACACACACACACACACACACACACACACACACACACACACACACACACACACACACACCACACACACACACACACACACACACACACACACACACACACACACACCTTCATCTGTTGTTTTTTGTTTGTTTGTTTGTTTGCTTGTTTTTTGTCGTTTATTTTTTGTCATTTTCTTTTTCAGATTTTGGTTCTTCCATTGAAATGTTTTTGGTGTTATATTGTAAACAACATTGTGCATTGTAAAGGGAGAATAATAAAAAAGAAGTTTCAGAAAGAAAGTTATTCCATTTTGACTCGTAGGACGTAGTATCTCAGCATAGAAATGTCTGTAATAACAGCCTTCTTGTCGTTTTGCATCGTGTAGGCAAGAATGTGGTCGTTCGTAGGCCTGTCTTAATGACCACTTGGGATTTAGTTTTCTTTTAAACGCTTGTATAAGTTATCCTCCATTATTAAACTGGTTTCGGTATCGACTTCAGCCAAAACTTCACTTTCTGTTGTTGTTGTTGTTTTGTGTGTGTATGTGTGTGTAAACAATTGACACATACAGAAACCTTTTTACACGGACAGACAATGATAACCACAATGACGAGAAAAATGACAACGAGATTTTATTTTTCAACGGTAGAAATGATCTGAAAACCATTTTTAAAATCTTGCTTTTGCTAATCTGTACATCTGCCCAGGGCTGAAAATATTGAAAACGTCAATAAATCAATGTATAAGATATTATAATACATAAGACTATAAAACATAATAGCACCTTCTGTCAAGTTATTTGAGAGAAGGAGAGAGAGAGAGAGAGACAGACAGAAGACAGACAGACAAACAGACAGACAGACAGAGACAGACAAACAGACAGACAGACAGACAAACAGAGACACAGACAGAGACAAAGACACACAGAGAGTGCTGTATGAAAATAGTAAATGATGTGTGTGCGTGTGTGTGTGTGTGTGTGTGTGGTGTGTGTGTTTTGTGTGTGTGTGTGTGTGTGTTGTGTGTGTATGTGCGTGTGCGTGCGTGTGAGTGTGTCTGTGTGTCTGTGTGTTCGTGTGTGTCTGTGTGTGTCTGTGTGTGAGAGAGAGAGGGGGGGTTTGGGTGGGTGATGAGAAAACGTTCGTATGTAAAAGCAACAGAGAGAACTCAGAACTGAGATTTGAATGGCTATAAACCTCCGACCCCAAATCAGTCAGTCAAATCGTACCAAATTAAGTGCAAACAAATATGAATATAAATACACAAGAGATGAATAACAATAACGAAAAAACAAATCCACCATGAGCTGATTCAGTGGGCTTCTGTCTTATTTATAAGGCGTATGCTACATACTTGGAGACATCAACAATAGGCCTTTTTGTAGGACAAGCCGAAACTGATGCTCTCCCAGTGTGAGCTAAGGGGAATAATTCTTGCACGGTAACTAAGGTAACCAATACACACAGAAGGGCATTCACCGAGGGATCAAATACCAACAGCCAGCTTCGTTCGACGAGTCATAAGAAGTACACAAGCTAGGAACTGACTACCATAATTCCAGACTAATCATTAGATATCCTCTTTGGGGATACCTCGCAAATGCAACTCGTGGGCTGTAAGTCTATGTATAGGTCTTCACCATGTGGGAAGGATCTGCGTCTTTTAATGATGTTACATACATTGACTATGGGTACAGATAGACAGACAGATAGACAAGTGAGAAAGTAGGGACGGCGGTGTGGTAGGAAACAGAGAATAGAAGGATGCTGAGATTGGAGATGTCTCTGTCTCTGTTTCTCTAACTCTCTCTCTCGCTCTCTAACTCTCTCTCTCTCTTCTCTCTCTCTCTCTCTCTCTCTCTCTCTCTCTCTCTCTCTCTCTCGCCAGCCTCCCCCTCTCTCTTTCTGTCTCAGTGTCACCATCTGCCTTTGCCTCTCTCAGTCTGTCTCTGTTTCTCTCCTCTCTCTCTCTCTCTCTCTCTCTCTCTTCTTCTCCTCTCTCTTCTTCTCTCTCCTTCTGTCTGTCTGTCTGTCGGTCTGTCTGTCTCTGTCTCTGTGTCTGTCTCTCTCCGTCTCTCTTCTCTCTATCTCTGTCTCTGCCTCTGCCTCTGTCTCTCAGTCTGTCTGTCTGTCTCTGTTATCTATGTCTGTCGGTCTGTCGTCTCTGTCAGTCGTCTTGTCTCTGCTCGTCTGTCTCTCTCTCTCTCTCTCTCCTCCCTCTCTCTCTCCTCCTCTCACTCCCTCTTTGAAAGAGTTAGTTTCCTCGTGGCATCTGTCAAAAAACAACAAACAAACAAACAAACATATAAACACACGCACGCACACACACACACACACACACACACACACACATCACACACACACACACACACACACACACACACACACACACACACACACACACACACGCACACACACACACACACACACACACACACACATCTTTGAACGGCTTGCCACACATTCGTACAAAGCTTTCAAAATCCAGAATGCACACGACACATTTTGTGTGTTGGGATGTGTGTGTGGATTAAACACTTTCTTCATATTCTTCACACACACACACACACACACACACACACACACACACACACACACACACACATACACACACACGCACGCACGCACGCACGCACGCACCACAACCACCACCTTCTGGGGGAAGGGGGTGTAAATACAGCTATTTTCTGTCATTATTTTGTTGTTTATCAGACGATTTGTCATTAGTTTAAGAGAAGAATGGATTAGTCTATTTTCGTATATATATATAAGTCCTTATCTTTTTTCTTTTTTTTTTTCAAGCGCACTCCAAAGGCCACTGGCCAAATGTGATTGAGCTATTTCGACTATTAGTTCATCTCTTTCTTTTTCTGTCTCTTTCGCTGTCTTTGTCTGTCTGTCTCTGTCTGTGTATCTCTGTCTGTCGGTCCTTGTCTCTTTGTCTCTCTCTATGTCGCTCTCTCTGCCTCTGTCTGTCTGTCTATATGTCTGCCTGTCAGTCTGCCTGTCTGTCTCTCTCTCTCTGTCTTTCTCTCTCTCTCTCTCTCTCTCTCTCTCTCTCTCTCTCACACTCCCTCTCACTATGTGCCACACACGCATGTTTCCTCTGTTCCTCTCTCTCTCTCTCTCTCTGTCTCTATTTCTGGTTGTCTGTCCACGTCTGTCGGTCTGTCTATATTTTTCTGTTTCTCTTTGTCTGTGTTTGTCTGTCTGTCAGTCTGTCTATCTGTCTCCCTCTCTGTCCGTCTGTCTGTCTGACTATCTCTGTCTTTCTTTCTCACTCTTTCTCCCTAGCTCTCTTCTCTCTCCTTCTCTCTCTCCCTCTCTCTCTCTCTTCTTTCTCACCCCCTCTGTCTGTCTGGCTCTGTCTCTACCCTGCACGCTCGTTTCCTCCATTTTTCATTCGTGTAAACACATAAATGTAAAGGTCAAGGGAAAAAACGATACCGGATTCATAAACCAAACTATGCAGACATTTAAGTGAAAGACGCCTTCTTGTTAAAGTGCAAACTACAGGGAAAGTGTTTTGTGTGAGAAGATAGTTAAGCACACACACACTACAACACACACACACACACACACACACACACACACACACACCACACACACACGCACGCACGCACGCACGCACGCACACATATACACATACATAATCACACACACACACACACACTTACACACACACGCGAGAGAGAGCGAGAGATAGAGGGAGAGAGGGAGAGAGCGAGAGAGAGAGGGAGAGAGCGAGAGAGAAAGAAAGGGAGAGTTACATATCATGTACATACCTACTGAGACAGATAAAAAGAGGGGGGAGAGGATGGAGACAGAGAGGGGGACAGACAGATAGAGAAGAGAGAAGAGAGAGAGAGAGAGAGAGAGAGAGAGAGATACCTATCATGTAATAATTATAATAATTACAATATTTATATAGCGCAAAATCTTGATAAAATCAAATCTAAGCGCTGAAGCAGACACCACACGCACGCACGCACGCACGCACACACACGCACACACACACACACACACACACACACACACACACACACACACACACACACACGCATGGCTATAAATGGGGAGAAAGAATAAAAGCAATAAAAGCAATAAAAGCAAGAATAAAAGCAATGGAAAATTATAGAGAGCATAGCATATACAATTATATATTATAACCATGTGATTCCCCTCCGAGCGGAGACAGGCTGCAGAGGGGGGAGGGGGGGTTGAGTGAGGTTAGGATTTTATGCAGAGGAGAAAAGGTGGGTTTTGAGAGCGGACTTGAAGGAGACAAAAGTAGGTTGCTGACGGACTGAGAGAGGAAGTTTGTTCCAGGAGAGTGGACCAGAAACAGAAGGCTCGTGGACCATAGGTATTGAGCTTAGTGCGTGGAAAGCGAAAAGTCAGAGGATCGGAGGCAGAGCGGAGGGTACGTGAGGGAACATAGATCTCAAGTAGGCTTGACAGGTAATCGGGGGCTGCGTTATTGAGGCTTTTGTAGCACATGGTGTCTAGTTTGTATTGTATGCGCTTTGATACAGGGAGCCAGTGAAGTTGTGCCAGGAGAGGAGATATGTGGTCAGCTTTTTTCTTTTTGAGTACAAGGCGTACAGCATTGTTTTGAATGCGCTGTAGGATGTGAATGGTGGAGGCAGGAAGACCAGACAGGAGTGAATTGCAATAGTCAATGCGAGACATCATGTACATATCTACTGAGACAGATAAAAAGAGGGGAGAGAGGATGGAGACAGAGAGGGGGGGGGGACAGAGAGAGAGAGAGAAAGAGACACCTATCATGTACATATCTACTGAGACAGATAAAAAGAGCGGGGAGAGGATGGAGACAGAGAGGTGGGGACAGAGAGAGAGAGAGAAAGAGATACCTATCATGTACATATTTACTGAGACAGATAAAAAGAGGGGGGGAAGAGGATAGAGACAGAGAGGGGGGACAGAGAAAGAGAGAAAGAGAGAAAGAGGGACAGAGAGAGAGAGAGAAAGAAACAGACAGAGACAGACAGACACAGACAGACAGACAGAGAGAGACAGAAACAGAGAGACATACACACACACGCGCACACACACACACATACACACGCGCACACACATACATAGACACACACACACACACACACACACGAACGAGAGAGAGAGAGAGAGAGAAGAGAGAGAGAGAAGAGAGAGAAACATACCTATCATATACATATATACAGAGACAGATAATAAAAAAAAAAAGGAGGGGGGGGGAAGAAGACGGAGAGAGAGGGGGGAGGGAGAGAGAGACGAGAGAGAAAAGACAGATACAGAGACAGAGACATAGAGACAGAGAGAAAAAACAGACAGACAGAGGCACAGACATACACACAAAACATATTCACGCGATCACTGCACACTGGAAAAGAAACAAAAAAAGATTCTGTATGTAAGAAAGAAAGAAGACGATAGATGGGGGGGGGGGGGGGGGGGTGGAGGGAGGGGGGGAAGAGGATTAGACAGAGAGAAAAAGAGCCACGCAGATAGACAGCCAGCCAGACAGACAGACAGATAGACAGATTGAGAGAAAGGTAAAGAAAAAGAAATATAATCTCACATAAAAACCGACATTGAACTGTGTTTTGAAAGAGCAAACAGCAATATCATTGTCATAGACTGGCCATTATCACGTTGCACAGAAGATAAAACAAACATCAGTGGAAGGAAGCGACAATGTTCTAAGTCTAGTTGAAGAACTTTGGCATTATAACTCTGCCTATAACAGGTATTAGACTGGCCTCTTTCTTTCACACCTAAAAGCAGTTCACACAAATGTCCTACCCACACTCTTCCTCTCCAGAAACACGCACGCACGCACTCACAACACCACACACACACACACACACACACACACACACACACACACACACACACACACACACACACATACACATACACATGTACACATATATATATATAAAATATATAAAATATATATATGAAATATATATAAAATATATATAAAATACACACACACACATGCACGCACGCACACACCATGCACACACACTATACATACATACCACACACACACACACACACGCACACACACACACACCACACACACACACACACACACACACACACACACACACACACACACACACACATTTGAAAATAAAGAAAAGAAAATCGGTCAGTCTTAATTTTGTTTTTTGTCAGCAAACTTCAATATGAAAAAATTTATGTAGTTTTTGCAACAACTTCAAAACGAGGTAAATGTGTTATTTTCAACGACTTCAAACTGAACCCTATGTACTTATCTCGTACTTGCAACATCTTCAAAAATAAGCAAATCTGATATTTGCAATAGCTTCAAGATGAAGTGAGTGTGTGTTATTTGCATCAAAATCAAAATAAAGTTAACGTACCCTTTTGTAACAACTTAAAAACGGAGTTATTGTGTTATCTGCAAAATGAGTGTTTGAAAGTTAGTTGTGTGTTGTTTACGCATACCATCAGATCAACAACACTTAATCCACTTAGTCTGAACTGCTGATGTACAAATAAAACCACTATTAACCGTAATATGTAATTCATATCAGTTTTTCACTTGGTCTGGTTTCCCAACAAGTGATTATTGTTGATAGTATTGGCATAAGTGTGCATTGTCTGTTGTTAGTATTGGCATAAGTGTGCAGTGTATGTTGCCAGAGTGGTATTAGTGTGCATTGTCTGTTGTTAGTATTGGCATTAAGCTGTGCATTGTTGTTGCAGCAGTGGTATTAGTGTGCAGTTGTCTGTTGTTAGTATTGGATAAGTGTGCATTGTCTGTTGCAGTATGTGTTAAGTGTGCAGTGTCTGTTGTTAGTATTGCATTAGTGTGCAGTTGTATGTTTGAAGTGGTATTAGTGTGCAGTGTCTGTTGTTAGTAGTGGTGTTAGTGTGCATTGTCTGTTGTTAGTATGGTAAGTGTGCATTGATGTTGCCTAGTATGGCATAAGTGTGCAGTGTTGTTGTTAGTATTGGATAGTGTGCATTGTATGTTGCTAGCAGTGGTTAGTGTGCAGTTGTATGTTGTTAGTAGTGGTGTTAGTGTGCATTGTCTGTTGTTAGTATGTGTAAGTGTGCATTGCTGTGTTAGTATTGGCTAGTTGAGTGTCTGTTGTTAGTATTGGTTAGTGTGCATTGTATGTTAGTAGTGGTATTAGTGTGCAGTGTCTGTTGTTAGTAGTTGGTTTAGTGTGCAGTGTCTGTTGTTAGTTTGGCATTAGTGTGCATTGCATGTTGTAGTAGGTGTGCAGTGTCTGTTGTTAGTAGTGTATTAGTGCTGTCTGTTGTTAGTAGTTGGTGTTAGTGTGCAGTTGTATGTTGTTGTCAGTGTTTGGTAATTAGTGTGCAGTGTCTGTTGTTAGTAGTGGTGTTAGTGTGCAGTGTCTGTTTGTTAGTGTTTGGATTTAAGTGTGCAGTGTCTGTTGTTAGTATGGATAGTGTGCATTGAGTGTTGCAGTTTGGCTAAGTGTGCAGTGTCTGTTGTTAGATGGATAGTGTGCATTGTTTTGTTGCAGTCAGATGTGGTATGTAGTGTGCATGTCTGTGTTGTTGTAGTATGATGTGCGATGTATAGTGTGCAGTGTCTGTTGTTAGTATTGGCATAAGTGTGCATTGTCATGTTGCCAGTAGTGGTATTAGTGTGCAGTGTCTGTTGTTAGTATTGGCATAAGTGTGCATTGCATGTTGCCAGTATTGGTATAGTGTGCAGTGTCTGTTGTTAGTATTGGCATAAGTGTGCATTGTCTGTTGTTTAGTAGTTGTGTATAAGTGTGCATTGTCTGTTGTTAGTATGGATATAGTGTGCATTGCATGTTGCCAGTAGTGGTATTAGTGTGCATGTCTGTTGTGTTAGTAGTGTGCATAGTTAGTGTGCAGTGTCTGTTGTTAGTATGAGTGGTGGGGTATTAGTGTGCAATTGTCTGTTGTTAGTAGTGGATTAAGTGTGCATGTCTGTTGTTAGTAGTGGTATTAGTGTGCAGTGTCTTTGTTAGATGTTTATGGTATTAGTGTATTGCATGTTGTTAGTAGTGGTATTAGTGTGCAGTGTTGTTGTTAGTAGTGGTTATAGTGTGCATTGTCTGTTGTTAGTAGTGGTATTAGTGTGCAGTGTCTGTTGTGTTAGTGTATTAGTGTGCAGTGTTGTGTTGTGGCAGTGTGCATGTCTGTTTAGTAGTGGTGTTAGTGTGCAGTGTCTGTTGTTAGTAGTGGTTTAGTGTGCAGTGTCTGTTGTTAGTAGTGGTGTTAGTGTGCAGTTGTCTGTTGTTAGTAGTGGTTTAGTGTGCAGTGTCTGTTGTTAGTAGTGGTGTATAGTGTGCAGTGTCTGTTGTTATGTAGTGGTATTAGTGTGCAGTGTCTGTTGTTGTGTTGGTATTAGTGTGCATTGTCTGTTGTTTAGTAGTGGTATTAGTGTGCAGTGTCTGTTGTTAGTAGTGGTATTAGTGTGCAGTGTCTGTTGTTAGTAGTGGTATTAGTGTGCAGTGTCTGCTTGTTAGTAGTGGTGTTAGTGTGCAGTGTCTGTTGTTAGTAGTGGTTTAGTGTGCAGTGTCTGTTGTTAGTGTGGTGTTAGTGTGCAGTGTCTGTTGTTAGTAGTGGTTAGTGTGCAGTGTCTGTTGTTAGTGTTGGTATTAGTGTGCAGTGTCTGTTGTTAGTGTTGGTGTTAGTGTGCAGTGTCTGTTGTTAGTGTTGGTTTAGTGTGCAGTGTCTGTTGTTAGTGTTGGTGTTAGTGTGCAGCGTCTGTTGTTAGTGTTGGTGTTAGTGTGCAGTGTCTGTTGTTAGTGTTGGTGTTAGTGTGCAGTGTCTGTTGTTAGTGTTGGTGTTAGTGTGCAGCGTCTGTTG
>CM060306.1:102287116-102289616 GCA_030674185.1 Monoplex corrugatus | reverse complement strand
AGTGACAGAAAAGAGGAAATTTGTAGCACAGAATTTCCAGAAGGTGGGGATACTATTAACTGAAAGAGCCCCCGGCAACCCAACGGGGGATCATAAACATACATGTACATGAGAGGTCATACACTGCCATGACTATGGCTAGAAGTGAGAGTACATATGGTGACGATGTCATTATTTTATGAGCAATGGAGGGCCTAGATCATATCAACAACATCGAAGTCAATCCAACATTGACAATACTTACCTTTCGCCGAATGAATCCGAAACATCCAGTGTACCTTACATAGAAGATGAACAGAGTAATTACAGACTGCGTTGGCACTGTGCTTTTCTCTCCTCACCACATAACAGTAAACATATAATGCACTAGCTTGAGGAGTCTACTGACACCTTGCAGTCACACAATTACGTAGTTAAAAGGTAAGTTCTCCACTATCCAAGCGTAATAACATTCACTTGACCAAAATCAAATGTGTGATGTGCACCCACAAATGAAACATTTAGTGTCTTTTGAAGATTTTGAGTTGCTGGTATTGATACAAATTAACGGAAATAAGCTGTTAAACGTGTAAGGTTTGTTGAAGGATAGTTGGAACTCATTGTAGTACATGTAGTTTGCAATTGGCACTTGGTAAATAGCCATTTTGAGACATCGTCATTTGAAGTGAGTAAAGATATTCTGAGTTTTAGTTAAGTTGTTGTATGATATGATACATTTAACACATCAATAGATTAAAAAAAGATCCTAGATATTTTTGTGATGTGATCAAGCAATGATTAATAAAAAGTAGAAAACGAAAAACAAAGAAAGAAATAAACAAAACCCCTGAAAAGTAGACCAAGACAGCTTCACTGACCCGTAGGGACTTTGGATTCCATCGATTTAACATATAGGCCTACTCTTTAAGGGAGCATGTCTCTTTTCATGAACGTGTTCCCACACAGGGTTTAGCATGAGTTCAAGCAATCTTCCAGATCGTTTCTGAGACCACTAACCACACATTCCTGAATTTCCTAAGTGTTGCGAGTCCCTCTTTAATAATGAATTAAAATTTTGATGATCAAATCTGAAAAAAAAAAATTCACCATCAACCAGGAACAACCTTACATAAATACACGGACTGAATGTTTGAACACGTGACGAGAAATGAATTTTTAAAAGATAGCCCTGTGTCTGGTAAACAACCACGATAGTGACACAGTTAATGAAGTCCTCTTCATTTGGGAAAAAAGTGTTGCGAAGTAATCTAATAACGAACTCTTTCCATGTCGCTCTTTGTGAGGATTTCTAAGCGTGTATGAAAGCTGCACACATGAACGTCAAAGTATGAACTCCTAATGCTTCAGACTTGGTTGGTGTAAAGCAGATCTCTCACCTTACAGTCTGATGTTTTGTTAAGGTTTGTGTGAATGCGAATTTCTATTCATTCTTTTTTCTCTCGTTCGTCGTCATACTTGGATTTTATTATCTAGGAAGAAGTTGATCGTCTTTTGTGGTGCATCTACAGTCTGTGCTGCTTCTCCCGCAGGCTCAGGGCTGTTTTTCGGATCTTCTCTTCCTCAGCGACCTGTAGTTCTTGCAGTTTTGGAAGATGTGTTCTGCCGTCTGGTCAGCTTCTCCCAGGCATACCAGGATAAAGGTGCATGTTTCAAGCGCTTGTTAATGCGGTAATTTAATCCGTTGTGCCCAGTTCGCAAGGGGGAAGATAATGACTAACTCTAACCGGACACTGTGCCATGCAGTACCTGGGATGCTCTGAACAGAGACTTGATGGCAGTATCATTTCTGTGAAGTGATGTTGTTCCCTTTCTGTTCATGCTCTGCTCCCAGCTTTGCCATTTGTCCGTCTGCATCTTGCAGATGTGGTAGATTGCTTGCCGTGGTTGCTTTCAGGACTGTTATAGTATCTTAAGGAAGTGAGAATCGCAAAAACACGTTTTTACCCGTCTTCTGCATGTCCTGTATCACTACCCCAACGCCTCATTTCAGCTCACCAGCACACCTCCAGACTCACTGAAACTGATGCCACCATGATAACAGGGCATGAATTCCCACAGAATCTGGGATGACTATTTCACACTAGCACTAAGCTGATGATTGTGGGAATGATAGTAATGACGCCATAGAGTTCCATTTGGGAGTGTGACAGACAAGGCTGTGCTCTAGCTTACTTTCTAATATGTCCTGGCGTCAACCAGGCCTGTTTGTTAAGAAGGCGTTTTTATTTGTTACTGAAGCTTACCTGAAACATATTGATAGGCATACTTTGAAAGGAAAATCTAGGTTAACCTACCTTCAGTTCAAACAACCGTTGTTCTTATATTGCATGGAAACCCGCTTCCAATACGTTTTAATAATTTTATCCTATGCTCAACATAAACGCTTCGAATGCAAGCAGACATGGAAAGACACACAGACAAGTTAATTGACAACGAACATCAAATGACGTGCTCTTAGTACATGACGCAAAAATAAGTGACTGAAGACTAAAACGGTAAT
>CM060306.1:102262116-102267116 GCA_030674185.1 Monoplex corrugatus | reverse complement strand
CCCTCCAAAGTTCCCTCCTCTTGTCTCCCCACCAAAGTTCCTCCCCCCAAAGTTCCTTCCCATTGTCTCCCCCCAAAGTTCCTGCCCCCTCCAACACAGTTCCATCCCCTTGTCTACCCCCAAAGTTCCCAACACACCCCAAAAATGCCCTCCCCTTGTCTCCCACCAAATTTCACTCCCCTTGTCACCCCCAAAGTTCCCCTCCGAAGTTCCCTCCCCACAATTTCCCTCCCCTTGTCTCCCTTCAAAGTTCCCTGCAATCCCCAAAATGTTCCTCCCCTTGCCTCCCCAAAATTTCCCTGCCACCCAAAGCTCCCTCTCCTTGTCTCCCCGAAAGTTCCCTCTTCCACAAAGTTCCCTCCCCTTGTCTCTTCCCAAAGACCCCAACCCCCTAGTTCCCTCCTCAAACATTCCCTCTCCTTGTCTCATACCAAGTTCCCTGCGGCCCAAAGTTCCCTTCCCTTTTCTACCCCCAAGTTCCATCCCCTGAAGTTCCCTTCTCTTGTCTGTCCCAAGCTCCCTGACCCCAAAGTTCCCTCCCCCCAAAGTTCCCTCCCCTTGTCTCATACCAAGTTCCCTGCGCTCCAAAGTTCCCTTCCCTTTCTCCCGCCAAGTTCCATCCCCCCAAAGTTCCCTTCCTTGTCTCCCCAAGTTCCCTACCCCCAAAGTTCACTCCCTCAAAATTCCCTCCCCTTGTCTCCCCAAAAGTTGCCTCCCCCAAAGTTCCCTCCACCCACCAAGTTCCCTCCACTGTCTCCTCACAACGTTCCCTGCCTTCCCCCAAAGTTCCTCTCCCCCTGTCTTCCCTCCCCCTTCCTCCCCCAAGTTCCACTCCCCCAAGTTCCTCCCCCCAAGTTCCCTCCCCCTGTCTCCTCCCCCCCCCAGTTCCACGCTCCCCCCAAGTTCCATGTCCCAAAGTTCCCTCCCCCTGTCTCCCTCCCCCCCCCCCAGTTCCACGCTCCCCCCAAGTTCTATGCCCCAAAGTCCCTCACCCAAAGTTCCCTGCCCCTTCCCAAGTTCCCTACCTATCTTTCCCCTAAACTTCCCACCCTTTGTTTATCCCGAAACTTCCCTCCCCTGTACATACTTCCCTCCCCCAAAAGCTCTCTCCAGTTGCCTCCCCAAAAAGGTCCCTGCCCCTACAAAGTTCCCTGTCCACCCCCCCGAAGGTTCACTCACCTTGTCTCCCCCCAAAGTTCCCTCCCCTAGTCTCCCTCCAAAGCTCCCTCCACCAAACGTTCTATCCCCTTGTCTACCCCAAAAGTTTCCCCCCAAAGTCCACCCCCCAAAGTTCCCTCCCCTTGTCTCACCCAAAGTTCCTTCCCCCCAAAGTTTCCTGTCCCCCAAAACTCCCTCCCCTTGTCTCCCTTCAAAGTTCCCTGCCATTTCCTAAACGTTCTCTCCCTTGCCTCCCCCCTAAGTTCCCTGTCCCCCAAAGTTTCCTCCATTTGTCTCCCTCTAAACTTCCCTCCCTTCGTCTTCCCCGAAATTTCACTCCCCCATACATACTTCCCTTCCCCCAACGTTCCCTGCCCGACAAAGTTCCCTGCCCCCCCCCCCCCTAAAGTTCACTCACCTTGTCTCCCCCCCAAAGTTCCCTGCCCCCTACCAAGTTCACTCACCTTGTCTCCCCCCAAAGTTACCTCCCCCAAAAGTTCCTTCCCCAAAAGTTTCCTCCCCTTGTCTCCTTTCAAAATTCCCTGCACTTCCCATTTAAGTTCCCTCCCCTTGTCTACCCCAAATTCCCTGCCCCCGAAAGTTCCCTACCCTTGTCTCCCCCAAAGTTTCTCCTCTTCTCTCCCCCCAAAGTTCCCTCCCCCCAAAGTTCCTTCCCCTTGTCTCCCCTCAAAGTTCCCTCCCTCCCCCCAAAATTCCCTAACCCCCTCCAAAGTTCCCTCCCTTGTCTCTCCCAAAAAATCCCTCCCGCCAAGTTCCCTCAACCCCAGATTCCCTCCCCTTGTCTCCCCTGCCTGTATCTAATCATTTTTGGGACAAAACATTCATAAAAGCAGAACTCATAGTGACTTCCAGTGAAAGATGTATTTCCTGTGACACGTTCAGTGCAATTTCGTGACATGGATATTCAATGGATTACAAGCAGCAATTTGATAAGTCATGTGAGTGTACATCTGGAACTTTTCATTTCTTTAGCTAGTTGCATGCCTTTTTCAATGGTAAATCAGAGAAATATGAAAGCATGCATAAACAAGCAGTCTGCACAGTTAATAAGTAGACGTAATGACTTTTAAATTACATAACATGATAGTTTATTATCGTTGGTTATTCTCCATAATTTTTTTAAAGTATGAAAAATTGTGTTTCTCGACAATTTCAGCAGCCATTTTAGGGCGCGTCACCAAAGAGTTAATGGCAGGGCTGAAGAACAAAATCTGTTATTTTCATTAAAGGGAAGAGGATGAAATAACAACAGTAACACCATCAGAATATACACAGCAATAACAATAGACAGAAAACCATAAAGAAAACATCAGATCAATCTCAGAAAGAAAAGAAGCTGAAGTAATACGCTTTTAAACTGACTGAGACTGAAAAACCTGTGTGACTCAATCTGTGTGAGAACAGGGTGAGTGGGATGTAGCCTTGTAAACAAAGGACGTCCCCAAATTACTACCAAAATAGGTAGTAAATAAGGGGACTTTTTTTGGTAATACATGTACGTACCATTATATTTCACTATGCAATCAGAACATCATTGATGCATGTATGTAAATAATGAGCCAATTTTGTGTTTTGTGTATTTTAGGGACGTCCCCAAATTATACCAACAAACGTACCCTTTTTACTACTAACAGGACGTTTTCCACAAACAACTAACAGGCACGCTCAAATTACGACAACATACAAACACACACACCATACACAGCCAATGCAACGTCCCCAAACACACACACCACTACTACACTCATGCCACACACAACACACACACACACACACCACCACGCACCACACACACACACACACACACACACACACGCACCACACACACACACACACACACACGCACGCACCACGCACGCACACACACACACACACCCCGCCGCACACACACACACACACACACACACACACACACACACCACACACACACACACACACACACACACACACACACACACGCACGCACGTACACAGCACGGCACAATACAACACACATACACGCACACACAGCGAGCACGATCGCACACACACACACACGCAAGTGCACACTCATTCGCTGATTATTACAGATCTCAAATCCAGTCAGCAGGGACGACGCTAACGCACAGCGAACCTGCAATGTTTAGCCCTAGTTCAAACAAACCGTCCATCTCTGGTACCAGGTTCTGTGAAATATTCATCAGGGGAAAGAGTCCCATGGCCCAGACTAGCTGACCAAAACGGGATGTGCTGCGAGTGTTTGGATACGAAGTGTATTCAGATCGGATTCTGTCTGTTTTGTGGTGGGTTGCATAGATCAGTTGGTCGATTTTTTGATCGTTGATTTAACCTTTTGACTCGACTCCCGTACCCTATCCACCAACTACAAAAACTTAACCCTCCTTTGACTCCCTTACTCTATCCACTAGCTTCCTGCAGGAAGCTGTGGAAAGGGTGAGGGTCAGAGGGTTAAGTTTTTGCTTTGCTAGCATGGTCGACAATTGCAGGCTGTGCTGGACTTTTGAAATTCCCTTTGACTCCCGCACCCTATCCACCAACTGCAGAACTTAACCCTTTGATTCCATCCCTTATCCACCAGCTTCCTGCAGGAAACTGGTGGATGGGTGAGGGAATCAAAGGGTTAAGTTTTGCTTTGCTGGCATGGTCGGCCATGCAGATGCTGGTGGACAGGGTGCGGAGTCAAAGGGCTAATGAATAGCTTATCTGAAACCGTTCTAATTTAACCCTTTGACTCCTCACCCTGTCCACACGTCCTGCAAGTCCCAAACCCTGTTACAAAGCAAAACTTTAACCCTTTGATTCCCTCACTCTGTCCACCCCTTCCTGCAGGAAGCTGGTGGATAGGTTGAGGGAATCAAAGGGTTATGTTTTTTGCAGTTGGTGGATAGGGTGCGGGAGTCAAAGGGTTAATGAAAGTTGGTGTGCTTATTATATAATACATCTATGCTAAGTCTGAAGTACACTTTTTTTTTTCTGGAAGACTACTGACAGTCAGTTCCACTTTCACAACACCCTTCACTATAAAAATTCTTCAAAGAAACAATACAGAGGGACATTATAATCAGATAGGCGCTATAATTCTCTGTTTCCCTGTTTCTGATTTCGCCTAGCTTGAACGCCGGTTTCCACTTTTGAATCAGATTGCGTAAAACTTCAACGTTTTCTAAGGTCGGGTGAAAGTGAATAATGTGGACTGTTACATCATCGAGTTTCGCTCTTTGGACGCCTATACTGACATGGTTGTATTACGCTATCATTGTGACTATCAATGGCAAGAGGTATCGGGTGGGTTCATCATACCCGGCCTACCCGAGAAAAGATTCGTCAAACTGGGAGACATCAACATCGGGGTGTTTCTGCCCATGTCCTCCTACGACCCTGTGAATAGATGCAGCCACAAAGTATCTACGAGCGCCGTATATCATACGCAGGTGAGTCATATTCATTCATTCATTCATTCATTCATTCATTCATTTCATTCATTTATTCATTTTTTCATTTATTCATACATTCTTTCATTCATTCATTCACTCACTCAATTCATTCAATCAAGCAATCATTTATTCATTCATTCATTCATTCGTTCATTCATTCGTTCGTTCGTTCGTTCGTTCGTTAGTTCGTTCGTTCATTCATTCATTCTTTCATTCATATATTCATTCATTCATTCACTCACTCACTCATTTATTTAACCAAGCAATCTTTCATCATTCATTATTCATTCATCTTTCTCGTTCGTTCGTTCATTCATTCATTCATTTTTAATCATTTCATTCATTCATTCGTTCATTCATTCGTTCATTCATTCACTTTTTGACTGA
>CM060306.1:102247116-102257116 GCA_030674185.1 Monoplex corrugatus | reverse complement strand
GAATCCTGTATGCTGGCTATTTGAGCTTGTGCAGAATCCTGTATGCAGGCTTCTTGAGCTTGTGCAGAATCCTGTATGCTGGCTACTTAAGCTTGTGCAGAATCCTGTATGCTGGCTATTTGAGCTTGTGCAGAATCCTGTATGCTGGCTATTTGAGCTTGTGCAGAATCCTGTATGCTGGCTATTTGAGCTTGTGCAGAATCCTGTATGCTGGCTATTTGAGCTTGTGCAGAATCCTGTATGCTGGCTACTTGAGCTTGTGCAGAATCCTGTATGCTGGCTACTTGAGCTTGTGCAGAATAATAATAATAATAATAATAAGAGACCATTTATAAGCGCACATCTCTGCCTACGGCGGAGCTTATGACGCTTTACAATCATTCACTCACAATATTTCAATCTCTCGGACCTCATGTACATACACTAAATACACAATACAAAGTAATAGAATAAATCCATAAAAATACTACATACGCTACAATCATACACGGATTTTCACGCAAGTCCAAATGCATCCCACAACCCCCACGGCTATACCCCAAAGTACTGTGAGGCACATTGGGCTCTATAATCACCCACACCCACCCCCCACCTACCTACTATAACATACACACACACTAACACACCTTTTCTACTATTAGGCTGGGGGGAAATGAGGTTGAACTTACTGATAATATTTTTGAAAGAGGTGAGTTTTTAGAGCTGTTTTGAAAGAAGAAGTCGATTTTAGGTGTCGGATTTCAAAGGGAAGAGAGTTCCAGATAGTGGGGGCTGCGAAGGAGAAAGAGCGATGTCCAAATGTTTTTGTGCGCACGCGTGGAACACGGAGCAATCTGGTATCACAATGGAGCGGAGATTTCTAGAAGGAGTGTACACAGAGAGAAGATCAGCCAGGTAGCGAGGAGAGAGATCAGAGAAAAAAGAGAATCCTGTATGCTGGCTACTTGAGCTTGTGCAGAATCCTGTATGCTGGCTATTTGAGCTTGTGCAGAATCCTGTATGCTGGCTATTTGAGCTTGTGCAGAATCCTGTATGCTGGCTACTTGAGCTTGTGCAGAATCCTTTTTTCCTTACTACTTGAGCTTGTGCAGAATCCTGTATGCTGGTTACTTGAGCTTGTGCAGAATCCTGTATGCTGGCTACTTGAGCTTGTGCAGAATCCTGTATGCTGGCTACTTGAGCTTGTGCAGAATCCTGTATGCTGGCTACTTGAGCTTGTGCAGAATCCTGTATGCTGGTTACTTGAGCTTGTGCAGAATCCTGTATGCTGGCTACTTGAGCTTGTGCAGAATCCTGTATGCTGGTTACTTGAGCTTGTGCAGAATCCTGTATGCTGGTTACTTGAGCTTGTGCAGAATCCTGTATGCTGGTTACTTGAGCTTGTGCAGAATCCTGTATGCTGGCTACTTGAGCTTGTGCAGAATCCTGTATGCTGGCTACTTGAGCTTGTGCAGAATCCTGTATGCTGGCTACTTGAGCTTGTGCAAAATCCTGTATGCTGGCTAGTTAAGCTTGTGCAGAATCCTGTATGCTGGCTAGTTAAGCTTGTGCAGAATCCTGTATGCTGGCTACTTAAGCTTGTGCAGAATCCTGTATGCTGGCTACTTGAGCTTGTGCAGAATCCTGTATGCTGGCTATTTGAGCTTGTGCAGAATCCTGTATGCTGGCTACTTGAGCTTGTGCAGAATCCTGTATGCTGGCTACTTAAGCTTGTGCAGAATCCTGTATGCTGGCTTCTTGAGCTTGTGCAGAATCCTGTATGCTGGCTATTTGAGCTTGTGCAGAATCCTGTATGCTGGCTACTTGAGCTTGTGCAGAATCCTGTATGCTGGCTACTTAAGCTTGTGCAGAAGCCTGTATGCTGGCTAGTTAAGCTTGTGCAGAATCCTGTATGCTGGCTACTTGAGCTTGTGCAGAATCCTGTATGCTGGCAAAGTCTTCAAATGGAAGCGGGAAAAGGGGAGGGGGGGGGGGACAAGGCACAGTAAACTCTGACAGCAGATGATATGAACCAGAAGAAAAAAACACGAAAAAAAAAAAGAATAAGAACGCGTATTTAATACAACCAGACAAGACAGGCGCAAATTTTCGGCCAACTGGCCTTTGTCAAGCGTAAGATCAAAAACAAACAAACATTAAATACGCGTTCTTATTCTATTTTATTTTCGTATTTCTCCTGGTTCCTTCCTGTTTGCTTGAACGCGGGCAGTTACACTTGCTTTAGCAAAAAGGATATGTTATCATTTGAAAGATATTCAGATAGTTTTGACGGAATGATGAATAATGTGTGTGTGATCTTTTGTATGGTTGGGATGGGAGTAGGGGTGACAGGGAGGGGGTGGTGACCCGTGCGCACTTGCATGTATTGATTTCGATTTAGTTCAAACAGCGTTCATTGCACTCAAATAATTACACTGGAGCTCGACCCACAGACATATAGTGACACCTGACGTAGTTATGAATATGTATTTGTGTGCCCTGTGTGTGTGTGTCTGTGTGTGTGTGTGTGTGTGTGTGTGTGTGTGTGTGTGTGTGTGTGTGTGTGTGTCTGTGTGTGTGTGTTGTGTGTGTGTGTTGTGTGTGTGTGTTTGTGTGTGTGTGTCTGTGTTTGTGTGTGTGTGTGTGTGTGTGTGTGTGTATGTGTGTGTGTGTCTGTGTCTGTGAGTGTGTGTGTATGTATGTGTGTGTGTGTCTCTCTGTGTGTGTTTGTTGTGTGTGTGCCTGTGTGTCTGTCTGCGCGCGCGCGCGCGCGTGTGTGTGTGTGTGTGTGTGTTGTGTGTGTGTGTGTGTGTGTGTGTGTGTGTTGTTGAGTGTATTGGGGGGGGGAGGGGAGGGCAGGTATGAGAGGTTGGGTGGGGTGCATAACGTTTGTCTTCTTCGATTTTGTTCAAGAGATATTTACTGCAAACGAACAATTCCACGTGAACTCAAATTCTGCCAGCAATTATCTAACAGCTCTAATAAAACCTACATAAAATGCTAAGTGCTGGCAAGGTCTTGAAATGGGGGGGGGGGGGGGGGGGGGGTGAGGAGAGGGATGGGGTAACTGTACCATGAAACACGAACTGACACCACCAGAATGATGGGAAGCATTAAGACGAGGCAATTCATTTTTTTATGTTGTTGGCTGGAACAGAGCTATGGATAACAGATCCTGAATCCACATTTCTATTAAATGAACCGGTGTGTGACCCAGTGTGACCCTTTGACTCCCTCACCTGTCTACAGCAGCTCCCCTGAAACTAACCCTTGATCCACACCTGTCTAATTCATGAACCGCTATAAAGACACATTAACCCTTTGACTCCCTCACCCTGTCCACAGCTCCTCATTGTCAACCACGCTATCAAAGCTTAAAAACTTAACCCTTTGACCCCTCACCCTTCCACCAGCATCCTGCATTTGTCAACCACGCTATCAAGCAAAAACTTAACCCTTTGACTCCCTCACCCTGTCCACTGGCATCCTGCATTGTCAACCACGCTATCAAAGCTTAAAAACTTAACCCTTTGACTCCCTCACCCGTCTACCAGCATCCTGCATTGTCAACCACGCTATCGAAGCAAAAACTTAACCCTTTGACTCCCTCACCCTGTTTCCAGCATCTTGCATTGTCAACCACGCTATCGAAGCAGAAAGTAACCCTTTGACTCCCTCATCCTATCCACCAGCTCCCTCACCCTATCCACCAGCTTCCAGCTTCCTGTAAGGAAGCTGGTGGATAGGGTGAAGGGAGTCAAAGGGTTACGTTTTTGCAGTTGGTGGACAGTGTGCGATAGTCAAAGGGTTAACTCGCCAATTAAGTTTGGGGTTTGGGGGTTCGTTCAAAAGGGAATCAACGCATTCGGACCATTCCATATGTGCTCGACCCACATCTGCCAGCTAAAGTCTTGAAATGGGAAAGGGGGAGGAGGGGGAAGAAGAGATATATGAAACACTAAACTGACACCACCAGAATGATGACAACATTTAAGATGGACACAGAACAGTCCACTTTTTGAGGACTAAGACTGAATTCAACTTATCAGATCTTGAGTCCACGGCTCTATCCAAAAAAAATAAATAAATAAATTAAAATGAAAAAAATAAAAGAAAATCGACCAGCCCCCCCCTCCCTCCCCCCCCCAAAAAAAACACACCAAAAAAAACAACAAAATATAAAGGGGTGGGAAACCACAATTCCGTGGTTTTGGTTTATGGTTGGATGGGAATTTTTCTGTCATCCTCTCCCCTCTCCACCTCCCTCAGACCTACAGTGGTGTGGTCTGGGTGCTAGTCTTAGGGTGAGACGTTAATAAACCGATCCCTCGCTCAACACACGTACAAAACATAAATTAGATTAAAAAGAAAAAACGAAGTCCTTGGTAACATTCCTTAAAAAATTCGATTTTCATGCATAAACAAACAAAAACAAAAAACCTGTGTCTGAACTAAAAGTAATTTCTTTTAATGGTAATGAAAAAAAAAATACAGTCTAAAAACAAACAAACAAACCACAATAACAACAACATAACACCACTAGCACCACCACCAACCAACAGCAATAATATCAACACAAGGACCTCAGGACCTCGCAGCGTATAGGGTTTAAGCCCAGTAATATGATAATTATATAATTAATATAATTCCATGGTTTAATTTGGTCATTTTTACTGTCCCTTCCCTCTTTTCTGTTTCTTTTCTTTGTTTCTGTTCGGTGTGCGTGTGTGTTTGTTCGTTTGGTCGTTCGTTTGTTTGTCTTTAGTTGATTGTCTCATAGCAACCAGAAAATCACCACACACACAAAAAATAGAATCACGAACAATGAAAGACAAGCACAAGACAAGCACGAAGCATCTGCCAACTGGCCTTTGTCAGTCGTATACAAAGGACTACAAAGAACATCATCATTATCATCATCATCATCAGGTGCCTTGCCGCATGGCGTTGGCGATCATGGACTTCCACCTGTCTCTATCTCTTGTTGCCTCAAGCATCTCTTCCACCCGCTCTTGTCTTCAGCCACTCTGCAAGTCCGTCTAGTATCTTCTCCCTGGGTCTGCCTCGTGCTCTCAAGAAGAACAACCATACAAAATGTAAGGGATAAGCACCAAGATTGTCTGTGAGACAAAAACAGGGAATCCTTTGCTGGTCCCCCACCCCCCCCCCCTACATTTTGTGCATTTTTTCTTTGGTTTTTTTGTTTTTTGTTTTTTGTTTTTGTGTGCACGCTTGACAAAGCAAGTTGGCAGAAACGTTGGTCCTGTTTTGTTGAGTTATTTATATATGCGCTCTGATACTATCTTTTGTGTGTGTGTGTGTGTGTGTGTGTGTGTGTGTGTGTGTGTGTGTGTGTGTGTGTGTGTGTGTGTGTGTGTGTGTGTGTGTGTGTGTGTGTGTGTGTGTGTACGCTTGACAAAGGCAAGTTGGCAGAAACGTTGGTCCTGTTTTGTTGAGTATAATTATATATGCGCTCTGAAATAAACTCTGTGTGTGTTTGTTGTGTGTGTGTGTTGTGTGTGTGTGTTGTGTGTGTGTGTGTGTGTGTGTGTTGTGTGTGTGTTGTTGTGTGTGTGTGTGTGACGCTTGACAAAGCAAGTTGGCAGAAACGTTGGTCCTGTTTTGTTGAGTTATGTTATATATGCGCTCTGATACTATCTTGTGTGTGTGTGTGTGTGTGTGTGTGTGTGTGTGTGTGTGTGTGTGTGTGTGTGTGTGTGTGTGTGTGTGTGTGTGTGTGTGTGTGTGTGTGTGTGTGTACGCTTGACAAAGGCAAGTTGGCAGAAACGTTGGTCCTGTTTTGTTTAGTTATATTATGTATGCGCTCCGATAGTATCTGTGTGTGTGTGTGTGTGTGTGTGGTGCGTGTTGTGTGTGTGTGTGTGTGTGTGTGTGTGTGTGTGTGTAGTGTGTATATATGTGTGTGAGTGTGTGTGTGTGTGTGAGTGTGTGTGTGTGTGTAGTGTGTGTGTAGTGTATGTGTGTGTAGTGTGTGTGAGTGTGTGTATTGTGTGTGTGTGTTTGTGTGTGTGTGTGTTGTGTTTGTGTGTGTGTACTGTGTGTGTGTGCGTGTGTGTGTGTGCGTGTTGTGAGTGTGTGTGTGTGTGTGCATGTGTGTGTGTGTGCGTGTGTGTGTGTGTGTGTGTGTTTGTTTGTTTCTGGCTCCTATTTCTTGAACGCGGACAGTCATTTTGTTTTGTTTTTGCTTGATGTTGTTGTTATTGTTGCTGTTTTTGTTTTTGTTTTTGTTGTTGTTGTTGCTTTGTCTAACAACACTTATATGATTCCACATAAAAAAAAAAAGCTGAGTGAAGAAGCAGTTATCCTAAATATACACCCACACAGGCATCTGTTTAATTTAAAGCAAATCGGTTGGTTTCTGTGTATTTTTGTTAATTGCTGTTATCTCTCTGTGTGTTTGAAATGATACTTGGTCGGTGCAGACGTGGAACACTCCCTTTCCAATCTGACTTCACGAGATTGCACGGGGTGCTGAGCTCGCTCGAGAGAAACTTAGTGCGTGCAACCAACCTCCTGTGTGCCTGTTATTGCTACAGTTACTGTACTGTTACTGTTAGTGTTGTTTAGAGCCCAGCCAACCGCGTAGAGCCGTATTAGGGCTGTCCTGTGTGCCTAGCTGTGACTGAAAGTGAAACACACACACACACACACACAGACAGATAGACAGACGCACATACACGCTCATGTACATACACATGAACGCACACATGCATGTATATACACACATACACACACACACACAACACACACACCACACACACGCATACACACACGCCGCGCACAGACGCATGCGCGCGCACACAGACACAAAACACAGACGCACACACACCACACAGACACACTCACACAACACACACACACACACACACACACACACTCACGCACACAACAGCACGCACGCACGCGAACACAGAGAGAGGGAGAGAGGGAAAGCGAGAGAGACAGACAGAGACAGAGAGAAGAGAGAGGGGGAGGGGAAAGAGACAGACAGACAGACAGAGACAGACAGACAGACAGACAGACAGACAGACAGACAGAGAGAAGAGAGAGAGAAAGAGAGAGAGAGGGGGAAGAAACAGAGGGATCGATTGAGAGAGAGACAGAGAGACAAAAAGTTAATCAGCTGCCTGATTTAATTCAAATTTAGATAGATATTTCAGCCATGAAAAAAGTTGACATCTCTTCCACCTCACTGCCCTACAACCTCGTGGTTATTCGATGACCTTTACAATTCAATCTGTGTGAATGCTCTTCTCATGTAAACATATACATATTGATCGGCGAATTCCGAAGGGAAATCAAAAGTCACCCCTCGATCTGATTTGTGCCTTGAGCTGGTTGCCATCATGTCTACAGTTTCAGCCACTACTGACCCATTTTCCTCCGTGTATGTGTGTGTGTGTGTGTGTGTGTGTGTGTGTGTGTGTGTGTGTGTGTGTGTGTGTGTGTGTGTGTGTGTGTGTGTGTGTGTGTTCGTTCTTTGATTTAACGTCTGTTCACTATGAGTGATATTAGACGGATGAGACGGTGTGTGTGGTGTGTGTGTGTGTGTGTGTGTGTGTGTGTGTGTTTGTGTGTGTGTGTGTGTGTCGCGCGTGTGTGTAGTGTGTGTGTGTGTTCATGTCTGTAGCTGTGTGTGTATGTGTGTGTGTATGTGTGTGTGTATGTGTGTGTGTGTGTGTGTGTATGTGTATGTGTGTGTGTGTGTGCGCGCGTTGTTTATGTCTGTAGGGGTGTGTAGGTGTATGTGTGTATGCGTATGCGTAGTGTGTGTGTGTGTGCGTGTTTGTGTGTGAGTGTGTATGTGTGTGTGTGTGTGTGTGTGCGCGTGTGTGTTTATGTCTGTAGGGGTGTGTAGGTGTATGTGTGTATGCGTATGCGTATGTGTGTGTGTGCGTGTTTGTGTGTGTGTGTGTGTTGCTGTGTGTGTGGTGATGTGTGTTTATGTCTGTAGGGTGTGTATGGTGAATGTGTGTGTGTGTTGTGTGTGTATGTGTTGTGTGGTGTGTGTGTGTGTGTGTGTGTTGTGTGTGTGTGTGTGTGTGTGTGTGTGTGTGTGAGGGTGTAGGTATGTGTAGGGGGTTGTGGTACGGGTGAGTGAGTGTGTGTGTTCAGGGGGGTGGGGAGTGTTTGTATTGTGTGGTGTGTGTGTGTCTGTGTGTGTGTGTGTCTGTGTGTGTCTGTGTGTATGGGTGCGTGTGTGTGCGCGCGGGCGTATGTATGTGTGTGCGTGCGCACGCGTATGTATGTGCGTGCGTGCATGTGTGCACGTGCGTGTATACGTGCATGTGTGTGTGTGTGTGTGTGTTTGCCTGTGTGTGGGGAGAGAGGGGGAGGGAGAGGGTTTGCGGTTGGACGGCACAGGAGAAGGGCGTAATAGATTTTTTTTTTTTTAGGGAACGAAATATTCTCTTTCTTACGCTGAAGTTTCTGGGGTGTTTTATTTCTTGTTTTGTTTGATTTGTCTCAGATTTGTAAATATACAAGTTAATATTGCCCACACAGGGTAGGTATTATGTTGAAGCACAGTCCTACGTCTTCAGTGGAAGTACATGCTGGAGTTTTCATGTTTCCATTAAGCATTAGACATTGATATGACTTACAGATCTTTAACGTGCATACTTGATGCACATAAAAAAAGGTTTCGGCATTGAAAGATCTGCACACATGTTCGACATGGAAGATGGGGTGAACTGTCAGCTCTTTACCCACCAGGCATAATTTTCAAGATACAACTGAACCCAGGGTTTCCATACTGAATGTCACTTAGCGGCATCATTGTCCGTATAACCTGAACCCGGTTTCTTAACTGAATTATTTTAGTCTTTAGCTCATGCCTGTCGTTTGAAGTGACCCTCTTTGGTACTTTTTTTTCTCTTTCGTCGTTTCTTTCTTCTTCTTCTTCTTTCTTTCTTTCTTTCTTTCTTTCTTTCTTTCTTTTTCTTTTCTTTTCTTTCTTCTTTTCTTTCTTCTTTCTTCTTTTTCTTTTTCTTTCTTTCTTTTTCTTTCTTTTTCTTCTTCTTTCTTTCTTTTCTTTCTTTCTTTCTTCTTTTTCTTTCTTTCTTTCTTTCTTCTTCTTTCTTCTTTCTTTCTTCTTTTTTCTTTCTTTCTCTTTCTTTTTCTTTCTTTCTCTCTTTTTTTTCTTTCTTTCTTTCTTTCTTCTTTCTTTCTCTCTTTCTTTCTTTTTTCTTTCTTTTTCTTTCTTTCTTTTCTTTTCTTTCTCTTCTTTTTTCTTTTCTTTCTTTCTTTCTTTTCTTTCTTTCTTTCTTTCTTTCTCTTTTTTCTTTCTTTCTTTCTTTCTTTCTTCTTCTTTCTTTCTTTCTTTCTCTTTTCTTTCTTTTCTTTCTTTCTTTCTTTTCTTTCTTCTTTCTGTCTTTCTTTCTTTCTTTCTTTCTTTCTTTCCTTTTCTTTCTTTCTTTTCTTTCTTTCTTTCTTTCTTTCTCTTCTCTCTTTTTTCTTTCTTTCTTCTTTCTTTCCTTTTCTTTCTTTCTTTCTTTCTTTCTTTTCTTTCTTTCTTTCTTCTTCTTCAGGCCTTTGTCAAGCTTACACATAAAAATCCGACGCTTTGACAGTTGTACTGTCTTTTTTGTTATATTAAACATCCGTTCTACTTTTATTTGTGTGTTTTTCTGGTTCCTGTTAGCTTGCACCCGTCTTGTCTTGTCTTGTCTTGTCTTGTCTTGTCTTGTCTTGTCTTTTTCTTGTCTGTCTTGTCTTGTCTTGTCCTTGTCCTGTCTTGTCCTTGTTGTCTGTCTGTCTTGTCCTGTTTGTCTTGTCTTGTATTTCTTTCTTGTCTTCTTGTCTTGTCCTGTCTTGTCCTGTCTTGTCTGTCTATCTTCTTGTCTGTCTTGTCTGTGTTGTCTTCTTGTCTTTCTTGTCCTGTCTTGTCTTGTCCTGTCTTGTCTTGTCTTGTCTTTCTGGTTTTACGTGTTAGATACGTAATTTCATCGTGTTTTCATGTTTCTGGACCTTCTTTGCATCAGCGATTGCAGTCATTTTG
>CM060306.1:102194616-102237116 GCA_030674185.1 Monoplex corrugatus | reverse complement strand
GCGAAATTAAATGGTTCTTATCTTGGCTATGCTCTTGAATGGCTAAATAGTTATTGTCTCGGCAAAATACTTTTTTGATATTTGTGAAAAAAATGTTTCTTATCTTGGCTGACCAGTTGTCATTTTGGCTACGTATTTCCGATCACAGCTAATAGTTCCTGCCTTGGCTAGATATTCTTAGCTTGGCTAAATAGTTCTTGTTTTGCAGAATAAATCTTAGTTCTTATCTTGACTAAACAGTTTATATTTCGACTGAATAATTCTATCTGGGCTACGTAGTTCTTAGGGTTAAAAAGTTCTTATCTTGGCTGTGTAAAGCTTTTGTGGCTATTACAGTCATTCTTACAGTTGTCAAACTTACTCTTGTCTTGACTATATAAATCTTATCATGGCTAAATAGTTCTTATCTTAGCTACGCAGTTTATATCACGGCAAAGTAGTGCTTATCTTGGCTGGGCAGAACGTGTCTGAGCTAAACAGTTCTTATCTTGGCAAATTGTGTATGTGTGTGTGTTTTTCTTTGCTTTTCTTTGTTTGTTTTGTTTTGTTTTCTTTGCTTGTTTTGGCTAAATCGTTTTTGTTTGTTTGTTTGTTGTTGTCATTGCCTTTCTGTTATGAATATTATCCGTCTTTCTAAGTCACCATCTGTTTGCTTTTTCAATCTCCCTTTAGAAACGACGTGGGTGGGTGGGGTGGGTAGGGGTTGTTTAAATAAAAATAATTACAATATAATAGCGCAAATTCGATAAAACAAATCTGGATCGTGTGTGTGTGTGTATGTGTGTGTGGTGTGTGTGTGTGTGTGTGTGTGTGTGTGTGTGTGTGTGTGTGTGTGTGTGTGTGTGTTGTGTGTGTGTGTGTTTGTGTGTCGTGTATGTGTGTGTTTGTGCTTGTGTTGTGTGCGCGTGCGCGCGCGTTTGTGTGTAATGAAAATGGGTTAGCAGAATTCTCAGCTGTTTCTAGATAATAGTACTTAATTTTGGTCAAAGGAGTGACTGTTGAGTATTCAGAAATGCACAAATTTGGAACCATGGTGCCAAGGTCAAGGTCACACGAATCAAACAGTGCTTAACTTTATCTTTGTTGTTTGTTTGTTTGTTTTTTTTGAGGAAGGTGCGTGAAAAGCACTTTCTTATGAATTTCTAACACCATTTAAAACTGTTTTCACTTTTGTGGCAATTTTACTATCGTCGTCGCTTCATGTCATTTTATCTGGAGCATTTTCAAGGTCACAATGCTCTTGAAAAGTACAAAATCTGAATTTTCAGGCTGGAACCTAAATCCTCGTGTATCAAATGAGGGAGACTCCTAGAATGGCGTGATTATCTTGTTGTAGTTGTTATTGCTATTGCTGTTTTTGTATAGTTTATACATCCTTGTGTCTTTAGTATTCGGTATATTGTTAAAGTTATTGTTGTTGATGTTGTTGTAACTGTTGCTGTTGTTGTTGTTGTTGCTGCTGCTGTCGCTGTTTGTTATTGTTGTATAGTTATTGCTGCCTTCTGTGTTATTAACGGTAGCTTCTTTTAAGAATGAAGGGAAGGTTTGCTAACAGCGATGGTCCACACAAGCATTCTTACCAACAAATGCCTATCAATTAACATCAGAAAGAGAGTCCTTGAATGTTATATAGAACCAGTACTGTTGTACGGATGCGAGGCGTGGACAGTCAGCAAGCAAAGGCAGAGCAAGATTGAGGCAGCCGAGATGTGGTTTCTCAGAAGAATGTTGAGAGTTCCATGGACAGCAAAGAAAACAAACGAGACAGATTGATGGAGGCAGACACAAGTAGATCACTCATAAGGAAGATTAAGAAAAGACAGGCAACATTTATAGGCCATTTTATGAGGAAGGGGGATTTGGAACACCTGGTCACAACGGGAAAGCTGGAGGGAAAGAGAGCACCAGGTATACCCAGGGAGAGAATGCTGGACGGACTTGCAGAGTGGCTGGGGATGAGGAGGGTGGGGGAGATGCTGGGGGCAACGAGAGATAGAGATGGTTGGAAGTCCATGGTCGCCAACGCCATGCGGCAGGGCACATGATGATGATGATGATGATGGTCCCATTGTCAACACACAAGCGTCGATAAATCACTGTCTGTGCACAGGCCAAGAAAGTAGCCAAGGACCTAGTGAAACACAGGAATGCCAGAGCTGTGGTGATTATCACTGCTTACACCAATGCCCGCAAGGTGATTATGATGCAGTGTGTATGTGTGTGTGTGTGTGTGTGTGTGTGTGTGTGTGTTGTGTGTGTGGTGTGTGTGGTGTGTTGTGTGTGGTGTGTGTGTTGTGTGTGTGTGTGGTGTTGTGTGTTGTGTGTGTGTGTGTGGTGTGTTGTGTGGGGTGTTGTGTGTGTGTTGTTCGTGTCGTTTGTTAAGTCTTTCACTATAGTGTATTAGAGTGTGTGGTGTGTGTGTGTGTGTGTGTGTGTGTGTGTGTGTGTGTGTGTGTTCGTGTGTGTGCGTGTTGTGTGATGTGTCGTGCTTGTGTACTATGTGTTGTATGGTGTGTGTGTGTGTGTGTGTGTGTGTGTGTGTGTGTGTGTGTGTGTGTGTGTGGTGAGTGAGAGAAAGTGATGTGGAAAAGAGGCTATGTGCTTTGTATGTGTGTATATAAAAGTGGGGGGGTTGCACGGACTCGAACGTTGTGAGTGTTGTGTGTGTATGTGTGTGTGTATGTGTGTGTGTAGTGTTGTGTGTGTGTATGTGTGTGTGTGTTAGTGTTGTGTATGTGTCTGTGTATGTGTGTGGTATGGTGGTAAGTGCTTTGTGTTTGTATGTGTGTTATGGGGTGGTGTGTGGTGTTGTCACGTGATGAAGTTGTTGTGTGTATGTGTGTGTTGTGTGTGTGTAAGTTGTGTGTGTGTGTTGTGTTTGTGTGTGTGTTGTGTGTGTGTGTGTGTCTGTGTTGTGCTTGTGTTGTTGTGTGGTGTGTGTGTGTGTGCTTGTGTGTGTGCTGTCGTATAGCTATACTTGTGGCTGTGAGTGCTGTGTCTGTGCTGTGTTGTGTCTTGTGTGTGTGTGTGTATGTGTGTGTGTGGGGTTGTGTGGTGTGTGTTGTGTGTGTGTGTGTGTGCGTGGTGTTTGTGTGTGTCTGTGTAGCGGGGTGTAAAATGATAAGGTATTGTTGTCCATTAGATTGATCACTTGCATTGATTAATTCAGATGTCTGGTGATGACGCATTGAATCTTGATACTCATTGTCCAGGCTGTGTTGATGCGCAACTAGACTGTTGTTGTTGTGTGGTTGATGTGTTGCTGTGTGTGTCGTGATCTGTGCGTTTATACATACTGCTGTTATGCCTGTGCCTGGTCCTGTGTCTGATCTGCTGTTGTGATGATGATGTGTGCCTGTGTTTATATGATGCTGTGATGTGTGTGTGTGATTTATCAGCTGATGTGACTGTGCGTGCTGATGCTGATTTGATCTGGACGGGGTTAACAAATTGAATACATGTGTATTGTTGATCCACTTGATTGACCTGCATTTATTAATTCATGATTGTCTGGCCTGATGTACACAGCATTCTGAATCATTATACATGCATTTATCACAGGCTGTTTATCACTGCACATAACCATTAGGAACAACTGATTTACCTGATCTTATCACGTGTTGCTGTTTACTAGATGATCCTGCCTGTTTATACACTGACTGCCTGATTTATACACTGATTGCCTGATATTATACTACTGACTGTCTGATTTATACACTGACTGCCTGATTTATACGACTGCTGTTTTACGCACTGCATTTTATACACTGACTGCCTGATTTATACAATCTGATACTGCTCTGATTTATACACTGACTGCCTGATTTATACACTGACTGCCTGATTTATACACTGACTGCTGCTATTTATACACTGATCTGACTGATTTATACACTGACTGTGCACTGTATTTATACACTGACACTGTGCCTGATTTATACACTGACTTGTCACTGATTTATACACTGACTGCCTGATTTATACACACCTGATTTATACACATGCCTGATTTATACACTGACTGCTGATTTATACACTGACTGCCTGATTTATAACACTGACGCTGTTTCATACTGATTTATACATGACTGCCTGATTTATACACTGACTGCCTGATTTATACACTGACTGCCTGATTTATACACTGACTGACCTGATTTATACACTGATGCACTGACTGCTGATTTATACACTGACTGCCTGATTTATACACTGACTGCCTGATTTATACACTGACTGCCTGATTTATACACTGACTGCCTGATTTATACACTGACTGCCTGATTTTATACACTTGACTGCCTGATTTATACATGATGCCTGATTTACACTGACTGCTGATTTATACATGACTACCTGATTTATACACTGACTACCTGATTTATACACTGACTGCTTGATTTATACACTGACTACCTGATTTATACACTGACTACCTGATTTATACACTGACTGCCTGATTTATACATTGACTGCCTGATTTATACACTGACTGCCTGATTTTATACACTGACTGCCTGATTTATACACTGACTGCTGATTTATACACTGACTGCGCTTGATTTATACATGACTGCCTGATTTATACACTGACTGCCTGATTTATACACTGACTGCTTGATTTATACATTGACTGCCTGATTTATACACTGACTGCTTGATTTATACACTGACTGCCTGATTTTACACTGACTGCTTGATTTATACATTGACTGCCTGATTTATACACTGACTGCCTGATTTATACACTAATCTGACTGCCTGATTTATACATTGACTGCCTGATTTATACACTGACTGCTTGATTTATACACTGACTGCCTGATTTATACACTGACTGCCTGATTTATACACTGACTGCTGATTTATACACTGACTGCCTTGATTTATACACTGACTGCCTGATTTATACACTGATTGCCTGATTTATACACTGACTGCCTGATTTATACACTGACTGCCTGATTTATACACTGACTGCTCTGATTTATACACTGACTGCCTGATTTATACACTGACTGCCTGATTTATACACTGACTGCCTGATTTATACACTGACTGCCTGATTTATACACTGACTGCCTGATTTATACACTGACTGCCTGATTTATACACTGACTGCCTGATTTATACACTGACTGCCTGATTTATACTACTGATTCGCCTGATTTATACACTGACTGCCTGATTTATACACTGACTGCCTGATTTATACACTGACTGCCTGATTTATACACTGACTTGCACTGACTGTTTATACACTGACTTGCCTGATTTATACACTGACTGCCTGATTTATATACATTCCTGACTGCCTGATTTATATATTATACACTGCCTGATTTATACACTGACTGCCTGATTTATACACTGACTTAAGCCTGATTTATACACTGACTACCTGATTTATACACGACCTGATTTACACTGACTCCTGATTTATACACTGATTACCTGATTTATACACTGACTGCCTGATTTATACACTGA
This sequence comes from Monoplex corrugatus, assembly GCA_030674185.1. Classification (NCBI taxonomy): domain Eukaryota; kingdom Metazoa; phylum Mollusca; class Gastropoda; order Littorinimorpha; family Ranellidae; genus Monoplex; species Monoplex corrugatus. Next base: position 102,231,626 of record CM060306.1, on the reverse strand, counting down.
CTCCTGATTATACACTGACTGATTTATACACTGCTACCTGATTTTATACACTGACTGCCTGATTTATACACATGACTGCCTGATTTATACACTGAACCTGATTTATACACTTGACTGTTTTATACACTGACTACCTGATTTATACACTGGACTGCCTGATTTATTACACTGATTTGTCCTGATTTATACACTGACTACCTGATTTATACACTGACTGCGATTTATACACTGACTGCCTGATTTATACACTGGACTACCTGATTTATACACTGACTGTTTACTGATTTATTACACTGACTGACGCCTGATTTATATACACTGACTGCTCTGATTTATATACACTGACTGCTGATTTATACACTGCTGCCTGATTTATACACTGACTGCCTGATTTATACACTGACTGCCTGATTTATACACTGACTGCCTGTTCTGATCTTTACACTGATTGCCTGATTTATACACTGACTGCCTGATTGTTATACACTGACTGCCTGATTTATACACTGACTGCTTGATTTATACACTGACTGCTTGATTTATACACTGACTGCCTGATTTATACACTGACTTGCCTGATTTATACACTGACTTGCCTGATTTTTATACACTGTAATACATGCTCTGATTTATACACTGCTGCCTGATTTATACACTGACTACCTGATTTATACACTGACTGCCTGATTTATACACTGACTGCCTGATTTATACACTGACTGCCTGATTTATACACTGACTGCCTGATTTATACACTGACCTGCCTGATTTATACACTGACTGATATACACTGACTGCTGATTTATACACTGACTACCTGATTTATACACTGACTACCTGATTTATACACTGACTGTTTATACACTGACTACCTGATTTATATACTGATTACCTGATTTATACACTGACTACCTGATTTATACACTGACTGTTTTATACACTGACTACCTGATTTATACACTGGCTACCTGATTTATACACTGACTACCTGATTTATACACTGACTGTTTATAACACTGACTACCTGATTTATACACTGGCTACCTGATTTATACACTGACTGCCTGATTTATACACTGACTACCTGATTTATACACTGACTGTTTATACACTGACTACCTGATTTTATACACTGGTTACCTGATTTATACACTGACTGCCTGATTTATACACTGACTACCTGATTTATACACTGACTGTTTTATACACTGACTACCTGATTTATACACTGGCTACCTGATTTATACACTGACTGTCTGATTTATACACTGACTGCCTGATTTATATACTGACTGCCTGATTTATACACTGACTGCCTGATTTATTACACTGACTACCTGATTTATACACTGACTGTCTGATTTGTACACTGACTGCCTGATTTGTACACTGCTGCTGGTTTATATTAATAAACAATAACAATAATGATGACAATAATGATGATAATGATTATGTAATAATAATATATAATAATAAAAATAATAATAATATAATAATAATAATAATAATAATAATAATAATAATAATAATAAAACAGGCGCAATTTTTCGTCCATCTGGCCTTTTTCAAACGTACACAAAAGATCATAAGTCATAAATACACAAAACTAAGTGGAAAACAAACAGCAAATTTTCCTTGACGTTTTATTGAATAGAAGGACAATTTTCATCAGGGAAGTTTTGCTGTTTTTCGCCCTTACGTTTCGTGTATTTATCGTTTGTTTGTAGTCTGTTGTGTATGCTTTGACAAAGGTACGTTAGCTGAAAAGCTTTGCCTGTCGAGTTCTTTTTGTTTCATTTATTTATTTATTTATTTATTTATATTATTTATTTATTTATTATTTATTATTTATTTATTAATTATTTATTTATTTAATTTTATTCATTTATTTATTTATTTAATTTATTACATTAGGTTTTATTTTATTTTTTTAATGTATTTGGTTTTTATTTGCTTGAACGCTGGCAGTCACTGTGATTCGAATTTCATTGGGTAACAAAAGAAAAAACAAGCACCAAATGAGTAACTACAATAACACACCACATTGAAATAAATAACGATGACCACATAACATACCAACCCCACTTTAACGACACCTAACCAAAGCCAAACACAAACACCAGACTACAGCCAAAAAACAAAACCAACACAACAAACAACTACCAATTTCAATCATGTAACAAAACAACCAATACATCCACAACAATGACACAAAAACACAACAACCAACCTACACCAAACCATACAAAAACCAACAATCATGTTATGCCAACAACAAACACAACCAATAACTAATACCATGAAATACAATTAACAACAACTCACAAACCAACCCAAATAATCACATGAACATGACCAATTTCATCAGTATATATGAACACAAACAACCCAAACTAATCACCATGTATGACCAATTTCTATGCAGGTGATATATGACTCACAAACCAACCCAAACTAATACCATGAACATGACAAGTTTTTATACAGGTGATATATGACTCACAAACCAACCCAAACTAATCAGCATGAACATGAACAATTTCCATACAGGTAATATATGAACCACAAACAAACCCAAACTAATCACCATGAATATGACCAATTTCTATGCAGGTGATATATGACTCACAAACCAACCCAAACTAATCACCATGAACATGACAAGTTTTTATACAGGTGATATATGACTCACAAACCAACCCAAACTAATCACCATGAACATGAACAATTTCTATGCAGGTGATCTATGAGACAGGTAAGCTTGTTCCTCCAGGCACCTTCACCTGGATTGGCAGTGATGGGTGGGCCACTACCCTGCCCATGTTGCACGACCTGGGGCCTACTGTGCTGGACACCTTCCACGTTGTACCTTTCACTGCCCCTGTACCCCAGTTCGACGACTATTTTCAGCAACTCCGGCCGGTAGAGAGAGCGTTTGTCTGACGTTGCGTGTGTTTATGTTTTGCTGTCTTTATTTCAATCCTTATGCATTGCTTTCTGAAGTACAGTACATTTGCTTTGATTTGTAATGCAATACTTATGCTTTGCTTTGATCTCTTGTGTAGAAATCCTTATATTTTGATTTTAGTACATGTACAATACTTATGCTTTTATCTTTACCATAATCCTTATGTTTTGATCTTCAGTGTGTCTACAATCCTTATGCTTTGCTTTCTTTTGTATAATCATTATGCTTGCGATCGTCAGTACACACCATGCCCACAACCGAAACAGTTAGTCAGATGTAACCTCGAAATTTCGTCATGCACAGGTTTTATTCACAGGACATAACTCTTGAGAGTCACGTAGGAATTATCTCCCATGTTGTGAACTTCTCAAATCTAACATAGTTTGCGCTACCCATTCAGCTAGCATAGAAGCAGATACAAAGCACAAAAACCGTAAGCTCAGAACACTCGTGGTTTTTGTGCTTTGTATCTGCTTCTATGCTAGCTGAATGGGTAGCGCAAACTATGTTAGATTTGAGAAGTTCACAACATGGGAGATAATTCCTACGTGACTCTCAAGAGTTAGTCCTTTGGTTGATATTATATAAAAATTCTCCCTGCTTCCCTCTTATTTCTTTATTCACAGGCTTATGGCATTTGCCGTGATTGTTTCGAACTTTCCGTTAGAAGGTATGATGTTAACGCATATGGAATCGACCAAGCGCTGTAAACTGAACGAAGACTCTGAAGTGGGGCGTTATAGACAAACAAAGAAAAAAAACAACAGAAACAGTAGTAGCAATAACTCAGCAAACGAGAATGACAAATATTGACTTCATTAATAAAACAAGACACGCACTTGCTATTCATCAGGTAAGGAAGAAAATATGCAAATGAAACCTTCGAACCAACGGAATTTCTTTACAGAACATGAATTTTCAATCTCCCGAGTCTTGTTAGCTTAAAATTGCTGAATCGCCTGATGCTTCATGAATACAGTTTGATGAGGAGTGTTGGGCTGCTAGCCATGTAGAACGTTCGAAGAAGGCTGAGCTGAATTTGTAACGAAAATGTCGCTGCATTTTGATATAATGCACATACAAACTACACCCAGGAGCGTCCACCAACCCTGCCGCCTCCTCCGAACGAAAACAAAAATCCATGTATGACAAGTCACGATTATAATTTTTTCTTTTTTCTTGTTTCTTTCTTTCTTTATTTTGGGTCTGGTTTCTCAGTGTTTAAAAAGCTACGCTGATCACGCAAGGGTTTCATGGGTTGAAATCTCAGGTAAGTGGGCACATTTTTTTTATTTTATGGGCTGGTTCGCTATGTTGATAGAGCTTTAGTCCCATGATCTCATGTTTCAAGGCCAATCCCACCCTGCAGCATAACCATAACTTTCGGCCTGTTCACTGCCCATCTTAATTCCCCAATCATTCAGTGGTGTCAGTGTTTCGTAGGTGCAGTACCACTCCTCATTTCAAAGTCGTGCTAAAGCAGAACGTTTTGAACAGGATCAAAGAGCTTGCCAGATAATCGCTAACAGATTTGGGATAAGAGGACATAGAAATGTCCAAGTACGACGAATCCCTTTTAAACAAGCTCGCAACTCCAAGCAAAGCGAAAATTGTACACACCGTACCATGTTCGTTATAACCGAGTTTTGTGTGTGCAAATAACGAACGAACGAACGAACGAACGAACGAATGCCTAACAAAACGTGACTCGCCATTTGTTATCTGACAACTCCTTGAGCCTGTGAGGTAAAAAGAAAAAAGAAGAAAAAAAAACGAAAAAAACCCACTGTGCTGGCAGGGCCTTGAAATGGGAAGATATGGGTGGGATGATCAAGATCTATAAAACACCGAAATCAAGGGTCGTTCGTTAAACAGGCTTTAGTGTACCCTAGCTGAGCATCCTCTGTGTGTGTGTGTGTGTGTGTGTGTGTGTGTGTGTGTGTGTGTGTGTGTGTGTGTGTGTGTGTGTGTGTGTGTGTGTGTGTTGTGAGAGAGGGAGAGACAGAGAGACAGACAGAGACAGAGAGAAAAAGAGAGACAGAGAGAGAGGAAGGTGACGGCTTGGGTCAGGGGTCAAAGACCCTACTCCCTCCTGTCTTTCTCCTCCCAGTCTGTGTGTCGTGTGTGGCCCTGGAGATTTGGTCGTTGTTGGTGATTGCTTTGATGAATGATGGGAGTGCGTGTCTTGGTTTCAGTCTTGAATCAAAATTTGGCGCATTATTATTATCATCATTATCATCATCATCATCATTAAATCCTGAAATCACCAGAATGACTAGAGCACTGAGATGGGCAGCGAACAGGTAAAATGTTTTGTCGCAGACTGAGATTGAACTCGAGACATCAGATTCTGTGTCCACAGCTCTATTGCAAGAACTACCAACTCCGTGACTTAGACGAGGCTTGTAGAAACCAAGATCCCTGTGTGAAGAATGGTGCTCTGACCAACTTAGCTATCGGATTCAGAAGAAGTTCCTTGCTCAGTCAGTTTGAGCATAGCCTTAAGTCAGCTTTGATCATTAAAAGCCCAACCACAAGACAAGAAGCAGCATCACAGAGAGTGACGCTCAACGCAAGATTGCCACTTGGATACATGTACACTGCGCCTCTGCTAAACAATAAAGATCAAGTTACACGTGCAATACAAATTGTGATTTTGGAAATAATGCTTTCGGATAAATGTCATAAGGAAAAACACGTTAGGGATTTGTTGTTCTTGATATGAACACCGTTTTGTGTTTTATGTGTGACTTCACCATTAAACAACGCAACAGCAGTTGTGGATATGCAGTTACCCATTGCACTAGGTGGACTGTCAGTCCAAAGGGTCCGAAGGGTCAAGCAAACTTAACGGTGAAAATGGCCGTTCTGTATAGTTCTTGCACGCTGATCCGCTCGGCACTCGGCATCTACTGGCCAGAGAAAATCTCCACCAAGGCGCTCTACTCTCGGACTAAGCTTGAGCAAGACGCTTCGAAGACGCCGACTGAGACTGATCGGGCACAGTCTTCGAATGCAAACAAGGTGTCCCACTCCCCTGGGTGACATATTGTCTGCCAACCTCAGCGACCGTGTCAACCTTTGACGTGGACACGGCTGATGTTACGAATGATCTTGACCCCCACGGCGTTTCCCCACCAACTGTCATGAACATGAACAGCATCCAATTTTCACAATTGATTGGTTCGCTCTAATTTGCTGAGCGTTAAATATATACAGTGAAACTCTGTTATAGCGAGAGCGGACGGCCCAGGCACATTTTCTCGCTATTGCCGAGTTCTCGTTATTCCCAAATGACGAATTTACCAAGGGAAACAAAGGGAAATAATCTTGGCACCGGCGCCGTCGATGTGTTCATAATTAATCGATAGTGTCCCTTGATTACACACCGCACAAGGACGCGCCTTTCGTTGTTTTTCTTTGTTACTGGCCACCACGAGATGTGCCCTACCGGGAACTTGACGACGAAGTGGGGGTGGGGCGAGTGGCGAGAACTTTTGTGACCAGGAAGGATAGAAAATCTCTCGTTATTACCGAGATGATTATCCACTAACTCTCGTTAAACCCAATGGTTTATTCTTAAAGATTAAGAAGGATAAAAAACGGGGATTGAAAAATGTCTCGTTACTACAGTGTTCTCGTTATTACAGTTGTCGTTATTAATGGACTCCACTGTATATGCACACTGCATCTGACATGGAGATCAATGGTCAGATTACTGTTACTGTTACTTTTCTTTAAATTAAACCCTAGCCGACTGTGTGGAGCCCTATCGGGGCTATAACCCAACTCAAAACACACAATGCTTCAACAGGGGAAGAAAACAAGAAAGAAAAAAAAATTGAATACGAAGATGACTAGGTCCTCAAAAACTCTGTCGCTGATCTATACTTCTTGTAACTTGTTTTGCAAAACAGCAATGGGAGTCCAACGCATGCAAACTTTTTCAGAGTCCTTCGAAGGTCTCTCCTTCTCTCTCTACACAGTTTCACCTGCCTCAACCCAGCATTTGACAGTCTGATTGAGATATGGTAGCAAGCTGTGACTTCACTGGCTTTTTTGTTTTATTTAATTGACATAACAGATAACAATTTCACCTGTGTGTGTGTGTGTGTGTGCGCGCGCGTGTGTATTTGTGGGTGGGTGGTGGAAGGCTGTGTGTGTGTGTGTGTGTGTGCGTGTCTGATATATGGCTTTTTTTGTGTGTGTATATTTAGTTGACATAACATATACAAATTTAATGTGTGTGCGTGCGTGCGTGCGTGCGTGTGTGTGTGTGTGTGTGTGTGTGTGTGTGTGTGTGTGTGTGTGTGTGTGTGTGTGTGTGTGTGTGTGTGTGTGTGTGTGTGTGTTGTGTGTATGTGTGTTTCTGTGTGTGTGTGTGTGTTTAGACAGACACAAAGGATCCCTGGTTCGCCGAGCTCTGGGACAAATTCTTCAACTGTTCCTTGGCAAACGGCACCTGTGACAGCAACAAAATTATAGGCACTGGTGGCCAGCGAACGACTGGCAATATCTACTCTGGTCATCTAATGGACACAGTCTCCGTAATGACCAACGCTCTGTCCAGAATTCTCCACAGCTCTCAATGTTCGAATCTGGTCAGATCTACCGCCCGCCATTGCGTGACGGGACCTCGGCTCTTGGGAGAGCTTCTGGCAACTCGTCTTCAGGGGTATACTGGCTGGATAGAGTTGGATTCTAAGGGGGACAGGCTTGGACGGTACCTTATTAAACAGGTGGTTCCCGCAAATAATCTGTCTACGGGAGAAGTTTATTCGCAGGTTACTGTGGCGGAGTTTGATTCTTTGACAAACAGAATGAGTCTGGTGAACAATATCAGCTGGTATCACTTACATCAAGGAGAAGAGCTGATTCATCCAGAGTCACGGTGTAGCTATCCTTGCGGTCCTCGCGAGGCGCGTGTGGTGCAGGAAGTGACGTGTTGCTGGCTTTGTCAGCCATGTCGTCCCAACGAGCGCCTCATTCTGAATGGTACACGCTGTGACCCCTGTCCAACCTTCGCCTGGCCTGACCCCCAGACCAGGCAGAGGACGTGCGTGCCATTTCTCCAGACACGCCACGTCTAGACACTGTGATTGGTGGGATGTTGGCCGCTTTGGCCCTGACCTGTCTGGTCATCTGTCTCCTCGTCTTCGTCTTCTTTCATCGCCATCGTCAACGCCGCATCATCAAGGCCAGTTCTCGGGGACTGTCTGTTCTCATGTTGATGGCTATAGCGCTGGGTTATCTCACCGTGGTGACTCTCTCAGCTCTGCCCAACGATTTCACGTGCAGATTCAATTTCCTCACCTTCTGTGTGTCCTTCACCCTCATCTATGGCCCCTTGTTCGTGCGCGCTGTGCGCATTTACCGCATTTTTGAAGCCAGCAAGAGGTCAGCTCAGCAACCTCGTCTGGTGGAGTCCAGTCACCAACTTCTCTTCTCCTTCATCTTTTTCTCTATACAGGTAATGACTGCTAAGGTGTGTATTGCGTGTCATCACACTATTTGAATGTTGCTGGCTTTGTCAACCATGTCAAGTTTGTCAGCTTTGTCATCACTGTTTATGACAAAATTTCAAAATCTCAGTAAAAATTCGCCATGTTTTGCATGTCAGCACATTTTTTTTTTATGTCAGATGTGAAACAAAAAAGATATATTGCATATCAACACACTTTGTCAGAACTGACAACAACAAAAAATCGTTGTGTACTTCATGTCAACACATTGTTTATGTCAGATCTGGAAAATAAATTTGAACAAGATTCGTTTATGTGTTGCGTGTGAACATACTGTATTAAAAGTTAGGATATAAGAAAATTAACAGAACTCGTTACGTATTGTTTGTCAGCACATTTAGTCAAAATTGAAAAAGTTAGCAAACTTCGCTATGTCTTGCTTGTCAACACTGTTTATGCTAGGTCTGCGAAATCTGAACAAAACTGGTTCCACATTGCTCCTCGGCACACTGTCTTTGTCAGAAGTGGTAAAAATAAATTAACAAAAATCGCTATGCATTGCATGTTTACATATTGTTTTATTCAGGACTGAAAAACTTTACGAAAATATTTCTAACCTGTACTTTTTTTTTATAAACTCAGGGCTTCACATTAAGAGAAGAGAAAATATGTTATTGTAGGATGCAGTAAAGTCTGCTGAGCAGATTCGAAAATGTTTATGAGCATTAATTTTCTCTTTCATCTCAAATCAGAACTAAACAAAAGCTTAGACAAGTTCTGCTTATCAGTAAAAAATGAAGATTTACATTCAGATCAGATTGCGCGTTAGAGTTTAATCAGTCCAGTTTAGTTTGGTTTGTTTGCTGTGAAATGTTTCACATTAAGGTTGCTACATAAATGTGACTATCATAAAAATGCCATGTAGTAGAAGACCCGAAGTAAACAAGAAAGACGACATAAATCTGCATTTGTACTGTACGTTTTTTCAAATCTTTTTTGTTTTGAAATATCCGTAAGATCATCATCATCATCAGGTGCCCTGCCGCATGGCGTTGGCGATCATGGACTTCCAACCATCTTATCTCTCGTTGCCCCTAGCATCTCCCCCACCCTCCTCATCCCCAGCCACTCTGCAAATCCGTCCAGCATTTTCTCCCTGGGTCTACCTGGTGCTCTCTTTCCCTCCAGCTTTCCCGTTGTGACCAAGTGCTCCAAATCCCCCTTCCTCATAAAATGGCCTATAAATGTTGCCTGTCTTTTCCTAATCTTCCTTATGAGTGATCTACTTGTGTTTGCCTCCATCAAGACTGTCTCGTTTGTTTTCTTTGCTGTCCATGGAACTCTCAACATTCTTCTGAGAAACCACATCTCGGCTGCCTCAATCTTGTTCTGGCTTTGCTTGTTGACTGTCCACGCCTCACATCCGTACAACAGTATTGGTTCTATATAACATTCAAGAACTCTCTTCCTGATGTTAATTGATAGGCATTTATTGGTAAGAATGCTTGTCATCTTCTTGAATGTTGTTTTGGCTTGGCCGATTCTGCCGGCTATTTCTGATGTGCATCTGCCGTCTGATGAAATGATCGTTCCCAGGTATTTGAATTTATCAACCTGTGTCAAGGTTGTGCCATTTGCTGTTACTTTGCATGAGGGGATTTCATGTTTTTTACTGATCACCATGACTTCAGTCTTCCTGCTGTTTAGTTCCAGCCCCTTATCTTTGCTTTCTATTTCTAGTATATTCACATGGTTTTGTAGGTCCCTTTCATTTTCTGCAATTAGCACGGTGTCATCTGCGTATCGAATGTTGTTTATCATTTTCCCTCCAACCTTTAATCCAGGGTCTTCTTCTAGGTTTCTCATGATGTTCTCGCAAGATATGAACCAAATATTTGAGAATGGCCCAAGATTGTCAGATTGATAACGATATATGATGATGATAATGAATGATGGTAACAGTGATTGCCATTGTTTGTATGTCGATCACTGTGCTATCATTATTGTTAATGACGATTCGTTCACTAAAAGTTTTCATGACAATTACAGGTGGTGATGTGTAGCGTGGTGATGTTGATGTACCCCCGCTGGCACAAGCTGACACAGGCCAACCACGACCAGCGTTACGTGGAGCTGACCTGCGACCTTCCCTTACCAGGCCTCGCCTCCTTCCTCGCCTACAACCTCCTACTGGTGGCCTCCTGCACCTTGCTGGCCTTCAAGACCCGCCACCTGCCCGACAACTTCAACGAGAGCCGCTTCATCTCCATGTGCGTCAGTACCACCTTGGTCATCTTCATCTGCTTCGTCCCCGCCTACACCATGTCCAGTCGCGAGCTGCTCAAGATGCTCATGTTGTCTTTGGCCTTGACTCTCAACCATTCCGTGGCCCTTGTTTTTCTTTTCCTCCCTAAAATCTACGCCGTGCTCTACCTGGAAGACGGAGCGCCTGGCGGCGTTGTCAGCAACAATACCGTCAGTTCTCAAGGAGGGAGAGAAGGCAGGTCGGTGTTCACTTCCGGTTCTGTTCCCAGCTCTTCCGCTGCGTACGGGGTTCGTGTTTTGGCTGGAGAGAAAGACGCGGTTGGAATGTCTGGAGAGGAAAAGTCCACCAGAGTCACTGGAGACAGAGAGGCAAGTGGATTCACTGGAGAGAAACAGGCGAGTGGATTCACTGGAGAGAAACAGGCGAGTGGATTCACGGGAGACAAACAGGCAAGTGGATTCATTGAAGACAAGCAGGCGAGTGGATTCGTCGGAGAGAAACGGGCACGTGGAGAGACCGAGGCAGGTGTGTTTACCGAATGTAAAGAGGAAATCGGATTCGCCACCAGAGACAACACACAAAGAGAATGCACTACCAGAGAGAAAGGCGGAGGGGGAGACAACGAAACAATCGCTGCAAGACAGTCTCTTCACGTTTTGAACAAACCGAGACCAGATGTCTTGCAAGTTCGTCCTGCAATTGAGGCATGGTCCGATACATAAGAGCCGCATACAGAGTCCAAGCCATCAGATTATTTCATGCGATTTTCTCTCTATCTCGACTTTCACGTTTACATTTAGAGATGGAGAGATAGATAGATAGATAGAGATAGACAGATAGAGATAGATAGATAGATAGATAGATAGATAGATAGATAGACAGATAGATAGATAGATAGATAGATATAGATAGATAATCAGATAGATAGATAGCGAGAGAGAGACAGAGAGAGAAAGAGATAGATAGATAGCGAGAGACAGAGAGAGAGAGAGAAAGAAAGAGAGAGAGACAGAGAGAGAGGGAGAGAGACAGAGAGAGAGAGAGAGAGAGAGAGAGAGAGAGAGAGAGAGAGAGAGAGAGAGAGAGAAGATTTCAGTTTCATTTTTCTTAAAAGAGCGTTTCCGCGGTCAGAGTACATCCCATATGTACCAAAGCTGCAGTTGCTATTTAATGGAACGAGATCCGGATTGATCATGGCATACGCCATAAGCCTGCCCGCAAATGCTATGTGCTGGTAAGATCTGTATGCTACCTATTGGGTTCTGTAGATTACTTCAGTGAATAACAAACACACACACACACACACACACACACACACACACACACATATAGATTCCTACGCCAAGATGGCGGCTTTCTAACAGAACGTTTTCAGAGAGGAATCGTCTAGACTGAAAATGACACGGTCCAAACGTTGTGTCATCAAAGAAAAAGTAAAGAAAACCACCCGTGGGACAGACAACACCAGGGCAGAGACATCACCACCTTCAGAGACCCCAGAACTGGAAGAACATCAAAAAGAACAGACCTCCGGTCGCACCCTTTCACCATCCAGGAGTCAGCCACACATCGCACAGCTACAATCAAGATCATCATGTGGCTGCCGCTGTCAAGAGGCGGTAAGGGAGATAGACATTTTAAACAACACCATTCAAGAAATGTCTAAACAAATCCACATTCTCACAACCATGCTACATTCAGACAGAAAACTTTTATTGGAAAACAATACAACGTTAAAAGAGCTGCGCGACGTCAATAAGTGCACCAAACTTACGACCACCGTTGCGTGCCAGACGGATTCCGCAGTCCACGGTGACTTCACCACCATGTCACCGATGGACAAATTCTCCACCTACGCGGAATGCGCAGCTCAACCCCCCAAACTGGAAGATCGGGCGAGGACACAAAATGGCAGGAGAAATGTCGTCAAACATAGACCAGACGTCTCCACAAAACCTAACCGTGACGTCAAAACTGCGCTATCGTCAACACGTTCCAGACCACAATCAAATGTTCTTCCCCATGTCCTTATCGTTCACGACTCAGTCCTCAATAAGGTGGATGGAAAAAGACTGGGCTCTTCATACGGTTTTCAGGTGGCCACGAGAAAGATCCATACCATCGAGGACTGTAAGATTGCAATTGAAAAATCAAAAGAAGAGCTGACACCTGAACCTGACTGTGTAGTTTTACATGTGGGGATCACAGATTTAAAAACAAAGGAGCCCACTGAATGTAGCACAACTCTTGACACCTGTGTGAAAACTATCAACACCCAATTTCCAAAAGCCAGGGTATTTTAAGTCAGGTAGCTCCTGTGAGGGACAAACACCTAAACGCTAAAAGAGAGCTCCTAAATGCCCTAACAAAAGTGCGACTTCTTAAAGCAGCGAGTGTCGAATACGTCAACAATGACAATCTTCAAACTATCAGTCACACTCAAGTCAGCCAGGACGACGTCCATCCAACCATCAGAGGGGGAGCGTTCTGGCCAGAGACTTAGGGAGGCAAATCCATCAGCTTTTCTGGGAAAAACCGAGGAGGAGATCAAACCGACAACGACATCAACAAAGACCCGGCTTTCAATCTCCGTTTTTCTTCTCTCCTTGGTCATTTTAGATTCAGCCCAGATTCAGTTTCTCTTCGTTCAGTTCTCAGCTATATTGTTTTACTTAATTATTTTCTTGTTCACATACTTCATTTTTATCCTATTTGTACCTTTTAATTCAAAGTTAAATGAAATCTATATAAACTTACCATATTGTTCTAAAGTTATTCAACCGTTCCTCATGAAGACGTGTGTAGTAAGTGATATCAACATTTTTCAGTGGAACGCACGTTCCATTGTTAAAAACATCTCATATTTGAGTAACTATCTCTCTTCTAAAAACGTCCATGTCATGCTCCTACAATCGCTGAATACCATCAAAACCAAATTACCTAAAATATCCGGTTTTTATTATCCACCAATATGTGACTCTGTAAATGACGGTGGCCGTATACAAACAGCTATATACATTCGTGAAGGACTGAACTATTGTGAACGATCATCGCCAGTACCTAAATCTACCGCATTTATTTCATCATGTGCAATCATTATAAAATTTTCCTCATCGTTAGTTGTGAATATGGCCTCTGTATACTTACCAAGAGGCCCAGACTCTGTGAACACTGAATGGTTAAAACACTTTCAAGATCAGGACGACAAGTGGATAATTGGAGGTGATTTTAATGCACATGCCCCATTTTGGGAAAAGTATTGTACAAACATAACAAGCAACAGGTTGATTGAAAATATTGTAGATCCCAATTTATATTTACTTAACAACGGACACGTTACCCGGATCCCCGATATACCAACCCACAGACCCACAGCTATCGACCTTACTTTAATCTCACCATCCCTAGCCCCAAACGCCACATGGCAAACAGAGGATGACTTGTTGGGATCAGATCACATCCCCATACGTCTTACCCTAAACCATACTACAGAAATAGACGCCATACCACAAGATAGTTTACCCAAGTTTAATTATAAAAACGCTGACTGGATCAGTTTTAAGGCAATCCTTGAAAAGACAAGAACAGATCTATCTGAAGCAATGAACATAAACGAAACGTACGAAGTTTTCTGTAACTCACTCTTAAGGGCTGCTAACATTTCAATTCCAAAACTTACAGTGTCAAAAATAGGAAAACATCATGGAAATGTCTGGTGGAATGAGGACTGTCAAAAGGCAGTGAACGAAAAGAAAGAAAAATACAAAATTTATTTAGCAAACAGGTCACCTGAAAATCATACAGCGATGAAAAGTGCCAACATTAAGTGTAACAGAATCATAGAGCAAGCCAAAGAACAACACTGGACATCTTTTTGTAAATGTGAAGTAAATAACCACAAAGACACGATAAAGATTTGGGAAAAACTAAAATTAATGAAAAACGGGATTAAGTTGCCATCAATTCCAGTAAAGCTAGAAAATAACCCTATTCCTAGCTCATTGGAAAAAGCAGAAGCTTTTGCAGACGTGTTTGCTGAGGCCTGTCAGGTAGAAGGACTCCCTGTCTCTGATAGAAATTATAGGGAACGAGATGAAAAGAAAGATGTATATAAGGACCCTGCCTCTGACAATACTCACTACATAAATGCATCACTCACACTTCAAGAATTAAAAGATGCCATTCAGTCCCTTCCAAGTAAAAAAACGTCAGTTGGACTAGATGCAATTTCCAATGAGATGCTGAAAAATTTACCAGAAAATTTTATAATCTTGCTACATGACATATTTCAAAAATGCTGGAATAGTGGGATAATGCCTAACAACTGGAAAGAAACAATAGTGGTTCCTGTATTAAAACCAGGTAAATGTAATACCGATTTGAAAAACTACAGGCCAATTGCATTAACATCACATGTATGTAAACTAATGGAGAAAATAATCTTAAAGAGACTGATGCACTATTGTGAAAAGAATAAAATAATACCAGTAAATCAGGCAGGATTTCGAAAAGGCAGGTCACCAGTAGAGACCCTAACAAAACTAACTACTAATATAAAACAACAATTTGCAAGACGTCAATGTGTTTTAGCTACATTTTTTGATATAACGAAAGCATACGATCAAGTGTGGCACTCCCGATTGTTATTCAAATTTAAAAGTATTGGGCTGACAGGTCACATTTTTGGCTATGTTAAGTGTTTCTTAGAAAACAGAGTATTTCAAACGAGGATTGAAAATGTATATTCCACGAAACGAATTCTTCAAATGGGTATCCCTCAGGGATCCGTTATAGCTCCCCTTCTTTTCATGATATTAATGCATGACTTACCCAGTAAAGTATCTAAGCATGTAGTTTTAGCTCAATATGCTGACGATTTATGCATGTGGATGCAGGTAAATATGAAAAAGAAAACTCCTTTGCGCTGTATCAATTATACACGCAAATGCTACCAATTAGAACTTGATAAAATAGCGCGATACATGGTAGAAAATGGGTTACATCTATCCCTGGAAAAAACAAAAATAGTTTTATTTAATAATGGAGCTAACCCAGTAAATATTTCCACTTTCAAACTGGGAGATACTCTTCTTCAGTTTAACGAGTCGATTAAATTCTTAGGAGTTTTCCTTACAGCAAAATTATCTTGGAATCAGCATATTGAATACTTATTAACCAAAGCTCAAAAAAGTTTAAATTTCATAAAAAATAGTTCGCAAACAGACATGGGGTCAAGATTCATCAACACTTGTTCATCTTTGTAAATCGCTTGTTAGATCTAAATTAACCTATGCTCAAGAAATCTTCTTCAGTGCACCGAAACACTTACTAAAAAAACTGCAGAGCATAGATTGTAAAGGTTTCAAACTTGCACTGGGTCTTCCAATGCATGCTTCCTGTCTTCGGACATATAATGAAATCAAACTGTTGCCACTTGATGAGCAAAGGAAAGTCGCTTCTACTAAATTTTTGTTAAGAAACACTACCGTAGAAAACATCTCAGAAACAGAAATTAAACTGAGATCAGATACCGACTTTCCAAAACGAGCTAAATCAATATCTTCACAGGTCACACTTGCAACATACACATCTGACGTCATGAAAGGCTCAGGAATTGATCTAGACGTAGATCCTGTATCTATACGACCTTCCTTTTCGCCAGTACCCAGTTGGGAACTCCAAAGAGCACGATTTGACGTACACCACACTAATTTAAAAAAAGGAGACAATATAAACTTACTGGCAAGTCAGGTTAAATGTCATATAAACGACGTATATTCTGATCATTTGAAAATTTACACTGATGGGTCAGTAATTGAAAGAAAAGCAGGCTCAGCGTTTTTAATACCTGCTCTCAAAATTGAAAAATCTTTCTACATAGGACTTGATAAATCTATCTTTACAGCTGAACTCTTTGCAATATTAATGGCTTTAAACTTTCTGATAAGTCTTCCTAGGACAATTTTTCAGATACTTCTTTGCGTTGATTCAAAATCAGTACTTCAGGCTCTTGAATTATCAAAATTACAAACAAGATCAGAAATGATTCTGGAAATAAGTCACTTGATTCATAATTTATCTTTAAGAGGCACTGATATTACTTTCTGCTGGATACCTTCTCATAGTTCTTTTAGTTATAATAATAAAGTTGACAGGGCTGCCAAACGGGGAGCTAATAACTCACCAGATTCAAACAATATCCAGCTTTCTCTCTCGTTGCACGAGAATTACACTTTAGTGGACAACTACGTCTGGAAGCAGTTCCAATAAAACAGAAAAAGTATGATAAATGTCACATGAACTTTGAAGTTAGCAAAATACTTAAGCAGCTTCATGCCAGCAGAACTATACAGTCCCTTATGTACAGATGGAAACTTGATGCATTCAAAACAAAATATACCAATAACATAGTGTGTCTGTGTGGAAAGAAGATAACACATAGTCATATTCTTTCTTGCGTTAGGGTAAAACGACATATTCCAACACTATCTGTGAGTACAGTTTCTGACATATTTGCCTCATCATCATTACTGTATGAATTTTTTGTTAGCCTGTCAAAAAGTCCTATAGCGAATTACCTTTAAAATGTTATTTGACTTGTTCATTGTTGTGGTTAGTCAATTATTAGTTTTACTTTTTATTCATTTCTTCCGGATATTTACTAATTTTGTTTGTCAGTTTGTTTGTTTAAATCGATAATTATGGTAACATTATTTGTTAGTTTTACCTTCCCCTCTTCAAAACAGTTGTTTTCTGGATCATCTTTTCTCAAATTCAAAATTGACAATTTTCAAATATCTTCTTCACTCCTCCTCTATCACTCCCCCCCCCCCTTTTTTTTTTTTTTTTTTTTTGTTGTCTAAAATCACTTTAGTGAATAGACATTAAATCAAAGACCACCACACACACATATATATATATATATATATATATATATATATATATATGTGTGTGTGTGTGTGTGTGTGCATGTGTGCGTGTGTGAGTGTGTGTGTGTGTGCATGTGTGTGTGTGTGTGGAACATGCGCGTGTGGAACATGCGCGTGTGGATGTGCAGGGTGTGTGCATGCGGTGTGTGTGTGTGTGTGTGTGTGTGTGTGTGTGTGTGTGTGGTGTGTGGTGTGTGAGTGTGTGTGTGTGTTGTGTGTGTGTGTGCACGCACGCGCTGCAAGCTTGCATGCTGGCTTGCGTAAGTATTATGTTGATGTGTCATTACATATTTCATTATACTAGTACAACACACATTTTTGTCTACCCTTTTGGGATGAATGTATTTTGTACCTTGAGAAAGGTTTTCATAGGTCTTTGAAATTGTAGATATTGCTCAATATAATAAACAATTACGAGTTTGGTTTGTATTGTGATTTCACAGCGAATTCGAAAAAAAATCCGTACGTGTATTATTTAACAAACTTCTCAGATCTGCACAAACCCCATAAACTAGAATGGTCTTGATGAGGGACAGGGACATACCAAAACGACTGGATCATTCAGATGGGTTGCAAAGAGACAAGTTTTTATATTGCGGGCTGGGATTGAACTCAGGATAGCTTATCTCGAGTTCACAATTCTATCGACTGAGCTAGCTAGCCCAGTGTAGAAATGTTAGGTTGACAACCAGATAGAGATTAACCCTTTGACTCCCACGCCCTATCCACCGGCATCCTGCATCGTCATCCATGCCGAGAAAAGCAAAAAACGTTACCCTTTGACTCCTTCACCCTGTACACCAGATTCCTGCAGGAAGCTAGTGGATAGGATGAGGGAGTTAAAGGGTTTTAAGTTATTGCAGTCGGTAGGTTGGGTGCAGGAGTTAAGATGGAAACTTCAGGCGGCCGGTAGCCTGTTTAGACATTCTAGGCTGACAATTACAAGCGGAATAAGATGGAAACTTCAGGTGGGTCGGTTCCTCCTTCCATTTATTGCTCTTTTCTGCACGAAATAAAAAGGTTAAGAAGGTATACGCGTTGCCAGGTGGAAACCTGTTTCTGTGTATATCTTTCTTGTAGACAACACCAGTTTTCCATCTGACAACTACTGTATTCTTTCTTTTTTGTATACAGATTTCTCGTATCAGTCGCTGTGGGATGCACGGATAAGCGCAACGGACCATCAACTGGTAGGTTGTGGGTCCAAATTCCCATACGTCCTGTCAAAATCATTGTGTTATTTTTCGACTCCAGCCGGCCCCTACCCAGAGATGATCGTGGTGTGGGCTCATTGGGAAGACTTGGGACCACACAGTCTAGTTTTATCCACTTCTCGTATGCGTCACTGCGGGCGTTGCTCAAGTTTCTTGGCCAACACCGCAGGTGTCTACATCTCTCGGACCTGATTGACACCATGATACATTATGACAGTAATTATAGAATACAGTCCTGTCATGCAGTCTCAATCCTAGACGAAACTTCATAGCATCAGGATTATCATCCTTATCGTCATCTTCGTCATAGCATTGTCAAATTTGTCCTGTTTTTGTTTTTTTTGTGGCCATCAAAACTTAATGGGACAACACAAAAAGAGTGAGCACAAATAAAACTGCCTAAATGCGGTGATCCTTAGAAAATACGTCTTTCTCGAGTTCACTGTCAGAACAGTGATACAGCTGTATCATCCCTTCACCCATCTTTCAGGTTCTTCGTTTGTGAATATTCATGTATTTATTATTGATTCATTTACGTACTTATTTATGTGTTTGTCTATTTATTTGTTGTTGTTGTTGTTGTTGTTTATATATTTCATTTATTTATTTGTAAAGACGTGCAGGTGTGCTCGTGTGCATGCGCACACTCACTTGCACACAAACACCACACACACACATACACGAAATCATTCTGCCTGCAGAAAAGCCCCCCCCCCCCCCCAAAAAAAAATATATACATATATATACACACACACACATATAATATATAATATATATATGTATATATACATATATATGTATATACTCTTTGTGTGTGTGTGTGTGTAGTGTTTTGTGTGTGTGTGTGTGTGTGTGTGTGTGTGTGTGTGTGTGTGTGTGTGTGTTGTGTGTGTGTGTGTGTATCCCTTACCTCTTCGGCAAGAAATCACCAAAAGCCTTTACACAAATCCGTCAGAACTCAACATCAACCAAAAACTTGGAACTCCAGAGTCACAAAGTCCTCAAAAACCTAGATAAGTTTAGACACCTGAAACAGCAATGTCTGAGAACCCTAAAGCCCCGACCCCACCCTCTCTCAACCTGTATCCTGATTAAAGAACAGAGGTCCACCACAATACCAGAACAACGGAATCCTTAAAAATCCACATCAGAGTGAAGACACCTTCAGAGTAAAAACAACAACAACAACAACAACAATAAGACAAACAAACAATCAAACAAAAAATATCCAAAATCCAACAGCCACGAAAATCGAGAATCCCACAAACACGAAACTCTAGATACAAATGCCACAATATTTCAGAACCCAAAAGCCACAAAATTCAAAAACTCAGTCATACAGCTCTTGAGTCCAGAGCCGCGAAATTTTAGAACTTTCAGAGCCACGAAATCTCAGAACAATAGATCTAAAACCAGGAAACATCAGAATCCTAGAGCCACAAAATTCTCAGGTCTACAGATCACAAAACATCCAGAAACTTAAGAACGACAAAATCTTTCACTTTCAAACCGAATAACACGTCTTAGATTTCCAGTATGATCAAAACCCCTTAAACTGTATGAGCTTTTAGAATCACTGACCATGGTAGGGTTTGGGTCTTCATTTTGAAGGTTTAATTTTGCTGGAAAATATATTTTCCAAATCGATAACAACAGATTCCACAGCATGTATACAATTTCCTCAATAGTTAACATTTTTTATGTTACTTGTTCATGATAAATGAGTTGTGTGGCCACTAATCAAACACTGCCTGAGATGCAAAAAAAAACCCAATGGATTCAAATAGTGGATAGTACAGGGATCCCCACCCCAACCCCGTGTCTTTTGGATGAGCCGATTAACAGAGGTCCTATGTACGGTGTGCATTTAGCGGAAGTTAAAGATCTTACAATAAGAAAGAACTTGTCCCTGGGAAAATTTGATAGAAAATCACTTTTATAAGTGTAAAATAGACGCACATAGAAAAAAAATCGCTGGCACCGCACAATGGTGACGCGCTTCTACCTGGTTAGAACAGATCGAATTTCACATGTTTAACCCATTGTGACAAAAAACACACAAAGAGAATACAAATGAATACATACAACTATTGCTATCACGCATGGTCGCCATTCTTTGTTGGGACAAAGCTGTACGTATACCTAACGTGATTTTGAATGAAACTGTAACTGACTGATGCCAGAGAACAGTTCATTTGAATCTGAATGGCAGTTAATATGGAGATGTTTCTTTATTAATCTGTGAAATTCATCACGATTTTATTCAACGCTTCCTATGCCATTGAATGTTCCAGTTATGCTATCCAAAATAAGCGTTTAAGTGTCAAGACACAAAGACATAACGCACTCTCTAAACCTTTGTTAGTTATTCGGTATACAAGTTTTGTTGTTGGTCTGGGTTTTTGTTTTGTTTTTTGTTGTTGTTGTTTGTTTCGTTGGGTTTTTTTTTCTTATTCCTTTCTTTAGTCATTTTTTCACTTTCTTTTTCTCAAAATGACGTTTCCCGCTCGAAATAATTCTATTTTCAAAGACGCCAGAGATCATAGTATGCTGGATAAGATCCAAAATAATCATGGCCTAAGCTGCAAACCTCACCGATAAGGCCTTCGTATTATTTATGTAACTAATTCAGTATTCATTTCTTCATTTATTTGTTCATTTGTCTATCTGTTTATTCATCTATCTATGTATTCATCCATGTATTCTTTTTCAAACCCAACTCCACTGGTAGCGCACGGCTTCAAAGACACTGGGATGCATCACACACCGTAAATTTCCGTTGCCCGGGTTATTTGGTAGTATGTATGCAGCCATCCAGTTACATATTATAGCACATGGTTTCAAAAATATTGGGACATATCGCTCTCTGTAAATTTCCGTTGGTTGTTTGGTAGTATATATATAAGCCGTTCATTTATGTATTTATTTATTTGTTTTTTCCAAGATCAACGCCGGTGGTAGCGCACAGTTTCAGCATTGGTTCCTGACCGCCCACGGCAAAGTAGCGTCCACCATCCACACTGTCCATCGCTTGCACCGACTTTGTCATTCGTACGCTGCCAATGACCTGCACAAAACACACGACACACACCATACACAGTCAGTCAAAACCCTTTGACTCCGTGCATTCTGTCTACCCAAGCAATATCAACAGGCCATTTTATGAGGAAAGGGGAATTAGAGCACCTGGTCACAACAGGAAAGCTGGAGGGAAAGAGAACACCAGGTAGACCCAGGGAGAAAATGTTGGACGGACTCGCAGGGTGGCTGAGGACAGAGAGGGTGGAAGATGTTTTTGACAAGGGATAGATGCATATGGAGGGCCATGATCGCCAACGCCATGCGGCAGGGCACATGATGATGATGATGATTCTGTCTACCAGCATCCTTCATTGTCAACCATGCTAGTAAAGCAAAAAAAATTAACGCTTTGACTCCCTCACCCTATTCACCAGCTTCCTGCAGGAAGCTGGTGGATACGGTAAGGGAGTCAAACAGTTAAGGTTTAGCATTTGGTGGATAGGGTGCAGACGTCAAAGGGTTAATCACAGCAAAGGTAAAGGCTGTCCCTGTAGGGGCTGGCTGTTTTTCTTTTTCCCTTCGATAGAACTTCAGATTCATGATCTCACGTCTCGAGTCCTGTCCCACCCTGCAACATAAAAGTCTGGCTTGATGGCGTGTCCATCTTAACGCTGCAATCATTCTTGTGGTGTCAGTGTTTCACAAGTCACCAGTATATCACAGGCCCCCGTTCTCCTCCTTGTTTCAACACCTTGCCAGCGAGGTTTTTTTTTTCATGCAGGCTCAATGAATCTGCAAACAACGGGCGGCAGATTCGTGCTGAGCGCATACGGAGTTGTCCAAGTGCGATGAATCCCTCCTGAACATTCTTTATTCATACGATCGTCTGCCACTCTCCTCGGTACAAATCGAGTTTCCTTTCACCCGAAGTTTCTTCAAGGTCTCGGTGACCTTGAAATATACAAAATTGTGGATTTTCTGAAATAGTTTTTGCACAGAAACAGAGATTGATAGAATACTTTGACCAGCTTGGTTCTTTCTGTTTTTCCCAGATATCAACCACCACCACCCATCAAAAAAAAAATAAAGAAGAAGAACACAAAGAAAAAAAGGAATGGCAACAAACAAACAGCATGACATGTAATAAAAAAAATTAACATCATCATCATCATCATCAGGTGCCCTGTCGCATGGCGTTGGCGACCATGGACTTCCAGCCATCTCTATCTCTCGTTGCCGCCAGCATCTCCCCCACCATCCTCATCCCCAGCCACTCTGCAAGTCCGTCCAGCATTCTCTCCCTGGGTCTACCTGGTGCTCTCTTTCCCTCCAGCTTTCCCGTTGTGACCAGGTGCTCCAAATCCCCCTTCCTCATAAAATGACCTAGAAATGTTGCTTGTCTTTTCCTAATCTTCCTTATGAGTGATCTACTTGTGTCTGCCTCCATCAAGACTGTCTCGTTTGTTTTCTTAAAAAAAAATCAACCAAAGTATAATACTGAGAGATCAGTACTGACTAGTACAATACAATCCACTTAAGTTATCTCTTGAATAATGATGTGCATCACCAGCCAAATTCAATTCTCCGCACCTCCATTACAAACCCAAACCAACTCTTCTTAAATACTCCATCAGTGGTAAAGTCAAGGACTTTAACACTAATGGCATCGCTGCCTCCAACCGTCAGCAGCCAACACAACTCACACCTAACACAACCTAGTTCAACACAGTCCAACCTAACAAACTACAACATCACACCACTCCACATCATACTCCCCGTAGCATATCCCATCTCAAATACATCTTCGGTATAGGTGTCCAAGACTCCCACGCAGTTGGTAGCCCTGCCTCCAGTCGTCAGTATACAGTACCAACACACAAAATATTTAGAAGACCTCATAGGTGGAGGTGTCAAACACAAACAATAGTAGCCAACACCACTCCACACCACACCACGCCACCCCACCCCACCCCACACCACACTGCACCACACCACACAACTCCATTCCACTTCATACCCCATCCCAATCCACCTAAAATGCCTCATGAGCGTAGGTGTCCAAAACTTCCACGCTGTTAGTACCGATGCCCCCCCCCCCCCCCCCCCCGGTATCAGCAGCCAACACAACACCAACCAACAAAAAGCAGCTCAAACTAATACATAACAACATCATACCACTCCACGACACGACATCATTCCCCCCCCCCCACACACACACACCCAACCCAACCCATCTGAAATACCTCATTGTTGGCGGTGTCTATGACCTCCACATTGTTGGTCCCCCTGCCTCCAGCCATCAGTAGCCAACACAACACACAACCAACTAACAACCCCATACTACTCTACACCATATCAATCCCAACACACACACACACCCCAACCTAACCCATCTGAATTACGTCGTTGTTCGAGGTGTCTATGACCTCCATGCTGTTGATCCCACTGCCCCCAGCTATCAGTAGCCACACAACAACAACCAACAAAAACCAGTTCAACCTAATACATAACAACCCCATACCACTCCACACCACACCATTCCCAACACAATCCCTACCCAACCCAACCCATTTCAAATACCTCGTTGTTGGAGGTGTCTATGACCTCCATGCTGTTGGTCCCACTGTCCCCAGCTATCAGTAGCCAACACAACACACAACCAACAAAAACCAGTTCAACCTAATACATAACAACCCCATACCATTCCACACCACACCATTCCCAACACAATCCCTACCCAACCCAACCCAACCCATTTCAAATACCTCGTTGTTGGAGGTGTCTATGACCTCCGTGCTGTTGGTCCCACTGCCCCTAGCCATCAGAAGCCAACACAACACATAACCAACAAAAACCAGTTCAATCTAATACATAACAACCCCATACACTACACACACACACACACACACACACACACACACACACACACACACACACACACACACACAACCCAACCCATCTGAAATACCTCATTGTTGGCGGTGTCTATGACCTCCACACTGTTGGTCCCGCTGTCCCCAGCCATCAGTAGCCAACACAACACACAACCAACTAACAACCCCATACTACTCCACACCATACCAATCCCAATACACACACACCCCAACCTAACCCATCTAAAATACCTCGTTGTTGGAGGTGTCTATGACTGTCCATGCTGTTGATCCCACTGCCCCCAGCTATCAGTAGCCAACACAACACACAACCAACAAAAACCAGTTCAACCTAATACATAACAACCCCATACCATTCCACACCACACCATTCCCAACACAATCCCTACCCAACCCAATCCAACCCATTTCAAATACCTCGTTGTTGGAGATGTCTATGACCTCCATGCTGTTGGTCCCACTGCCCCTAGCCATCAGAAGCCAACACAACACACAACCAACAAAAACCAGTTCAATCTAATACATAACAACCACATACCACTCCACACCACACCATTCCCAACACACAACACACACACACACACACACACACACACACACACACACACACACACACACACACACACACACACACACACACAACCCAACCCATCTGAAATACCTCGTTGTTGGGGCGGTGTCTATGACCTCCACACTGTTGGTCCCGCTGCCTCCAGCCATCAGTAGCCAACACAACACACAACCAACTAACAACCCCATACTACTCCACACCAAACCACTCCCAACACTCTCTCACACACACACACACACACACACACACACATACACACACACACACACACACACACACACACACACAACACACACACACACACACACACACACACACACACACAACCTAACCCATCTGAAATACCTCGTTGCTGGTGGAGTCTATGACCTCCACGCTATTGGTCCCACTGCCTCCAGCCATGACCATTCCCAGGTCTCCGTACTGGGCACAGTAGAGAAAGGCGCCATTCTTGTGCGGGAAGTTCAATTCTCGGATCAGCTTGCCTTCACCATAGTCCCATTCTTGTAGGGCGTGGTTGGCACACCATGACCCCGTCAGGATCTTGCCGTCCTGGAAATGAAATTGGAACAACATGTTCCAGAAGAAAAACATTCTTCCCACATGACCAGTGTGGCATCCGTGATGCAAGGGAAATAGGGGTAAAAATAACCTGGATTCAGAAAATCAGCATGACATATTGCCCTGATGCAAGAAAAAACAGGGAGACAGATTTACACAGATAAACCCTTTGACTCCCTCACCCTGTCCGCACAGCTTCCTGCAGGAAGCTGGTGGATAGAGTGAGGGAGTCAGAGGGATACGTTTTTGCTGTTGATAGATAGAGTGCAAGAGTCAGAGGGTTAGGTTTTTGCAGTTGGTGGATAGGGTGTGGGAGTTAGAGGGTTACGTTTTTGCAGTTGATGGATAGGGTGTGGGAGTTAGAGGGTTACGTTTTTGCAGTTGATGGATAGGGTGCGGGAGTCACAGGGTTACGTTTTTGCAGTTGATGGATAGGGTGCGGGAGTCACAGGGTTACGTTTTTACAGTTGATGGATAGGGTGCGGGAGTTACAGGGTTACGTTTTTGCAGTTGGTGGATAGGGTGCGGGAGTCACAGGGTTACGTTTTTGCTGTTGGTGGATAGGGTGCGAGAGAGACAGTTTTAAGTTTTTGCACTTGGTGGATAGGTGCAGGAAAGACAGTTTTAAGTTTTTGCAGTTGGTGGATAAGGTGCGAGGGTGACAGCTTTAAATTTTTGTAGTTGGTGGATAGGGTGCGGGAGTGACAGTTTTAATTTTTTTGCAGTTGGTGGATAAGGTGCGGGAGTGACAGTTTTAAGTTTTTGCACTTGGTGGATAGGGTGCGGGAGTCTAAGGGTTAACAGTCACTAGAGCGTCAAAAAGCATCAACCAACCATCGACAGTCAGAGAGTTTCCTATGAATATCATGTTTACTGTCTGCAGACCACAAAGAAAAGTGCCTGAAATCTGCATTTTCTTAGGAAGTCGTGTAAACAGCATTTTCTTAAAAACTTTCTGACAATTATTTGAAATCTGTTGTCACAGTCTACCAATGCCATCGATACACTTTAAGCTGTATTTTAACTTGAGCTTCTCCAAGGTCACAATGACCTTGAGAAGTACAAAATCTAGATTTTTCTATAATATTCTTTTTTTTTTTTTTAATGGGAGTCTAACAAAAAGACAATGATCTTTGTATTTCGTTTCCCGTTTTTGTAAGTGGATCGTTGCTTTGATCACACACAGATCACAAATGATGTATTCTGCTTTCAAAACTTGTCCAAAATTGAAGACTTTTACGTGTTAACATGACCATCATCATCATGACAATAAGAAGAAGAAGTAGCGACATCATCATGATCATTATCATGATACACTAGTCAGCAAACAGTATTGTCAGACTTTCGTGGATTGAGCGCTTTACACACAAATCGAACCATGGTTTAATAAAACAAGACATCCATACGCGCGCGCACACTCACGCACACACACACAGGCTACACACACACACACACACCACGCACGCACACACACACACACACGCACACACACGCGCACACATGCACACACACACACACACACACCACACACACCACACACACACACACACACACACACACACACAACACTCTCTTACCCGCATATCTAACGCATCTCCACAAACATGAGGTCCATGGATCTGCCTCTTGATACCATCAGAAGTGCGCATGTCCCAGATCTGAAATTATCCATACGACTTACTTATAATACAGATGTTTATGTGTCGTCATAATTATCATTACCACGCTTGTCCTAGATCTGAAATTATCCATACGATTTACTTATAATACAGATGTTTATGTGTCGTCATAATTATTATTACCACGCTTGTCCTAGATCTGAAATTATCCATACGACTTACTTATAAATACAGATGCTTATGTGTCGTCATAATTATCATTACCACGCTTGTCCTAGATCTGAAATTATCCATACGACTTACTTATAATACAGATGTTTATGTGTCGTCATAATTATCATTAGCATGCTTGTCCTAGATCTGAAATTATCCATACGACTTACTTATAATACAGATGTTTATGTGTCGTCATAATTATCATTACCACGCTTGTCCTAGATCTGAAATTATCCATATAATTCAGTTATAATACAGATGTTTATGTGTCGTCATAATTATCATTAGCACGCTTGTCCTAGATCTAAAATCATCCATACGACTTAGTGATAATACAGATGATTATGTATGGTTATAACTATTACTAGCACAGAAAAAGCAACAACAGAAGCATCTCTTACAGAAATAGCAACAACAACAGAACGACCTCTTACAGAAACCAACAACAACAACAACAGAAGGACCACTTACAGAAATAACAACAACAACAACAGAACGACCTCTTACAGAAATAACAACAACAACAACAGAACGACCACTTACAGAAATAACAACAACAACAACAACAACAGAACGACCACTTACAGAAATAACAAAACAACAACAGAACGACCTCTTACAGAAATAACAACAACAACAACAGAACGACCTCTTACAGAAATAACAACAACGAAGCCCTTACAAAACAACAACAAACAGAACGACCTCTTACAGAAATAACAACAACAAACAACAAACGACCTCTTACAGAAACACAACAACAACAACAGAACGACCTTCTTACAGAAATAAACAACAACAACAACAGAACGACCCTTACAGAAATAACAACAACAACAACAACAGAACGACCTCTTACAGAAAAACAACAACTACTACAACAACAACAACAACAAACGACATCACTTACAGAAATCAACAACAACAACAACAACAACAGACACCACTTACAGAAATAACAACAACAACAAAACGACCCTTACAGAAATAACAACAAACAACAACAGAACGACCTCTTACAGAAATAACAACAAACAACAACAGAAGGACCACTTACAGAAGTATAAAACAACAAACAGAACGACCTCTTACAGAAATAACAACAACAACAAAACGACCTCTTACAGAAATAATAACAACAACACAACAACAACAAATGAACGACCTCTTACAGAAATAACAACAACAAACACAACAGAACGGACCACTTACAGAAATAACAACAAACAACAACGAACGACCATCTTACAGAAATATAACAACAACAACAACAGAACGACCTCTTACAGAAATAACAATCAACCAACAATAACAACAACAACAGAACGACCTCTTACAGAAATAACAACAACAACACAGAAGACCTCTTACAGAAATAACAACAACAACAACAACAACAGAAGACCACTTACAGATAACAACAACACAAACAACAAAGAACGACCACTTACAGAAATAAACAACAAACAACAACGACCATCTTACGATAACAAAAAACAACAACAACTCTTACAGAACATACAGACAACAACCCTTACAGAAATACACAACACAAAACAAACGACCAACTTACAGAAACACATCAACAGAACGACCACTTACAGAAATAACAACAACAACAACAAAACGACCTCTTACAGAAATAACAACAACAACAACAACAGAACGACCTCTTACAGAAATAACAACAACAACAAACAGAACGACCTCTTACAGAAATAACAACAAACAAACAACAGAACGACTCTCTTACAGAAATAAACAACAACAAACAACAGAACGACCTCTTACAGAAATATACAACAACAACAACACAGAACGACCCTTACAGAAATAACAACAACAACAACAAACAGAACGACCCTTACAGAAAAACAACAACACAACAGAACGACCTCTTACAGAAATAACAACAACAACAACACGAACGACCTCTTACAAAATAACAACAACAACACAACAGAGACACCTCTTACAGAAATAACAAAACAACAACAACAGAACGAACTCTTAGATAAAATACACACAACACAGAAGGACTCTACACAAAAAAACAACAACAACAGAACGACCTTCTTACAGAAATAACAACAAAAACAACAACAGAAGATCTCTTACAGAAATTACAACAAACAACAACAGAACGAACACTTTACAGAAATAACAACAACAACAACAACAGAACGACCACTCTTACAGAAATAACAACAACAACAACATAACGACACTCTTACAGAAATATCAACAACAACAACAACAGAAAAAACGACCTCTTACAGAAATAAACAACAACAACAACAACAAACGACCTCTTACAGAAATAACAACAACAACAAAACAGAACGACCTCTTACAGAAATAACAACAACAACAAAAACAGAACGACCTCTTACAGAAATATCAACAACAACAACAACAGAACGACCTCTTACAGAAAATAAACAACAACAACAATAGAACGACCTCTTACAGAAATATCAACAACAACAACAACAGAACGACCTCTTACAGAAATATACAACAACAACAACAACAGAACGACCCTTACAGAAAACAACAACAACAACAAAGAACGACCTCTTACAGAAATAACAACAACACAACAACAGAACGACCTCTTACAGAATAACAACAACAACAACACAGAACGACCTCTTACAGAAATAACAACACACAAAAACAGAACGACCTCTTACAGAAATATCAACAACAACAACAACAACAGAACGACCTCTTACAGAATACAACAACAACAACAACAGAACGACCTCTTACAGAAATAACAACAACAACAACAGAACGACCTCTTACAGAAATAACAACAACAACAACAGAACGACCTCTTACAGAAATAACAACAACAACAACAGAACGACCTCTTACAGAAATAACAACAACAACAAAACAGAACGACCTCTTACAGAAAAACAACAACAACAAAAACAGAACGACCTCTTACAGAAATAACAACAACAACAACAACAGAACGACCTCTTACAGAAATAACAACAACAACAAAAACAGAACGACCTCTTACAGAAATAACAACAAACAACAACAGAACGACCTCTTACAGAAATAATCAACAACAACACAACAACAGAACGACCTCTTACAGAAAATAACAACAACAACAACAGAACGACTCATTACAGAAATAACACAACAACAACAAGAACGACCTCTTACAGAAATACAACAACAAAACAGAACGACCTCTTACAGAAATAACAACAACAACAAACAACAGAACGACCTCTTACAAGAATAGCTACAAACAACAACAAAAACAGAACGACCTCTTACAGAAATACAACAACAACAACAACAACAGAAACGACCTCTTACAGAATATACAAACACAACAACAACAACAGAACGACCTCTTACAGAAATTACACACAACAACAACAAACAGAACGACCTCTTACAGAAATAACAACAAACAACAACAGAACGACCTCTTACAGAAATAACAACAACAACAAAAAACAGAACGACCATCTTACAGAAAATAACAACAAAACAACAAACAACAAACGACCTCTTACAGAAATACAACAACAACAACAGAGACTCTTACAGAAATAAACAAACAACAACAACATTACAGAACAAACAACAGAAGACTCTTACGAAATTACAACAACAACAACAAACAGAAACAAAACACACCTCTTACAGAAATTAACAACAACAACAACAACAGAACAACCTCTTAGCGAGAATTAACAACAACAACAACAACAACTACAGAATACAAACCTACTTAGAAGGACGATTACAGAAATACAACAACAACAACAACAGAACAACCTCTTACAGAAATAACAACAACAACAACAGAAGGACCCTTACGAAAAACAACTAAAAACAGAACGACCACTTACAGAAAAACAAACAACAAAACGACCTCTTACAGAAATAACAACAACAACCAACACAACAACAGAACAACTCTTACAGAAATAACAACAAAACAACAACAGAACGACCACTTACAGAAACACCATCAGAACGACCACTTACAGAAATAACAACAACAACAAAAGACTCTTACAGAATATAACCAACAAAACAACAACAGAACGACTCTTACAGAAATAACAACAACAACAACAGAACGACCTCTTACAGAAATAAAAACAACAACAACAGAACGACCTCTTACAGAAATAACAACAACAAACAACAGAACGACCTCTTACAGAAATAAACAACAACAACAACAGAACACCTCTTACAGAAATAACAACAACAACAACACAGAACGACCTCTTACAGAAAATACACAACAAACACAGAACGACCTCTTACAGAAATAACAACAAACAACAGAACGACCACTTACAGAAACAACACAACAAACAGAACAACCCTTACAGAAATAACAAAACAACAACAACAGAACGACTTCTTAAAAAATTACAGCAGCACAACAACAGAAGGACTCTTACAGAAATAACAACAACAACAACAGAAGGACTTCTTACAGAAAAAACAACAACAACAGAAGATCTCTTACGAATAGCAACAACAACACAGAACGACCTCTTACAGAAATAACAACAACAACAACAAGAGAACGACCTCTTACAGAAATATACAACAACAACAACAGAACGACCTCTTACAGAAATCAACAACACAAAAGAACGACCTCTTACAGAAACAACAACAACAAAACGACCTTACAGAAATAACAACAACAACAAAACACAGAACGACCTCTTACAGAAATAACAACAACAAAAAAACGACCTTTACAGAAATATCAACAACAACAACAACAGAACGAACTTTACAGAAATTAACAACAACAACAACAGAACGACCTCTTACAGAAATAACAACAACAACAACAGAACGACCTCTTACAGAAATATCAACAAACAACAAAGAACGATCTCTTACAGAAATACAACAACAAACAACAGAACGACCTCTTACAGAAATAACAACAACAAAAAACAGAACGACCTTACAGATATAACAACCA
Source organism: Monoplex corrugatus (assembly GCA_030674185.1). Taxonomy (NCBI): domain Eukaryota; kingdom Metazoa; phylum Mollusca; class Gastropoda; order Littorinimorpha; family Ranellidae; genus Monoplex; species Monoplex corrugatus. Next base: position 102,198,906 of record CM060306.1, on the reverse strand, counting down.
ACAACAAAGAACGACCTCTTACAGAAATAACAACAACAACAAAACAGAACGACCTCTTACAGAAATTAACAACAACAGAACGACCTCTTACAGAAATATCAACAACAACAACAACAGAACAACTCTTACAGAAATATCAACAACAACAACAACAGAACGACCTCTTACAGAAATATAACAACAACAACACAGAACGACCTCTTACAGAATATAACACATACAAAGGACTCTTACAGAAATAACAACAACAAAAACAGAACGACCTCTTCAGAAATAACAACAACAAAAACAGAACGACTCTTACAGAATTACAACAACACAACAACAGAACGACTCTTACAGAAATACAAACAACAACAAAAAACAGAACGACTCTTACAGAATAACAACAAACAACAACAGAACGACCTCTTACAGAAATACAACAACAACAACAACAGAACGACCTCTTACAGAAATAACAACAACAACAACAGAACGACCTCTTACAGAAATACAAAAACAACAAAAACAGAACGACCTCTTACAGAAATAACAACAACAAACAACAAACGATCAAAAACACAGAAACAGAGACCTCTTACAGAAATACAACAACAACAAAAACAGAACGACCTCTTACAGAAATAAACAACAACAACAAAAACAACAAACGAACCTCTTACAGAAATATAACAAACAAACAACAACAAACAAACGACCTCTTACAGAAAATTATCAACAACAACAACAACAGAACGACCTCTTACAGAAATAACAACAACAAAAACAGAACACCTCTTACAGAACAAAACAAACAACACAACAGAAAACACAACAGACCTCTTAGGAGATACAACAACAACAAAACAGAACACCTCTTACAAAAAACAGCAGCAACAACAGAAGACTTCTTACGGAGAATTACAACAACAACAACAACAACAACAACAGAAGGACCTCTTACAGATTAGCAAAACAACAACAACAACAACAGAACAACCTCTTACGAAATAACAACAACAACAACAACAGAACAACCTCTTAGGGGAGATTACAACAACAACAACAACAGAACAACCTCTTAGGGGAGATTACAACAACAACAACACAACAGAACAACCTCTTACAGAAATAACAACAACAACAACAGAAGGACCTCTTGCTATGATGAGAGCACACCTTGATGTGGTTGTCCCAGCCAGTGGTGATGAAGATGTGTTCGCTGGCGTCAGAGAACTTGAGGGAAAACACTCGCATGTGTTGCCTGCCTCAATATCCTGATTAGCTCGCGCCATCAGGTTGGTGCCATAGCCCTCGTACGTCTTGAACATCTGACATTCAGAAACAGTCTGGTATTCAGCAACAGTCTGGTATTCAGAAACAGTCTGGTATTAAATTAAGCAACAATCCGGTATTCAGCAACAATCTGGATGTATTCAGCAACAATCCGGTTTTCAGCAACAGTGTCTGGATTATTCAGCAACAATCGATATTCAGCAAGAGTCTGGTATTAAGCAACAATCCGGTATTCAGCAACAATCTGGTATTCAGCAACAGTCTGGTATTCAGCAAGTTTGGTATTCAGCATTGGTATCAGCAACGTTTGGATATTCAGCAAGTCTGGTCAATCTGGTATTCAGCAACAGTCTGATATTCAGCAACAGTTTGGTATTCAGCAACAATTCAATCTGGTATTCAGCAACATCTGTTGCTGTATTCAGCAACATTTGTATTCAGCAACAGTCTGATATTCAGCAACAGTCTGGTCAATCTGGTATTCAGCAACAGTCTGTATTCAGCAACAGTTGGTATTCAGCAACATCTGGTCAATCTGGTATTCAGCAACAGTCTGGTATTCAGCAAGTTTGGTATTCAGCAACAATTGGCATTCAACAATAGTCTGCATCAGCAACATGGGATTCAGCAACAGTCTGGTATTTAGCAACAGTCTGGTATCAGCAACAATCTGGTATCAGCAACATCTGGTATTAGCAACAATCTGGTATTCAGCAACAATCGGTATTCAGCAACAGTCTGATATTCAGCAACAGTCTGATATTCAGCAACAATTGTCTCTGATATTCAGCCACAGTCTGGTATTCAGCAAGTTGGTATTCAGCATTGGTACATGTCATGGTATTCAGCAACAGTCTGGTATTCAGCAACAGCTGGTATTCAGCAACAATCTGGTATTCAGCAACAGTCTGGTATTCAGCAACAGTCTGGTCAATCTGGTATTCAGCAACAATCTGGCATTCAGCAACAATCTGGTATTCAGCAACAGTCTGGTATTCAGCAATAGTCTGGTATTCAGCAACAATCTGGTATTCAGCAACAATCTGGCATTCGCAACATCTGGTATTCAGCAACAGTCTGGTATTCAGCTACAGTCTGGTCATCTGGTATTCGGCAACAGTCTGGTATTCAGCAACAATCCGGTATTCAGCAACAATCTTTGCTGGTATTCAGCAACAGTCTGGTATTCAGCAACAATGTGGTATTCAGCAACAGTCTGGTATTCAGCAACAATCTGGCATTCAGCAACAATCTGGTATTTAGAAACAATCTGGTATTCAGCATTAGTCGGGCATTAACAACAATCTGACATTCAGCAACACTCTGGTATTCAGTAACAATCTGGCATTCAGCAACGATCTGTTATTCAGCAACAATCTGACAGTCAGCAACAGTATGCATCAGCAACAACCTGACATTCAGCACCAATCTGGCATTCAGCAACAGACTGGCATCAACAACAGTCTGACATTCAGCAACAATCTGCCATTCAGCAACAACTGCCATTCAGCAGCAACTGCATTTGCAACAATCTGGCATTCAGCAACAATCTGGCATTCACAATAGTCTGGCATTCAGCAACAGTCTGGTATTCAGCAACAGTCTGGTATTTAGCAACAGTCTGGTACTCAGCAACAATCTGGTACTCAGCAACAATCTGGTATTTAGCAACAATCTGGCATTCGGCAACAGTCTGGTATTTAGCAACAGTCTGGTATTCAGCAACAGTCTGGTACTCAGCAACAAAGTTCAGAAGAATAGTTTCAATAAATGGGATTCTTGGGTGTAAGTCTTCTTCTCCGTCATTGAGGTCGTCATTATCATCATCATCATCATCTTCTTCTTGCTCCTTAGTGGCCTTCCGCTCGGAAGAGCTCTTTATGCTCCGGGTCCTGCAGGATCACATGCTCCTTTCCGTAACCAAGCTCTTTAAAACCCTTTGACTCCCGCATTCTGTCCACCAGCATCCTGCACTGTCAACCATGCCAGCAAAGCAAAAACTTAACCCTTTGACTCTCTGACCCTATCCACCACCTCCTTGCAGGAAGCTGGTGGATAGGGTGAGGGAGTCAAAGGATTAAGCAAGTCAGAATGAACCAGAAGACTGTTCCTCCAATGGATCTCCGCCTAATGTAGGATACCGGTCAACAAGAAATTAGATGAGCTGGCAAAAAGAGGAGCCCAGGAAGATCAACCAGTCAACAGCGCCAGATGCTTCGAGAAGGGGGTGCATCTTCAGGTCACTACTTTAAACCTCGGGACAGAAAGAGATGACAGCCAACCTTCTGTCCAGACAGCAGCAACTGGTCCTGATTTGTTTAGTGTTCTGTGGTCCTGATAAGGCTCTACATCGGATACAGCCGGCTTAATTTAACGCACACGTGACGTCTTAACCAATCCGTTTCTGCGGTGGAAAAAAAAAAAAAAAAAGACAGCTGAATACTTCAGTGATGTCACCTTTATCAAGTGGAGTAACAGGAGACATGGCCAACTACAACTACTGCTGACCATCGTGCTTCATGGCAAGCTGGCAAGAACTGAAAAGCAAATCATCCTGATTCATGGCCATATGTGGTCTGACCTTGTAAACGGCTAACGAAAGATATTTGTGAATGTGTTTATTTTTACAATTACCATCATAACTCTCTCTCACTCTCTCTTTGCTTTTAATATTACTATGTAGAAATGGCAGATGTGTAAGCTGATCTATGTTCTGGTATCTATTCTGTTGGAAAATGAGATAAATATAATTATATAATTCTCTCTCTCTCTCTCTCTCTCTCTCTCTCTCTCTCTCTCTCTCTCTCGCAAGTGAACCTTGAGTGGTGGTCTGCGTGCAAGTCTTTCACTTTCGGACTTGTAATGGACGCTTTTTGATTATTTTGATAGAGCCGGGGACCCAAGATCCGATAATGATATCTCGAGGTCAGTCCCAGCCGACAACATTAAAACCAGGCTATTCACTGCTCATCTCATCTTAATGTTTCCATTACGCCGATGGTGTCAAGTTCA
>CM060306.1:102112116-102184616 GCA_030674185.1 Monoplex corrugatus | reverse complement strand
CCTATTTCACAAATGCGGTTCTGGTAGGCACACCAAAGTTCTGATCTTGTTTCACACCTATTCTACTCACTGGTCCCGTCCTCATGAGAAAAAAAAAAAAGAAAAAAAAGATGTGAGGCAGTTCTTTTCTTCTTCAGGAACTTGATCTTAAAGGCTTGCATTCTTAGAGCAGTATCACGGCATCACAGTATGACGACAGACTAGACCTTTTTTATTTTTTTTTTAATTTTTTTATTTTTTAGCTTTCGATTATTCTCGGATGAGTAGGTTATAGCCTACAGTATGCACGATATTTTGCCCACAGTCTGAATACTCCCCGCCTTCGGAGGGCGTTGCATGTTGGGTATTTTCATGTTATAGGCCAACACACACTGACACAACTTGCAAGGTTTTTAACATGCATACTTGATGTTCTGAGTGCACATAGACAAGATGGGAGTTTAGGCACTAACAGGTCTGAACACATGTTGACCTGTGAGATCGGAAAAAATCTCCACCCTTTAACTTTAAGCAGGAAAACATCTCCACTCTTTATAAACCAGGAGAAAAATCTCTACCCTTTATCAAGCAGGAAAAAAATCTCCCACCCTTTATCAACCGGGAACAAATCTCCACCCTTTATCTTCATCATCATCATCATCATCAAGTGCCCTGCCGCAAGGCGTTGGCGATCATGGCTCTCCATATGTATCTGTCCGTTGCTGCCGCAAGCACATCTTCCATCCTTCCCGTCCTCAGCCACCCTGCAAGTCCGTCTAATAATTATTTTCTCCCTGGGTCTACCTGGTGCCTTCTTTCCCTCCACTTTACCTTTATCAACCAGTGAAAAATCTCCACCTTCTACCAACCAGGGAAAACACCCTTTATCAACAAGGAAGAAATCTCCACGCTTTATCAACCAGGAAAAAATCTCCACCCTTTATCAACCAGGAAGAAATCTCCACCCTAAAGTTAACCAGGGAAAAATCTCCACGCTTTATCAACCAGGACAAAATCTCCACCCTTGGAAAAAAAATCTTCACCCTTAATCAACCACGAAAAAAATCTTCAGCCTTTATCAACCAGGATAAAAAATTCGACCCTTTATCAACCACGAAAAAAAATCCACCCGTTATCAATCAGGAAAAATCTCCACCCATTATCAGTCAGAAACAAATCTCCACCCCTTATCAACTAAGAAAAAATCTCATCTTTTATCAACCGGGAAAAAATCTTCACCCTTTATCAACCAGACGATGTCTGAATCACTCGACTATTGCGCCCATCACCTACAGACGTGTGATTCACGGATTAACTTCTACTTCTAATCATCACTAATGAATCATTGGGGGAAAAACATTCCCCTACATGAAAAATTGAAACATAGAGAGAGAGAGAGAGAGAGAGAGAGAGGAGAGAAGACAGAGAGAGAGAGAGAGAGAGAAGAACAGAAGAGAGAGAGAGAGAGAGACAGAGAGAGAGAGAGAAGAAGAGAAGAGAACACAGAGAGGAGAGAGAGAGAGAGAGAGAGAGAGAGAGAGAGAGAGAGAGAGAGAGAGAGAGGAGAGAGAGAGAGGGGAGAGAGAGAGAGAGAGAGAGAGAGAGAGAGAGAGAGGAAGTAAATACAAACGAAGGAGAGAAACGACAGCTGGCACTAAGTAACGTTTGATAATGGCTTGGTAACAACTGATTTATTTTAGAACTGAGAATCGAAGTGGAATCCGAAGTGCAGATCGTAGAACTAGGCTCAGTTGTCTATCAGGATTCTCTGTTTCTTTTTCTTTTTTGCTTGCTTTCTTTTTCTTTTTTCTTTTAACTGTAGTTTTCAGGACTATGATCAATACGCCTGTCTGTGTCAACTATCGGGGGAACCTAAGAAATAATGACAAACAGGAATGCATTACAAGACCAATACGCTGGGTATGACCGTGGCCTTCGCGACATGCATGACCCAAGACCTTGCAGCTCACAGAGCCTTTGTGCAGGTTTAGGGTTGTGCCATGATCATTTTGGACCTTCTCTGGCGTCTCTTCTTCTTCAGTATTGAGGGCCCACAATCAAACTTGATTATTCTGGCGCCTATAACTGGGGGGGGGGGGGGGGATTGCAGCAGATAAATCTGGGGCAGTGGACATGTCTTAAGAGTTCAGTTTTAATCATGATGATGGTGGGGTGGGGGTGGGGGGGAATGAGGGTGGTGGGGTGAGGAGGTAGGAGGGGGAAGGGGGTGAATAAGGCAAGAGGGGTGGGGTGGGTGAAGAGGGCAGCAGGGTGGGTGGGGCAGGGGCTCTGAGTGGACGTGGGGGGGGGGGAAGGGGGGTCGGTCTAGTCTGTGCATATGGAATTAATTCCGAGCGCGGAGACGTTGTCTTGAAGAACTGGAACTGAAACTAACAGTATAATTCCAGTTTTGCAAACATTTCCTTTTGGACTCTCACACCATGGCCTTGGCACTCCCAGACAATCTGCAACGAGCTGCTCGGTTTGAGAAAAGGCTAAGATCACATATAAAATATAAAACAGCTCTCGGATACTGTCACACAGCAGGGACGTGTTCCTCTCGTTGTGAAACTATTTTCTTTATGCAAGTCCTGTGATATTGCCTTAAAAGTTAAATTTAAAATTATCGTTTTGTTTTCGGAGAATGAAATTCTACCAAAATCATTTTACGCACACAGTTGATCTTGATGTTCAACTATGGAAATAAGAAAATATACGGACCTGCTTGACACCTTGATGTTCGTTTAGGGTTTCAAGCGACGCACACTAACAACCGATTATTTACATACTACGCTATGAACAAGACGAAATTTGTCACTAGACGCATACGAGAACAGACTGAACGAGTGTGACGAAAACTAAAATGACGTAAATGAATTGTATGACGTCATTTTAAGATACGTCACGGTGCTTACGCGCTGTATACATAGTGTCTATAGGGATTGTTCTATCATCTTTTAGGGAAACTTCAAAACCCAGATCTGTGTAAGAATTGATGTAGGCCCTAACGTTAATTTGCTGGGAGCCTGCAGTTCGGAGTTTATTCAAGATGAATTCATCACATTCGGACAGTTCCATATGTGCGCCACCCAATTTGCCATCTGTGATCTGACAGACTCCTTAACCGATTTGCCAGTGAGTCTGTGCAGAGCAAAACATAACAGATCAGGTTCTGTAGTCTTGTGACTTGTATGTGCTGTTATCATGGCGACTTTCTGCTTCTATGTTTGGAGTACCCCCAAAGTCTTCAGTTAACAAGAAACACCACAAGGGTGCGGATGGGACCCGGAGAACTAATGCCTCGCCACTCTCTGGACAATCACCTCCCAAGCAGTCATGTCATCAAGCAAAGAAAGGGGGGGGGGGGGGGGCGTCCATGCGCTGCACGACCCATTCGGACCAGTCATCAATTACCTTGTTTACAAATTGAATGACAAACCCGGGGACATATCCACACAAGTGTACGAACCAGGTTATGTTATGGGGGTTGTCATCTCCCCAGTACTGATGGTTTTAAGAAAGTTTCACTGCATTTATTATTGTGTTTCTTCCTTTTTGTCAAAACGAATTAGCAATGTTAAATATTCTAGCTGCTCCCGTGTTGTTGTTGATGTCATTGCCTTTTGTACGCATGTATTTCTGCTTTCCTATGAACATGGATTTGGTACAGAAATTTGCCAGGGATATCTCCTGTCTTGTAGTCAGATCTTTCATGTGTGCCTATACAGGACCTCAGTTAACAGTCTCATCTGCCCATTCCATTAGTCAGGCCCAAGTTTCTCACATCCCAGACACGTACTTTACCCACTAGGTTACACACTCCACTATGTTTCTGTTGGTGAGGAACAGCTGTTGTCTCTGTATCAAAGATCAAAGGGTGGGGTTTCATTCCATGAACAGCTGATCACTGTCAGTAGATGGGGCTACAGTATTCTGCATGTGTAGGATCAGAAGAAGTACTTCACAATATTACTGAGGGGCACTAGTCACAGAACAGAAATAATATCTGGTGGGTGACTCAAGGTTTCTTGACATTATCTCGTATGAATTCCCAGGTATTGGGACTGCTACAGAATGAGCCTAGATTTGGCAACGTGTTGAGATGCTGGGGTGAGCTGTGCTGTGCAAGGGTAATGCAGTCAAAGCTGAATGAAAGGTAAGAAAAAATAAAACCAAAAAAACCCCCAAAAAACAACAACCAACCAACCCCCCTCCCCCAAATCAAAGAGCTGTTGTCCATAAGCACATATGCACATCATATTCTCTGTCACATACACACACATGCATCTGTGCACATCATATTCTCTATCATACACACATGCATCTGTGCACATCATATTCTCTGTCACATACCACACATGCATATATGCACATCATATTCTCTGTCACACACACATGCATCTGTGCACATCATATTCTCTATCACACACACATGCATATATGCACATCATATTCTCTGTCACATACACACACATGCATCTGTGCACATCATATTCTCTGTCACATACACACACATGCATATATGCACATCATATTCTCTATCACACACACATGCATATATGCACATCATATTCTCTGTCACATACACACACATGCATCTGTGCACATCATATTCTCTGTCACATACACACACATGCATCTGTGCACATCATATTCTCTGTCACACACACATGCATCTGTGCACATCATATTCTCTATCACAACACACATGCATATATGCACATCATATTCTCTATCACACACACACACATGCATATATGCACATCATATTCTCTGTCACATACACACACATGCATCTGTGCACATCATATTCTCTGTCACACACACATGCATCTGTGCACATCATATTCTCTGTCACACACACATGCATCTGTGCACATCATATTCTCTATCACACACACATGCATATATGCACATCATATTCTCTATCACACACACACACATGCAATATGCACATCATATTCTCTGTCCATACACACACATGCATCTGTGCACATCATATTCTCTATCACACACACATGCATATATGCACATCATATTCTCTGTCACATACACACACATGCATATTGCACATCATATTCTCTGTCACATACACACACATGCATCTGTGCACATCATATTCTCTATCACACACAGACACAGAGCCTTTGTCAATATTCTTGCATTTATACATGTCACTTTCTATCTTCCGCTCCTAAATGAAACACACAAAACAGATTTATTTTTGTCCACTTTACTTCATTTTCATAATTTTTACCAAATTCAAAACGAAGAACAGAAACCACACAACACTTGCCAATGGGCTACCAACACATCTCTCATTCACAAAATGGGACAGTAACATTTTGGAGAACATGTACATTATGATACAGGCATGTACGTTTGTTTTCATGTTGACACAAATGACTCATTTTCGTTTTAAAATCTGCATGTACGTAACACCAATATGAAATGACACAAGAGACATATGTACAAAAAAAAAAGTTTAATCTTTACATGACTTGGTTAAAATGAGTTTACTGCGAGTACACAACAAGATTTACGTTCTCCCTACCCTACCTCCCATTCCAGCATGTTTGCAATACCTGATAATGAGAATGATAAATTGACAAAAGGAAACCCAATGTCTAAACGTTTTTTCCCTGATTTAACCCTTTCACTCCCTCACTTTATCCACCAGCTTCCAGCAGAATGCTGGTGCATAGGGTCAGAGACCCAAAGGGTTAAAAGCAGCCATAAGCAAAAGTAAATCCAAAGTCCATTTACTTTTCATATTGCAGTTATCCACAAATCAGTTAAACAGTCAAGCTGATAAATATTTTGATTCATACTTTACATAATGTAACAATAAGAAAGGTATTCTTTGTGCATACACTTCTACGTAACTAAACTGTTACCATTAAAACCCCAGAATAATGATAGAAAGAGGTTCCCTTCGTTATACACCGAAGACAGGAAAAACATGGGGTCTTTTTAACAAAATTCACCTTTTCACTTCCTCGCCCAGTCTCGTGACGGAGGGCAGGGAAACAAACGGGTGACCAACAACAGTCTATCACACATCTGACTGCAGACAAACCCCATGTCTACGATTGAATAATAAAACAAGAAGGTAGTGAAGTAAAATCTATCACACAACAGTCTGACCACCTTCATCAGCCTGTGTCTATTACGCACAGTTTTTTTGTTTGTTTGTTTTGTTTACTACACAAACACATGGCAGCAGTCTCCACAGCGTTCACCGTCATCCTGTGGCAAAGGTGGAGGTGACAATACACTGGCATTTATAACACAACAGGCCTCATCTTATGATCTGTGTGTTTTTCAAACAACTTCGACCTCTATGACTCAGTCCTCCAATCATTATCACATTGATTTGCAGGATTGCTACCCCATCTGTACAAACTGACCAACATAAAATCGGACACATACTGACACCAATAACACTTGAGACTTTTAGTCTGGTACCTGATTCTGCCATTTAGTCTGGTACCTGATTCTGCCATTCTCAATGAAACAAAAGATGGTCACAGAATCTGTTTCATAGTTATCCAGATGAGACTTTCAGTAGCATAAAGACTTCAGTATCAGACTGAAAATTCACCAAAGGAAAAAAAAAAAAAAAAATGAAAAGAAAACTTCTGAAGCAGAAAGGTCTTGTGATAATACTAAGAATTCCCCAGGAGAAACCCTAAGCAGTATCTTCTGTTTCACACATACACATTCCAAAATGACTAATTATATCCCCTGATCATATCCCCTTACCCAAACTACCCTTTGCAGTTGTACAACGTGAGGATTTGGTCATCTTCCATGCAAAACAGGGACACAACCAATGTGGCTCCAACACCAGTAATGTCTGGCTACACCGAGTCCAATAAATATGCAGAAATGAGCAGCAGAAGGGAGCCTCATCACATTCCACATGTGTCACATCTACAATCTCCAGTAACAACAATCCGCAGGGGCTGGTTGGATAAGAAAGCGCTACCGTGGAGTGTCCGCATTCTGTGTCTCCGTCATTTCCACTGTACTCTGAGTGAACCAGAACAAAACTAAACATAAGAACATTTAGTAAAAAACACATGAAAATAGAACAAGAACATAAATCAAATGGGTGAAACGAGACAGGTAAACATTTTTTTCAAAATCTCTGAAACAGACAAAAAAAATGCAGCTCATACGCTAAGATGATACCATATTATTTAAAAAGCAGTTGCAATTCTTTTAAATGTAAATAGAATAGGTATATTTCAACCACACACACTCATACCAGCACTCTGTTCTAAACATCCCCCAGCACAGCTGCCCATATGTTCACACATGTATCAACCTATATACTCAAACACACCCTAGCTCATAAAATAAACGCTGGCTCATTAGTTGCATGTCTGATTGTTTCAAATCCAATCATTCTACTTTCTAGTGAAGTCAACTTACTATTTCATATGTCCAGTTCCCTTAAGAAAGAGTCTGCCTGATAACTGCTGGCAGATTTATACAGAATGCATATGAAACTATGAGAGTCTGATGAATCCCTCTTGAACAAATATCAAACACATATCAAGTTCTACCACTCAATCCACATCCTCAAGCATCACAAACCCATCCACTCACACACACAGACAGCAACAGGAAACATTGCAAAATCCTCTAAGCACCAAGCTCCATGGTAGCCAGCAGAAACTATGAAACAAATGGCCACATTCATTGTCAGATATGGCCTGACTATGCAGTTAGCTAACGAAAGAAAATGACATGACACATCCACCAACCCACCCTCCCTCCACACACAACACACACACAACACACACACACACACACACACACACACACACACACACACACACACACACACACACACACACACACACACAGAGCAGAGACAACCTACCTGAGGTGAGATGTACGGAATGGTGGTGCTTTGGAAAATGTCGGGGTTGAGGAGGAGCGGAATGTGGACACCTGGAAGACCGGAGACGGGAGCGGAGGCAGCAGGAGGGGGGACAGGGGAAGCAGAAGAGGCGACTGCCGGCAGTGGGGGGTGGAGGATATAGGAGGTGTTAGGGGCCGAGTCCTCTGGCTGGCTGAGTAAAGGACTTTCTGGTCGCTGTGTCAAGTCTTGCTGCTGTGCTGCTGCTGCTGTAAAATGGAAAACACACAATCTTTTTAAAAGCACGATCAATTATTTTGAAACGCAAGCATTTTAAAAGAAAGCATTGGTACTTAGCAGACACTTCCATAATTGTGTCTGTTATTCTCCAATTCTATATCGGCTTGCCATTACTGCACTATTGTAGCCATGCAGTCATTTCTTCTCATCTGTTGTTTTTGTCGTTTGAGGAGACAGTGACCACCCAATTAAAATATATCTTTGTTAATCAGTTTTGTTAGTCAGTGTTTTGACATCTCTGCAAGCCTACATGCAAACAATTGTGCGTGCATGTGTGTGAAAATGCATCTGTGTGCGCCTGTGTGTGATTTTGTGCGTGCCCATGAGCATTTGGGTGTGTGCAGGGTGTCAAACATTTTATGTCAATGATGACAAACATTTTGTGTTGTCTGTACCCATGTGGCTGTGTGCATCTATGTGTGTATATGTGTATGTCTGTGTTTGTGTGTGCGTTTGTGTGTGTGTGTGTGTGCATGTGTGGTTGAGTACATCTACATGTGTACGTGGGTTTGCGTGTGCATGCATGTGCGTGCATACATGTATATGTGCACATCTGCATGTGCATGTGTGTGAATGCACATGTGTGTAACATGATATGACACTGACATACCTACAGACAAAATCTTCTGTTTTGGAAAGGACTAATAAAAATCTTGTTGAGTTTTCAGCCATTTTTAGAAGCATGATTAGTATACTTTTTTGAAAAAAAACATGCTTAATCACTTTTAACAGAAACACAGTTGTTTTTTTAATTGAAAACACAAGCATTTACTTTTACATAAAAGCAGTTTTTTTTAATTGAAAACACAAGCATTTACTTTTACATAAAAGCACAATCACAGATTTTCGAATACATTTTTGGGAAGCTGAGTTGCATCCTGTTTTGTTACATGAACAGACAAGATGGAATAGCCATACTGATTACTTCACTTTTCTACTGTCTTAGCAAAGTCATCTCAAAACACACAAAATATGCATTCCAAGAAGCTAAACTGTAATAGATCAAAACCACACCCTCAACATGAGCACACACTAGCATACACACACATCCCCTCTCACACGCCGGTCACACATACCTTGGCCAGAAGTGGGTATAACAGTGATGCCCTCCAGAGGAACATCCGGTACAGCAGATACTTGTTGACTGCCTTCCACCACAGGAGTCTCTGTCACCTGGTGTTGATGCTGCTGTGTACCATCTGCTTCTCCCGTTGTCTGGCCAGCTACATGGGCTGTTGTCTCTTCTCCTGTTTCGCTTCTGTCAATTTTCTTGGGCTCTGTTGGAGATACAATCAACACCATGACACTACTGTAAAAGACAGAGTATTACAGAGGAAGACAGAAACTGTTTCAGCATAATTATCAATATGGCGCCATCCTGCTGGACTATAAATGACATGAAGTGCTTACATGTTATAAAACCAGAATAAGCAGCATGATATCAACACCAATGAAGTAGCACAGAACTTGGGACAGAAAAAACAAAACCAAAACCAAATAAAACAAAACAAAAGCAAGAGATGACACGCTGAGCAAAGATAGCAGAGGTGACGCCATGGGATCCATCTTCATGTATCTGCGAGATGTCCCTGAGACAGAAAGATAAAAGTTCAAGGGGAATGCCTGTAAACGGAGCCCAAGATGCCTGGTACAGAGAAGTTGTGGTGAAAAGTAATTCAGAGGCCCAGGCTCATAGTGTGTGGGGGTGTACCTGGTAGAGTCCAGCCACTGGGTCCCGTAAGCCTTGCTCAGAATACCCAAGTTCCACCAGGATAAAGAGGAGTATTTGATATCAACTGAGTAATCAGGGTTAAAGTAAATGAAGCAGCAGCACTGCTGACGATGCCTTAGAGGAGTGGAGAATCGGAAGTAGTGGCAGAGCATTCTGACAGAACAAAGGTCGTGTGATCCAGATCACTGAGGAAGCGGGAGAGGAGCTTAATGTGAATCACAGAGGAGGTACCCCCAGCTGTTGATTTTAACCTAGGTATTCCAGCAGGAAACAGAGGGCAAAGAAGCCGTCACATTCTTTGGAAATGCCCTAGTAAGCCCACTAAGGCCGTGTACTTCACTTCAGCACTGCCAGAGGTGAATGTGATCAGGACGGCGTTTTTTTTCTGAAAAGATCCTTGATAGAAGCATTTTGCAGAGGGTGAAAAGGTGGACCTCGCAGGAACTTTGGACAATGAAGAGATCTCAGGTGAGTGTTCTGCAAGGGGCAGAGGCCTGCTGTAAGATCCCTCTAAAGAGATCTCTAAGAGAGGAGCATCTTCAAGGGAGGGGCGGCCGATCTGACATAAGGCAGTGGAGATGGCCGATCAGTGCATCTTAACTGAGGGAGGTGAAAGGCGCACGGTGGAGGAGAGACAGGCAAGGAATTTGTGCGTAAGATGGAGGATTTGGGGAATATATAGGCAAGGAACATTTGTGACGTTAGTGATGGAGGAGTTTTGGGAATAAATAGGCAAGGAATTGTGACGTTAGTGATGGAGTTTTGGGAATATATAGGCAAGGAAATTTGTGACGTTAGTGATGGAGGAGTTTTGGGGAATATATAGGCAAGGAAATTTGTGACGTTAGTGATGGAGGAGTTTTGGGGAATATATAGGCAAGGAAATTTGTGACGTTAGTGATGGAGGAGTTTGGGAATATATAGGGAAGGAATTTGTGACGTTAGTGACGAAAGAGTTTGTGGATAATACCCTTCCGTAAGCACCACTCCCCCAACTTTTTCCAGTGAAAAGAGTAACGATCTTTTGACTGAGGGGGCTGGGACTGCAGGGGGTTTGGACAGCATGGCTCTTTCATGTGCCCAAGATAACCAGAAACCAGAAGCCCAACTATAAGATGTCCAACACCCACTGGGAGGCTCCCATTCCTTGATCTTCCGGTAAAGGGAATAAGCTAAAGCACAACAACAACAACAACAACAACAACAACAACACATAGTGAAGACTATTCCAGGTAAAAGGATCTAAGTCTTTTTTTTCTCTCTTAACACAGAAGACACAGAGTATGACCTCATCAGACGCTGAGTGAAAATGGTGACAGCCTTTGTACAATTTCTAATCAAACGATGAGTATGGCCATTACAGCAGTTATTCATCCACATTTACATAAATAAATCAATTACATACACGATTCCACACAACTGTATTCATATTTTTGTTTCATCTGCTTCAAGAAGGTACACAATACATGCACAGACCAATTTCAGCATTATAATGTACTAACACATAATGACACACACAGTAGCCTACCACTTTAATGAAGCAGCAATGTGCCTTTTTTTTTTTCCTCAAATATTCATGAACCCACTTTCTGTACATGAGTCAATAAGTATTTTGTTGGGAATGATATTACCTGGTTCAAATGGTTTGAAGATGTCTTCCCTCAAGTGTGGAAGGAAAGTGTCAATCTTGTCCCAGGTGAGTCTCCACAGCTTGGATTCTGTGCCGGCATCTGTCTGGAAAATGCCTGCTGTTTCCATCACCAGCAGCATGTTCTTCAGGTTCTCTGGGATGGCCTCCGACTGGCAAAAAACACGCATGCACAATTACAGCCTGAAGACAGCAGTATTTCTAACAATATTGTAAATTTCTGGTTGTACCCTTTACATGCTGACTGACAGCTTATGGTGCCAGTAGGTTGCCCTCTCTTGGTCAGTTTTAGCAGCTAATATGAGAGGAACTGGACGTAGCTACAACAGGGCATCACTATCTAGCCTTAAGCGACCCTACACGTATGCATACGCTCGTCAAACACCACTCAGGTCATTCTGATGGCCCTACTAAATCTGCAGTCCCACTGTGTACCATGGCAACTTTAGCAGGGATGTAAGGGTGGGAATCTGAGTTTGACATGGTAAGTATAATTTAAGCAAGTTAACAAGTTAACACATAATAATAGTATCTATTTAAAAATACTGCTTTTGGCTTCATATATTGTACCATGTTGGACTGTGAGTGGAATTCAAAGACTGGAGGAGGAGTTGCCCTTAGCGCTCAAGCAGGGCTGACTAGATAACAAGATTGTAACAGCCGCTATGAAAGAAATGCCCCTGCTACAATCAGCTCAGGCTGTTCTGACACCCCTGTGGTATAGGTTTATCATGGGATTCTCAGAATGCCAGTTAGCTGCCTCCAAAACTGCTCTCAAGGAAACTTTCTGCTGGAAAGGTGCAGAGATTGCAATAACTCTAACCTCTGCCTCCAAAACTGCTCTCAAGGAAACTTTCTGCTGGAAAGGTGCAGAGACGGCAATAACTCTAACCTCTGCCTCCAAAACTGCTCTCAAGGAAACTTTCTGCTGGAAAGGTGCAGAGACGTCAATAATTCTAACCTCTGCCTCCAAAACTGCTCTCAAGGAAACTTTCTGCTGGAAAGGGCAGAGACGGCAATAACTCTAACCTCTGCCTCCAAAACAGCTCTCAAGGAAACTTTCTGCTGGAAAGGCGCAGAGAGGGCAATAACTCTAACCTCAAGGACTCTAGAGTGCAAGGGTTTTATGTTTTGTTGAACTTGCCAACAGGCTTTGATAAAATTTCAAAGCTTGTGGCAGCACCAACCAAAGTCGACTTTTGCAAATAAAAATATCTTTTAATGTTAACAATCAGGATTACTTTGCAACTGGACACAACATTCAAATTCCCATACCAAACTGTATATGTATCTGTTATAATTTATAGAACTGTTTGAGCATAGTCTTACCTTGGTGATGCAAAGTAAGTTGAAGTGTGGATGAAGCTGTATATGTTCTGCAACATTATCTACATGTATGTGGTAGATCAAAATAATCAAGGTAAATGTACAGTATGCCTGTACATGAGATAATTTCACCTCGGTCATGCAAGGTAAGTTGAAGTGTGGATGAATCTGTATGTATTCAATAATATTTTCCATTCGAAAGATGAAAATAATGAAGGTAACTGGACGGCATGTCTGTACGTAAACATTGGGTATTGGCAATGCCTTGAAAATCATACTCAACTTAGAACTTATGGCTGCTACTGTCAACTTGCACTATCTTCCTTCAAAGACCCTCCAAAGATATGAAAACTACCCGACACATGTGACTAGCCTCTCTCAAAAAAATGCGAAAATTGGTGGACACGTGTGACTACCCGTCTTCAAAAAGTTGTGAAAATTGACAGACAAATGAGAATCCCCCTTCAAGAAGTTGTAAAAACTGGCGGACAAAGGTGACCTTTGTTCTTCACAAAGTTGTGAAAATCGGCAGACACATGTGGCTATTTTCCTTCAACAGGGCTGTGAAAACTGACAGGCACATGTACATGCATGTAGCCAAATATACTTATTCCAAAATGACCAAGTTCATGCAAGCATGCCAAAAAAGCATTAATCCTTCACCCTCCATCCAGAAAAAAATACTGAATGAAAGGTGTTTCTTTATTTTGCTGTTCAAAATAATATAATTCCATTCATATAGCGCAAAAAGTCTATGTCAAAGCATGCTCATTGTCCTTTTTATACACACATGCACACACACGTACACCTGGGTGAAAAAAAAACAGAGGGGGATGTTGCTAATCTATATATACACATAGTTAAACACACACGCACACACACATCAATGCAGCATAAACAGTTTACCAAAAATAAAAAATTATCTTAACATGGAATCAGAAATAAGCAGTATGTGGTAACACTAGTCCACAACTGTTAGGCAGTATGTGATAACACTAGTCCACAAAAACTGTGTAATGAAGAAAAACACATAAATCACCTAATAAATACAGTCTTTCACACACACACACACACACACACACACACAAACAGAGACACACACACACAGACACACATACACAGAGTCACAAACACATGAAAAAAAAAAGCACAGACTATCTTGCCAACCAAGTTCAGACTGTTCGCTTTGCCAAGTCTACCCCACTGGCTTGGCACTAGCTTTCAGTGTTCAGTCTCAAGACAAGACCAAAGCTAATACGAAGCCAATAGTCTGGACTTTGCAGACGAGACATTTTGTTGACTGTCAGACAAAGCAACAGATAGCAAAAGGCCATACCAGAAGGTCACTGCTGTCAGCCTTCATGTATTTCTCCATGAAGTCAAGGATGGTCAACCACAGGGCAGTGAAGGTAGACAGACACAGCAAGGGACTCAGGTGTTGCAGGAATACCTTCACAAGTAACACAACACATCTAGTCAGTCTCTTTTAATTCTAGGGTAAATAGATCACGCGAAGACAGAAAAAGATGCCAGGGTGGAGAAAGAGACGCAGAAACAGAGATGGATAAAATCAAGTAAATTAACCTCTTGATGCCAACTTTTTTTGAGGTCTGACATTTTCCAAAAGACAAGGGAAAAACGTTACCTCACTACCATGCTCATTAAAACTACTGCAGCTTCCATATTTATGGCAATCTATGCATGACTAGTAATACTACTCCCTAGTATTAGTGAGAGGTTCTGATGTAAGGGGACTGTGCACTCTTCAGATTGCTGCCAGGTTGCCAGAATCGCCTATGGCCACAAGCTCTTCATCACTCGTTCATGGGCTCGTTACTTTCAGTGTCTTGCTCTATACAAAACGCAGCTTACCAGCAACAGATAATTACCACAGAATAATTACTTTGATAGAATTTATTTCTTATCATTGCACAATCATTCATAATTTCTTCAAGCACCTAAAGTGCTTTCAAACATCGAAAATTTGCAGCATTGTGAGACAGTGCTGAAGTTGTCATTATGAGGAAAAACTGGTTTCGAGCTCAGAAAAATAAAAACATTTTGGAAAGAGATGCATAGGTCATTGAGTATGTAAAGGAAGCCAATTATTTTATGAATCCTCTCTGAGACTTGCAACATCAGTCAATGGTTCTCGCCTATTTTCACTATGCTGAAATGTGCTGGTATCAGAAGACTTTGTAAGCTTTGCAGTTTTTAAGTTGTGCCAAAATAAATAAAAACACACTTCAAAATTAAACAAATAAAATACCAAGACTGCCACTAACTATATGACATGTATCATGGGGAGAGCAACTGTAATGAAAAACATAAACCAATACATTATTCACACACCTTAAAAACTGGTAATTTGTCTACCACATTCATGAATATATGATTAATAAGAAAGCCAAGTCATTTCTCATCAGCCTTCATGAAGAAATTAATCACAGGAATTTCATAAATGATAAATGGCAATTCTTTTTTTAAACAATTCAAAACAATATCAATAATAAAATATCCAGACCATTTCTCATTTGCCTTGATGAACATTTTTTACAAGTACTCACCTTTCCGAGGAGTGTGGAAGCTCTCATCCTAGTCTCTTCCATACCAGAAGGATCCTGAGCATTGATGTTCTCCAGCAGCTTGGTCAGCAAAGGAAACAGCACCTGAAAAAAGACACAGTTCTTACTGTATTCATTCAATGACACATTCATTAGTTCTGTTGTTTACTTCTTTCATGCATCCATCATTTCACTCTTGCTCACAATATGTTGTCTATTACTGACTGGTTGATTTTATATCAGTGAGTGTTTAAAAATTTAGAACGTCCTCAAAAATAAGTAATAGAGCATCTGCAAAATCACCTCACGGTTTGCACATAGAAAGATTGGAAACATGGTAATGTGATAAATATCTTGAACTATGTGCATCTTGGTTAAAATCTCACATGGTTGATATGGGTCAAGTATTTCACAACAGAAGCAGACACTGTATTTGTGTTAAATTATACACATACACACATAATCACAGGCAGTAGATATTTCTCACTGAGTCATGCATACACTGACAAACCCAAGCAAATCCTACAGGCTTTTTCTATATGTTGATAGGAAATATTCCTCAGCAATGCCACATTTAAAAACAAACTTATATAGTAATGGAACAATGCTGTTTCTACTCCATACACAAGCAGACACTCTATTCATTTCTCTATTTTCTCACTTTGTTGAAGCAGGCTTCCCACTCCATTGCAGACAGGGTCTGCAGATCATGTACAAGAAGTGCTCTCTGTAGATAGGTCAGGGCCTGACTGCGAACTTGGCGTCTTGTGTCACAACACAAACGCGCAATGCCTGTAACAAAATTCCAACCTGGTTAACTATGTTCACAAACTATTTACAGACACTATCATGTATTCATGCTTACATGTATATACATTCCCTTACACCTCATGTCACCAAAACCATGCCAACAAACTTTACAGCAAAGTGTTGTTCCAGAAGTTTACATCCTATCACCTGCTAATTTCTGTCTTCAGTTGACAGGCTTCCTTATTTACACATTTACAGACACATATTAGGGATGAAACAGGAAGACCAAGCTTTGTTGGTCTGTGCACCAATGTGTCACATTAAATACATGTAATAAAGTAATGGTTAAATATCTTTAGTTAAAACCTAAGTGGCTGTTGCTTCATACGGCACAACTTCATGTAAAAAGAACTAATGTATTTTTCAGCAAACTTTTGTTCATGCTAGACTCAAAGTCTGTAAGACTTTCTAAAAGCCAGAATTTGGACGTTTCATAATGACACAACACACACATGGATAAAAATCACCACAAAACAAAAGCTGACCTTGAAGCAGAGGACACCAGCATGTTGCCCACAGTGTACCAGTAGCAGCATCGATGGGTTTTTCCCCTTCACCACTCCAGTCCGCTCACTGTTCTCAGAACTCTCCTGGGCCCAGGCAGCAAAGATGGAGGCAGCCCGTGTGTGGAGGGTGTGCATCAGATCCAGCAGCTGGATGGACAGGGAGTGCAGGCTGGTCAGTGCCGCCTCCTCCTCTCCTTCATCGTCTGATGTACTCATCTGTGTCAGCTGTGTGGGGTTAGACCGAGATTTCTTCATCTTGGAATCTCTGTGATAGCGACCCCTGGGTGGATTGTGGGGGTGTCCACCGCCGCGCCTTTCTCGCATTGAGCTGGAGCGTAGAGGTGATCTGTGATGACCTGCATAACAACCTGTACGCTGTTGTCACAGTGCTATTGACACGGATGACCAATTTTACGAAAACCCGACAAAAGAAGATGAAATCATGACTAAACACACAGATGTCATTAACACACAGATGTGATCAACACTCAAATATTTTCAAGATACAAAAGCAACAAGATCTTTTTAACAGTCTCAAGTCTTCTTTGGCAATTCCTCAGCCAAAAACCTTTGAGCAGTCTTCATGAAATACTATATATTTATATGATGTGATGATCATGGCATTATGCCTAAAAAAGGAAGATGAGGAGATATGGTAAAAATGAACCAGTAACCAACATTAAGTGTTTGTAAATGATATTTAGCGTATTTGTCATAACCCAAACATCAACACTTCCAGGCAAGCATGAGTCAAAACTGACAACATCTCTGTCCACGCAACCTATAATATTCCTCATCCTACACATCTGCTACAAGCTTAACACCCATCAACACACCTCCCCAAAACACACCTCCCCCTACCTCCATTGACGCTGGCTTCGACAAAGATACGGATGGCGTGGACACAGCTCTGAAAGTTGTGAGGGGTGACATGGGCAGCGTCTCTGACCAGGAAGGCCAGAGTTTCTGCAGCCTTCATCAAGGATCGGCGGTCGATTCTGACCAGTTCTTCACGCAGCTCGATGCTGTACTGGTTCACACGCATTGGTGCAGGGGGAAGCTGGGACTGGTCGCCTCCTCTCTGTTCACCTGAATGGAGCCACCAGGACATTCCAATTACAGACTGATATTTTCCATCAAATTCCTTGTTTGCTCTACTCTGGTGAACATATATCCCATACAGAAAATATACAAAAAACAGTAGTGTATCAAATAAATACAGCAACGATTCATCACCGCTGAAAAATGTGATTAAAACTGTTCAAGAGTTCAGCATGAATGTACTGGACCCAATGAAGATAATGATCAACTCAAATACAAATTTGATTATCAGCTCAAACATAAATTAACACATTACCTTTACTGCTTTCACTACTAATGAACGTAAACAGTTCAAACAGCAACATATGTCTCCTTCTCCCCTTCCCACCTCCCCTCAACCCAACACAGATATTCATTCCCTCCATTAAACGCATAACCACCCCCCCCCCCCCCCCCATCTCCCCCACAAAACACACATCCTCTTGTAATGATTAAACCTTTCATTCCTTCATCTTAACCACCAGCTGTCTGCGAAGTGTTGACGATTTCTATCTGGGGACAGGGGAAGATGAGAAAACTACCAGCATCCAGCTGCCATTATCAGGAACAGGCCTGAGGGCCAGCTCTGGACTGGCACGATGCGAATGCTGGTGACGGCTGGCGCTTTCATATAGCTCGCTGTCTGATGTGTAGCCACGATCACTGGCTGAAGAAGCTCCACCACCCTCTGCCACCTCACTGTCGCTCTGTGCTCCTATAATAAACAGACATGCCAACACTCGAAAAAGAAGATGGTTAAACATACTGATGATGTGTCCATGGTACAAAACACTTTATTTTCAAGCATGACACATCTGTAATCTAAATCAAAATGACTGCCAGTGTTCAAGCAAATAGGAACAAGAAGCACACGAAAACAGAATGAGAAATGCGTATTCAATAAACAAAACAAGACATGCATACATTTTCAGCTAACTGGACCTGCATGTGAACATTTCTATAATGCATAGGAAGAGGATATGTTGAATAATGTGGGAAAGTAGGTCAGAGATGTGGCAAGTGTGGAGGGACAAGGGGGGCATGGTGCAGACTGTTTAGGAGAGAGGACACTACACACATGACCAGCCATGATGGGAAGGAACAGTTTTCCTCTCATGCTGAGAAGTCACTGTCAGTGTAACAGCATGTCTATAGTCATTAGTGTGCAAGAAGAACTGCCATAGCTTGTTGTTTGACCCTTGCTCAAGACTTACAATTTTCCAGGACAAGTCACAGAAAATTATATTTCTGAGGCAACTCCCCTACTCTGATTTTTTCCCATACTAATTATGGATACTCCGGGACAGTAGCAGCTCTGTCTCTGTTGAAAAAGAAAAACAAAAGAAAAAAAATGTCTAAACTTATACAGATGCAGAATTTAGTAAACAAAACATATCTATCCTGTCTGCACCATGCACAGAATTCTCTCTCCACATCTGCCACATCTTTCCTACTGAGCCTACATTATGAACGCATCCATCATATAGAAATTCAACACACACATGGTTAAATTTGTATGGCACAACCACTTGGTTTTAGACTCCTTGAGAGGCCTTCACATAAATTCTTTGAAGGAAGACTGCAATCTTGTGACTGCCCAACCAGATGGACCCTGCAAGTGATATGACTTATCAGTCAACATGACAGTGCTATAATCAAGTAGGTAAGATATCCAAACTTCCCGTTGGAATAGGCAGATATACGTTCGATCCTACCTGGGTATATGGGTACCTTCTGGGTAATGAATGAAGATTTGTTTCCAATCTCTAGGTCATCATGCCTGCAGGACCTGTTTGTGCATAATTCCTTTTGTGTGTATACGCACACAGAACATCAAAATATGAACACAAAAGCTCCTGCAAGTTGTGTCAATGTCTGATGACTTATGGAAACAAGAAAACACTCAGCATGTACGCCTCCATCTAAGTTGGAGCATTCTGACTATGTAGAAACAAACTGCCTGCACAGTGTGAGCAAACAAATGTGAATACATTCATGAAAGGAAAAACTGGGATGCTTAAGAAAAGTCAATAATATATCCCGCTCCTTTTGCCTCACCTGCGTCATGCAACACCTGAGCCACATCCACATCATTGTCCACTTGCATGACAGGGGGAGGGTTGGCACCGGCCCCCACCACCTCCAGCAGTGTGAAGAGCGTGCTCCAATCACTGGCAGCGTGGATATTCGCGGCGTTGGTGCGTAGCAGTTCATGCAGTCCATACGTCAACTGGCGGGCCAGGGAGTGCAGCACAGGACCTGGTAATACCAGCAGCAGACGCAGGGCCCCAGCACCTGAGGTAGAGTAAATAACAATCAGTTTGCTACCATCTGTCTAACAAATATTCAACTGCACACATTTTATCATGTTTCACAAAAGCAGGAACAATCTCTCCAACACACTAATTGCTGACTAGCACTTGTAAAATAAGGCCATAAGGGTTGAACCTGACTGAGAGGGTTGTATTAAGGTCTCCTGGCAGAGAGTGAACGCACCTTCCCTCACAAATCAGGTGCTATCAAGCTATAGACTAGGGTCAACAAGTCTCTAGGCGAGCTAAAGATTACTGGATTTCATCTACCACATGCCACCTATGGCGATGTGACAGTCATCGAATATAACATACCTACCCCTGCATACTGCTGAAGAAATCAACTGAACTCAGCTTCACTAAAACACTGCAAAAAGACAGTGAATGAGGTATCTTTTTTTCATTCTTCCATATCCACTCTGCATAGCCTTTCTTTCAATGACTTGTCCTGGAAACTTCACTTTCCAGGTACAGTTTTTGATTTCAGCAGCAAAGTAAAGGACCAACAACAGTAAGCAGAATTTAGCAAATCAACAAGCAAGTCTCATGAGACATGCTGTCTCATTATGCCATACAAACATGGTGACTTCGAATCATATGCTTCTGCTGTCAATCACATTTGATACATTTGCTGGCTTTGCATAGGCCCATTATACAGACTATCAGTATGATCACATGGACAAGTTCTTCAATTTACTGACATAAAGACTTGAAAGGGTCCTTAAGATAAACAAAAGGACATATTGACAGCCTTAAAGGATCTATTTGCTGAATTTAAGACTTAAAGGGCCCTTTCAACTTAAATCAAAAATCAAAGGACTTAAAAGAACCTGAAAGGCTTCTATGAACCCTGCTGAACATCTGCACAGAACAAAAGTGTGGCCAGGGAATGAAATATAGCAGTTAATGATACTGACTGGCTGTACCAGCACAAGATCCAGGGATGTCATTTAACCAAAATTCTGGCCAACACAGGGAACTCAACTACTAGGATAGCATTTGTCAGAAATGGTAACTGTGTGTATGAAGTAAAACTGGTTTTCACAACAAAGGCACAAAAATGTTTGCAAAGATACTCACTCATCCATCTTTTCATCCCCTCTCCCTACACATATATCGAAGACTATCATCATCATCACAAACCTGTCCAGCCATCTCTTCACGCCGCAGTAGTCGGATGGACATACGCAGCAGACCAACAGCTGCCCTCTCCACCAGCAGGCCAGGTTCACGTGAGCGCACGAACACCCAGTAGAGATGGTCGCGCACAGCCGACCAGATGCCGGTCACACGGTCACGGTTCTGCAACACCACCTTGACCAGCAGTTCCAGAAAAAAGACGCCTGCATCTTCATCATACTGGCCACCAAGTGACCCTGCTCCTCTGCTCCTTGGCATGCTGCTATTAGTGACTGCACAAAGATAAAGAAACAAACAATCAGTCACTGTAGAATCTATAGAGCTCAAGTCTTATCAAGAGGGATTCGTCATACACTGACAATATCATGTGCTCCATCCAAACATGCCAACAATTCTCTAACAAACTTTGATCCTGTGCAAAAACCTGAAGCACAAGAAAGGTTTTGAAATGGAAGGAACAGAACTTATCAAACAGAGACACCACCAGAATGATTTGAGTATTATGATGGGCAGCAAACCGAACAACATGATGCAGGGGTCAGTGGGTTGGGAGATGGAGGATTCAAAATACAAGCTGTTAATTCTATAGTTCCACCAACAACCCTAGCCAGCTCGAGTAAACATTAAAAAATTTTTTTAAAAAGCCAGATCATGCTATCATGTGCTCTGTATCCTGCAAGCCTGGTCATCGGTGGGTGATTACTTTGGTAAATGATGAGAGTGTGCGCCTTGGTTAGATTCTTGAATCAAGATTTGGCACCTTATAAATGTCATTATTACTGTTATCATTTTTATGTGCTGGGATTTACCGTGGACTTTAATATCTTCAGTGTAATGCTCTTGACTTTAAGATCTTCAGTTTAATGCTTCTCCAACTGAGCTACTCTAGTTGACTGTATAAGAAAAATAACCTACAGTTCCATGACTATCGAAAGACTTAGGGTTGTCATGACATTGTGGCTGTGAAACTTATTGAGTTGACTCACTCATTCATTACCTCACTGCTATACAGTATGACACTAACATCCACATGTTCTGGTACAATGACTACTTTGACCACTTTGTGACTACAGCTTTATAATGTGTATATCAATTTAAAATGCCCAGTGAAAAACTCATTCTAGAATATCACCCAACAACAACAATGAAGCCATATGAAAACACACACACACACACACACTAATGATGAAACAGATTCCATGAACAGAAACCAATAAAAAGATAGTCTGACTAACCTTGACCAGTTCACTGAGGGACTCATGCCTGAGGAACTTGGTGTCGTTGATGAGGGACTCCAGGTGACAGTCTTTCACACAGTTCTGGGCCTGTCGTGCTGCCTCCAGCTCCTCTTGGGTGGGGCCCTTTGTGGAGGCTGACTCTGACAGGGAGAAGTAGGACACAAAGCTGCTCAACACCCCAGATTCTGATCTGTAAGGAAAAGGTGAACAAAACCATTAATAAGTCATGAAAGTGATTAAATGCACTCATAACTTTATCAAAACATAAAGTGATTAAAGGTACACTGACAATATCCATTTTCTCCATGTCTTAGTGTGCATTCTATGTTAAGGGGTGAACAGCCATCTTTCATTAACCCTTACCAAAACTTCTGTGCAACATGCACGAAGCATATGTATAAGAACCCATGACCAAACAGATTAAGTCCCTGGGAAAAGTCTACAGAATGATGCACAGAAATCTGAGTTTAAAGGAATAATTAACTTCAAGAAGATGAAAATAAAACCAGAGCCTGGAATTGCTAAGAAAAAAAAAAGAGGAAACTTCTAGGGGGGTCCGGGGGCATGCTCCCCCGGAAAATGTTTAAAATCAAGACAAAAATCTGTGCATTCTGAGGCATTCTGGAGACAAATTTAAAGGCATCTAACACACTGAAAATCACAATGAATATCAGTCAAAAGAGTATTTAATAAACATTGGGCACAAGATCAGGATTCATCATACACAGCAGATCGTTTCAGTGTGTTCATACACAGACATATTCATCAAAACTTTTTTTTAAGTATGGTCGTCAATTTTTTTTTAACGCGAAAAATATTTTTTTGCGCGATTTTCGATTTTGATTTCCACGGAAATCCTCGTTTCCGCGACGAATTCCAGGCTCTGAAAACGTTTGCATCCATACTCTAGTAATGTGCTTTGTCTGAGAAGATCAGCCCATGCTTTACACACAAATTTATCGTTCTGACAAACAGCACAATGCCAATAAGTGTGAAAAGACCTGATGTCTTGAGTTCAATCCAAGCCTGCAACATAAAACTGGGCCTGTCTGCAATCCATCTGAATGCTCCAATCATTCTGGTAGTGTAAGCCTAGTGTTTTCTACAATTCCATTGCCTCTCCTGTCCTCCTTTTCAAGATCTTGCCACCATAGTACTTTATGCAGGCTCATGACCTATGGAATTTGCCGACTGATTTGTCCAATTCTGGTGGAGTGCAATGATCCTTGCTTGAACAAACTCCAATAAGTGAAACCATGAAAACTCTCAAAGCTTTAAACCAATGCACACAGTAATAATTTGCACATATACAAGCAGCCCCTGTTTTATAACCATTACTGCTGTTCAGATTTTATCACCTGAAATTCATTCTTCCACGCTTTGCATGCTTTGGAGCTTTTCAGAATGTCACCGAAAAAACACCTTCAAAACAACAACAAAACAGTTTTACCCAACTAGTCCAATTCATGCTCCAAATGAAATTTCAAACAGTAAAGAAAATAACTTTCAAAAGTATTCATGCATGGGCCATTACAGCTAGCCTTTTGTCAGATGTTACAGAAAAACTCCATTAATTTACAAATAGCAGAAAAACTGGGCATTACAGCAGAATTGAATTACCTTTTGACTAATTCA
This sequence comes from Monoplex corrugatus, assembly GCA_030674185.1. Classification (NCBI taxonomy): domain Eukaryota; kingdom Metazoa; phylum Mollusca; class Gastropoda; order Littorinimorpha; family Ranellidae; genus Monoplex; species Monoplex corrugatus. Next base: position 102,160,473 of record CM060306.1, on the reverse strand, counting down.
TCCTATCCACCATCTGGGAAAACAGGAAACTGACAGACAGGGTGAGGGTGGGAACAGATTAAATTTTTGCTTTAATATTGAGGCTGATAATGCAGACATCTGGTGAAAAGGCAGGAGGAGTTAAACAATTAATGAAAAATAGAACTACTCACCTGGTGACAGCTGCTGTCTCCTCTCTGACAATGGACACTTTGCCTGTGGGATCAGCAAAGTCTTCAACCTGCCATACGTAAAAGGCATGAAATACTTCAAAATACAACAGCGTAATCAACACAAACATGTTGCTGTGAATGAAAATATGAATGTGTAAATGTGAATATTCCTGAATCAATCATTTTTTTTCCAATATAGTTTGAGAAACAAAAAGACTGTAATCTTTCCATCCCTATTTTCTTGAAAAATTGAGACAATTGAAACTCTCTCTACTGTCAAGCTCCAATTTATTCTCAGTCTGGTGATAATGTACAATTTCAAAATCTGGATTAACTGACTGCAGTGGAAATCTGTGCCTGTCCCACTGATATAAAGATCCATTCAGATCGGTTTTAGCTTCTTGTTCTACATTCCAGAGCATAACAACTTCTGTGTAGCATTTTAAGCATAAAAGGTGTAACTGTCACCGCTACCGTACTTCCAGATGAACAGCAGTACACTTAACACACTATGTGTCAATTCAACAGAAATGAATCAAACACTGAACCATACTAAAACCAACCAAAGCAGCACCATCACCTCAATCATGGACTTTGGCAGTAGCTTGGCACGGAAGAGCTGTAGCATGCAGTCCAGTATATTCTTCCAGCCTTCTCTCAGGATATCACAATGACGATGAGCCAAGCCAAACACATTGCGTGCTGACACCTTGGCCTTGTAGTTGCTGCCAAATGTCACTGGGATGTTCTCAGGACTCTGAAAACAGGAAAACTAGTAATGGAAGTTCTTGAGCTTGTTTTGAGACGAGTTCACTGCACATTCTGAACTTGTTACCCAGGGATTCACTGTACTCAGACAGTTTCGCATGTTCTCTATCCAAATCTCCTAGCACTGATCCAAAAAATTTCTTGTCTGTTGAAAGCCCTATTCAACAGTGACATGTTGAAATCAACAGGTTGGATTTCAAACATCAATGCTGGATTTGATTAAAACTAGTGTGTCAGCTATATCAGCAGCATCTTCCAAGACTTTTGCATTCAAACAGATATGTAAATTTCATACAAAGAATTATGGTATGCTTATACTGTTGAGGACAAGGAACAGAATCAAACTATAAATAACAGTGGAACAATGTGGATTTGCTGAAGGGAAAGAAACTGTTAATGCCATATACATCCTAAGAACCTCACAGAAAGATCAACTTCACTTAACAGCAAAACCATCATGAGAAACCTAGAAGAATGCCCTGGGATAAAAGTTGGAGGACAAATCTTTGTTACGTAGACGAAACCATTCTAATTTCAACAATGAAAAAGACCTACAAAATCTTGTGAATATAACAGAAACTGAAAGCAGAAATAAAAGACCAGAGCTAAATAGTAAAAAAACTAGTCATGGCAATAAGCAAAAAACAAGAAATCCCCTCATGTGAAATAAAAAAAAAAAGGCACAACACTAAGACAAGTTGATAAGTTTGAATATCTGGGAATGGTCTTCTCACCAGAAGGTAGATGCACATAGAAATATCCAGCAGAACTGGCTAAGCTAAAACAGCACTGAAGAAAACAAAACCATTCTTACTGACAAATGCCTAACAACTGACATCAGGAAGAGAATTTTTCAATGTTATAGAGAACTAATACTCATATACGGATGTGAAACAAAGTCAGAACAAGACTGAGGCAGCTAAAATGTGATTTGTAAGAAGAATGTGAAAATTCCCCAGACAGCAAAAAACAACAACAAAAAACAAAACAAAAAAAACAAAACAAAAACAAACAGGTGAGACAATCTTGAAAGAAGAAAACACAAAAACAACATTAATGAAAAAGATTAGAAATAAGACAAGCAAAATTTATACGACATTTAATGAGACAAGAGAAATTTAAGCAGCTAATCACAACAGGAAAGCTGGAGGTGAAAAGAGCACAAGGTAGACCTAGGGAGATAAGATTAGACAGTTTTACAGAGAGAGTGGGAACAAAAAGAGTAGGAGATATACTTGCAGAGACAAAAGATCGATTTGTATGGAGGACCATGAATGCCAACACCATGCGGCAAGGCACATGATGATGATATATGTTTTAACTGTAATAGAAAAATTACGAAAAGTAAACAGGCAAAAACTTAAGAACAATCAACCAGTATCATCCTCTCTCCAAGTAAAAACAGCCCAAATAAATAAAACAGATCACACATTATCATAATATGAATTCACAAATTTAGTTATCTTTTTTTCTTAACGTGTTAAAAATTCTCCTGCTTTTTTTAAGTCAACAATTTCTCAAGAGTTTTCATAATAAACTTGATATGACACAAGCCTTCAACGCAAATACATATCTACTAGTTATGGCTTCTGATAGTATTATGTATGATTTCTCACCTCTGCAGCACTGAGCAGTGTAGTGAATTTACACAAGGAGATCACCAGGTTGTCAAATACATCACTCATGTTGTTGTGTGCTGAAATCATGGCACATTTTCTGGAAAGAAAAATATCACAATTTATTGCAATTCACTTTGAATTGTGTATTGTAATATCAAGCAATTATTTATTTTCTGATTTCATACAGTTGCACTGTTTTATTATTATTCTTTTTTTCATTACATATGATCTGAGATGAAAACACAAAACTGATGTTACAATAATTCTTATACAGACAGTTAAATCTTATGACTTTGTTGTATACTTTTACCTGACAAAAAAATTTGTGAATGAAAACAGTGGAATATAACCAGTATGAATCTACCAAAATCTGGCGGGATGTCTGTGCAGCCAGAAAGAAATTTTATAATGAATACAACTCTTCTTTATGTACACACTACACTGTTTTTTTTAACAATTTAAGACCATCCCATTACCCTTCAGTTATTCAAAAGTGAGATGGCAGAAAAATTACTACTCTTGGATAACTTTCCTGAAAACAGGTTATACTCTCACCTTCTGATGTTATCTTTCCCTGTACTCCATTCATCTTTGCAATCACTAGGAATATGTGTTTATTATAAGATTAACAAGCCAGGCTCAAATCTGTTTCAAGTCAGACTGAAACGGTGGGTCACTATCTCTATTCCATCTAGTCTAATCTAACACAACATTACATCTGACCCATTCTCATGAAGGGGAGATACATCGACTTTATGGAGATAATCATGTTACTGGTATCAATGAAAAGGGTATGGAATTTCCTTTTGACTGATATATAAATGAAGTCTCTAAAGCAAACACGAAGGTGGTTGTAGCCAACTGAAATAGAATATGTCCGTAATCCTTGTTTTGAGAAAAGGGAAAATAATAATTGAAAACATTCATTGTCAGACCTTTCTTAGGGAAAAATTGATGTCTGTGCCACCTCACTTCCCTACTACCCCAGGATTATGGAACTATCTAGGTAGGACCTCAGGACCTGACCAGCTCATGGATTTATTGTGACTGGCCCTGCCTCTGCCTGAACTTCCTGCCAGCCTGAGCCTGCCACCAATGAATTTCCAGTCTCACCTGTCTCACCTGTCGGCGTCACCGGGAACAGTGTTGGCTGCTGCACATGATGTCCTCACAAGTTGCCTCCAGCACTCTCGATCTTGGCTAAGTCTGACCACCTCCTGGAGTTTCTTGCCACTGATGTTTGTGATGTTTCTAGCAAGTGATGCAGGTGGCCGTCCTCTGTTTCTCTTTCCTTCCACTTTACCTTGGAGGACAGTGGACATCAAGTCTGTTCTCTCATTACGGATTGCGTGTCCAACATATTTCAGTTTCCTCCATTGTATGAGTACTAGGAGCTTGCGTGTAGTACCCAACTCATTCAGTATGCTTTCATTTGAGCGCCTATCCGTCCATTTGACCCTCAGCAGTCTTCGGTAAAACCACAGCTCTGCTGCTTCCACTCGTCTTTCATCCTCTTTCTTCATTGTCCATGCCTCGCAGCCGTATAACATCACTGGCCAGACAAGACATTTTAAGAGTTTTATCTTAAGGTCTGCTGTTATGCTGTGGTCTTTCCAAATATTGTTCAATTGAACCATACTGTTCTTGGCCATTCCAATTCTCATCTTTATGTCTTTTGAGCATGTTCCATCGTGTGTCTTGACTGAACCTAAATATCTAAAGTCCTTGACATTTTCTAGAGGGACTTGGTTTAGCATGATCTGGTCCTGTCTAGTGTTATATTTGCCTGCAACATGCATAACCTTTGTCTTCTTTGAATTTAAGTCCAGCCCAGCTGCCTTTCCAACCCGGTCTACCCTGTACAGGATCCTCCTAGAGCCTGTAATGTTGTCTGCCAGTAATCCTGTGTCATCTGCGTAGCGTAAATTTGACAGGTTTCTACCACCAATATTTACTCCCATGTCTTCTATGTCTGCTTCTCTCATGATATGTTCAGTGTATATGCTGAAGAGATGTGGAGACAGGATGCAACCTTGCCTTACCCCTTTAGTGATGTTAAAAAATTTGCAGTTTTGATTATTCCATCTGATTGTTGCTTTTTGATCATTATATAATGAAGCTATGAGGGAAACCAGATGTCTTGGAAAACCCATTTTGATCATGAAGTGGAAAAGACTTTGGTGAATCACGCTATCAAACGCTTTGCTGTAGTCAATGAAAACGATGAACATCTCTTGGTCTGTGTTTCTAATCTTTTCTATCAATATCTGGAGTACAAACAGCATATCTATTGTTCCCCTGTTTTTCCTATAGCCTGCCTGACAGTCGGATAGCTCTTCCTCTACTTTTGGCTTTAACCTGTTTAAAATTATTATCAGCAGTATTTTACTGGCATGACTGATCAGTGCAATTGTTCTATAATTGTTGCAGTCTTTGACATTTCCACTCTTATGTAACATGACAAATTCTTGGTTGTTGTAAAAAAAACTCTCTAGCAGGCCTAAATGAAGTCAAATTGTCACTGAAATTTGTGTACTTAATAAAAAAAAAAAGGATGCTGAGTTTAGCTGTGCTATCTATAAAGCTATTCCTTAAACAGCTTTTAGAAGCCATCCAGTTCTGTACCATATATCACCGAAACGACTTTTAGCGCGGCCCGGCAATAGGTGAAGCTCAGCGTTCACGACTATAGTCGCGGCCCGTCACGGATGTTAAGGCGTGTGCCATGATCATTCTAGATTTTCTCCATCACATGGCACCTGTGATGTTAGTGCATATGGGATTCACTCCGAGCGCAGAGACGTCACTAAAGAAATTTAACTGAATTGAAATTGAATTGAATTAGCCACAATAGCAAAAAAGACTTGTAAATTCTGACAGACTGAATTTGAATTACTGAGTGTAGTGCTCAAAAGCTGATGTCATAAAGCTTTAAAACAAACAAAAACAAAAAAACAGCATGGAATGTCGAGTTTCTTTAAGGGACTGAGCTGTTGGGGGTGTAAAAGCTACCAAAGCATGACTGATGAAGGTATCTTTCACAGATCTTTCTTTGGGAAATGGGGGGGGCTGAATTTCACTGTGAAACTTACTGTACACCCAAAGAATATCCCAAAGAATGAACTGCAACTAAAATCTCAATTCACACATTTAAACCCTCAACATATTTATGAGGTCATATCTCGATTTGCTCAGTAGTAACTTATGTCCCTGTTTCTGAGAATGGGTTCCAGGTGCATAACTAAATCCTGATACAGTTTTCTGTACAACTGGCTTTTTTTTTTCATCCAAACCAGTAAACAGAAAGGAAAAAAATCGAAATGGGTACCTGAATCCTGAGACAGCTTTCTGTATAATAGTTTCATCAGTGCTCTTGTCAAAGACAAAAGAGAGAGCAGCCACAGTGGGACCCCAGATGAGTGTGAAGAGTTCAGAGTCCAAGGCCCCTGTTGGGGCATGCAGAAACACACCTTCTTTGGTTGCTCCTCTCCTCAGTAGCACCTACAACATACAAATCATATGTTTTTTGACATAATACTTGCTTTGTTATTGTTATTGTGCCTCCACCACTCACATCCTACAGCGCATTCAAAACAATGCTGCACGCCTTGTACTCAAAAAGAAAAAAGCTGACCACATATCTCCTCTCCTGGCACAACTTCACTGGCTCCCTGTATCAAAGCGCATACAGTACAAACTAGACACCATGTGCTACAAAAGCCTCAATAACGCAGCCCCCGATTACCTGTCAAGCCTACTTGAGATCTATCTTCCCTCACGTACCCTCCGCTCTGCCTCCGCTCTGCCTCCGATCCTCTGACTTTTCGCTTTCCACGCACTAAGCTCAATACCTATGGTCCACGAGCCTTCTCTGTTTCTGGTCCGCTCTCCTGGAACAAACTTCCTTTCTCAGTCCGTCAGCAACCTACTTTTGTCTCCTTCAAATCCGCTCTCAAAACACCTTTTCTCCTCTGCATAAAATCCTGACCTCACTCAATCCCCTCTGCAGCCTGTCTCCACTCGGAGGGGAATCACATTGCAATATATAATTGTATACAATATGCTCTCTATAATTTTCCATTGTTTTTATTCTTTCTCCCCATTTATAGCCGTGTGTGTGTGTGTGTGTGTGTGTGTGTGTGTGTGTGTGTGTGTGTGTGTGTGTGTGTGTGTGTGTGTGTGTGTGTGTGTGTGTGTGTGTGTGCGTGGGTGCATGTGTGTGCGTGCGTGCGTGTGTGTGTGTGTGTGTGTGCGTGCGTGCGTGTGTGTGTGTTTCAGCGCTTAGATTTGATTTTATCAAGATTTTGCGCTATATAAATATTGTAATTATTATTAATTATTATTATTAAAGCCCAGCCAACTGCACAGAGCCATATCAGGGCTATAACCACTTCAAAACATAAAACACTTCGGTGTTCGACAGGGGAAGAAAAGAAAAGAAAGAAAGAAAGAAAGAAAATTAAGTACACATATCAATGCATTCGTGCACATAATCTAAGGACATGCCCCTGGCGTTGACCATTCCGTCCAATTTATTGCACAGGGGAGATTTAAAAAACACACCTGAATACAAATATAAGCATACATAAGGACACAAAAACATATATAAAAACAGGCATAAATTACCTACAATTGCTTCTGCATATCTCCCCTCCCTAGAGCCAAAAATGCACTTAATACATGTAACCAATTGTCAATCCTAAGAAAAAGTACATAAGACTTTATCGAACACATACAGGTGAATGGATCATTAAGGTAGAAAATGATAGGAAGAAATGACAGAAAGCAAAGGAACACGGCAGAAACAAAGAGAGTGACAGAAAAAGAGGAAATTTCTAGCACAGAATTTCCAGAAGGTGGGGATACTATTTACACTGAAGGAGCCCCTGGTATCCCCACAGGGGAAGACAAAATACTTACATACCAAAAGGAACAATGAAACAGAAAGCAAAAGAAATAAATACAAGAATACATACAGAAAAGAAAAAAAGTATACATAACAAAGAAAGGAAAACCCACAGTAAAACAAAATAAATATATAAAAAGAAAACAGATGTTAATGATAGAAGATACCAGACATATCTATTATTGATGGGTAGAACAAAGATTTATTTCTATTACCAAATTACAGATTTGTGATATGCCAATTAAACTGGTAAATTTACATAATGTAAGCCTTATAAATACCCCAAAACCAACAACAATTACCTTCCAGATGTAATTTTCCTTGACAAGACCAGTGTGTTCAGCAGGCATTACAATTTCTTCATTTCTGAAAGCAGAAACAACAACTAACATTCATAACAAGGATTCTAGCAAGCTCAAAAACTGATCAACAGGCATGGTAAGCAAATGTCAGATTCTGAGTTCGACCCGCCCAGACACATCCACCCGGTGGGTTAAGGTGGGAGATTTTTCAGATTGCCCATATCAATGTGTGTACAGACCTGCCAGTCTAAAACCCCTTTGTGTGTACAGGCATACAGAATGTCAAATATGCACAAGTTAAAGATCCTATAAGTCATGAAGTGGCCGGCTTGTGGAAACATGGAAATACCCAGCATGCATAGCTATTGAAGACAAAAGAATATGCAGACTGTACAGCAGCATACAGCCTGCACCATGAACAGAATAGACAAAACAACTATGCATATACTATTCCAACAAAAATCGCTTGGGAGAATGAAAAAAATCTTTATTACAAGCATACTCAACAGAAAACTTCATTTTCAGATCACAACAGCAAAACAGTACCAATATTTGTTTTTAATTTTTGGTTAAAAACATATGACGAATTTCAACAATGATCTTTACATCTTTCTAAAGGATTGTCTCACAAAAAAATTATTCACTTCTGTTACAAGAAATATTACAAAGAAGCCCTGGATACTAATTCAAAGCCTCTTGAAGTCCAAAGATAATTAAAAAAAGTCTTTTCAAATTTAAAAAAAATTAAAAGAATTCGAAATATCTTACCTAATAGCAGTAAAAATTTCTTCCAGCATGTCTTCGTCAAAATCCTTTCCACCGTTCACATGGGACACATTGTGCTTAAATTGCTGGGGACAGAAAAAAACATTTTACTGATCATGCAAAGGACAATAACAATACTTACAATGTACAACCATTTGACACATACAGAAAAAATATCTTAATTTTTGTTTCAGCTATTGACACTATTCATTGTGATATAATTATTAAAGACTGGTGTATAGCCGATTGGGTCCTACCCCATTCCTAAAACATTGAATGACCAAAATCTTGACAGACATCTAAAGCCCAGACTCACTGGTTTAGTAGTACAGTTAACATCTTTACCAAAACCATTGGTTTAGTAGTAAATATCTTTACTATATGTTATACTGGTTTTTCTTTTACCACATAGTTTCTAGCATTATCCTACCATGTCTACCATGTTCTTTGAAAGTTTGGCTCAAGAAATTTCATGTTGGTAGAAAATCTTATATTGTATCAGCCCTCTCACATTATGCAGAACAGTCATGAAGACCTGTTTCAAATTAACATCTTCTGCAGCAACAATTTATCTCTGTCTGATCTTTGAACTAAAAACAGTAAGGCCTTCTGCTTTTTTAACAGATATGAATATGTGTGATACATAGATGAAAGAAACTTAAAAAGAAAGGACCCAACCGAGGTGGTACTGCTCAGGGGCTACACTCTCCTCTTAGCTCCATGGAGCTGTGACAACACCAGGATGCTGACACTTCACACACCCTTTCAAAATGTGACAACATTCAGTTGCTGTCACAAGTTCACAAATTCTAACTCTTAGTTGTGGTGAAGACAAGTGCACAAAATCAAAGGTTTCTGATTTAAGAAGAAGCTTTCAAACTGATTCAAGTGAAGCTCCTGACAAAGATTTTTGACATTGTGAGTCTAACATTCTCAGCGGAGCAAAAAACAAAATCAAAAACAAACAAACAAAAAAGAGTACCTGTGTGGATGGATGAAACATGTGAAAGTGTGTCAAGAAATTTAAAAGAAAAATTTTTTTGCCTATGTATACTGTTTTGAATTACTTGTAACAAGAAAGCTGTCAAGAAAATAAATTTCAGTCAATATTATTTCAATGGCTCATTTCTTCTATTTCCTGTGAAGTTTGTTTCATGTTTGCGATTTTTGCAGTTAATTTTTTATCATTTTTTACATCTGTGTCACAACTGCATGATTTGAAGAAAAAGTTGTACCCCTTTGACTGTGACTCCATAGAGCTGACTGCTTTTGCACTCATGATGCTACACACCCCCAGACAGTACAAGGAAAACGCCTGTTCATGAAACCTGGCATCGCTCTGTTTAACCCAGTAAATTCCATCAGACAGACCTACCTTTCCTCTCTTACCACATAGGTCAAAATCTCAATCAACCAACTCAAGAAAGGTTCTCAACATGGTAAGAGTATTAAAATATGCAATATATATCTTCTGTATCAAGCACTGTAGAAAACACCAAGTGACCCATGCCGTACATGGAGAAATGCCCTTCCTCAGACCTGTGTGTGAAATACTATGTGTGCCTTTTACCAGCAATTGTTGTGGATAAACTATGGTTGTGTTGGGGGTGTTAAAAGCTTTCATCTGTTGTTTTAAACATGAAAACAGTAATATATTTGTCAGAGTGACAAAGTCTGTGTGAACACATCAAAAAAAGACAAAAAAACCAAAAACAAAAAAACCCCACACTTTTTCCAAAAATTACCTTTAATAAACATATTTACCATGACTCACAAGTACCTTCCAAAGACCGAATACAATTGATAAACATGCGAAGATGAACACCAACAGAAACTAATGATAATTTTAGTCAGTATCTAATGTGAATAGCAATATGGATACAAACTGCGTTAGCAGTCCTGCTATGCTGACAGCACAACTGTGATTTCCATTAGGCAGGAATACCTAATGCATATAGTCGGAGAGATTAGTATTCATGACTCACAGTATAATATGCAGACCTGCCAACCCTGACTTTTAAGTTGGAGTATTTGTCCAGGAAAAATGGAGTATTTTTGAAAATATTGGTGTATTCTGAGTGCGCAGCGCCGAAGGCGCAAGGTAACTAGGGGGGTCCGGGGGCATGCCCCCCCGGAAAATTTTTAAAGAATTGGTGCAAATCTGTGCAATCTAGAGCATTCTGAGCCCAAAAATTCACTTTCTAATGGTACTTGATTTTTTTATCTTTAATTTTTTTTTCGTCGTATTTTTTATTAAGTCGGCGTATTGGTCGTATTTTGAGTAAACTGGCGTACTAAATACGCCAAAATCGTATGGGTTGGCAGGTCTGAATATGTGTCATCAAAATGCAAATAGATGGAGGCTTTTCAAATTTGACAATGTAAAAGCAAAAGAGTTCAAACAACGACCTGAACTGCAGAATACGCAAAAAAAAAAAATCTGTCACTGACAAAACTGAATCAATACAAGAAACCAAATCAGTACTCACATCCATGGTCATGGGGATGCTCTGTTTCTTGACGTTGTGGTTGTGCTGGTCCACATTAAGCATGATGATAGCATAGGTCAGTGTGAATGCTGCGTCTGTGTTGAAGAAAGGTTCTCCATTGCTCTTCTGCAAAATGTACAATGCTATGTATAGTTAATACAACAAAGGAAACAATGCATATTGCAACTACCAAGATGACTTCTACTGCTGCTACTACAACTACCACAACTATAATTACCAAACATGCAAAAGCAGACGCATTACCAGATTCTGTAATAACTGATGAATGAATGGTACTCGCAAGAATCATTGTTAGTTTCCTGTTCACAAATTGTCAGTCCTTTCTCAAGATTTGCTAATGTCTTAATAGAACTGAAAATCAGAATTAAGTTTGTTCAGAGTAATCGTCAGTCTCCATCTGAAAGCTTCCTCACCAATTCTAGTGATTATCTTTATTCACTGGTACTGAAATGTTCCTAAGTTACAAAAAAGTAATCACAGTACAGAAGGCACTGACAACCTTCCAACTCTACAGTCCTATGCATTTTTATTGCCTCTTTAACACTACTTTTAAAGTTCATCCCTTTAATCACAGACTATACCACAGTCCAAACAATATGAAATAAATGTGCTTTTCAACTGGTCCCCATAATCAATCCAACATAATCACAACATTTAAAAGGTTGTAGGTTTTCTTGCCACATGTCTAAGCCTGAATCAGTTTCAACAGAATATTATATTTCAAAGGTCATTGTTTTTCCTGTCACACAGTCCAAGCCCATATGAATTCCAACAGACCAATACTGTTTAGAACATCTATTTTCTTGTCACACAGTATAAGCCCACTGCTTGGTACTGTGTAAACTCACATGCCAGTGTTCAGAGAAGTGCTCCATGATCCAGGAGATAACAGGGGCCTCCCCAGGCAGTCGGAATGTCTCCAGGTACAACCGTAAAGCTTCATCAATACGCATGTCCTCAAAGTTGAAAGACCTGAAAACAACGAGCTGAAGTTACAATTCAAAATATCAACTTTGAACACCTTTGTTCATTCTTGCAAAAATTACATCCTAAAGCTTTCCATATCCAACCACTAGGGTCCAGCATTCAGATACTGCTATCTTTTATCAATGGTGATGCAAATCTAAATACAGGATAATGACATTTAATTACCAAACAATGTGCAACCTGACAGATCTCAACACACTCAGCCCCACACCCTTACAATGGGTTGGTGTCTTTAAACAGGTTTACTTATCTGCTCGGGTGTGGTGTATGGGTGTCAAACCTTGTTTTATCAAACTTTTTCCTAACCTCATGCATTATATGCATAAACTACACCTAAAGTCAAAGTCACTAACTCATACAGATCTTCCTTCTGCAAAAACAGACACCAACCCAGCTTCATATACTGTATCATGTCGAATTGTGAGCATTCCAATAGCTGCCATCATCTTCATGAACAGACATGGTTCAGCTAACTTGTTTTCTTTCAGACTGATGCTCTGTCTCGCCTCAACTTTGCTCGATCTATGGCCTGATAAATCCTTGCATCTTTCATTGTGTTGTCTATTCCTTATGGTTTTCCCTCTTTGGATCATGGTTATAAGGGACTAAAAAAAATTTAAAACTAATAGCGGGAGACCTAAAATCCTGGCTTCAGAAACTCAAGCACTCACAAGCAATAGCTCTACTAACATGTGAGTCAGTCTGAATCGTCCCAGAGAGCTGAATACAAGGGGATTCAGTTTTAGAAACCCATCCCTTGCCAAAGTAGATCACACTCATCCCCACAAGAGCAAGGAGGAGTAGAACAGTCCCCAACAACTCACTTGACAAATGCCTCCAGCACTACTTTGTTCTTCTTTGAACCGACGTAATCTCCAATCTTCTTCTTGTCCAGTTTGGGGTTCTCCTTGAGGAAGGTGACCACCTGACCTGGGTCCAGTGGTGTGGCCAACAGACCTTGCTCCTGAAGAAACGTTATCCCTTGGCTGGTTTCTGGTTGAAATACTCTGTTCCTTGGAAATACGCCTGCACAGCACAATACCCATATGCAAATTTTATCAACTTGCTGTTAAAAACAAAACAAAACGAAACACAACAAGTTACGTACTTGCCTAGCTTCTGGTAGAAATTTTCTGTTTTTTTGGAAACAAGTCAGCACTGCAGACTTCCCCTTCCTATAAGTGCAGGAACATTTTCATGATGTTCTTTCAAACTTTTAAATTTGTTTCTTCAAAAATACTGTCTTCCCCAATAGCTTCTACCAAAGATCCCATTTCTTTAAAACATATTTGATCAACAAAATAACCCCTGAACGTAAAATCAAAAATAAAAAAAGCAAACAAACCCTTGCAATGATATACAACTCACAAAAGTAAAAATAGTCATATTCACTGCAGTTTTCCTTATCAACTCTAAAAGATGTTTTCCTTATCAACTCTAAAAGATGATCAAGTTCCATATTTAATATAAAAAACAAACAAAAAAACAAACAAACAAACAAACAAAAACTCAATGACAGGTGAGTCGTCACACTTCCAATCAGAAGTTCAGGGTTTAATCCTATCAGGGTACCCAGACAGTTAATGCTCGAACCCTCTTCCCGTGTATATGTAAGCATGCACATTAAAGATCCTGTAAGTCATATCACTATCCAGTGGAATATGGAAACATGAAAACACCCAGCATGCATGCCCAATGAAGATGAAGCATGAAGATCAGGCAGTGACATACTGCCTGCACAGCATGAGAGAAAGAAAGTGCATATATACATCCTGAAATAATCGGAATGTTCAAAAAAACAATAACTTCAATCACAAAACAAATACACAAAGGTTCCTAACAGTATCAGGTAAACGTTTTTTGTGGTTATTTATAAAGACCTATAAGTATGAGAAGACAGAGGAAAGGATAGGATAGGCATAGACTACAGACAGATAAAGGCAGATAGACTAGAGACAGACAGAAAGAAACAGACAGTGATTAGTGACAGATGGACAGATCAAATATAACAAAAAGTAAGTTATTACACAGTAAAGTTAATCTAAAAAAATCATCGAATTACCCTTTTCTTCTGTTTAAATTCAGTCAGCTCCTCTCTAGATGGTATTTTGGCAGTGAATTTGGCCATGCGATTGGTTTTTATCTGTGGACCCAGCCTCTGCTCTTTCTTTGCTGATCGACCAAGATCTGAAAGACAGTAAATGAAATTACATTAACGCCAATGAACATAAAAGCAAATGTAAATCTGAAAGAGACAACTGTACAAAACAGCACAATAATGTAGATTAGAAATAGATTATTTTTAACAGCACAATAACGTCAGTTTGAAATAATTATTTTTAATTCATTGTTGTTGTTTTTTTTTTTTTTGTGGATTACTTTTTCTTGTTATATAAGCTGTTATCAATAAGCTTTTGAAAAGAATTATACTGTATAATACATATTTGTTTTTGTCAATTTACTATACTTTTGTGCTCTTCAATGACCAAAAAGTATAATCATATTCAATGACCAGCTCCTATAACAACCAAGGTCATACTATACTCTGTCAAATCCTATAGCAAATACTGGCCCATACAGTAAACCGTCAGCATATACTGAAAACAATCTAGCTTAAGGAATTACCCAATCACAAACTGAGAAACTGAATCACACACCGTATAAGTATCTTTAACAATGAACAGTAAAACCAAAATATAACTCAATGAAACTTGGAACATACCAACTACATAACCAGTACATACAGAATAAATATTTCCACATGGTTCAGATGTCTCTGCTTATATCTGTTTGTTTTCTGTCTTTTGTCAAATTAGATAATCATATATCTCCAGCTTTCCTGAAAACTCACTGAAGAAATCATGATCATATTTAAAGTTAATGTAAAAACAAAAAAGTTTTCATGTTCACTTTTATTTTTGCACTACTAAAACAAAAGAAAACATTGACTCCTCAACACAAACCCAGATACACACACACATGTACACACAACAGCATCTCATGCACACTCCACACAACAAATCTACATGCATACAAATGCTGTGTCTGACAGACCTTGATCTTGTTTCTGCATCAAGAACTGAGCCATGGTAAAACCTGTGGATGGGGGACCTCGGAAACTGGACAATGGGGGTTCAGCAGCACCAGAAGGATCAGGCTTTGCTTCCCCTTCCACGCCAGAGGCTGATCCTGTATACAAATGCATGCACACTGTGATAATGAACATACAGTGTCTCAAGGTCTCAACATAAACTTCATTAATACACAAACATGTTCACTCATACATCTGTATGAAAGTGTTTTTTCAGTTCTGCAGTTTCAGTTTCTCAAAACAGTTTTCTATGCTTGGAATGTATTCCACATGCAAAAACAAAACAAAAGGCACAAAAATTACAAAAAGTTGTGGCTTCTGAAAACTGATTAGAATACAAAAACACAGGACATGTAACATTCAATACTGACATTCATTTCATATCAAGTATGCAAACCCAAGGGTTATGATAAATAATACCAGGTCTTACATGCTTCAAAGAACATTACATTCAAACTAATCAGGAGAGCAGGAGAGACAAACAGAGACTGATTGATGGAGTGACAGTGACTAACAAAGAACCACACAAACCCACACACACTCACAAAACTCCACTAACCTACATACACACCATGCCCATATATTATAAACAGCATGCAAACATCTTCCCATATTCCCCCCCCCTCACTTGCCTCCAGCTTTCTCCCAACACAGAGCACCTCTAACTACAACACACAACCCACCTTCAGCTTGTGGGGAATCCCCCTCAGCAGAAGCAGACGATTTGGTGGCAGAGAGGACACGATGGTGACAGTGCTGGTCAATGCTGTCCACTACGGTCAGAAGAGCATCTAGTGACAACAGGTGAGTGGTAAACAGGCCAGACACTGGGAAAGCATTCTGTCACACACACAGACATGAAGAAACGGTAATCAGAGCATGTACCATGACACCTGATTCTGTCACACTGTAAAAAGAAAGGACATTAACAAATCTTTGAAGTAGACAGTTTGTTTCACACGATTCATTGCATGTGGACATTTACATAGATACTCCACCCTAATGCAGGCCATCTGCAGTTGTTCAAAGATTCATTGCAGGACCATCTGCGATGTATTCGCATCTTAACGCACAAACCTTATGCTTGCAAGTCTTAAATGGGAACAGAATCTTGAGCAGGCTCTACTGAAAGAGCAGCCACACGACATTGTCCTACATCAGCATTTACATCACACATCACACACACACACACACACACACACACACACACACACACACACACACACACACACACACACACACACACACACACACACACACAGAAACTGTAATTCTCTTCTCTTAAATCAGCACATCATAAATAACAGTAGAACATCCAACGGAGTATGTTTAAATGCAGTCTGAATCAAAAGGACTGTCAATGTTTAAACAAACCGACACCAGAAACAAATACGCTAGATTTACAACAAAAACAGTGAGTTATCTTCTTAGCTCAACAAAATATCAGGGAATTCCATTCTTTTTGTCCTAAATTTACTAAAACTTTTTCTTTGTTGTTTTCCATATACACCATGGACATAAATTTGCGCTTGTCTTGTTCTGTCAACTGAACATGTGCTGTTATTTCATTTTCATGTTTTTTTCTGGGCTTTATGCATTACTGTGGACCAAGACATGAACTGAAGCTGAACAAAGCAGTGAAAGGGTTCATTACATACATGGAAAACATATTGAAAATTTAATACTACTGATTATAAACACATCATAGTATTACAGAAATGGGAATATTTCCATTTCTTCTAATGACCTAGCCAGTCTTTAAGGCTCTCAGATTATACTTTATCTCTCATTAAATGTTTGTTATTTGTACTTATGGTCATATACCCACACACCACCAAGTAAAAACTGACCTTGGAGAGCAGTTTAGTGAGATCCTCAAAGAGGTTGGAGCAGTAAAGATCACAGTCATAGTTGAGGTAAAGCTCAGTCACCAGGCCAGGTATACGCCATAGCTGCACAATGGACTCCAGCGCTATTTCACGCTGGTCGTACGTCACTTTGGGACTCTCTGACACAACAATTTCGCTCAGTCGTGTCAAGTACATCTGGCACAGACAGAACAATACAAATAAGATAATACAGGTGATTTTTGTGAAATCTACTGACAATCACACTCTATTCAATAAAAAAAGTACTATTTGTATCTGTTCACAAACAATTTTAATACATTAAAAACATACGTTCTTACAATGTTATTTGCATTCACGCATGTATGACCTCTGAGACTTAAAAATGCATCAATCTGCATTTTTAATATCATCCACCATCAGTATTGAATACATTCCCATTTTATTCAGATATCCAATTCTGCTATGACAAGCACATATTAATAATGTCAAAGATAAAATTATTAAAACAATCAATTAACAAGTATACTGAGACAGACAAAAAGCTGAAGTTTTACTGGTTATGTTTAATTCAGAAAAATCTATAGTATCAATGCAAAACAATGAAAATTTATTACCTCCAGCTGAAATTTAAGGTGGGAACGGATGGCTTCAAAGAGAAGGAAGCTCACACGCAGAGCTGCCGCAAACAGGGACAGGCGTTCAGACTGCAACAGCTGCAAAATATGCCATCAACAAAGAATTCAGAGTTCTGAAAGATTCAGGGCAAATCTACAGTTATCAACATGTTGAACATACACATTGTATACTGTATATGATGTTTTCACACGCTCATTTTATGCATAAAACTTCTTTAATGCCCCATCCACATCAACACCCTTGAGTGATTCCGTTTCTTTTTTTTTTTCAGATTCTACTGCTATGAGTGGCATCTGCATCTCACAAACACACACATTCACTCACTGTAAAGAGGCTTCAACACAGTTCGTCCATGACCAAATAAAATGCATGCATGCATACAGCACCCTCCCCCCTCCCCAAATCACCCTGTCTCTTCCTATACAGAGATCCAAACACACTCACCACAGAAAGGCTGCGACACAGTTCATCCTTGACCAAATACAGCAAGGAGTTGTAACAACTGATATGATCAGCCCCTGTCTCCAGAGCCACTGTGAGCAGACTGAGCCCCATGTGAATCATCACATCCGTGTTGTGGCGGTCGATGGGGTTGGTCAGAGAAATGAGAAAGCGGAAAAGCTCCCGCACACACGGCAGCCCATATGGGATCAAGGGGTAACCTGTCATACACATAAGGAGTTGTCATTTCAATGCAATGATCAGAAGCAAAACTCAACAAACAATGCGAAATGAATAACAAGCCACCATCATCTATGGTAGCAACAGCTTATAGAAACAAAACCCAGCCAACTGATCAACCAAAGAACACAAAAATAAATCACAGATCCAACCAAAGCAAAAACAGAGTTAAAACTTTTGAAATAAGTTAAGAGGAAAACAGAAGACAGTTCTTTACACACGTATTAAAAAGGACAACGAAGAGTTGCAATAATGATTGCTGCCTTACGGGATCAAAAAAGCCTTACTGTTTCTTACAAAAGAACAAGACAGTAAAATATGTCTACACCAACAGCAGCAACAAAAACAAAATACACAAAAAAAGAAACAGCAAATACACAAAAATCAAACCAAATACTTAAAAACAACATGCTTGAAGCAAAACAGTGAAATCTTACCCTCCTTAGTTTGCTGCTGCTGTTGTGTCTGCATGAATCGCACACCCTTGGGGTTGACAAACTCCCCTTCCTGTGTGGAGGAGGTGTCTGCTGAGTTGACCGAGTCATTGTCGTCCGCCACCTCTGAGGTGTAGCTCGTCAGATCTGCTTCTGATCCCAACTCGGCCTCACTGCCCACCTTCTGTGTTAACACATTTGCAAGTCAGTGCATGCACAGAGGGACACATCCATTTATCTCTACCACACACGTTGTTCTGCCTTAATCATATAAGCAGGCAAGCTCATACACAAATACACTCATTTGCTTACGGAAATAATAGAAAGACATGTGAGTGTGCATAAACTTGAAAAACATGTTCACGAGATCAATGTTTCGCTGCACATGCAATAGTCAGCATGTGCATGACAGAAAAAAGAACAATGAAACTTTGTACATGAAAAAAATTTTAAATCTTGATAAAAAACACTCAAGAAATACCACAATCATCACCGATAAGAGCATAGGCATAACATCTGGACCAAAACTCATTTCATTTCATATCCTGATTTAAGCTAAGCTAACTCTATGCATCAGGCAAGCAATTGCAGAAACACAATCAATAATACCATCACAGTACAGAAACATGACATTTATCTTTCAGAGACAGCTGTGTAGACTGTTTGCACTTACGCTATTCATTCATTTATTTCTGTTTTCTCTTTTCATGTGTGTGTGTGTGTGTTTGTGTGTGTAGGTGTGTGTGTGTGTGTGTGTGTGTGTGTGTGGTGCGTGCGTGCGTGCGTGCGTGCGTGCGTGCGTGCGTGCGTGTGTGAATGCGTGTATGTGCGCGTGTGTAAGATTCTTAAAACCAACAATCATCACAAAATTACACATATCTTCAGCATGTATGAACACCTGGCTTACCTTCAAACCTTCTTCTTGTCCCGGAACAGTCAGAGTTAACTGTGAACTCTGACCCGTGGTTTGTTCTGCCGTGTCCCCACTCACTGCATCCTGTCCCGGTCCCTCTTCCTCCCCCTCCCTGCCTTCTGTCTGTCCTGCTTCCTCTGATGCACCACCTGGCACTCCCTCCACTGCTGTCCCTGCATCATCCGCTTGACTAGCTACCTGTTGGTGCAATCATTTCATACTTTTCAGCTTCCTTTCATACTCTCATTGATACAGTCTGCCATCAGTCATTTTTCATGGAAATAATTCATGTTACTACAGGGAGTCCTTAGTGATACAAGGCACAAGTAAGCCTAACAATCTAGATACATAGCTTTTGTTTTGTCTGATCCCATCCATCACCATCATGCTATAGGGAGTCCTTAGCAACAGTAAAAGAAGACTGAATGTAAGTAACACTAACAATCTTCACATACATAGTTTTCATTTTGTCTGATCCAATTCATCGTCATCATCGTCTACACTTGTTCTCCCAAATGAGACATAGGTCAACAACAAACACTCTCCAGCCATCACAGTCCAGAACCAATCGCTACAGTTGTCCCCAGGTGCAGATTGTTCTCTACATGTCTGTCTCTTCCTTTCCCCCTGTACCTTGCAGGTGAGAACTTGCCTTGCAATACCCGATGAATACTTGCATAATGTGTGGCCGATCCCCTGGGGCATTACACTGGATGACATCCATGTTGATTTTCCTCTTCTTAGTACAAAAGGAAGCTGTGACAATCCATGGGCCATCCACCTCCCACCCATCCAGTGCCCCTGAGCTGTCTTGGATAACATGTTGTCTTCATGTCAAGAGAACAGCAGCGATACTTCTGTGATGAGCCTCTTCTTGTCAGAACCAGTCCATCCTGACTCACTGGTTGGGAGGACAGCATGGTTGCAGTTCCTCATCTCATCAGCCATTTGCACAACCTAACTGGTTTTGAACATGGTATGCACATTCCATGTTCTAGTAGTGCTGATGGTCCTGGTGGAGGTGATGGTCATCGTACATGTCATATGATAAATTAAAAAATGACTGGTTTTCATACAAAGCAGTATTCAATATAGAGAACTTTGGTGTTAAATTACACAATGATGAAATATGTATGCCTGGATTTTCATGTTATTGACAATATTTCTAGAACATGCATGTACTTCAAGCATATCATGCATGCAATGCATATGAACATGAGAGATCATGTCACTGTCTGAACTGTGTGCTTTTTATCCACTGGACGAGGCGGCAGGGAAGTTTTAGTCTTTTTGTTATTATCCGTTGTTTGGTGTCTGTTTGTGATCGTGCATTCGCGCTTGACAAAGGCCGGTTGGCCGAAAATTTGAGCTTGTCTTGTCTTGTTGTACTGAATACACGTTCTTTTTGGTTTACTTGTTCTTCTGGTTCCTGTGTGTGTTTTGTTTGTTCAGCGTGATTGTTTGTTCTAATTTGGTTGTCTGGTTTGCTAATTTTGTGCACTGCAATAAAATGCATCCACACACACAAGATCTTACCTCAAAACTTTTCTCTATATCCACAACACCCCCAGCCTCTCCACCAGCTGGGGTGGTGGCCAAGCGTTCACAGCTGACATGCTCAAACCCCTCAGATGCGGGCAATGGTGCCTGTGTTTCTGACACTTCAGGTACAGGAGTTACTGATGAAGACTTTTCCTGTGCCTGTGATGAGGGTTGTTGATGGGTGCGCTTGTTTCGAGGTTTGGGAGAGCGCTTGCGTTTACTGATGCGTGAGGGGTCAACACCACCTGTTCTCATTTTAAGCTGAAAATGAAAATAACACAAAATGTTACATGACCATGTCAATAACACAATATGTTACATGACCATGTCAATAACACAATGTTACATGACCATGTCAATAACACAATATGTTACATGACCATGTCAATAACACAATATGTTACATGACCATGTTAATAACACAATATGTTACATGACCATGTCAATAACACAATATGTTACATGACCATGTCAATAACACAATATGTTACATGACCATGTCAATAACACAATATGTTACATGACCATGTCAATAACACAATATGTTACATGACCATGTCAATAACACAATATGTTACATGACCATGTCAATAACACAATATGTTACATGACCATGTCAATAACACAACATGTTACATGACCATGTCAATAACACAATATGTTACATGACCATGTCAATAACACAATATGTTACATGACCATGTCAAGATATATGTGTATATATTTCACAATACAAAAACAATTGAAACATCCTGTTTTCCCAATCAAAAAACAATTACATAGCTACATTTCTGGTAACAGCAGTTAATGCAGACATACCCGTTCACATTATTTAATCTTTCATTAACCCTTTGACTCTCACACCCTGTCCACCAGCAGCCTGAAGCTGGTGGATAGGATGAGGGAGTCAAAGGGTTAAGTTTATGCAGTTGGTGGATAAGGCGCGGGAGTCAAAGGGTTAATTTCTGTTATTACCATTTAAGTGATTCAATCAAATACCTTTCACCCAGTTCAAATTTCCGTGTGTTTTCAACATATTTTTCTTTTCTTATCCTCAGTCCATACACTATACTTAGCAATGCCGCATGAAAAACTGAAATTGGGTTTTGAGTTAAAAGATGTATATGGTTTTGAAGATATTGTTGTTCTGAGTAAAAAGCAGTTTAAATTTTTCAAATCGGACCAATAGTTCACGAGATATTCCAATTTGAAGCGTCAAAAATTTCTTAAATTTTGGTACCACATTTTAGTGGGACAAAGAAGAGATGTGTGGGACAGCTGTCACAGAACAAACCCATCAAATGGCATGGTATGCTGATTTTGCTGGAAATGACATTCATTTTGTAATTGTGAGAGACAGACAGGATCAAATGTCATGAAATTTTGATCGTTGATGTATTTTTGTATGCCGAATTGAATGAAACTATTATCGTAACTCTGCGACGAGCCATTTTTGTCTTATTACAGGAAACATGTGACATTTGGCATGTTTTATCAGTTTTTCATTAATAATTGCCCATATTGTATTTATAACAGACAAAAATGAAGCTAGAAACAAAACAAGGATATATAATCATTTCATGAGATAGATATAAAATTATTTTGCTCATCGTTCAAGTGTCTTATTACTGCAAATCAAACCAAAAAAGTCATGACTCGCTACTTCAGTATCTTATGAATAATTTGTAATATTTCATCAGTTTCTGTACATATAAAAGGAAATCTGAGAATCAATGACTTCTGGAATCACGTCAATAATTGAAATATTAAAAATTACTGCATGTTTTTATGCTGCAGTCTATCCAAAAATATCATCCGATCAAAATTCTTCTAAAAACTAAACACACATAACACACACATAACACACATACACATACATAGACACAAAGGAAAACATTACAGACAAGATTTTTGTACATTACATTTGATTTTTATTTTATACATCAGTGTTTAGAGAGAAAAAAATTCAGTAGACTGTGGATGAGTCAAGTCCCTGAACATTTAGCACAGCCTGAGTCCAAAGAAAACTTCAGGAAGGATATGGGACCACTCGCCATTCAGGAATAGGTCACTTAACTCCTGCAGTAGAGAAATATATAAATCTCTGCATAATATATACTATTCATTGAGAGATTGGAAAGGAAAGGAAACCATGATGCACAGTCTAAACATCAATATTACTTTAACATTAAGCCCAAACTTGCGACTTTAATTTTTAGCATATTACTTGTAAAAATCTACCAAAGCTGAGCAATCCTGCTAAGTATTTCCAGTGTAATCTTGCCCTTTAATACAAATCAATAACAATATGCTACTACTAAATAAGATGCAATCTTTCCTTTAAAACAAACTGATGACAATAGGCCTATCCTTTTCAGATACTGACAACAAACTGAAACAACTATGTAAGCTAATGGGTGGCTACTTTACAAATAATACAACTCATAGCCTTCTATTCAGCTGCAAAACCTAAAGAAAGAATATTATAACAATGACAGAAGATTTTGTTTTGTGACATTCTAAATCTCTGTGTGTGTTAGTGTGTGTGTGTGTTGTCTCAGAGAGAGAGAGAGAGAGAGAGAGAGAGAGAGAGAGAGAGAGAGAGAGAGAGAGAGAGAGAGAGAGAGAGAGAGAGAGAGAGAGAGAGAGAGAGAGAGGATCATGCCTGTTAACAATGACTTGGATATAAATGTATTGGGGCCTATTTATTTATTTATTCATTTCTTGATCTCTGAGAGAGAGTACAATGACTTGCACAGAATTGTTTGTTGATTTGAAATTTTTTTATTTAGACCTATTTATTCATTCATTTATTTATTAGAGAGAGAGAGAGAGAGAGAGCTGGGGAGGCAGGTATGCACACCCCTCTGTTTGGGCAAACCCATTTTCCACGGCTCGGCGAAGCCCGTCGAGCACATAGTATTTTTAGTAGTAAGCTCGCCCGTCGTGGGTGAGCAGATCTACACAGCGACATGCAAATTGGCATGACCTCGGGAGGAAATGGTTGACGAACCTAGACTCTAGCTTCGGCTGACAACTCCGAATCGAGTTCAAACGCAGTTGTCCTTTTCTTGAAAAATACAATGTTACAGATAAAACAGAACTTGATCTGCTGGTTGCTAGTCTTTGTGTGACAACGCGAAACTTGCTGAGCTGAAACTTGCACACTGTTCTGTTCCGCGCAGTAGGCCTATGGCGTCGGCACATTGCGACGTTGTTTTGCTACTGATCTGGTATAGATCCTCGTGTAAAAAGTTGCCGTACGGCCGTATTTTACTTCAAATTGATTTCATATTACACATGCATATAGAAAAAAGGATGTGAAATCGAATCCCGCCGACGAGAAGTTCCAAAAATGGCGACTTACTTGCAAACTTTTCCGATGAAAAAAAGCAAAACTTTGGAAGCGTCGATCTCGGTTCGAAACTAGCACACATAGCTCTCGTCGGGATATATCATTCTGTTACATTAATTCTCATTGGCTGCAAAATTACAATGTGATTGGTTCACAAATATAGCCGTACCGACCGAAATAGTGAAGCACCCCGAACAAACTTCGATTCTGAACGCATACCGTCGCCGCGAGTGCGCTCGAAACGCGGATTTTCGACTTTCTCATCAAATAACTAATTCTATTTTCGCTCTAAGTATATAAAAAGGCAATCATTCAAATCTTTATTCATTTCTAATTCACATAAGACAAAAAATAAGAATGAAACACCGATTAAAGAGGCAGTAATACTTGATTGAACTGAAGACCCCCCCAATTTTGCGGCCGGCCCCAGTTTTTTGTACCACAAATTTGACGTCGCGTTTCGGTTCGCGCGGCATTGCTACTATACTATCAGCTGATGACTGTACTCCATGAGTGAACAAAACTGTGCTTTTTGTATGACTGGGATGTTTGCCTATAACTCACTTTCTTCATGTTAGCACTCCATTTTGGGTCCTCTTTGAACTGTGGAAGGCGTGTGAACAGCAGCTGTACCATGTCCATCAGTGTGTTTTCTGCTGACTTCCTCAGCAGCTCTGGTCATTGTATCAAACACAAATTTTAAATATTATTTTCATTATCATAAGTATGAATAAGTCACATATGCACATTTATTGTTCAGACTGTTGAGTTTACAGCTGGTGCTAAGACATATCCACATGACACCATCAATGCAAACAAACAAACAAACAAACAACAAAAAACCCTCCCCTGAAAACAAAAAGCATACAAATATTCATGCACATGTATTTTAGTCTGAGGCGGAAGCCCCATTCTTTTCTTCACACACACAAACACACAACTGTACACACTCTCACACACACACACACACACACACACACTCATTCACACACACACTCGCACAAAGACAACTTTCTCCATTAATGTGAAATATAATACATTTCAAGCAACTGTGAAACTATCCCCCCTGCTGATAAGGGCAAATGCATAACACATTTCATGTTCTTTCATTCTCTCTTACTCAAAACAATAAATATGTTCTTTCAAAATGAATCTGATAATTCTAATCATTTCACCCTTTCATTCTATCCACCAGCTCATACAAAGCTGGAGGAGAAGGTAAACAAACGAAAATGGCAGGTTCCTGGACAAGAACACAACCACCTGATCCAACTCACCACTAAGTCTCATCTCAAAGCATATGCGGAAGCAAGACTGCATAATTTCACAGACAGACTCGTTAGTCAGCAGTACCCCTGCAGGACACAGCAGTAATGTCCGCAACACCTGCCACATAAAACACAAAACACATTGCCCCATGTACAAGTAAACCCACACAAACTGTCATGGCAACTGATTCATTAGTTCACATATCGCATATGTAAAAACATAAGCCTGTATCACATATAACTAACTACAAGATTTCAACATTTGAATAAAATAACTGTCTCACTCCCTTACCCAGTTCACCAGCTTTGTGCAAAAATCTAGAGGACAGGATAAAAAAAAAAGAACAGGATACATAGTTACAGAATAGGTTCTCAGTATTGTGTATTAATGTGATTAGTCAACATAAAGCGAACTGTCACCATTTTCTCATGGGGGTCTATCAACCGCACGACTCCCTCAGCCAATCCATGAGCTTCCTGCAAGAAGCTAGTGGATAAACTGAGGTAGTCAAAGGGTTTAGGAACATAGATCAAACAGGCAGACAGTCAGGTTTACAACAAGTATGATTTATCCCCTATCCCTCAAATTCTCAGGCTCATAAAGAGTACAGATGTTGTTGAGGCATAGAAAGAGTACAGTTGTTTTATTTTTTATGTAAATAATAACTGACTAGACAGATTACACATATTTCATGTTATAAACCACATAAACAAACATGAACATAATACACACATAAAATAATTTGGGTCACAAAATACACAAATAAAAAAAATCTAACTGAATACATGTGACCCCACATGGGAAAACCAGCCTAAAGCACAAAATTTTCATTTCTAAGTTTTTAACAAATCTCAAAATTTCAAAGTTTATAAATTTACAGGCACAAAATTAGATCTAATTAATCTATTACAATATTCTTGATAGACGTGTCTGAACTTTGCAAAAAATATATTTTTGACGAGGGAAGTAATAAAGTCAACAAAAAAACAAAAAAAAAATTTGAATTAAAAAAAAAGTTGCTTTTTATGTCGATTTCAATGAGAACATAGATTGAATGAAACATAAGTACATTAAAGATTAGATGTTGAAAGTCTCTTTCAATAATACGATATGACTAAACTTAAGAAAACTGAAGACCAATATTAAAGACCTGAAATATGGAAAGACTCAGTTAACCCAATTTTGACCGTATCCAGCTATTTTTAGCCATAGCTAGCAATGGCTGCCTCTGGCTGTATCTTTAACCGAGTTTTACCATGCTGCATGTTTTCCCATCGCATGTACCACATAAATGAACAATGAAATACTCTAATTTGGAAAATACAAGACCCAAAGTAGACAGTCGTACATACATGTAATATTTTCATGAGGATGACTTCATCTGATGAGGGATCAGTGCCAACAAAGCGGGCATGTGTCACAGCATCAGCTATGTTCTCTATGGCCGCTGCTGCTGCCTCCTCCGATGGGTCTGCAGAAATGTACTTTTGGATTAGGATTTGATAATCCACAATAAAATCTGTGATTTAACTAGGATTTGATAATCCACGATAAAATCTGTGATTTAACTGACTACACACACACACACACACACACACACACACACACACACACAGTGACACACACACACACTCACTCACGCACACACACATCCATGCACGCACACACATGTATATGCGCACATGCACGCACACACACACACACACACACACACACACTCATTCACTCACTCACACACACACACACACACACATACAGAAACTCTCTCTCTCTCTCTCTCTCTCTCACACACACACACACACACACACACACACACACACACACACACACACACACACACACACACACACACACACACACACACACAGTACAAACTCACCAATCAGGTTGTAGGACAAGAATTTGTTGACAGAAGACAGAGCCAGGCCAGTGATCGGCCCTGTTGTGTCTTCAGAGCGAATCACATCCAGAAAGGGACTCAGAAAGTTGTTCGGCTCCACATCTTCTAAATCTATGCACAGAATGTACAGTCAATTGAAAAAAATAGCAAAGAATGAGTCATAAACGACTTTTAAATAATCAAGTATCTACTGGTGCCAAAGAAATGTTTAAAAAGTTGATGGAGAGAGAGAGAGAGGAGAGGGAAAGAAGGAGAGGGAGAGAGGGAGGGAGAGAGAGAGAGAGAGAGAGAGAGAGAGAGACAGAGACAGAGAGAGAGAGAGAGAGAGAGAGAGACAGAGACAGAGACAGACAGACAGACAGACAGACAGAGACAGAGGCAGAGAGTATATAATGAAATGAAATGAAACTTTGTTGTCAAAAAGTAAGATATAAAGTAATTAACACATATGCCAACTTATACACACACACACACACATACATTAGCAATGCCGCGCGAACCGAAACGCGACGTCAAATTTGTGGTACAAAAAACTGGGGCCGGCCGCAAAATTGGGGGGGTCTTCAGTTCAATCAAGTATTACTGCCTCTTTAATCGGTGTTTCATTCTTATTTTGTGTTTTATGTGAATTAGAAATGAATAAAGATTTGAATGATTGCCTTTTTATATACTTAGAGCGAAAATAGAATTAGTTATTTGATGAGAAAGTCGAAAATCCGCGTTTCGAGCGCACTCGCGGCGACGGTATGCGTTCAGAATCGAAGTTTGTTCGGGGTGCTTCACTATTTCGGTCGGTACGGCTATATTTGTGAACCAATCACATTGTAATGTTGCAGCCAATGAGAATTAATGTAACAGAATGATATATCCCGACGAGAGCTATGTGTGCTAGTTTCGAACCGAGATCGACGCTTCCAAAGTTTTGCTTTTTTTCATCGGAAAAGTTTGCAAGTAAGTCGCCATTTTTGGAACTTCTCGTCGGCGGGATTCGATTTCACATCCTTTTTTCTATATGCATGTGTAATATGAAATCAATTTGAAGTAAAATACGGCCGTACGGCAACTTTTTACACGAGGATCTATACCAGATCAGTAGCAAAACAACGTCGCAATGTGCCGACGCCATAGGCCTACTGCGCGGAACAGAACAGTGTGCAAGTTTCAGCTCAGCAAGTTTCGCGTTGTCAGACAAAGACTAGCAACCAACAGATCAAGATCTGTTTTATCTGTAATATTGTATTTTTCAAGAAAAGGACAACTGCGTTTGAACTCGATTCGGAGTTGTCAGCCGAAGCTAGGTTCGTCAACCATTTCCTCCCCGAGATCATGCTATTTGTATGTCACAGTGTAGATCTGCTCACCCCACGACGGGCGAGCTTACTACTAAAAATACTATGTGCTCGACCTGCGTCGCCGAGCCGTGGAAAATGGGTTTGCCCAAACAGAGGGGTGCGCATACCTGCCTCCCCAACTCTCTCTCTCTCTCTCTCTCTCTCTAATAAATAAATGAATGAATAAATATAATGCTACCAATTTTGAAGAACAAGGTCTCCCAACAGTGTAAAAATCGCTACTCACAGTTCCGTAGCTTTCGATGGCGTTCTCGCCATCTTCGTCAGCGCTCTAATGCTGTCTGCGTGAATCTCTACTCAGATCTCGCGAACATGGGATGAACCCAGTTCACGAGATCGAATCAGAGAATGGTACACCGGGGGCAGGGTGTAACGGCCCCGGTCCCTGTTGAGCGGGGGTTGGTGGCTGCGATGTAGATGGCCTCCTTGACTCCTCGCTGGAACCACTTATTTTCTCTGTCCAGGATGTTGACATTGTCCGCACTGAATTGATGTTTTTCGGCGTGTAGGTGAGCTCCTACTGGAGAAGAGTCCCTCTTGTGTTCTGTTAGTCTCTTCTGAAGGGGGCGTTCAGTTTCACCGACATAATGTTGGTTACAGTCCTGGCAGTCTATTCTGTATATAATGCCAGCTTTGTCGAGTTTGCTGGTTTTGTCCTTGGGGGTGACCAGCTGGCTGCGTATGGTGTTGGAAGGTTTGGAATGTACAGCCACCCCCAGTTTTCTGATCTTTCTGGACAGAGCGTCACTCACACCTCCTACGTATGGGATGGTGATGTGTCCCTTGCGCTGGTGTTGTTTCACTGGCTGTTGGGATGCGGTGTTGGATTTCCTGCCTCCCGGGCTGTTCCAGGCCCACTTTTTGTAGCCCGAGATGGTGAGCACTTTTTTCAGGTGGTTTGTCTCCTTGTCTTTTGCCTCTTGGGTACTGTATATGGTGTTAGCTCTGTGGGTAAGGGTTCGAATCACTCCCAGTTTGTGTTCAAGGGGCTGGTGGCTGTCGAACTGTAAATATTGGTCCGTATGAGTTGGTTTACGGTAGACCGAGAAGGATAGAATGCCATCAGTTCTGGTGATGAGGGTGTCCAGCATGGCTATGGAGTTGTTCTGTTCCACTTCCCTCGTGAATTTGATGGCTGGGTGTTGGTTGTTCAGATGTTCTGTGAACTGTTCGACCAGTTGCTGGGGGAGGATAGTCATGGTGTCGTCTACGTAGCGCCCCCAGTATCGTGGTGGGGAGTGGAAAGAAGCCAATGCTTTCTCTTCAAAATCCTCCATGAACAGGTTGGCTACTATTGGGCTTACTGGGGAGCCCATGGCTGCTCCTTCTTTTTGTTGGTAGAATTCACCTTGGAAGGTGAAGTAGGTGGTGGTGAGGCAGCAGGACAAGAGTTCACATACGTCGTCCACTGTGAGAGATGTACGTTGGTGGAGGGTTTGGTCGTTTTGTAACCTTCGGCGTATGATCTCTATGCTTTCTTTCACTGGTACGCTGGTAAATAGGGCAGAGACATCATATGACACAAGGAGTTCATCATGAGCGAGGGTGTAGTTACTCAGTTTTTCCACTAGGTCAGCACTGTTGTGGATGTGATGATCTGTGTGTCCTACGAGAGGTGATAGGATGTCCGCCACAAATCTAGCCGTCTCATACATGATGGAACCTCTGGATGCGACTATGGGACGGAGGGGGACTTCTTTCTTGTGGACTTTGGGTAGACCATAGAACTTGGGGACGTCGGACACAGTTGGGTATAATTTCCTGTACTGTTCTAATGACAGGCGGTCCGTCTCTTTCAGGCGTTTCAGTGTGTCTTTCAGTTTGTTGGAAAACTTGGAAGTAGGATCTTTCTTGAGGCGTTCATATGTTGTAGTATCTTCCAGAAGTTTGCTTGCCTTCTCATAGTACATGGGTCTAGGCATGATGACTGTGGCACGACCTTTGTCAGCTGGTAGGATCATCGTGGCGTGTTCGTTCTTTAAATCCGCCAGAGCCCGTCTTTGGTCCGGTGTTAAGTTGGATTTCGGTAGTTTGGCCTGTTTCATGATTCTGACACAGTCTGATCTTAAGTGTGTGGCTTCTTCTGAATTAGGGCCAATATACCTGCAAGCTGTTTCAATGCTTGTGATGAGGTCTACCACTGGAAGCTTGTTAGGGGCTACGGCGAAATTTAGTCCTTTCTCTAGTACTTCCTGTTCAGGTTTAGTGAGTTGGCGATCTGATAGATTGATCACCCACCTCTCTTTGGTCTTTCTTTTTGTTTCTTCCGGTACAGGTGTAATCTCGCTTTTGTCATTCTGTTGTCTCCTGTTGTTTTTTGGTGCTAGAAGTTCGAATTTCTTTCGATGGCGTTGGCGTACTTTGTCCCATTCTATTCGTCGTGTGTTGTTTAGCCACTCTTTGATTTCGGAGAGCATAGCATCTGGTAGTGTGCTAGAGCTCAGTCTTTCCTCGAGGTCTTGGATTTTCCCTTCCAGACAAGTGATGCGGGTGTTGATTTGCTTGATGCGTTCGTTCATGAGTGCTCGTTGTGCCTGATTGATGATATTATTTGCTGCTGTTCCTTTTGAATAAATAGGTCTAAATAATTTTTTTTCAAATCAACAAACAATTCTGTGCAAGTCATTGTACTCTCTATCAGAGATCAAGAAATGAATAAATAAATAAATAGGCCCCAATACATTTATAATATCCAAGTCATTGTTAACAGGCATGATCCTCTCCTCCTCTCTCTCTCTCTCTCTCTCTCTCTCTCTCTCTCTCTCTCTCTCTCTCTGAGACAACACACACACACACACTAACACACACAGAGATTTAGAATGTCACAAAACAAAATCTTCTGTCATTGTTATAATATTCCTTATTTAGGTTTTGCAGCTGAATAGAAGGCTATGAGTTGTATTATTTGTAAAGTAGGCCATCCATTAGCTTACATAGTTGTTTCAGTTTGTTGTCAGTATCTGAAAAGGATAGGCCTATTGTCATCAGTTTGTTTTAAAGGAAAGATTGCATCTTATTTAGTAGTAGCCTATTGTTATTGATTTGTATTAAAGGGCAAGATTACACTGGAAATACTTAGCAGGATTGCTCAGCTTTGGTAGATTTTTACAAGTAATATGCTAAAAATTAAAGTCGCAAGTTTGGGCTTAATGTTAAAGTAATATTGATGTTTAGACTATGCCTCATGGTTTCCTTTCCTTTCCAATCTCTCAGTGAATAGCATATTATGCAGAGATTCATATATTTCTCTACTGCAGGAGTTAAGTGACCTATTCCTGAATGGCGAGTGGTCCCATATCCTTCCTGAAGTTTTCTTTGGACTCAGGCTGTGCTAAATGTTCAGGGACTTGACTCATCCACAGTCTACTGAATTTTTTTTCTCTAAACACTGATGTATAAAATAAAAATCAAATGTAATGTACAAAAATCTTGTCTGTAATGTTTTCCTTTGTGTGTATGTATGTGTATGTGTGTTATGTGTGTGTTCTGTGTTTTTAGTTTTTAGAAGAATTTTGATCGAATGATATTTTTGGATAGACTGCAGCATAAAAGCATGCAGTAATTTTTAAAATTTCAATTATTGAAGTGATTCCAGAAGTCATTGATTCTTAGATTTCCTTTTATATGTACAGAAACTGATGAAATATTACAAATTATTCATAAGATACTGAAGTAGCGAGTCATGACTTTTTTGGTTTGATTTGCAGTAATAAGACACTTGAACGATGAGCAAAATGATTTTATATCTATCTCATGAAATGATTATATATCCTTGTTTTGTTTCTAGCTTCATTTTTGTCTGTTATAAATACAATATGGGCAATTATTAATGAAAAACTGATAAAACATGCCAAATATCACATGTTTCCTGTAATAAGACAAAAATGGCTCGTCGCAAAGTTACGATAATGGTTTCATTCAATTCGGCATACAAAAATACACCAACGATCAAAATTTCATGACATTTGATCCTGTCTGTCTCTCACAATTACAAAATGAATGTCATTTCCAGCAAAATCAGCATACCATGCCATTTGATGGGTTTGTTCTGTGACAGCTGTCCCACACATCTCTTCTTTGTCCCACTAAAATGTGGTACCAAAATTTAAGAAATTTTTGACGCTTCAAATTGGAATATCTCATGAACTATTGGTCCGATTTGAAAATTTTAAACTGCTTTTTACTCAGAACAACAATATCTTCAACACCTTATACATCTTTTAACTCAAAACCCAATTTCAAATTTTCATGCGGCATTGCTACATACATACATACACACACACACACATATATATGATTACATCCCACTGCTAATGTATCTATGAAGGCAACAGAAAATATAATACATCAAAAATGCAAATTCAACTTCAAGCCAAGCAGACACATCAGTACAACACAAGATCAACACAGAGAGACAGACAGACAATGACACACATACAGAGAGAGGGGGAGGGAGGAGAGAGAGAGGGGGGGGAGGGGAGGGAGGGGAGAGAGAGAGAGAGAGACAGACAGACAGACAGATAGACACAGACAGACACAGAGACTGAGAGAGACACACTTTTCATGACAAATTTTATTACCTTATCACAGGGACAACTGACATGCTCATATTTCAAGCAATGTATTCCTAGAGCTATTTCCTTAGGCACAAAAACTGTCCTAACGGCAACATATTTTGTGGGATATAAATCATTACTGTTATTTGATAAAATTCCCACAAGTCATACCTTGACTAGCAGTGGGTAACTGAACACTACAAAGGTCAATGTCATAACTACAAACACTATATCTCAGAGAGAGTCAAAGAGACTGTGTGTGTGTGTGTGTGTGTGTGTGTGTGTGTGTGTGTGTGTGTGTGTGTTGTGTGTGTGTGTGTGTGTGTGTGTGTGTGTGTGTGTGTGTGTGTGTGTGTGTGTGTTTTTTTTGTGTGTGTGTGTTGTGTGTGTGTGTGTGTGTGTGTGTGTGTGTGTGTACGCCCATATTTTTTTCTTTTTCTTTCTTTGCTTCAACATTCTTTTTTCTTAAATATCAAACACCACATTTAGGATTCCATTACACAGTAAATGATGCATAGAAATGATATGACGTACCAAACATGACAAGTTCACTCATCCCCTCCTCTTTCTAGAACCTGAACTATAGCATATGAACGCAAACTAAGCCAACTAATGAAACAATGGAAAGTCAAACAGTACTATTTTGAAACAAAAGCTAAAAAAATCATCACAGTGTATGTTGCCTGATTATTCAATACTTCTGTCCTGACAGTCTGAATGACTGAACAGCTATCTGAGTATTTCACAATGTAAAACACAAGTAACCTTGTCTTCAAATGAAAAACCAAACAAGACTAAGTAAAGTATAACAATCAACCTGTTCATAACACAAATAAATCATAATAATGGGTACATGAAGAGACAAAATTCAATACAAACATTAACTGTCTGAAGATTTCCATTCAGGAATTCATAACCCTACTTACTAAGCAAGTGTGCAATAAATTACAGAAAAGTACTCAGGAGCCAAACGAAAATGAAAGAGCATGAGTGAAGCTACAAATATTTACCTGTGAGATCATTGAGAATGTCTTTGAGCTGAGAGAAGCTGTTCAAAAGCTGGTCCCCATCATCATCCTGCTGGAAAAAGAAGAAAAAAAAGCAACATACTAATTACTATCTCTACACACACAGTAACTGTGACAGATGGAATAATATCAGAGCCTGGAATTGCTAAGAAAAAAAAAAGAGAAACTTCTAGGGGGGTCCGGGGGCATGCTACCCCGGAAAATTTTTTAAATCAAGACTAAAATCTGTGCATTCTGAGGCATTCTGGAGACAAATTTAAAGCCATCTAACACACTGAAAATCACAATGAATATCAGTCAAAAGAGTATTTAATAAACATTGGGCACAAGATCAGGATCCATCATACACAGCAGATCGTTTCGCGCGAAAATCGTCTGCTCCACCGATCAGCTGTTTTTTCCTTTTCTTTTTTTTTTAAATATGGTCGTCGATTTTTTTTTTTAACGCAAAAAATATTTTTTTGCACGATTTTCGATTTTGATTTCCGCGGAAATCCTCGTTTCCGCGACGAATTCCAGGCTCTGAATATTGTAGCTCTGAAACATAGATATAATTATGTGCATACAATTGCATGCGCTTGTATACACACATGCATGCACACATAACAAACAGGCACGCACACATAACAAACAGGCACGCACACATAACAAACAGGCACACACATACACACACACACACATACATACACTTAATCTTAAGTCACATACACACAGTAATAAATTATGAGAATGACTATTTGATGCAAACAAGCACATTTAATCCTTGACTCTCACACACTGTCCACTAGCATCCTGCATTGTCAACCATGTTAGCAAAACAAAAACTTAACCCTTTGATTCCCTCATCCTATCCACCAGCTTCCTGCAGAAAACTGGAGGTTGGTATGAGAGAATCACAGGGTTAACAAGATTTCAGATTTTTCTGTTTACACTGGAAGTCAATGATTGAAAATACACAGCAATTTTGGCTTTGGTTTGTTGACTGAAAATCACTGATCCAAAATATACAGAAATTCTAGTTTTTGCTTGCTGATCAAACATCACTGACCCAAAATATACAGAAAGTTTGGTTTGGGCTTGCTGATCGAAAGGTGTAATGTGATCAACAGCAAACTGTCAGTTTACAACAGGAAATAAGCTCAAAATAACTTTCAAACGATTGTAATAACTAAATCTATGTGAATATATCTGCATTTGATAGGTGACCTCTGACAAGTGTCATTACAATTTTTCTGATCAATCGTGAGTCATTACATTTTTTCTGATCAATCGTCTGTCATTACATTTTTTCTGATCAATTGTGAGTCATTACATTTTTTCTGATCAATCGTAAGTCATTACAATTTTTCTGATCAATCATGAGTCATGACATTTTTTCTGATCAATCATGTGTCATTACATTTTTTTCTGATTAATCATGCGTCATTACATTTTTTCTGATCAATCAGGTGTCATTACATTTTTTCTGATCAATTATGGATCTTTCACGACTCCAGAAAATGCAATACAAATGAAAACTTTGTTTTTCAATGGATGCAAATTGTCTTTTCGAAAAATACAAGGAGCAAACACAACTGAATACACATGAATGCGAACAAAATATTCCTACAGTGCTGAAAGTAATTTACTCACCCAAAGGAAAAAGTAGATATATGTATTTAAACTTCTAACTTCTAAACACTTTGATTGAAGAACTGGGAACAAGAATTCCAGGGGAAAAAGTCGTAATTTATAAAAACTCATAAAAGACAAAGAGATTAAATTAAAATGGTTACAAACATGCACTGTACACAGGATTCTAGAAACTAATTTCATCTTAAATGAAATGGGACATAATTAATTTTTATCTTTTAACAACCAGATACGTGATCTGAACATCAAGTAACACTCATGACTCCTTAATCAGAACTGAAAATTAAAAACTGCGATCAAATGAAGGAAATAATGAACACCAGTGAATATATACTATTTTTTTTATTACTAACAAGACTAAATACAACATAATGATGACAACTATACAAAAGTCCAATTCACAATATGCATTTCAGAGAAACTATCAACAAATACATACCAAAAAAAATAACATCCATGGATGCCAAACACACTAACTCTACACATGCAGTCTTAGTCCTACTACTCCTAGTCACTTGTTACTGTTGCTTCTGTTAAAAATGTTTTGAGACAATTAACAATAATCTGTTGGCAGATTGATGTGTAATGAATCCTTCTTGGACAAACACAACTGATGATTTCTTACTAA
Source organism: Monoplex corrugatus (assembly GCA_030674185.1). Lineage (NCBI taxonomy): Eukaryota > Metazoa > Mollusca > Gastropoda > Littorinimorpha > Ranellidae > Monoplex > Monoplex corrugatus. The sequence continues at coordinate 102,123,597 of CM060306.1, read as the reverse complement.
ATCACTATATCATTTTATCTGTCATCATCAACCTAATGTGTAATTTTGATAGCGTGCATGCATATACCTGTATACACCAAACATCATGTGTATCTGTGTGTATGCGTGAGAAAGAGAAACAGGTAAGGAGAGCAACAGACAGACACAGAGATAAAGCATACATACATTAATAATATACCCATACATAATTCTCACTGACAAATCAAAAGACACATCCTTCTGATACACTCTTTGATGCAGTACTGAACCAGGAGCTAATGTGCGGTCAAGCAGTCAAGCACTGTCACATCTTGCAGCCATAATTCTGATCAACCCCAAATATACTTAGTCATTAAGTGCTTATGATTGTATTGTGTGTGTGTGTGTGTGTGTGTGTGTGTGTGTGTGTGTGTGTGTGTGTGTGTGTGTGTGTGTGTGTGTGTGTGTGTGTGTGTGTGTGTGTGTGTGTGTGTGTGTGTGTGTAAGAGAGAATAAGAGATAACTGGCATTCATCAATATTAACTGTGGTATTCATCAATACTATCATTAACTCTTTGATTATCTCTATCAAACACCTTTCACCTCTAAAGTTTTAAAAAGAAGCAAGTGGCAGCTGGTGAATACACTGGGGGAGTTAAACTAAATGGTAAAACAAAAACAAAACAAAAATAAACAAAACAAAAACTAAACTCCCAACAGGAGTATACCGGGTATCACTTTACTCCCAGACAGTGAACACTAGCAGTCATCAGACACAAATTATGATTCTAATCCCTTTATGGTCAAGGAATGACCCTATATTGTGCCTAGTATATTTTCCACACATCAAAATGCATAAAGCATCATATCAATTATTAATACACCTATCAACAATTCCCACTGACAGATAAACACACACAACCTATTAATAAAGATTTATACCCAATATTGAACCAAGAGTTATTGTATGGCTGAGCACTGTTATTGTGTTAACATCTTGCAGCCATAATTGTGATCAAATCCCAGTATAGATGTCATAAGGTGCTAAATGTATTCTACTCTAAACCATGCATCCTCTGTGTGTTGTGTGTGTGTGTGTGTGTGTGTGTGTGTGTGTGTGTGGTGTGTGGTTGGTGATGCTGTGCGTGGTGTGTGTGTGTGTGTGTGTGTGTGTGTATGGTGTAGTTGTGTTGTGTGTTGGTTGTGCCTCTGTGTGTGTGTTTGTGTGTGTGAAAGTGTGTGCTGTGTGTTGTGGGTTTGGTTGTGCCTTGGTGTGTGTAGTATAGTCGTATTCGTGTGATGTTCGAGGTCTGGTACTGGTTCAGTCAGAAGAGGTGCTTGGGTGTGGTAAGTCCAAGCTGTGGTATCTCTTAGGCATGCTCAAACAGCCTGTTAGAGCATCTCAGAGACAGACATAAATCATGCTGCTGCCGAGTCACATCACTCCCCAAAGGCTTACAGCAATCACACTGGGTTATGGGATTAGATAGTGATGAACTTTGTGTGTTAGGACTTTAAGTAAGGATTCAATCACACTTGAACTTTTTATTTAAATTTTGTATATAGTACAAGTATGTGCTCCACTCAAATCTGCATAATTTACTAGGCAGGCCCCTTAAGCCTGTATAGAATGTTATCATGCATTGGCAATCTTCAAATGAAAAGGAGAATTTGGGAGGGGGGGGGGGGGGTGTGAGAACAGGAGCTCTGAAAGTTCAAATGAAACAGTAAGTTTAACTACTAAGTTGATAACACCAGAACAATTCAACGTTAACCTGAGGTAGAAAACAAGTCAATTTTTATGTCAGAGCCTTGGACTCAAGATTCTCAAGACAACAAAATCTTGAGCCTGCGACTCTTAACAGCAGAGCCAGCCACCCAGCTATGATAATTATGAAATATAAATGAGTAAAACACAATATAGCTATCCTTGTTAACACCTCTATGTCTAGCACGGAAGCTCCATCTAGAAGTCCAGTGCATGGCAGTGGTGTATCCTCCATTGGCCGTTTACTATTATCTTATCACATTACAAATTACATTTTTAATAATCTTATCATGTTTAACACTTACATGTCTAGCATGGGAGCTGTATCTAGAGGTCCTGCGCATGGCAGTGATGACCAGGGAGATCTCTCCCTGAATGATGTACACTCCATTGGGCAGGGCCATGGTTTCACCAGTGGACTACTGTCCACGTCTTGGCCTGCAACCAAAAACAAAACTTTATTGTGTGATAAGTAAGAACCAGAAAAAAACAGAAGCAGAAGAAGAATGCATCCTTAATATGACAAGACAGGCACAAATTTTCAAACAACCAGCCTTTGCCAAGTGTACATAAAAAACAACAAAGAACAAACAAAATGTAGGGGGCAATTATTAAGTTCCCTGATGTTTCATCAAGCAGGAGAAAACAGCTGATATGAAATCATACAGTGTTTGTTGCTGTGTGTGTCCTTGGCATATTATCACTATAACTGTCGTGATTGGTGAACTATTAGAATTTTTCTTGTAGCTCCTGAATGTTAGAGGACAAAGAAGTTTAAAAAATAACTGATTAAATGCATCCATACAGATGCACTTTACAATTTGTTCATAAGAAATTCACTACCCTCAATAATTCCATATGTATTCAATCCAAATCTGCCAGTAATTATCTGGCATACTCCTTGAGTCTGTGCAAAGTCTATGTGCTAACAAGGTCTTGAAATGGGTCATAGTCAAGGGAAGGAAAAAAGGGCCTATGAAAAAAGTATTATATATTGAAATGCTAAGTTTACCAGACTGATCAGCCCAATAAGATGGGCAGCAAACAGTTCTTATGTGGCAAGCTGGTATTGAACTAAAATATCAGATTGTGAGTCTACATTTTGTTTTCTTCTGAGAGGAGTCCACAGATCTATCAATAAATCAATCAGCCTGCTTAAAACTTTCGCCAAATTGATGACTGAACCCATGACCCATGTTTTATCAATGAGGCACTATTATTAACAGAGCAAAGGGTCCATTAAATAAATACTGTGACCAAGATGTGAACCTGTATATGATTTTGAGTATGTCTACATATACAGGTCTACGCCGCGAGCATGCTTTTATAGCATGGAGATTTTTGTTGCGCGATATAAATTTTCATTCATTCATTCATACATCAGTCAAACTCAACCACACCCAATACAAGGCATAACCTTGCTGAAAATAAAATTGACAATACTTCAGATCGGTGAGATCACAGCTCCTAATCCTATAAAACTAGCAGAAACTTGCTAAAACTTGCAGCAGCTGGTGATCCAGACACTTTAACAAATCAATAAACTTTGATATTTGCAAGCAAACATTTGACATTTGAAAAAAAAAAAAACAACAACAAAACTTTCTGAATAAAAACAAATGAATAAAACTTATTAAAAGGTAGAAAGGAAAAAAAAGAAGAAATATTCAATACAGCTGAACTGTTTGCTTCAGTGCCCAAATTCTACAATGAAGCAAATGCATAAATCATTGATTCAAACTACTACGGATACTGCAGCTCTTTTTTTCTTGCCTGGCAACCAGGTTTTGTTCATCAGAACCAGAACTGGGAAAAATGAACAAACAAATAAATGAAAGACAATACAAACATGAACAAGCAAGCTAACAAACAAACAAACAAACAAACAAACATGAACAATGTGTACGATCTGTTTCACCCCACGAAATGTAAGTTATCATTTATACCATTACCAATTAGTGAAGTATGAATCAGCACAGAACACATGGCTATGAGTTGGACAACCAGACCAAGTCTGCACAGTGTTTCTGACACAGATAATCCATGTCAACAGCTGTACATGATGCTTAAGTTAAAGCTGCAGTCACCACGTCATTTAACGACTACTCTTCAGGATGGAGATCAGTTACATTTCTGTCTCAGTATCTGTGTGTCCACTGTCACTATTCAAGAGAGAACGACCACTGAAGATGTAAGGAAGTAATATCTTAGTTAGTACTATGTATAGGTTATGCAGCTCATGAGAAAACCCAGATAAACTTGCAGCAAACCAGTTACTGCAATATCTAAAAAACAACAACAACAACAAAAAACAAACAAAAAAACCTGGACAGGGTAAAAATTATGACAATTCAGTTTTCCAGATTCTGACTCTTAAATATCTATTCTTCAGCCTCCCAAAGTTTCATGGCTGAAAACACTCTAAATGGCAATTGAACAAATGAAAAAAAAAAGACTTAAGAGCTTGTTTCGCTTATCAAAAATGCAAGAACAAATTTGAAAATGTGCATAAAAAGAAAAGTAAAAACGGCACATTTTTTTTCCTACTTCTTTTGCATGTTAAAATAAACTATGAAAATTTAAAATGAGTTAAAAACGCAGTTCTAAAGGAAAATTCTGCACTTACACTATAAAAGAGAAATATGTTAACTGCAAAGTTTGTGGGTTTAAAGTCTATGTATACATGTATTCAAGTAACTTCACAGGCATGCTTCACACACACACACACACACACACACACACACACACACACACACACACACACACACACACACACACACAAGCAGTACCTTATATTCTAAGTTATAAAACTAAGATCAATTCAGTACTCAACCTAATGCTCACACAAGCAGCTGGTAACTGGACTAATGTCTTACAGAGAATGAAAGCTGAAAGCACAAACACAGCCACAATGCTTTAAAGTAATGCAAACAGCACTACCAGCTGTGGTCAATATCAGAGCTGTTGTCTGATGTCCGCTGCTGTGGCTACCATCAAACTAAATGACACTGACGGTTGACTTGACAGAAGTGTACAAGTCAAAAAACAGAAAGTTTACCTGGATGCTGATGGTTGATGGGTGAAGAAGCACAGAAGGAACTAAGTCATTAAACACAAAGTTCACCTACATTAAAAAAAAAAAAAAAAAAAAAAAAAAAACCCACTCTCCTTTCTTTCCTTACTCTGCCTTAGACATCTTTATTGTGGTGTTACAATAGTACCGTTACAATCTGCCTCGACTATAACTAAGCACCAAAACTGCCGGTTTCTTCAAATAATATCAATCACATATTTACAAAACAGCAGTCTTTAAAAAATATGCTGCTCACATATTTACGTCCAAAAGCCTACGTCAACTAGCTGGAATAGACCTATCCAAACCACAGGCCTCTCCCTATCAAAAGTGCTTCTCACTACATGCTTAGCTTTTTATTTTGGTAAAAAAATAAAAAAATACTACGACACAAAGGACAGCTAAGTCATATGATAAGACATAAGCATGTCGCTTAATAAAAAACAAAAAAACAACAACTCAGGAATCGGGAAAAAATGAAAATAATACCAGAACATATATTTTTTAAAAATATAATTTATGTTACAAGAGAAGACAGGCACAAAGTTCTGGCCAACCAGCCTTTGGCATGCATAAACAGAAGATAACAAAGAACAAATAACAAACAACAAATCAAAAATAAGGGAAAACAGAAAAAACTCCCTGTTGTTTTGTCAAGCAGGAGAAGAGTTTGTGTTTCTCCTACTTGATGAAACAACAGAATACCTTGCTGTTTTTCCCCTAATCGTTGCTTAATTTGTTGTTTGTCGTTTGTTCTTTGTAGTCTTACATTTACACTTGACAACCTAATAGTCAAAGAATTGTACACGGTCTGTCTTGTCTTGTTATATATGAAATCTGATTCTATTTCCTTGTTTTTCTGGTTCCTGGTTGCACTTGTTTTGAATAAAAGCATAGCACAAACACTTAACTTCTGTCATGTGGTGTAGTATCAGTACAAATTCAGTGTATGTGTACAACACAAGTTCAGTACATGTTTATCAATATGCTGCCTGACTCTGGCTGTCTAACAAGCAAACTGGAATAAAATTTTATATAGTACTTAGTAGCGAGAAATGTTCATTCTCTCACATATCAGGTAACAACGTCACACACAAACACAGTTCAGCACTGATTCAAACACCTGGCTAGAATGTCAGAAGTTCTGTCTTCAAATTCAATTCCCAGTCTACAGTCAGGTGAGGTATAATACTATAAACATCCCCTTCCACTAGATGTTAGGCAGTGATCTGTGCACTGGTCTTTCAAATGAGACAATAAACCAAGGTTCCCACATGCCATGCACTTTGCACACGCACACACACACACACACACACACACACACACACACACACACATACACACACACACACACACACACACAACTGTACTGTTACAAGAGCTGTCCTGGAAAGAGTCTAGAAAAATCCATCCTTCTGGGTGAATAAACATGACACACAAAAAGGACATGAAAAAAATAAAATGAAATAAAGGTGGATCCCCACTGCATGACCATTTCACAAGGCAAATTATTTGTAATAAAAACAAACAAAATCAAAAAAGAAAGACAACTAGTGAACTACTCTTTCTTAGTTTCTAATCTGACATTTTTACTGTGCTCACATTTTACACAGATCTATCTACTGAGTAAAAAAAACTGTTATCAACTGACGTACTGTAACTTCTCATTTATCTATAGATCATTAGACGGGTAAAGGGATTATATCATGGAAATTAAAAAATATGAAGATCATGCTCATTTCAAAATTTCATAAAACTGTCACCCAAAAACTGAAAAAGCAGCATCATGGCTTATTTATATTCTATAGCTTATATCAATCACTGAATCAGCATACAGTGGCAATCAAAGATAACCAAATGACCACTTTCATTAATTCCACCAGTAAATCAGACAGAGTAGTGATGGAATTAATTGTTAAAAACACACGCACACACACACACGCACGCGCGCACACACACACACACATGCACACACACACACACACACACACACACACACACACACACACACACAATGTCAAAGAACGAATGACAGATCAATCCTCATCAATTTAAAGCCCCAAACCAGTCATTCAATCAAAATTGGAAAACGTTATAAAAGACTGCATAAATAGGACACAAAGATCAAAATGCAATTCAGAGTACTGGGGTGCATATTTTTGTGGGTTCCATCCACTGGCACAATTTCATAATGATATTCCTGGTTCAAAAGAAAATTTGTTTAGGTGGATTCTGTACTAGCTTTTCAACAGAGCTGTCTTTTTTTTTTTAATGACTGTCTGTGCTGTAGTTGTACCATCATTGCCATCATGCAGAAAAGAGATGATGGTTGGCAGCAATCTAGAGGGCCTAAAGCATAGAATTTGTGTGTGACATTAAGGTCTCTCATACCACTGATCCAGGTCTTAGAATGTCTTGGAAATGACTTGGGCCATAACAAACCAAAACAGAAAGTGGAAAGTTGGGTATGGGACTATTTCACAAATTTATCAGAATGGGCACAACAGTCAAGTTATTAGGACATCAGACTTTTTTAATCAGTCTTCATCTGATACAGCCTGGGTAAGGGGTGAAGATCTGTCTAAATTTCCATGTGCCATATATATGCAGACTTTCTAGTACTTGAAAAAGTTGAATCCCTTTAGTGTGTGTATACAAACTTGTTTATATATGCATAACAACAAATATGCACAATAGTAATCCTGTAAGTGAACCTTTGTTCTTTTAAATAAAAACATTCAGTATGCAGCAAGCTCATCATAGATAGCAATACATTTTGCACAGTCAGGGTTTCATCTGAGCTTCGGATATATTGCTCTTGAAAATGACAGAAACTTTTTCAATCAAATCAGCACTTGACCAGTTCTTGCTAAGTTTTTTGTTTTTTTTGGTTTTGTTTTTTTGTTTTTTTTTGTCTCAAAGGGTTTACAATATGAAACTCAAGCTGCTGCTCCCTGTTGAGAGGTACTACCACAGTGCACCACCACCATTTTTTGTTGTTGTTGTTTTTTTTAAATTCATTTATTTTGTTATATATATTATATACAAAACGTCAGAAAAGCAAGCAGGTTAACAGGTCTTCATTGCTTCAAGGGGAAGGACCCAGGAAATGAATCTATCTTTCCAATATTTTAAATCAGGGCAACTGGGCAAATGCTCAGCTCTTCATGATTTTCAACTGCCATGGCATCTTTAGATACACAGGCCAGAAGGCACACAGGTCTGACTCATTTTTTGCCCTTTTCCAAAGGACAAGATGTTCGTCTTCGATTTTCCGATTACAGCAAGGAGAAAAGCTGAAGCCTCAATGGAAAATGAACCTGGAACTTTGCATTTTATTATTGGCAGGCGAACTTCTGAACCATTCTGCCACTCTTCTCCTTAGATATGACAGTCAGTGTTCATAACCAACCAGCATCCAATTTTATGGATTTATTTACAAACACTATGGAAATGATTTGAAGCAAGCATGTTGTAATATTACTTCAGGATTTACTTCACATTAATATGTTGATATATTAGATCTAGTGGCGAAGCATCAGCTGTTTGTTTTTTGCGTTGCTACCTGTTATTTACCGCCCTTATCTTCCGGTCCTAATGACTTAAGAGTTACGTTCCTTGAGTTGTCTGCTACTAGATCTATCAGTATCAGTTTGAACATTACATCCCTCCCTTCCTTGAATGAACAACCACCTATAATTCAAGATCATCAACTTTGATAACAGTATCAACAAAACACAAATTTTCTTAACTGGTAAAACCGAAGGTAACTTTAAACGTTTAGAACTTTTCTTTTAACAATCAATAATCTACATACTGTACATTCTGGTGATTAAGTGCAAACATTTAATGTATATCATCGCACTTGTCACAAGTTCCCATTAACATGGAATCTAGATCTGTTCACATCGTAAGTCATCAATCAGGGATAGCTCAGCACTTGTTTCAGGATATGATTTGGTAACACAGTTCAGGTAACCTTTCTTCCCCTTCTTTTTCAATTAAAGAGAAATTAAAGTGATTGAAACAGTTAATGTTCTGCAGTTTAGTTAACACAAATAATAATAGTTATTTATAAAGTATAAAGTCATTGTAACGCTTCGGCACACTGCGTGTACGCTGTGAGCGTCGCGGGTTGTCACTGACATCAGACCGTTGATAAACATTGGAATGCGGACATCCAATAGGATCAGCATCATCATTGGGAATGGGACATGGAGAACGCATGGAGGCATGATCAGTGTCTTGGGAGGACTGGTTCGGGTCATGGTTGGGTGACACTGGATCTGAAGAACTGAGATCGCCATCAGCATCAAAGGACGTTTCTTCTGGTGTGAGGTTGAGAGCTTCTGGAGATTTCTTAAAGAAGCTGCTGTTTCTGGTCACAGTCTGTTCTCTCTTCTGGGCTGTGATCATGGATCCTTTCTTCTGAGTGATTATCAGCGGTCGTGGTTCATAAGGCGGGTGGGCATGAGATGTTGAGGTGTCCTTGACAACAAACTGAATTCTTTTTAATGTTTCAAATCTAACTCTTAAGTTACAAGATATAACTCTGAATAAAAAGTGTTTTGATTCATTTCAGCTTCGTGTTACTTGCCAGTAAGAGTCTATATTGCTTTTCTTATTGGTGGTATCACTAGTGTGTGTGTGTGTGTGTGTGTGTGTGTGTGTGTGTGTGTGTGTGTGTGTGTGTGTGTGTGTGTGTGTGTGGTGTGTGTGTGTGTGTGTGTGTGTGTTCTCAAATGAAACACTGAAAATGTACCTGAGTAGTAAAAAAACAACAACAACGACAACAACAACAACACACACATTTTTCCTTAAGCATGCTTAACTTTGTCCTCTAGATTTTGAAAATGTCCTATTCATTTTCCCTGAGACTAGGAAATGTATTTTCAGATGAAACCCTGCACAAGAGAAGCCAAACAATATGCATACACACTCATCTCAGAAAACATCACCTACATAGGGGTAAAAGAAAAAGATATGATTTGATAAAGTTCATCCATTTTCCTGGCCTTTATTGGCTTTAAAGTTAAACTAAAGCCGAGTTGTCAGACCATTGAAATGTCAATTGTTGTACTCATACTAGTCATACTGAAGGCAAACAAATGGTTGTGAAGTCTTGATGCCAAATTATCTGCTCACAGAGTAGTTATCACTGATGGTGTTATGCATGAAACAGGTCTTTACCAAAAGACAATAGGAATCAGCCACATTACAGGTGATAAATAACACAAATTATGTGCATGTCAATTCAGACTCAGGATGCTGTATTCAAACTTAAATATTAATCCCTAATAATAATACGAATATACTACATCTGCACAATCACACAGTAACACCACAGAAACACTAGCCAAAGCTTACGGTCCTATAGACAAATGTAATTAAACAGTTATAGCTTTTTTTCTTATTTTCAGGGAGGGGTTTTGTGCAATTTTTCATCCTACTATGTCTATTGGTTTATACAGTGCAAAACTCAAAAATGTGTTCCAGACTTGAATAGTCGAGAAAACTTATTTGAATTTTAGTAAATAAACCTGGACATTACAGAGAGCAGTAACTGATCCTATTCCTAATCCTACACTTGATTAACCCTTCGTTCAAAGCTTTGATGGAAAAAGAGTACCGTACAGTCAGTGGATTAGTCGGTATGTTACTGCTGGTCACTAATTTTAGTGTCCTTACACAATTATCACAATTATTTCATATTTATATTACCATCAGTAGTGGGATCCTTTGGGAAAAAGTATCTGTGTGTAAGATCTGAGGGATCAAAAAACAAAAAAAACATTACAACCAACCTTTCACATGTTCATGAAAGATTTTCTTACTTACAGTGAATTAATGTGGAGGCTGGTCTGTCAATCTCCCTTCCTTCCACAAGGATCGTGTGTGTATACACAGTGTGTAGCAGACGACAATAGAAAAACTGACGTTTCTCACGTCATTCTGCAGTTGGAAAAATCACTGTTACCACTGGCAGCAGACGCTGTTCATCAAATCACTGATCCATATCAACGTTACATATTTCAGTTCCTCAAATCATAAATACCAACATCGACACCAGGATAATTTCTTTTCAGTAAGAAAAAAAAGCACTGGTTGCAATGGCTACCGTTTGCGTTACCGTTTCAGTTACAGAGGTTGATGTCTTCGAGCAGCTGTCGTATATTACATCGAAATGATGTTCACTGGTGTACACATCGACAGCAAGCTGATGGTTTAAGCGGACTTACACACTTCGATTGTCATTTTCTCAATGTAGCCAAAGCAAAGGTGTTCTCAATGACGACTACAGAAATGTTTTGTACCGAAGTGACGTGGTAATCGATGCACAGGAAGGTGTCGCTGAAAAATGACATGGGAAGGGACTGTACTCTTCTTACACTTCCAGGAGACGTCTGCTCTGCTTATCTCAGTCCATGATCGAGCGTTAGTGCGTAGTTATTTTATCAATGAAAAGAAGATTATTTTCCGAGTAAACTGACATGAAAAAATAAAACACAAGTAACATATTGACCTAATTGATATTAGAGTTTAATCGTGTGGTTTGAAAACTTCGGAGGCAAGTGCCCAGCAAAAATTAGACAAGGGGAGCCACTACGGATAATCAGTATATGAAAACGCGTATAAGTTATGTCCCATCCATTATAAACCTCTTCATGCTGTTTCAGTTTGC
>CM060306.1:102094616-102107116 GCA_030674185.1 Monoplex corrugatus | reverse complement strand
ACACACACACACACACACACACACACAGCTTCCTTCCTGTCTGCATGAAATAATCGCCTTTCGATTCGGCCATTTCCGATTAAATAATTATTCTCTCTTGTCACTGAAGCTAAGGGAGTAAACCCTGACAGAAAAAAAAACACCACTGGCTTGCGGTTATCTCTTCAGAGAATAAGGCTAAGGGAGTAAACCCAGACACAAAATCATCCGTACTACCTTGTGGGTTGTGGAGGGCACGACAAAGGCTAGCGGAGAGTCCGCACAAAAACCGATGGAAGGCAACGGGAAACCACCATCGTATATTCCCAAATTTATCATGGCCAGCCAAAACACGAAAGAGGATGATAACGACGTAAACAGGGGCTCCTGTGAAGCACCTTCGTCCGGTAGGGACCGTCAAGCGGTGCAGGTGACAGCCGACCGTCAGCGAAAAAGAGCATCAGATAGACTCAGGAAGAAATATATGAACGGAATTGCAGGGTGGCTGAGGACAGAGAGGGTGGGAGATGTATCTGCAGCGAAAGGGGATAGAGTCGTGTGCAGGGCCATGATCGCCAACGCCACGCGGCAGGGCACATGATGATGATGATTGTCACTGAGGAATATTTGTTTATCTTTGTGTACGTCTGTCTGCCACGCTGTCTCTCTGTCTTTCACGCTGTCTTTTTGTCACGACGTCTGGCAGACTCCCTGAGCCTGTGCAAAACCGCATGCATTGGCAACTTCTTGTGAGGGATATTTGTTATCTTTGTGTACGTTTGTCTGCCTGTCACGTTGTCTGTCTGTTTGTCACGTTGTCTGTCTGCCTGTCACGTTGTCCGTCTGTTTGTCACGTTGTCTGTCTGGCAGGTATTTCGAGACTGGGCAAAACCGCATGCGCTGGCAACTTCTTGAAATGAGAAAATGAGGGGTGGGGGGTGGGGTGAGGTAAAAGCGACCTCAGTATGAAACACCAGCCTAACCAGATTGATGGAAACATTAAGACAGGCAGCAAACAGGTCAGTTTTTAATGTTGTGGGGTGGGATTGAACTTGAAATACAACATCTCGTGTCCACGGCTCTGTCAAAAGAACCACCAGCAGGCAATATTGGATAAACCTTGAAACGACAGCTCACAGTGCTGCATTTTCATGGGACATAACTTTTGCTAATTTATCTTCTCAACTTGAATTACAACGGGTTGTGTCCCTTCGTCCGTCCCCACTCGATCTCTGGGGTAATAAAAAAAATTCCGTGTAAACAACTAAAACAAAACAAAAACAAAAACAAAAAACAAAAACAAAACAAAAACAAAAAAAGCTTATGGCCTTTCTTCATTGTAAAGTCACTGTATCCTAGGATGTTGATTTTTGTTGGTGTTGTTTGGTGTGTGTTGTGTGTGGTGTGGTGTGTGTGTGTGTGGTGTGTGTGTGTGTGTGTTGTGTTGTGTGTGTGTTTCTGTGATTTGTTCATGTCTCGACGTATGAAGGACTTCTGTCTTTAGTAAGGCGCTAAGTAGGCATGCAGTGTTCTCAGACATGTTGGATCAGCATAGAAACTGTTTGAACTCCATCAAAGGAATACAGCAGCAGTGCAGAACCTCCTTAACCCTTCGACTCCCCACCCTGTCCACAAGCATCTCACTGCAGTCTGCTAGCAAAGCAAAAAAACTTAACCCTTTGATTTCCTCACCCTACCCATCAGCTTTCTTAAGAAGCTGGTTGACAGGGTGAGGGAGTAAAAGGGTTCATTTTATACAGTTGAAGGATAGGGTGCGGGAGTGAAAGGGTAAATTAATTAAGTAGGTGCCTTTGTGAGACACCTCATCTCGCAAGCTGAAGTCTAACAACACCACTATCGTGAAAGTAAGCTGAGAGTACAACTCTGTCACGCCGTGTCAGTACTAGATGGAACATCACTGCATCATGATCATCATTCAAACTGATTGTCGTAAAATCATCAGTTATCAGAGTATCGTGAACATGAAACGAATTGTCGTGAAATCATCAGTCATCATAGTATCGTGAACAGTGAAACGAATTGTCGTGAAATCATCAGTTATCATGTATCGTGAACAGTGAAACGAATTGTCGTGAAATCATCAGTCATCATAGTATCGTGAACAATGAAACGAATTGTCGTGAAATCATCAGTCATCATAGTTCGTGAACAGTGACACGAATTGTCGTGAAATCATCAGTCATCATAGTGTCGTGAACAGTGAAAAATAGATTTGTACGTGAAATCATCAAATCATCATAGTATCGTGAATAGTGAAACGAATTATCGTGAAATCATCAGTCATCATAGTATCGTGAATAGTGAAACGAATTGTCGTGAAATATTTGTCATCATGTATCGTGAACTACAGTGAAACGAATTGTCGTGAAATCATCAGTCATCATAGTATCGTGAATCAGTGAAACGAATTGTCGTGAAATATCATCAGTCATCAGAGTATATCGTGAACAGTGAAACGAATTGTCATGAAATCATCAGTCATCATAGTATCGTGAATAGTGAAACGAATTGTCGTGAAATATTTGTCATCATAGTATCGGGTGAACAGTGAAACGAATTATCGTGAAATCATCAGTCATCATAGTATCGTGAAAGTGAAACGAATTATGAAATCATCATCATCTATTTGGTAGATCGTGAACAGTGAAACGAATAGTGAAATGATAGTCGTCATAGTATCGTGAATCAGTGAAACAATTGTCGTGAAATCATCAGTCATCATAGTATCCTGACAGTGAAACAAATTAGTGAATCAAATCATCAAGTATAGTGTAGTATCGTGAACAGTGAAACAATATCGTGAAATGATCAGTCGTCATAGTATCGTGAACAGTGAAACGAATTGTCGTGAAATCATCAGTCATCATAGTATCGTGAACAGTGAAACGAATTGTCGTGAAATCATCAGTCGTCATAGTATCGTGAACAGTGAAACGAAATGTGTGAAATCATCAGTCATCATAGTATCGTGAACAGTGAAACGAATTGTCGTGAAATCATTAGTCATCAAGATTTGTGTATCGTGAACAGTGAAACAAATTAGTGAAATCATCTTAGTCATCATGTATCGTGAACAGTGAAACAATTTCATGAAATCATCAGTCATCATAGTATCGTGAACAGTGAAACGAATTTGTGAAATCATCAATCATCATAGTATCGTGAACAGTGAAACAAATTGTGAAATCATCAGTCATCATAGTATCGTGAACAGTGAAACAAATTGTGAAATCATCAGTCATCAGAGTATTGTGAACAGTGAAACGAATTGACTGAAATCATCAGTCATCATAGTATCGTGAACAGTGAAACGAATTGTCGTGAAATCATCAGTCATCATAGTATCGTGAACAGTGAAACGAATTGTCGTGAAATCATCAGTCATCATAGTATCGTGAACAGTGAAACAAACTGTCGTGAAATCATCAGTCATCATAATATCGTGAACAGTGAAACAAAATGTGAAATCACAGTCATCATAGTATCGTGAACAGTGAAACGAATTGTGAAATTATCAATCATCATAGTATTGTGTAGTATCGTGAACAGTGAAACGAATGTCGTGAAATCATCAGTCATCATAGTATCGTGAATTGTGATACGAATTATGAAATCATCAATCGTCATAGTATCGTGAATAGTGAAACAAATTGTGAAATCATCAGTCATCATAGTATCGTGAACAGTGAAACGAATTGTCGTGAAATCATCAGTCGTCATAGTATCGTGAACAGTGAAACCAATTATCGTGAAATCATTTGTCATCATAGTATCGTGAACAGTGAAACAAATTGTGAAATCATCAGTCATCATAGTATCGTGTAGTATCGTGAACAGTGAAACAAATTGTCGTGAAATCATCAGTCATTATCGTATCGTGAACAGTGAAACGAATTGTCGTGAAATCATAAGTCATCAGAGTATCGTGAACAGTGACGCGAATTGTCGTGAAATCATCAGTCATCACAGTATCGTGAACAGTGAAACGAATTGTTGTGAAATCATCAGTCATCATAGTATCGTGAACAGTGAAACGAATTTTCGTGAAATCATCAGTCATCAGAGTATCGTGAACAGTGAAACGAATTGTCGTGAAATCATCATCAGTCATCATAGTATCGTGTAGTATCGTGAACAGTGAAACAAATTGTCGTGAAATCATCAATCATCATCGTATCGTGAACAGTGAAACGAATTGTCGTGAAATCATCAGTCATCATAGTATCGTGAACAGTGAAACGAATTGTCGTGAAATCATGTCATCATCGTATCTGAACAGTGAAACGAATTGTCGTGAAATCATCAGTCATCATAGTATCGTGAACAGTGAAACGAATTATCGTGAAATCATCAGTCATCAGAGTATCGTGAACAGTGAAACGAATTGTCATGAAATCATCAGTCATCATAGTATCGTGAATAGTGAAACGAATTGTCGTGAAATATTTGTCTTCATAGTATCGTGAACAGTGAAACGAATTATCGTGAAATCATCAGTCATCATAGTATCGTGAATAGTGAAACGAATTATGAAATCATCAATCATCATAGTATTGTGTAGTATCGTGAACAGTGAAACGAATGTCGTGAAATGATCAGTCGTCATAGTATCGTGAACAGTGAAACGAATTGTCGTGAAATCATCAGTCATCATAGTATCCTGGACAGTGAAACAAATTATGAAATCATCAATCATCATAGTATTGTGTAGTATCGTGAACAGTGAAACAAATATCGTGAAATGATCAGTCGTCATAGTATCGTGAACAGTGAAACGAATTGTCGTGAAATCATCAGTCATCATAGTATCGTGAACAGTGAAACGAATTGTCGTGAAATCATCAGTCGTCATAGTATCGTGAACAGTGAAACGAAATGTGAAATCAACAGTCATCATAGTATCGTGAACAGTGAAACGAATTGTCGTGAAATCATTAGTCATCATAGTATTGTGTAGTATCGTGAACAGTGAAACAAATTGTGAAATCATCTTAGTCATCATAGTATCGTGAACAGTGAAACGAATTATCATGAAATCATCAGTCATCATAGTATCGTGAACAGTGAAACGAATTGTGAAATCATCAATCATCATAGTATCGTGAACAGTGAAACAAATTGTGAAATCATCAGTCATCATAGTATCGTGAACAGTGAAACAAATTGTGAAATCATCAGTCATCAGAGTATTGTGAACAGTGAAACGAATTGACGTGAAATCATCAGTCATCATAGTATCGTGAACAGTGAAACGAATTGTCGTGAAATCATCAGTCATCAGAGTATCGTGAACAGTGAAACGAATTGTCGTGAAATCATCAGTCATCATAGTATCGTGAACAGTGAAACAAATTGTCGTGAAATCATCAGTCATCATAGTATCGTGAACAGTGAAACGAATTGTCGTGAAATCATCAGTCATCATAGTATCGTGAACAGTGAAACAAACTGTCGTGAAATCATCAGTCATCATAATATCGTGAACAGTGAAACAAAATGTGAAATCACAGTCATCATAGTATCGTGAACAGTGAAACGAATTGTGAAATTATCAATCATCATAGTATTGTGTAGTATCGTGAACAGTGAAACGAATGTCGTGAAATCATCAGTCATCATAGTATCGTGAATTGTGATACGAATTATGAAATCATCAATCGTCATAGTATCGTGAATAGTGAAACAAATTGTGAAATCATCAGTCATCATAGTATCGTGAACAGTGAAACGAATTGTCGTGAAATCATCAGTCGTCATAGTATCGTGAACAGTGAAACCAATTATCGTGAAATCATTTGTCATCATAGTATCGTGAACAGTGAAACAAATTGTGAAATCATCAGTCATCATAGTATCGTGTAGTATCGTGAACAGTGAAACAAATTGTCGTGAAATCATCAGTCATTATCGTATCGTGAACAGTGAAACGAATTGTCGTGAAATCATAAGTCATCAGAGTATCGTGAACAGTGACGCGAATTGTCGTGAAATCATCAGTCATCACAGTATCGTGAACAGTGAAACGAATTGTTGTGAAATCATCAGTCATCATAGTATCGTGAACAGTGAAACGAATTTTCGTGAAATCATCAGTCATTAGAGTATCGTGAACAGTGAAACGAATTGTCGTGAAATCATCATCAGTCATCATAGTATCGTGTAGTATCGTGAACAGTGAAACGAATCGTCGTGAAATCATCAGTCGTCATAGTATCGTGAACAGTGAAATGAATGTCGTGAAATCATCAGTCGTCATAGTATCGTGAACAGTGTCCCAGATTCTATCAAAAAATTTAAAGGCTTCTTTGATTAAACAATTTTTTTCGCTAGTCCTCGTATACTCTGAGATGGTAGGACTTTAAAACCTACAGAACAGAAGAGAGAACCCACATTCTATAGTCCTTCCTGCCCTTATCGCGTGACGAACTGTCTCCTCTACGTCTCCATGTCTGTTTCTCGGTCAGACGTTTATCTATATACCGACTGTCAACCAGCCGTTGACCTCACGCTTCGAAATGCATTTCATTCAAGTTGGGTGGGGTCTTTGGTGTCACTGGTTCATATCGCTGGCTGCCTTGGTGGTCTCTTATTATTTCCCCACCTTCTGGAAATTCTGTGCAAGAAATGTCCTCTTTTCTGCCACTCTGTGTTTCTACCTTGTTCCTTTGCTTTCTGTCATTTCTTCCTATCTTTTCCTGCCTTGCTGGTCCATTCACCTGTATGTGTTCGGTAACGTCTTACGTACTTTTTCTTAGGATTGATAATTGGGTACATGTGTTAAGTGTGTTTTTGGCCGGAGTGGCAAGCAGGGAGCGTGTCCTTAGATTATGTGCGCGAATGCATTGATATGTGTACTTAATTTTCTGTTTTTTTATTTTTTTTATTCTTGTTGAAGTTTTGTATATTTTGAAGCGGTTATAGCCCTGATATGGCTCTACGCAGTCGGCTGGGCTTTAAACAACAATAACAATAAAAACAATGGTGGTCTCTGCATCAGGGAGTTGCAAATATTCTGGTTCCGCCACTATAAGGACTATTGTCGTTAGTAGAGTGCTAAGCAGGCAGTGTTATTAGTTATGTTGAATCAGCACAGAAACTGTTGAACTTCATCAAAGTAATACTGCAGCAGTGCAGATAGTCTCCCTGGAGCGGGGCTCTTCAGTAATAGTGTTCCCACCTTCTAAAATTCTGTGCTAGAATTTTCCTCTTTTCTGTCACTGTCTTTGTTTCTGCCTTGTTCCTTTGCTTTCTGTCATTTCTTCCTACCATTTTCTGCCTTGCTAGTCCATTCACCTGTATGTGTTCAATAAAGTATTACATACTTTCTCCCCTCCTCCTCATCAGGCGCCCTGCCGCATGGCGTTGGCGATCATGGACTTTCATCTGTCTCTATCTCTTGTTGCCTCAAGCATCTCCTCCACTCTCCTCATCTTCAGCCACTCTGCAAGTCCGTCTAGAATTTTCTCCCTGGGTCTACCTGGTGCTCTGTTTCCCTCCAGCTTTCCCGTTGTGACCAGGTGTTTCCAAATCCCCTTTCCTCATAAAATAGCCTATAAATGTTGCCTGTCTTTTCCTGATCTTCCTTTGAGTGATCTACTTGTGTCTGCCTCCATCAAGACTGTCTCGTTTGTTTTCTTTGCTTCCATGGAACTCTCAAAATTTTTCTCAGAAACCACGTCTCGGCTGCCTCAGTCTTGTTCTGGCTTTGCTATACTTTCTCCTATGATTGATAATTGGATACATATATTGACTGCATTTTTGGCTCTGCTAGTCTAGGAAAATGACATACGCGAAAGCAATTTAAGGTAATTTAGGCCCGTTGTTATATATGTTTCAGTATCCTTAGTTGCGTTTAAATTTCCATTCAGGTGTTTTTTAAAATCCCCTGTATGATAAATCAGACGGAATGGTCAACGCCAGGGGCATCTCTTCAGATTATGTGCGCGAATGCATTGATGTGTGTACTTAATTTTCTGGTTTTTTTCCCCTGTTGAAGTACTGTCTGTGTATTGAAACGGTTATAGCCCTGATATGGCTCTAAGCAGTCCGCTGGGCTTTAGGCAACAATAAGACTAAGAATAAGAATAAGAATCTCCTCAGATGGGTGGCCACGTGGTGACTTGACAACGGTCGTTCTTATATTGTTCCTGGCAGCGAGACTTCTAAGTAGGACCTCAGGAACTGGCCAGCTCGTGGGTTTATGTGCAGGCTTTAAGGCTTGTGCCGTAATCATTCTGGATCTTCTACGTCACATGGCATCTATGACTTTAATGCATATTGAATTCATTCCGAGCACGGAGACGTCATCTTGAGAAATTGAAATTGAAACTGAAACAGAAACTCACTCGAGGAAAATAGTTTTCTATAATAATAATAATAATAATTACAATATTTATATAGCGCAAAATCTTGATAAAATCAAATCTAAGCGCTGAAACAGACACACACACACACGCACGCACGCACACACACACACGCACGCACGCACACACACACACACACACACACGCGCGCGCGCGCGCGCACACACACACACGCACACGGCTATAAATGGGGAGAAAGAATAAAAGCAATGGAAAATTATAGAAACAATAAATCGAATGTCTAGCCACCAGCGAGGAGGAGACGATGGAGCACAATCTTACAATTCTGGCCCAAACAGAAGTTGAGGACTCTTCCTCAACACCCTCACTCAACTATGACGACTCACCTGTCTCACCTGTCGGCGTCACCGTTTCGGTGTTGGCCGCTGCACATCTTGACACCACCATCTGCCTCCAGGCCGCTCTGTCTTAACTTTTGTGGACAATTTCTTGAACATTTAGGCCACTGATGTCAGTTATTTTCGCGATGTATGAGATTGGAGGTCTGCTTTCTTCCTTTTTGGCCACTGTTTCCCCCCGCCCCCCCCCCCCCCCCCCCAAAATATGGGACGGCTAGCGAATGCTAATGTCTTAGTTTGAAGCCAGACAGTATAACTATGACAAGACCGTTGTCATAAAAGTATGATCCTAAACAAAACACAAGCGACAGTGAAAAACAACAGTACAGTCGTCATGAAGTACGATTATTAAAAAACACATGGGACTTCCAGGGTCAGTACTACACCCACACATTCCCAAGGATGTGAACCGACAGCTGAGCTCTCCGTCCATATATCGTGAGTCCGTCCAACTTCAAGACTTCCAGACAAAGGACAAGGGAGATAAGCCAAATGGGGGGTCAAAGCCAGAAACACGATCACAACCAACACAGGGTCAACTGCGTGTGAAACAACGGGGTTAACCATGTGAATCACTGTTTTCATAAATACTTACGTATCGCCGGACTGTAAGATTTTCAAACATTGCATAAACATTTAAAAAGGAATCATTATACGAAAAAGACTGTAATCGTTGGTGGCATGAGATTCTGTAACATCTGCCATTGTTGAGCATGGTCTCATAGAGCTCTGTTTTGGGACTGATACTTTTTCCCTTGACAAATATTTATCCAGCTGCAGTTACTGGTGGATAAGACTTTATGACTCAAAACATGGAGGGAGAGAGAGTGAGAGAGAGAGAGAGAGAGAGAGAGAGAGAGAGAGAGAGAGGTAGCCAGAGAAAAAGAAACAGAAACAAAGACAAAAAGACAGAGGTAGAGACAAAAAGAGAGAGCGAGAAGCAGAGAGAGAGAAAGAGAGAGAGAGAGAGAGAGAGGAGAGACAGACAGACAGAGACAGAGAGAGACAGAGAGAGATAGAGAGAGACAGAGAAAGGAGGAGTGGTGAAAGAAATGGAGAGAGAGAGAGAGTGAGAGAGAGAGAGAGAGAGAGAGAGAGAGAGAGAGAATGAGCGACAGAGAGAGAGAGAGAGAGAGAGATAGAGATAGAGAGACAGACAGACAGACAGACAGGCAGACAGACAGATAGGCAGACACGCGGACGCAGACACAGACAGACAGATTCCTGAAATTACTGTCTCCTCATCCATCATCACACATCGTCTCCATTTTCTCCACTTCCCTGGAATGTTTATCTCGGTCAGCCATATCACCTGAGGTGGTTTCCGATGTAAAAAATAAATGTGAAATAATGTAATGTAAAAAAAAAAAAAAAAAAAATCAACACGTAAAATATAAAAAAACAACACAAAAATTAATACAAGCAATAACAACAACAACAACGAATCAAACACACACGCACACACACACACACACACACACATACACACACACACACACACGCACGCACGCACGCACACACGCACACACACACACACACTCTCTCTCTCACACACACACCACACAACACACACACACCCACAACACAACACACACACACACACACACACACACACACACACACACACACACACACACACACACACCACACACACACACACACACACACACACACACACACACACACACACACACACACATACACACTTACTTTACTAAGCTCGACAAGAAACAATCTCCTAGTTTTTTAAAGAAAAGAAAAAAAACTAATAAAGGACAGGATATAGAAAAGTAGTTTCTTGAAGTGGTTACCATGTCGTGTTTCTACAACAATAGGAAATCCTTATCACTGTGAGAATTTTAAGGTATGAATGAAAGAAGGACACATGAAGTCACGGGGTTCATAGCGAGAAGAGTGGGTAGTTCCACTTGTCGTTTTCTGTCGTGGAATTTAGGCCTGGGTCATAGAGATATGCTATCTGTGCCTCTGTTACATTCATAATCATACATTATTTTGCTCACCATGTAGGCATTTGCCAATATATCGAGGGTTGAGAACCAGAACCAAGTGTCTCGATTTTCTGATAGTTTACAGGAGACGATTTCTAACTGGGTTTTTGGGGAGAAATAATCTACATTTTGAGATACTGGTTTTGGTTTTATCGATAACCGATCAAAAATCAATATCATGGCAAAAACAAAGTCCTCCAAGTGAAAGACCACATCAAAAGCAACAGTTCAGTATAAAAAAAGTGAAAATTGACAAAAAAATGGTATACTGGGTTCTGGTTGTCAACCCTCGATATTATCTTGCTTGCCATGGAGATACTTGTCAATGTATTATCTTGCTTGCCATACAGATACTCTCAGTGTGTTATCTTGCTTGCCATGTGGATGTTGCTAATACATTATCTTGCTTGCCGTACAGATATTTGCCGATGTGTTATCTTGCTTTCCATATAGATACTTGCCAATGTATTATCTTGTTTACCATGGAGATACTTGCCAATGTATTATCTTGTTTACCATGGAGATACTTGCCAATGTATTATCTTGTTTACCATGGAGATACTTGCCAATGTATTATCTTGTTTACCATGGAGATACTTGCCAATGTATTATCTTGTTTACCATGGAGATACTTGCCAATGTATTATCTTGTTTACTATGGAGATACTTGCCAATGTATTATCTTGTTTACCATGGAGATACTTGCCAATGTATTATCTTGTTTACCATGGAGATACTTGCCAATGTATTATCTTGTTTACTATGGAGATACTTGCCAATGTATTATCTTGTTTACCATGGAGATACTTGCCAATGTATTATCTTGTTTACTATGGAGATACTTGCCAATGTATTATCTTGTTTACCATGGAGATACTTGCCAATGTATTATCTTGTTTACCATGGAGATACTTGCCAATGTATTATCTTGTTTACTATGGAGATACTTGCCAATGTATTATCTTGTTTACCATGGAGATACTTGCCAATGTATTATCTTGCTTGACATGTGGATACTTGTCAGTCTATTATCTTTCTTGCCACGCGGATGTTTGCTAATGTAGTATCTTGCTTGTCATGTAGATTACTTGTCAGTCTACTATCTTTCTTGCCATGTGTATGTTTGCTAATGTAGTATCTTGCTTGCCATGTAGATTACTTGTCAGTCTACTATCTTTCTTGCCATGTGTATGTTTGCTAATGTAGTATCTTGCTTGTCATGTAGATACTTGCCAATGTATTATCTTTCTTGCCATGTGGATGTTTGCTAATGTAGTATCTTGCTTGCCATGTAGATACTTGCCAATGTATTATCTTTCTTGCCATGTGGATGTTTGCTAATGTAGTATCTTGCTTGTCATGTAGATACTTGCCAATGTATTATCTTTCTTGCCATGTGGATGTTTGCTAATGTAGTATCTTGCTTGTCATGTAGATACTTGCCAATGTATTATCTTTCTTGCCATGTGGATGTTTGCTAATGTAGTATCTTGCTTGTCATGTGGATACTTGTCAGTCTATTATCTCTCTTGCCACGTGGATATTTGCTAATGTAGTATCTTGCTTGTCATGTAGATACTTGTCAGTCTATTATCTTTCTTGCCACGTGGATATTTGCTAATGTAGTATCTTGCTTGTCATGTGGATACTTGCCAGTCTATTATCCTTCTTGCCATGTGGATGTTTGCTAATGTAGTATCTTGCTTGCCATGTAGATACTTGCCAGTCTATTATCCTTCTTGCCACGTGGATGTTTGTTAATAATTTAC
>CM060306.1:102087116-102089616 GCA_030674185.1 Monoplex corrugatus | reverse complement strand
ACATACGAGAATTGATACAGGGTATTAAAGAAAAAAAAGAATAGGGGGGGGGGGGAGGAGACAGAGTAAGATAATGGAACTTTACAGTTTGAAGAGATAAGACAGAAGAAAAAAGAGATGCGTTGATAGATGCATCGAGCTGAAACTTAACACTAACAAGGAACGTATTTTCTTTTTACTTAAGACGCAAACTTTATAAACAGTAAAGAAATGCGTAAACAGGAGCTGTAAAGAAAGGTTCTGAAATTTAAAGCCAGCATAACTTGATCTGACTTTAGTTCTTTGAACTGCACTTAAGAAAATTTTTTTTTCTGTAAATCTCTTTGGTAAAAAGGAACGTAGTTTTTTTGCAGAAACAGACAGCGACTCAGTGTGGGGTTGTTCATTCGCAAGTACACTTATCTGTTTTGCGATACTTTGTTTTCAATACATTTAGCCAAAGAGGAAAGTATAAAACAAAAATCGCTCTCAGACGTGTTAAGGAATAAAGGAATTCAGTCCTTTCTTGTAACACAAACTTTTCCTTTAAATGTTCATAAAATCGAACCCATGACGCTAATTCTCGAGATTTCTAAGCTTTTTTTCACTGAAATGCGAACATTTTTTTCATTGAAATGCGAACATGCATTGTGCTAGAATTGTGCCAGTTTTTATTTGCTGCTCTGTCAACTACTTCTTTGCTGTGAGGACCAACGTGACAAGGCATCTAACAGAAATTAAGCATTCAGACCAACATAAAAAGACACCCAGCAGAAATTAACATTCAGACCAACATAAAAAGACACCCAGCAGAAATTAACATTCAGACCAACATAAAAAGATACCCACAGAAATTAACATTCAGACCAACATAAAAAGACACCCAGCAGAAATTAAGCATTCAGACCATCGTAAAAAGACACCCAGCAGAAATTAACATTCAGACCAACATAAAAAGACACCCAGCAGAAATTAACATTCAGACCAACATAAAAGACACCCATCAGAAATTAACATTCAGACCAACATAAAAAGACCCAGCAGAAATTAGATCAGACCATCGTAAAAAGACACCACAGAAATTAACATCCAGACCAACGTAAGAAGACATCCAACAGACATTAACATCAGACCAACATAAAAAGACATCCAACAGAAATTAACATCCAGACCAACTAAGAAGACATCCAACAGAAATTATCATGCAGACCAACATTAAAAAAGACATCCAAACAGAAATTAACATCCAGACCAACGTAAGAAGACATCCAACAGAAATTATCATGCAGACCAACATAAAAAGACATCCAACAGAAATTATCATGCAGACCAACATAAAAAGACATCCAACAGAAATTATCATGCAGACCAACATAAAAAGACATCCAACAGAAATTATCATGCAGACCAACATAAAAAGACATCCAACAGAAATTATCATGCAGACCAACATAAAAAGACATCAACAGAAATTAACATCAGACCAACTAAAAAGACACACAGAAATTATCATGCGACCAACGTAAGAAGACATCCAACAGAAATTATCATGCAGACCAACGTAAGAAGACATCCAACAGAAATTATCATGCGACCAACGTAAGAAGACATCCAACAGAATTAACATCCAGACCAACATAAAAGACACCCAGCAGAAATTAAGACCCAGACAAACGTAAAAAGACATTCAACAGAAATTAATGTCCGTGCCTTTTGTACTCAATCGTATTCGACGATTTGCCTACATAACTACATCAGGTATTGTGTCAGTATCAAAAGACTTTAAGACACGTAGCCTAATGCAGATTTTGATTCAAGCTGCTTTGAAGCACACAAATTCAACATGTACTGGATAATCCAAAACTTGTATGATAAAAACTAATTCAGCTGTGAGTATGGAGTCATTTTTTTTCCAGCGACACATGAGTTTTCTACTTTAAATGCGGGAATAAAGATGCTGCACCTGCATTTTTTTTTTCTAGAATCGATTCCTCCGTAAAAGTACAAAGATGGTTAATGTACTTTCCATGTAAGACCTAACTATCCTGTTCACAAAAAGTAAGTGTAGTGTGCCTAAATGTTTACTAAAAACTGAACTTTAAGACTGCAAAAGCATCAAAATTGCATTAGATGTGTCGACTTATGCATCTAATCAGGCAACGTGTAAAGTAGCTGGAATTCTGCCTTTGGGGGAATATTATGAGTTAGTAACTGCTATGTTTGCCATTAAAACTACTTACTAACACAGCTGCTAGACAACATTCGGGCCATCTACGCCAACAGCAGGAGTGCAGTCCGCACCGCAGTGGAACATCTGACTGGTTCCCAGTGACATCGGGAGTAAGGCAGGGCTGTAATCTCTCCCCTCTTCTCTTCGTGATCTATATGGATCAGATTACGAAGGAGGCAAACCCAGACCCTGAGGCACTCAATGAACTCATGTTTGCGGACGACCAGGCAATGGTGAACAATGACAAGATACAGCTACAGGAGCACACAGACCAGCTCAATGAAAGCTGCG
>CM060306.1:102077116-102079616 GCA_030674185.1 Monoplex corrugatus | reverse complement strand
ATATGTATGTATGTATATATTTATATGTATATATACATATTGATATCTATATATGTATATATATATGTATATATATATATATATGTTCGTTCTTTGATTTAACGTCTGTTCACTATGAGTGATATTAGACGGGGGAAAAATGGAGGATGGGAGATGGGCGAGTTGGATTGGGGGCAGAGGGGAGAATGAGTATGAGACATGAGTAAGCGAGTAAATATAAAAATGGAACAAAATTTTAACACTAACAGTTAACATTAACAATGCTAAGGGAAAATTTAACGCTAAAGTACAAACTTCATAAACTTAAAGCAATACATTAACAGGACTGTGAACCAATGATTCCGAAATTTTAACTGACAAAGATTGATCTGAAGTTACTTCTTTAAAATGAGTTTCAGAATAGTTATCTTGTGTAAACATTTTTGGTAAAAAGGAACGTAGCTTTTTGCAGTAAAATAAACAGTGAAACAGTGTGAACTGTTCTCCGCAAATACACTTGATATTTTTACAATATTTTGTCTTCAACGCGTTTAGCTGAATACGAAAATGAACAGCAACAATTGATCTCGAATGATATATGGAAGAATACTGCAATTTTTTACATACATTTTGAAAAGAACGTTTTATCATTTGTTGTGTCACAAACTTTTCATTGAATTGTTCATGAAAACGAATCCATGAGGCTGATGCTAGCAAGCCGCAAGCTTCTTTTACGGAAGTTTTAATACGTAATTCTATAGTATTATCAGTGTTGTGTGCACCTTGCTTATCTGCTCTGTCTACTACTTCGTTGCCGTGAAGACCAACGTGAGAAGGCACCCAGCATAAACTGATATATGTACCTTTTGTCCTTAAACGATGTATAAGATGATTTGCCTCAGTAATTAAGTCAGGTCTTGTGTCTGTATCAAAAGACTGTAAGGCATGTAAGACTGATTTTGAATCAACAAAGAGAACTACTTTGACAAATACAGGTTTAAGGTCTACTAAATAATGCAACGCTTGTATAATAGCGACTAATTCCGCTGTAAATATAGATATATTTGGCCCAATGAAAAATGACTTTTGTATTCTAAATTTTGGAACATAAAACGCTGCTCCAGCAGATTTATTTTCTAATACTGACCCATCGGTAAAAATATGGAGATGGGTACGGTAATTTTCATCGACGTGTTCTCTCGCTGTGCATATCGAAATGTTAATATTTTCATATTTCTTAGCATCTGTATAATCAATATCAAAAGTGGCTTTAAGCATTTCCCATGTAGGGATAGGCGTTGTGGATGGTGTCTCAGCTATTTCATCCAAATTTATGTTAGACTGTTTGACTAAGTCAGAGACATAAGTTGCAACAGTCATTTGTGATGAAATGTTGCTTGCTCGTTTTGGAAAGTCAACATCAGACCTTAGTTTAATTTCCTTGCTCACAAAATTGTCCGTTTGTGAAGTAGTTCTGACTGCAAACTTTGCTGTCGCTAGCTCACGATATTTGTTTAGAGACAGAATTCCAGCAACTTTGTACGTTTCCAGATTTGAAGCATGGACTGGTACACCTAGTGCAATTTTAAGACTTTTGCAGTCTAAGCTTTGAATCTTCTTTAGTAAATATTTTGGTGCACTGAAGAACACCTCTTGTGCATAGGATAATTTAGATCTTACAAGTGCTGTTGATAGATGAAGTAGTATGTTTGTATCCAATCCCCAGGGTAATCTGCTTATTATCTTTAGAAAATTTAAGGCTTTTCTTGCTTTTGTTAAAACATAATCAAAATGGACATTCCAGTTTAATTTCGATGTTATAAAAACTCCCAGAAATTTTACAACCTGTTTGTAATGTATCATTTCACCATGCAGTCTGAAAGTAGGCAACTTATTTAAAGTACCACCAGGATTAAATAGCATCATGTTAGTTTTTTCAGTTGATAACGATAGACCATTTTCTAACATGTAATTTCCAAGACTATCAAGATCAGATTGATACACCTTCCTGATGTAATTCTGTGCTCTCTGGGGAGTTGCCTTTTTTAAAGTAATATTCATCCATATGCATATATCATCAGCGTACTGTACCAAAACAACACGATTTGAGAGTACATTAGGAAGATCATGTATAAGGATATTAAATAATATAGGTGCTATCACTGAACCTTGAGGAATTCCCATATCAAGACATCGTGAAGTAGAATAACTTGTTCCCACTCTTGCCTGAATTGTTCTATTGGCTAAATAGGACTTGATATAATTATACATATTGCCAGACAGACCAATAGATTTCAGCTTGTACAATAATCGTGTATGCCAAACTTGATCATAAGCTTTTTTCACATCAAAAAAGGTTGCTAAAAGACTTTTTCTACGGGCAAATTGTTGTTTTATCTGAGTTGTAAGTTTAACCAGGTGCTCAACTGTGGATCTCCCTTTTCTGAAACCTGCCTGGTTTACCGGAATAACGTTATTTTTATCACAGTAATGTATAAGTCTGTTCAAGACCAATCTTTCC
>CM060306.1:102067116-102072116 GCA_030674185.1 Monoplex corrugatus | reverse complement strand
TCATCATCATCATCACCACTATCATATCATCACATCCATCATCATCATCATCATCATCACCATCATCATCATCATCATCTCATCATCACCCATCATCATCATCATCATCATCATCATCATCATCACTATCAAACTCTCTCTGTCCTGGTTCACTCCTTTGTCTTCTTTTTCTATACGGCAGTTGACATTATCTATCCCATGAATGTTACAGCTATCGATTTTATGCACATACAAAATGTTTATTGTAGGTGTGTATTCTGTGTATTTCTGTCACGTATTCGTAAAAGGAAAAAAATCAGATCTGACCAGATAGATAAATGAAAACGATGCATGTGTGCTTGCGTCTCGTTTTATTTGACAACAAACTATCAATGTTTACGCAAGCCCCTGCAACATCACGAAGCAAGACTGAGTGTCCAACCTTTAAGATCTGAACACGTGTGGCTTTCTAAGGATTGAGTGTCTGCTCATCAAGTGACAGATTAGCTGGACAAGACAAGTTGTTCATATGGAAGATAGCCACATCCCTAAAATGCTTCTGTACGAACGGCTGAAGCAAGGACAACGTGATCAGTGACAAGAGAAGACCATTAAAGCGATACCAGGATACTTGAAGGCCACCTTCATCTGCTGCTCATGAACATCACCAAGTAGGACGATATTGCCAGCAACAGAGGATATTGGTGACAGCCGTGCACGCAAGGGGCAATTACATTTGAACAACGTAGAACAGTGCCTATTCAACAGCAGAGAGGCCACCATGAGCAGACCCCAGGCCCACAAGACTCATTTTCTATGCAGTGCCCGTGAGAGAACATGTGCACTCCAGGATGGACCTTCCATCCCATATACAAGCCTCTGAAGACCAGGTATCATCAGCATCAGCATCATTCATCATCATCTCATTCGTCTCTCATCCATCATCTCATAATCATCCATCTCATCTCATCATCATCATCATCACCATCCTCATCTTCATCATCATCATCTCACCATCCTCCTCCTCCTCTCTCATCTCATCTATCCTCATCATCATCATCATCATCATCATCATCATCATCATCATCATCATGTGCCTTGCCGCATGGCGTTAGCGATCATGACCTCCATACGAATCTACCTCCAGTCGCTGCAAGTACATCTCGCACCCTCTCTGTCTTCAGCCACCCTGCAAGTCCGTCCAATATTTTCTCTCCCTGGGGTCTATCTGGTGTTCTTTTTCCCTCCAGCTTTCCTGTTGTGACCAGGTGTTCTAATTCCCTTTTCCTCATGATATGTACTGTAAATGTTGCTTGTTTTTTTTTCCTAATCTTCTTTATTAATGATCTTCTAGTATTTGCCTCCTTCCAGACTGTCTCGTTTGTTTTCTTACCAGCATGCCTACTTTTACGTCAAGTCAACCGGAAAGTCCATCATAATTGTTGATCCGCACAATTCACATACGTGTTGTGTATACCTGATCCTCACCAGACGTGTCAACCTTTCCAGCATCAAGATCACTCGCAGCTACCAGAGCGCCGATTGTGACACTGACCACTCTTTGGTGTGCAGCAATGTGAAGCTCCGCGCGAAGAGACTGCACCGTACGAGAAAGGAGGGCCGACCTCGCATCGACACCAGCAAAACACGCGATCAAAGAAAAGTGGAGGAGTTTGCGAGTGTGTTGGAGGATTCTCTCCCTGGCCCACCCACTGCAAATGCCCAAGACCGATGGGAACACTTCAGAGATGCTGTCTGCAATGCCGCCATGTCTACATTTGGCAAAAAGACCAGCAAGTCAGCTGATTGGTTCGAAGCCCACTCAGAAGAAATGACACCAGTCATCGAGGCCAAGAAAACGCCTTGACAGCATACAAAACCAATCCCAGTGAGCAGAACCTCCAGGTTCTCCGTGCTGCTCGCAGCAAAGTCCAGCAGTGTGTCCAGACAATGCGCCAATGGCTATTGGCTTCAGCTTTGCTCCCAGATTCAGACTGCGGCTGACACAGGCAACATCAAGGCGATGTATGAAGGCATCAAGCAGGCATTGGGCCCAACGCAAAAGAAAACTGCCCCTTTGAAATCAGCTACAGGGGAGGTGATTCAAGACAGAGAACAACAGATGGAGCGCTGGGTAGAACACTACACTGAGCTATATGCAAGGGAAACTGTAGTCTCAGAAGACGCCCTGAATGCCATAGAGTGCCTACCAGAGCTGGAAGAGCTTGACAGGAACCAACCATAGATGAGCTCAGCGAAGCCCTGGACTCTCTTGCCTCTGGCAAGGCACCAGGGAAAGACGGTATTCCTGCCGAAGTACTGAAGTGCTGCAAAGAGACACTCATCACCGAGTTGCATGAAATCCTCTGCTCTGTTGGAATGAAGGCGAAGTACCACAAGACATGAGGGATGCTAACGTCGTCACACTGTACAAAAACAAAGGTGACAGAAGCGATTGCAATAATTATCGCGGCATATCCCTCCTCAGTATCGTTGGGAAAGTCTTTGCACGAGTAGTACTGAAGAGGCTCCAGGTACTCGCAGAGCAAGTCCACCCTGAATCGCAGTGCGGGTTCCGTGCCAACAGATCCACTATAGACATGATCTTCTCCCTCAAAAACTTCAGGAGAAATGCAGAGAGCAAAGGCAGCCACTCTTCGTTGCCTTCATAGACCTCACAAAGGCCTTCGATCTGGTCAATAGGGATGGCCTCTTCAAAATCCTTCCCAAGATTGGATGTCCACCCAAACTTCTCTGCATCATCAGATCCTTCCACGAAGACATGAAAGGCACCGTCGTCTTTGACGGCTCAACATCAGCTGCCTTCAACATACGGAGTGGAGTGAAACAGGATTGCGTCCTGGTTCCCACCCTGTTTGGAATCTTCTTTGCTGTGATGCTGAAACACGCATTCGGTCCTGCAGCTGAAGGCATATACCTCCGAACCAGGACAGACGGAAAGCTCTTCAACCTCTTCAGACTAAGAGCCAAGACTAAAATCCAGCTGAGGTGCCTGCGTGACTTCATCTTTGCAGACGACGCAGCAGTAACCGCCCACTCAGCTGAGGACCTACAGCAGCTCATGACTCGCTTCAGCGATGCCTGCCAAAACTTCGGGCTTACCATAAGCTTGAAGAAAACACAGGTCATGGGACAGGATGTTGACTCTCCCCCAGCCATCAGCATCAATGACCATGAACTGGATGTCGTCCATGACTTTGTTTATCTGGGCTCAACAATCTCAGACACCCTCTCACTTGACACAGAGCTCAACAGGCGCATCGGCAAGGCAGCTACCTACCATGGCCAGACTGACAAGAAAGCATGGAACAACGGGAAGCTGACTGAGCACACAAAAATCCAGATCTACAGAGCCTGCGTCGTGGCACCTCGTATGGCAGCGAGTCCTGGACTTTGCGTGCCCGACAAGAGCAAAAGCTCAATGCTTTTCACATGCGTAGCCTCCGACGCATTCTAAACATCACCTGGCAGGACAAGGTCCCAAACAACACTGTCCTGGAAAGAGCTGGATGCACCAGCATGTACACACTGCTGAAACAGAGACGCATGCGCTGGCTTGGCCATGCCGTTCGCATGGACGACGGACGGATCCCCAAAGACCTCCTCTACGGAGAACTGGTGCAGGGAAAACGTCCCACAGGCAGACCACAGCTGAGATTCAAAGACGTGTGCAAGAGGGACCTAAAAGCCTTGAATATCGACAAGGACAACTGGGAAGCAACAGCCCTCGAACGGTCAGCCTGGAGACAGACTGTGCAGAAAGGTCTCTCCAAGTTCGAAGAGACACTCGCTCAGCGGCACGAGGAAAAGAGAACGAGAAGAAAGGCTGCAGCTCAGGCAGACAGACCAGCGTCAGACTTCATCTGTGCCCTCTGTCACAGGGACTGTCATTCCCGCGTCGGACTGGCCAGCCACACCCGACGCTGCACCAGAATAAACACCCAGAGCGCAACTCCATAGTCTTCCGAGACTGAAGGACGCCTATATAAATACTTTATACAGTGAATTTTGGTCTCCGTGCACCGAATGACCTCAAATGTGCTGAATGACAAAAAACAACTTCGTCCCTTCTCTTATGGACATTAAAGGGATTAACGAAGATGAAGAATTGTGAGCCTTTAGTACTAAGTGCCTGAGGTAACTGCTTCTTATATCCTACTTCGAACATGGGAGCAATGAGTACGTTCAGAACAAGATCAATATAACTACATTAATGGGTATACAGAATTTTTTTTAGCAACAATTAAAAGACGCAAGCTTGTTGGGATTGGTCAAGTCACATGTTATCACAGCTCTGGCCAAAACCATCTTTCAGGGTAAACTTGGAAGGAAGCTATCACTGAGGTCGACAGAAGGAGAGATTGATGGCAAGGTATGAAAGACTGGACCACAATCCGCTTTGTCTGATTTGCTTGTTGCTTCAATCCACAGAGATGTTAAGGATCCTGCCTGCTTGTGCGTCCTGTCAGTTCCCATAACGTGATTAAATAACGATTATGTTGATGATGAGGCGAGGCAGACGTCAAACTGTACAGTCCGCAAGAGACAGTGAAAAGTTACATGATATTGACAAGCCATTTAAAACAATCTCACTTTTACACACTTGGCGTTAAGCGACGACAGCGGTGGACTATCACAATATTGAAACCAGGGTGTAAATATTGTCAGAAAAACCGATAGAAAATGCTGTCAACACTCGCACATACATACATACATACATACATACATACATACATACATGCATACATACATACATACACACATACATACATACATACATACATACATACACATATACACACATACATACATACATACATACATACATAACATACATACATACATACATACATACATACATACATACATGCATGCATACATTCATACATACATACATACATACATTCATACATACATACATGCATACATTATACTACATACATACATACATACATACATACATACATACATACATGCATACATTCATACATATATACCTC
>CM060306.1:102059616-102062116 GCA_030674185.1 Monoplex corrugatus | reverse complement strand
CACACACACAGTCACACACACACACACACACACACACACACACACACACACACACACACACCACACACACACACACACACACATTTGTCTAATATCACATTATGTGGATAGACACTGAAGGAAATTGAATACACACACACACACACACAAACACACACACATATACACACACACACAACACACATAGTCACACACACACAGTCACCACCACTCACACACACACACACACACAACCACACACAAACACACACACACACACTCACAAACACACACACACACCACATGCAGATACCAATTACTATTTGCCTACCTATTTCTGTACTTCTGTCTCTCACAAACATGACGCTCTTTGATTTCCTTATGCGCTATGTCTTATATTACGGACTGATTGAGTGTATTTGTATTTAAGTTTTGTCAACTTACGCCAATATCAGCCACAGCAATTTTTGAAATATGGCTGAAAGCTTATAATAACTTCTTCTGTGGGAAATTAACCCTTTGACTCTGTCCACCAGTATCCTGCATTGTTAACCACGATAGCAAAGCAAAAACTTAACCTTTTGGCTCCTTCACCCTAAAGGAAAGGTTGTGGACAGGATGAGGGAGTCAAAGGGTTAAGTTTTTGCAGTTGGTGAATAAGCTGCGGGAGTCAAATGATTAAAATATCTTTTTTCATTTTTCATGCCGGAGTCGCTCACTGATCTGTCTTTTTTGACACTGAATAGCAGACTGCTGACACAGTTTTTTGCCAACAATGACAACAACAACAATAATATCAATAATAACAATAATAAACAACCATTCAAGTGAGTTAGTTTCCACAATCCTGAGTCCCTCTACATTCATGGAGATGCACAAAAGAGAAGAAACATTGTACATTTTGACCACAATTGTCTCTATACAGCAACATCCATCATTTGTTTTGAAAAAAAACAAAACTTGTCAGGGCGTTACGGACTGAGTATTTTGTTTTGATCATACATTTATGCGTGTAGGGGAATGTGAAATATGCGGGCAGTCTGGCTCGCTCCATAGATTTGTGGACAGAGGGGGGACCTGATGTCTCCACTGAGCTTTCATCCCAGCTCGCAGCATAAAAATCCATCTATTCAGCTGCTCAGTGTTAAATTTGTCATTCATTTCTTTCTGCCTTTGTCACATTATGTGTTCTACGTATTGATGATTTGATTCAAAACAATAACAACAACAACAACAACAACAACAACGACACCACCATCATTACCACCACCACCACCAATAATGATAATACAACTACTAACAATGATAATGATAACAACCATAATAATAATGATGATGTGGATGAGGATGATACCACTACTACTACTACTACTACTGCTGCTGCTGTTACTACTACTACTACTACTGCTGCTGCTGCTGCTGCTATTGTTGCTGCTGCTCCTGCTATTACTACTACTACTACTACTACTGCTGTTGCTGCTGCTGCTGCTACTACTACTTCTACTACTAGTACTACTACTAAAACGTTCAAGTATGTTTTTTTCCATAATCCTGAGTCCCTTTACAGTCATAGAGATGCACAAAATAGAAGAAACATTGTACATTTTGACCACAATTGTCTCTCTACAGCAACATCCATCATTTGTTTTGAAAAACAAACTTGTCAGGGCGTTACAGACTGAGTATTTTGTTTTGATCATAAATCATATGCGTGTAGTTGAATGTGGAAATATGTGGGCAGTGTGGCTCGCTCCATACACACGTGGACAGAGGAGGACCTGATGTCTCCACTGAGCTTTCATCCTTACTACTATTAATACTACTCCTACTAATGAACAACCACGATTATGTAGCACGCCATTTTCGGAACTTTAGATTTATTGCGCAGTGTAGAATTCATATCCATTCCAGTATCTTTTACAACCATCTAGTTCTCTTCGAAGAGCTATTACAAGGGTCTAGCTCTCTTCAAAGAGCTTTTAAATACGAATTAAGTTCCCTTCAAAGTGTCTCGTACCTTTTTTCTTTCATGTCGAGGTCTTTTGAATCTCCCTCCTTTTTTAAAGCCAGATTATGAAATATTTCTCTGGATGGATATCTGTCTCTTTCTCTGTCTCTTTCTTTGTGTCTGTCTGTCTCTCTTTCTTTGTCTTTTCTATGTCTGTCTCTGTGTATATGTGTGTACATGATATATTATATATATATATGTATATATATATATATATCTGGTGTATGTGTGTGTGTGTGTGTGTGTGTGTGGTGTGTGTGTGTGTGTGTGTGTGTGTGTGTGTGTGTGTGTGTGTGTGTGTGTGTGTGTGTGTGTGTGACATAGTATAAAACACATAATACATATTTTTCTCACTTACACACAATCCATTACACCATCGGCATGTATGTAGCCCCCACCCTCACCCCATCTCGAGGGGATGCGGGGGACTCTTTCAGTATAAACAGTATCCCCACCTTCTGGAATTTCTTTGCTAGAAGTTTCCTCTTTTCTGTCACTCTTTTTGTTTCTGCC
>CM060306.1:102042116-102049616 GCA_030674185.1 Monoplex corrugatus | reverse complement strand
TTCTGGAGTTTGTTTAAGAGGAATTCTAGAGTTTGCTCCAGATGGAATCTGGAGTTTATTCCATAGGGATATTGGAGTTTGTTCCAGAGGGATTCTGGAGTTTGTTTAAGAGGGATTCTGGAGTTTGTTCCAGAGGGAATCTGGAGTTTATTCCAGAGGGATATCGGAGTTGATTCAAGAGGGATTCTGGAGTTTGTTCCAGATGGATTTTGGAGTTTGTTCCAGAGAGAATCTGGAGTTTCTTCCAGAGAGGTTCTGGAGTTTGTTCCAGAGAGATTTTGGAGTTTGTTCCAGAGAGATTCTGGAGTTTGTTCCAGAAGGATTCTGGAGTTTGTTTCAGAGAGATTCTGGAGTTTGTTCCAGAGGGATTCTGGAGTTTGTTCCAGAAGGATTCTGGAGTTTGTTCCGGAAGGATTCTGGAGTTTGTTCAAGAGGGATTCCTCCTTCTCGGACAATTCCTTGTGCACTCCACCCAAACCTGCCAGCCATTCACTGGCAAACTTCCTGAGTCTGCGCAAGACTCAATGCGTTGGCAAGGTCTTGAAATGGGGAGAGGGAAAAAGAGGGAAAAGGACCTATATAAAACACTAAGCTGACACCACCAAAATGATGGAAACATTAAGACGGGTAGCCCACTTGCCATTATTTCTTAATATTGCAGTCTGTGACTGAACTCGAGATATCAGATCTATATAGTCTTCGGCTCTACCAAAAGAATTAACCAGCCCATGGTATTACAAATGGTTTAAGTTTTACCGTGGCACATAAATACCTGGCAAGCAATGCAAAAATAGATCTTACTTTGCGTTATGAAGAAACTTATCTATGCTAGTAAATAATTCGTTTGAACTGTTTGTTTGATTCTCAAATCCAGTCTATGTTACACGGTATGGAGCTAGCTGAATTATGGGATCTCCATAACTCTGCAATACAGCGTGAAAAAAAAAAGTTCTCATTTCGACGATTATCTGTCAGAATGGTGTATATGCCGTCTTTGTTCCTGTTGTCATACATCATTCTGGCTGTCATCTTTCATCTGTTTGCCATGAAGTACGTAAATTCTTGGTGTCTGTGCAAACGCCTAATGATTTGATTTATGGGCAGACACACAGAAATCGGAATTAGTTTAACTCTGTTGTCAGTACTATCTGTTCTTTGTTAAAACTAAAAGAGGTGCCAATGTCATGCTTATCAAAGAAACAGGCTCTTTGAGACCTGAGTGCTTTGAAAGATTTGTAGGGCAGGACAAGTTCTGACATATATGTTGGCGTGGTGTTTAAACGTAAACAATGAAATAAAGCGTGGGAACTCATTTCGTGTTTTAACTGTAAGCCAAAAAAAGTTTTCGCAAGAGTGTTTTTTTGTTTGTTTGTTTGTTTGTTTTTCGCCGTACACTAGTTGCTCTCCTGTACATGTAGTGCAAGGAGAAGTGCGCGGTTTTAGATTCGTTAGAATTTGGACAGGTTTTCGTCAGAAAGCTCAGTTAAAAGAGAATTACTGTAGTCTACTCTAAATATGGAATGAAAGCCACACACAGCTTGTTTGTGATATGGACAGAAAGAAATGGGCGGATTTTGTTTACTTCACGAAGTCTAAAGTTATCCTTCCTGCTGTCTGCCATCGCCTGAGGACACGCAACACAAAAATTAGGACAGGAAAACATCACAGCATGGTAAAGCCATACTGTTTTTGACGGACACCACATGTTAGTGGGTTTTACTTTTTATTGTTTTTGTTGTTTAAAGCCCAGCCGACTGCATAGAGCCAGATCAGGGCTGTAACTGTTTCAAAGCACGTACAAAACTTCAACAGGAAAAAAAAATTATATAAAAAAAAAAAAAAAAAAAAAGAGAGAGAGAGAGAGAGAGAGAGAGAGAGAGAGAGAGAGAGAGAGAGAGAGAGAGAGAGAGAGAGAGAAAGAAAATCAAGTACATAAATCAATGCATTTGCACACATAATCTAAGGAGATGCCCTTGGTGTTGACCACCCCGTCCAATTTATCGCACAGAGGTCTGAAAAACATACCTGAATTCAAATTTAAACATGACCGAACACTAAAACGTGTATAAGAACGGGCCTAAATTACCTAAAATTGCTTCCACATATCTCATTTCCCCAGAGCCAAAAATGCACATAAAACATGCACCCAATTATCAATCCAAAGAGAAAGCATGTAAGGCTTTATCGAACACTTACAGGTGAATGGACCAGCAAGGCAGAAAATGATAAGCATAGGAAGAAATGACAAAAAGCAAAGGAACATTAACAAGGCAGAAACAAAGAGAGTGACAGAAAAGAGGAAACTTCTAGCACAGAATTTCCAGAAGGTGGGGATCCTATATGTAGTCGTTGGTCAGGGTTGCCTTCTATCTCCCGCACTTTTCAACAGATTCCTTGAACGTACCATGGCTGACACACTTGAAGACCATGTCAGCACAGTCAGCTCTGGAGGAACAAAAACCATCTCAAACCAAAAATGATGGAAACTTTAAGATGGGCAGCGCACAGACCATTTTTAATGTTGCAGTCTTCCTTAGGACTGAACTCGGGAGATCAAATCTTGAGTCCTCGGGCTCTACCAAAAGAACCAAGCAGCCTGAGGTATTTAAAATATAAAAAAACATTTAAGTTTTATCGTGGCATGAAAATACCGAGGCGTGGACAGTCAACAAGCAAAGCCAGAGCAAGATTGAGGCAGCCGAGATGTTGTTTCTTAGAAGAATGTTGAGGGTTCCATGGACAGCAAAGAAAACAAACGAGACAGTCTTGATGGAGGCAGACACAAGTAGATCACTCATAAGGAAGATTAGGAAAAGACAAGCAACATTTATGGGCCATTTTATGAGGAAGGGGGATTTGGAGTACCTGGTTACAACGGGAAAGCTGGAGGGAAAGAGAGCACCAGGTAGACCCAGGGAGAGAATGCTGGATGGACTTGCAGAGTGGCTGGTGATGAGGAGGGTGGGGGAGATGCTGGGGGCAACGAGAGATAGAGATGGTCGGAAGTTCATGGTCGCCAACGCCATGCGGCAGGGCACCTGATGATGATGATGATGATGATGATGATGATGATGATGATGATGATGATGATGATGATGATGATGATGATGATGATGATGATGATGATGATGAAAAGACCTCGGCAGATGATATTGATGGCTTGACAGGCAATGACCAAGAACTCACTAAAGCTTGTTAAAAAAAAAATTAAGTGAGACATTGACAAGATATGGCGAGGGAATCAGCACCTAAAAGACGAAGTAGATGGGCCAGCCACAACAAAACCATCACTTCTGATATAACCGTCCATGGACTGGAGCTAAGAACCGTTTTATCAAATTAAGGTAGTGTTGAGCGTATGCGTATGTCTGGTGCCTGAGTGCGCTTTGATTTGAATTGTCAAGATTTGGAGCGGTATAAATACCGTAATAATCATCATCATCATCATCATCATCATCATCATCATCATCATCATCATCATCATCTCATCATCACTATTATTATTATTATTGTTGTTGTTGTTATTATCATTAATGTTATTATCATCATCATCATCATCATCAGCAACAGCAGCAGCAGCAGCAGCAGCATATATCATCACCATTATTGTTATCATTATTATTATCATTATTGTTATTGTTCTTTTCATTATCATTATATTATGATTCTTATGATCAGTATGATGATGATGATGATGATGATGATGATGATGATGATTATTATTATCATTATTATTATCATTATCATTATTATTATTATTATTATTATTGTTATCATTATTATCATTACTATTATCATTATCACTGCACGAGATGATGTTATCTATAATCACCATTGTGAACTGGTGCGTCCTGACGCTACCCTACTCTAACCTTCATCTTTTGAAATCTGTATTTTTCAATTAACAGATTGCCCATCATGAGTGCGAGGATTAGGAACTGGGCTGGGATTAGAGACAGGAATAAAATAGCGAAACTGGTGTCAGACAGAGTGAAGTCTAGAATCACAATGGTAGAGATAGCCTACTCGTTCACCAGCCCATCAGAGAGAGGCATGCACGTCGGGCTCCGGTTAGCTGCACGTAATTTTGTTCCGTTACGCTGGACAAGTAAAAGAGGGGGCCGGGGTGGTGGTGGTGGCAAACAAACACCGAGGAACTGTTTCATCATTATTTTCTTCTCTGGCTCAGCGAAATATCAAGTAAAGACAGCTGCTCTGTTATCGTTGTTGTTGTTGTTGTTGTTGTTTTGTCTTAGATCTTGTGAATTTGTTTCTTTGCTGTCTGTTGTGTATGCTGGACAAAGGCCAGCAGGATGAAAATTGCACCTGTCATGTGTACTTTGTTAACCCTTTGACTTCCGTACCCTATCCACCAACTGATGAAACTTAAACCCTTTGACTCCCTCAGCTCACTCTATCCACCAACTGGAAAAAAAAAAACCCGTAATCATTTGACTCACTCACTCCACCTACCAACTGCAGAAATTTAGAAATTTAAACCTTTTGACTCCCTCACCCTATCCACCAGCTTCCTGCACGAAAGCTGGTGGATAGGGTGAGGGAATCAAAGGATTAAAGTTTTTTGCTTTGCTAGCAGGGTTGACAATGCAGGATGCTGGTGGACAGGGTACGGGAGTCAAAGGGTTAAATCCGCGGTATGATTAGATTGTCCTGTGTGTCTGGTTTCTGTTTGCATGAAAGCTGACATGCATTTTGATTCAGACTTCGTATCAAAGAACAAAATAACCTCAACATTTCTAACCTGCTCGCTACCCCATCCCAGTGTTTAGAGTCTGAGTTTGGAGTTTGTTAAAGAGGGATCCATTGCACTCGACAATTCCATATGCACTCCACCCAAATCTTCCAGCAGTTATGTGGCAGACTTTCCGAGCCTGCTCAAAAACCTTATGCGCTGGCTGGCAAGATCTTGAAATGGGGAGGGGAGTGGGCGTAGAAAGACGTATAAAACATGAGCTGACACCACCAAAACAATGGAAATATTGAGACGGGCAGTGAAAAGGCCAGTTTTTCAATGATACGGGCTGGTCAACAAGCAAATCCAGAACAAGATTGAGGCAGCCGAGATGTGGTTTCTCAGAAGAATGTTGAGGGTTCCATGGACAGCAAAGAAAACAAACGAGACAGTCTTGATGGAGGCAGACACAAATAGATCACTCATAAGGAAGATTAGGAAAAGACAGGCAACATTTATAGGCCATTTTATGAGGAAGGGGGATTTAGAGCATCCGGTCACAACGGGAAAGCTGAGGGAAAGAGAGCACCGGGTAGACCCAGAGAGAAAATGCTGGACGGACTTGCAGAGTGGCTGGGGACGAGGAGGGTAGGGGAGATGCTAGGGGCAACGAGAGATAGAGGCAGATGGAAGTCCATGATTGCCAACGCCATGCGCCAGAGTCATCTGATGATGATGGCTGGGACTGAACTCGAAATATCAGAACATAAGTCACGGGTCTATGAAAAGAACCAGTCAGCTGGTCCACCCGAGATGAAGGTAGAGAATACTGTCAGCTGCAGTGTTTCATCAGCCCTTTCTGTTAAGCATGATGATCGAGTGGTTAGGACACTGATCTTTTATACTGGAAGGTATAGGTTCCAAACTGCTTGGGTACCGCCTGGTGGGGGGGTAAGCGTGGATATTGTCCTGGTGTCCCAGTTCAAGTAAAGTTTAAACCTGTTAGTGCCTCAAGTTTCCCTCTACCCTCTCATGTGTGTGTACACACACACACAGAACATCAAGTATGCACGTCAAGATCCGGCAAGCGATGTCAGTGTTCCATGACTGGTACAACCAGGAAAAGACCCAGCATGTAGCCCCTCTGCTCCCTGCAAAACAGGAAAAGATCCAGCATGTAGCCCCTCTGCTCCCTGGAAAACAGGAAAAACCCAGCATGTAGCCCTCTGCTCCTGGAAAACAGGAAAAGACCCAGCATGTAGCCCCTCTACTCCCTGGAAAACAGGAAAAGACCCAGCATGTAGCCCCTCTGCTCCCTGGAAAACAGGAAAAGACCCAGCATGTAGCCCCTCTGCTCCCTGGAAAACAGGAAAAGACCCAGCATGTAGCCCCTCTGCTCCCTGGAAAACAGGAAAAGACCCAGCATGTAGCCCCTCTGCTCCCTGGCAAAACAGGAAAAGACCCAGCATGTAGCCCCTCTGCTCCCTGCAAAACAGGAAAAGACCCAGCATGTAGCCCCTCTGCTCCCTGCAAAACAGGAAAAGACCCAGCATGTAGCCCCTCTGCTTCCCTGGAAAACAGGAAAAGACCCAGCATGTAGCCCCTCTGCTCCCTGGAAAACAGGAAAAGACCCCAGCATGTAGCCCCTCTGCTCCTGCAAAACAGGAAAAGACCCAGCATGTAGCCCTCTGCTCCTGAAAACAGGAAAAACCCAGCATGTAGCCCCTCCGCTCCCTGGAAAACAGGAAAAGAGCATGACCCCTGAAACATGTACCCTCGAACCAACTACCGCTTCCCTTGGGAAAACAGGAAAAACCCAGCATGTAGCCCCTCTGCTCCCTGCAAAACAGGAAAAACCCAGCATGTAGCCCCTCTGCTTCCTGGAAAACAGGAAAAACCCAGCATGTAGCCCCTCTGCTCCCTGGAAAACAGGAAAAACCCAGCATGTAGCCCTCTGCTTCCTGCAAAACAGAAAAAGACCCAGCATGTAGCCCCTCTGCTCCCTGAAAACAGGAAAACCAGCAGACCCTTAGTCCGCATGTAGCCCCTCTGCTCCCTGGAAAACAGGAAAATACCCAGCATGTAGCCCCTCTGCTTCCTGGAAAACAGGAGCATGACCCTGTCTGAAACAGGCAGACTGTTAACAAAAAAACTGCTATTCACGTGAACGTCTATTCATACATTTGAAAGCATGTGGGAGTTGTAGACCAAGAACGTAAAATATGATGATAATAATGATGATGATGATGATGATGAGATATGATGTGACGACGACGACACGATAATGATAACAACAATAATAATAATAATAATAATAATAATAATAATAATAATAATGATAATAGTAATAGTAATAATAAATAATAATAATATTGATACTACTACTACTACTAATGATGATGATAATAATAATAATAAACGATAAAATAATATGATAATAATAATAATAATGATAATAATGATAATAATAATAATGATATGACACCACCACCACCAACAATGACAACAACAACAATAATGATAATAATAGTAATAATAATAATAATAACGATAATAATAATAATAACAATAATAATGATACAATGATAATATAATAATAATATAGTAATAATAATAATAATAATAATAATAATAATAATAATAATAATAATAATAATAACAAATCGAGGCAAAAAATAGTCCCTCCATCGACCATACGGTGATGGAATTAATGATGATCATAATGATTATAACATGTTGTCTCTGTTGGTAAATTAAACACTATCGTGTCAGCTACTGACGTTGCTAGTCTCCACTCTCGTCAGCAG
>CM060306.1:102029616-102032116 GCA_030674185.1 Monoplex corrugatus | reverse complement strand
GTGGTTAGTGATGGCTGTGATGTTGTGGGATTTGGTGGGTGGTAGTGATGGTGTGATGGTTGTGGTGGTGGTAGTGTGGTGTGATGGGTGTGGAATGGTTGTGGTTGTGGTGTAGTGATGGCTGTGATGGTTGTGGTGGTGGTAGTGATGGCTGTGATGGTTGTGGTGGTGGTAGTGATGGCTGTGTTGGTGTTTGGTGTGTGGTGTGTGGTGTGATGGTAGTGATGGCTGTGATGGTTGTGGTGGTGGTATAGTGTTGGTGTGATGGTTGTGGTGGTGGTAGTGATGGCTGTGATGGTTGTGGTGGTGGTAGTGATGGCTGTGATGGTTGTGGTGGTGGTAGTTGATGGCTGTGATGGTTTGTGGTGGTGGTAGTGATGGCTGTGATGGTTGTGGTGTGGTAGTGATGTCTGTGGTGGTTATAGTGATGGCTGTGATGGTTGTGGTGGTGGTAGTGATGGTTGTGATGGTTGTGGTGGTGGTAGTGATGGCTGTGATGGTTGTGGTGGTGGTAGTGATGGCTGTGATGGTTGTGGTGGTGGTAGTGATGGCTGTGATGGCTGTGATGGTGCTAGTGATGGCTGTGATGGTTGTGTGGTGGTAGTGATGGCTGTGATGGTTGTGGTGGTGGTAGTGATGGCTGTGATGGTTGTGGTGGTGGTAGTGATGGCTGTGATGACTGTGATGGTGGTGGTAGTGATGGCTGTGATGGTTGTGGTGGTGGTAGTGATGGTTGTGATGGTTGTGGTGGTGGTAGTGATGGCTGTGATGGTTGTGGTGGTGGTAGTGATGGCTGTGATGGTTGTGGTGGTGGTAGTGATGGCTGTGATGGCTGTGATGGCTGTGATGGCTGTGATGGTTGTGGTGGTGGTAGTGGGAGTGGGGGGCAGTGCTGTTGCAGGTCATGTGGGTAGTAGTTGTTGGTTTTGGAGTTGGTGGTGGCGATGGTGATGGTGGTGTGATGATGATGGTGATGTTGATGGTGACTGTGATGG
This sequence comes from Monoplex corrugatus, assembly GCA_030674185.1. Lineage (NCBI taxonomy): Eukaryota > Metazoa > Mollusca > Gastropoda > Littorinimorpha > Ranellidae > Monoplex > Monoplex corrugatus. The sequence goes on along the minus strand of CM060306.1, from coordinate 102,031,121 downwards.
TGATGGTGATGGTGACTGTGATGATGATGGTGATGGTGGTGTGATGATGATGGTGATGTTGATGGTGACTGTGATGGTGATGGTGATGGTGACTGTGATGGCGATGGTGATGGTGGTGTGATGATGATGGTGATGTTGATGGTGACTGTGATGGTGATGGTGATGGTGACTGTGATGGCGATGGTGATGGTGGTGTGATGATGATGGTGATTTTGATGGTGACTGTGATGGTGATGGTGATGGTGACTGTGATGGCGATGGTGATGGTGATTGTGATGGCGATGGTGATGGTGACTGTGATGGCGATGGTGATGGTGATTGTGATGGCGATGGTGATGGTGACTGTGATGGCGATGGTGATGGTGACTGTGATGGTGATGGTGACTGTGATGATGACGGTGATGGTGACTGTGATGGTGACGGTGATGGTTACTGTGATGGCGATGGTGATTGTGACTGTGATGGTGATGGTAATGGTGACTGTGATGGTGACGGTGATGGTGATGGCGATGGTGATGGTGACTGTGATGGTGAAGGTGATGGTGACTGTGATGGTGATGGTGATGGTGACTGTGATGGTGACGGTGACGGTGATGGTGATGGTGATGGCGATGGTGATGGTGATTGTGATGGCGATGGTGATGGTGATGGTGATGGTGATGGTGATGGTGACTGTGATGGTGATGGTGATGGTGACTGTGATGGTGATGGTGATGGTGACTGTGATGGCTGATGGTGATGGTGATGTGATGGTGATGGTGATGGTGACTGTGATGGTGATGTGATGGTGATGGTGATGGTGATGGTGATGGTGACTGTGATGGTGATGGTGATGGTGATGGTGATGGTGTGATGGTGATGGTGATGGTGATGGTGACTGTGATGGTGATGGTGGGTGACTGGATGGTGATGGTGAGTGATTATAGCTGCAGCGTTGGTGGTCATGATGGAAATGAAAATGATGGTGTCAGTGTTGGTAAGGGTGATGACAAGTGAAATAGTGGTGATGATAGTTGTGGCATTAGCAACGATGATGATGATGATGGTGGTGTTTGACGGTGGTGATGATGGTGATGGTGATGGTGAGGATGATGATGAGCGTACTAGTGACTGTGGCGGTTGTAGTGATGGTGGTAGAGAAGGTGATGATAATGATGATGATGACAACGGAAGGAATTTGTCGTGGTAGTGGTAGCACTGGTAGTGGAGGTTAGCGGTTCTGGTGGTAGCGATGGCATTGGTGGTGATGGTTAATGGTGGTGGTAGTAGTGATGGCACTGGCAATAGTGGTTAGCTGTTGCAGGGGTAATGATGGCACTGGTGATAGTGAAAATGATGTAGAGATGGAACTAGTTGTCGTGGCTAGCGATTGTGATGAAAGTGATGGTATGGTAGTGAGTTTCAGTTTCAGTTTCTCAAGATGACGTCTCCGCGCTCGGAACAAATTCCATATGCACTAACGTCACAGGTGGCACGTCGTGTATGGCGGCCGTAGCACACGCCTT
>CM060306.1:102019616-102022116 GCA_030674185.1 Monoplex corrugatus | reverse complement strand
TCCCTCCTTTGCTGTTTTGACTAGGTGCTCTAATTTCTTTTGCCTCATAAAATGTCCTATAAATGGCCAGATAATGTTCTTTTTGTGTCTGCCTCCTTTAAGACTGTCTCGTTCATTTTCTTTGCTGTCCATGGAACTCTTAACAATTTTCTTAGAAACCACATTTCAGTTGCCACAATCTTGTTCTTACTTTGCGTGTTGACTGTCCACGCTTCACATCCAGTACAACAGTATCGGTTCTATTTAACACTGAAGAACTCTTCTTCCTGATGTTAATTGGTAGGCATTTGTTGGTAAGAACGCTTTTCAATTTCTTGAATGTTGCTTTAGCCCGGCCAATTATTCTGTTGGCAATTTCTAATGTGCACTTGCCGTCTGGTGAGATGACCGTTCCCAGATATGTAAACTTATCAACTTGTCTCAATGTGGTTCCATTTGCTGTTATTTTGCATGAGGGGATTTTTTTTTTTACTAATAACCATGGCTTTATGACTTCTCATCACCTTAGCATGATGAAATTGTGCACCAGATTATGTGGCTCTTCATGCCCTCTTTTCATATTGACCTCAGTTTCAGCGAGTTTGGAGGTGTGTAGTGTGTGTAGGAGAGAGCTTAAATGAGCGGCTTGGGAATAACGTCGCAGGAGTGGTGCTAAAGATAAGGGCGGGATGGTGGTGGTGGTGGTAATGGTGGTGATGGTGGTGGTGGTGGTGGTGGTGGTGATGGTGGTGGTGGTGATAGTGATGGTGATGGTGGTGGTAGTGGTGGTAGTGGTGGTGGTGGTGGTGATGATGGTGGTGATGATGGTGATGATGATGGTGATGGTGGTAGTGTTGGTGGTGGTAGTGAATGTGATGATGATGGTGATGGTGATGGTGATGGTGATGGTGGTGGTGGTGGTAGTGGTAGTGGTGGTGGTAGTGGTGAATGTCACTTTTGTCTCAAAGGACAGTCCCCCTGAGCTTCTGACATTTTGTTACCCAAGTTACTGAGCTTGCGGAAAACACGCACACCACGCACACAGACACAGACACACACAGAAGACACAGACAGACACAGACACAGACACACAGAGACACAGCACAGACACAGACACAGACACACACACACACACAACACACACACACACACACACACACACACACACACACACACACATATTTGCACGCACGCACCTTCTTACACGCACACACACTCTCTGTCTCTGTCTTGGTCTCTATCTGTCTGTATGTCTGTTTGTCTGTCTGTTAGTCTCTCTTTTTCTTTCTCTCTTTCTCTCCCCTCTCTCTCTATCTCCCTCACTCTCTCTCTTCCCACCCCCTCTTTCTCTGTCTGTCTGTCTGTCTCTCTCTCCACACACACACACACACACACACACACACACACACACACAACACACACACACACACACACACACACACACACACACACACACACACACATACGCGCGCACGCGCGAAAATAAGGTCACTACAATACATGAAAGACTCTATAATCTAAGACAAATTTGATACGACATATCATAAGAATCGGGGAGTAGGGGGTGGGGGTGGGTGGGGAGGATTGATGGTGATTATACTATGAGATCATAATTATACTTAACATGCGTCCTAGTACCACTACCCCCGAGAGATACAGGCATTTGCAGTGTTGACATATTTGCGAAGTGGTTGACGTCTAGTTAATAGACAGTTGTCGTAACCATTAAGCCAGAAATTCTGGACGTAACATCTTTTTCGTTACATTGTCATTATCTCTCCCCTTACTCTCACCTATTCTCTGTTTAAATGAGAAATTTTCGTATTATCCTGGAGGGATTTGTATCTGTCTGTCTATCTGTCTGTCTGTCTGTCTGTCTGTCTATCTGTCCGTCTATCTATCTGTCTGTCTGACTGAGGGATTTGTATCTGTCTGTCTATCTGTCTGTCTGTTTGTCTGTCTGTCTGTCTCTCTGTCCGTCTATCTATCTGTCTGTCTGTCTGTCTGTCTGTCTGTCTGTCTGGTATGGTTTTCTGATATTTCGAGATGGATCTTTACTAAATTGGGTCAAAAGAGTGGACCGTTGTAGACTCGCGTGTGCGCAAGTTTGAAAGACAAGGCGGTCAAGAAGAGTCAAAGTCACACGGAACAAACAATTTAAAAAATCTGAAATATCTGAAATCAGTGCTTTTTGAGGAAAACGTGTGCTAACAGCCCTTTCACAGGGAACTCTTGACAATATTTACGATTGTTCTTGATTATTATAACAGTCAGCCATTTCTCTCAAAGCACGTCAAGTTTTTATCTCATCTGAAGCTTTTTCCATAACACAGTGACCTTCAGGAGTATGAAATCAGGATTTTTCGTTTTGCCCTTTTTTAAAAAAAAAAATAGGGAGTTTATACAGAATAGCTATTTGTGTTGTGATTCAGACCTTTAATTATATATATATATATTTACTTTATGTATATGTTCCTTTTTGAATTTTGAAGTAAATTTTGAATTTGAAGTAAGATACACA
>CM060306.1:101989616-102002116 GCA_030674185.1 Monoplex corrugatus | reverse complement strand
GTCTCAAGGGTGTTTGTTTGTTTCTTTCTTTGTTTGATGGAGCCATGGACTCAAGATCTGATGTCTCAAGGTTGTTTGTTTCTTTCTTCTTTGTTTGATGGAGCCATGGACTCAAGATCTGATGTCTCAAGGTTGTTTGTTTGTTTCTTTGTTTGTTTGATGAGCCATGACTCAAGATCTGATGTCTCAAGGTTGTTTGTTTGTTTCTTTGTTTGATGGAGCCATGACTCAAGATCTGATGTCTCAAGGTTGTTTGTTTGTTTCTTTGTTTGATGGAGCCATGGACTCAAGATATGATGTCTCAAGGTTGTTTGTTTCTTTCTTTGTTTGATGGAGCCATAGACTCAAGATCTGATTCTCAAGGTTGTTTGTTTCTTTCTTTGTTTGATGGAGCCATGGACTCAAGATCTGATTCTCAAGGTTGTTTGTTTCTTTGTTTGATGGAGCCATGGACTCAAGATCTGATGTCTCAAGGTTGTTTGTTTGTTTCTTTCTTTGTTTGATGGAGCCATAGACCAAGATCTGATGTCTCAAGGTTGTTTGTTTCTTTCTTTGTTGATGGAGCCATGACCAAGATCTGATGTCTCAAGGTTGTTTGTTTCTTTCTTTGTTTGATGGAGCCATGACCAAGATATGATGTCTCAAGGTTGTTTGTTTGTTTCTTTGTTTGATGGAGCCATAGACTCAAGATTGATGTCTCAAGGTTGTTTGTTTGTTTCTTTGTTTGATGGAGCCATGGACTCAAGATCTGATGTCTCAAGTGTTGTTTGTTTCTTCTTGTTTTGTTTGATGGAGCCATGGACTCAGATATGATGTCTCAAGGTTGTTTGTTTCTTTTCTTTGTTTGATGGAGCCATGGACTCAAGATCTGATGTCTCAAGGTTGTTTGTTTCTTTCTTTGTTGTGATGAAGAGAGCACATGAACTGGACAAGAACTAAAAAGAACTAATCAAGGTGTTTGGATAGAGTAAAAAGAAAGAAGAAGAACAGAACAAGAACAAAACAAGAAAAGAAGACACAAGAAGAAAAGAAGTTAAGAAGAAGAAGATCAAGAACTAGATAGATGAAGAAGACCAAGAAGAACAAGACAAACAAGAAAATGAAGAAAGACACAAGGTTACGATACAGACAGAATATACAAGAATCAAATGATAGAAGAAGGAGCAAGACAGAAGACAAGGACAACAAGACAAGAAGACAAAGAGTAGCTGAGAGAAGCAAGAATAAACAAAAATAAAAGAAGATCTCAGAGTGATGTTGGTTGTTTTCCTTCATGTTTTTGAAACAGGTGCACAGAAATGATATTGAGTCACCACAAATAACAAATAGAGAAGATCTTATGTCAGTCTCCAGCGATAGTGAGGGATTTCCGTTTATTGTTTAAACAGCTGCAGAGGAAAGAAAGGAGAGAGAGAAGAGAGAAGAGGAAAAAAAAAGAAAAAGAGAAAAAGAAGAAAAAAGAAAGAAGAAGAAAAGAAAGAAAAGAAAAAAAACAGAAAAAAAAGAAACAAAGAAAGAAAAACAAGACAAGAAGAAGATAAAAAGAACAGAACAAGACAAAAAGACAGAAAACAAGACAAATAAAGACAACAAGAACAGAACAAGAAACAGAGAAAAGAGACAAGACAAAAAACAAAAAGTGAAGAAGAAAAAAAAAAAAAAAATCATCAGATCGGTCGTGTGTTTCATTCCATGTTTCTTCAACGTGCACAAGATTACCACCCAAATAAAATAGAGAAGATATTCAGCTCCGATATGGGTCGATTTCCGTTACGTTAACAGGCAAGCGTATTATAAATGAGTCGTAAATCCACGACAGACAAAACGCGACAGTAACAATAAACACATGAAAACAGACAGACAGACAGACAGAACAGATACACAGACAGACAGACAGACAAGAAGAGAGGCAGGTAGACAGAAAGGCAACTTTCTAGCCCCATAAGTAACTTTTGACTAAGTGCACGTTGTTTTCTCACACTGCGTGGGCGATATGTTGTTGCACAGTCTGCGTACTCCGACTTTGGCGGGCCTTCATACTGGTATTTTTCATGTTGCTATAAACCACCGAACACTGTCATGACTTATTGTATCTTTAACGTGCATACGTCAATCTTTTGAGCGCATACACACACTCGAAGGGAGTAACGCAGAAGCATCACAGGCATAAAACAGTTCCATGCCTCTACTTCAGTCTGAGACAAGATGTTGACAATGTCTGGCAAGGCAGACAAACTAGCCTCTAGACTGAAAGCTTAGGATTAACCAACGTAGAACCTCTCAGACAGAAACAGGCCTATACCTGTACTTTAGTCTGAAACATGAAGCAGACAATGTCTGGTGAGCCAGACAAACTAGCTCTAGACTGAAAGCTTAGGATTAACCAACGTAGACCTCTCAGGCAGAAACAGGCCTATACCTGTACTTAGTCTGAACATGAAGCAGACAATGTCTGGCGAGCCAGACAACTAGCTCTAGACTGAAGGCTTAGGATTAACCAACGTAGAACCTCTCAGGCAGAAACAGGCCCATACCTGTACTTTAGTCTGAAACATGAAGTGGACAATGTCTGCGAGCCAAACTAGCCGCTCGACTGAAGGCTAGTTTGTCTGCTCGCCAGACATTGTAAATCCTGTCTCAGCTGCAGTACAGGTATGGGCCTGTGTCTGGAGACGTTTCTGTGATAGGACTAACAGGTCCACGCAGGCAGACAGAAAGGTAACGTTTCAGCCCCATTGGCAACTTGTGATTTCTCTTCGGTTCCATCTTCTACACAGCTCTTGTAACACAACCTGCATAGCCAGGGTCAAATGGTGCTTTGTGCTGACTTTCCTAGTTCAAATCACTGCAACTAGATTTCTTGCCTTTGCACAGCCTGAACAATCATAGATATTGAGCTTTAATTGTCAAATCAAATAGCAGACATGAATTCATGAACCAGAGTGTTATCATTCACCAGTCAACTGCGCTAATCACTTTGCCATATTGTGTCGATTTATCATGCTGATTAGTGTTTCATTTGTTTCACCATCTGCTCTGTAAGCTGAAACTGACTCTCGCTTACAGGCATACAGCATCAGCATCATGAATTATTTATTGTCCCGTTAACATACAGGCTGTACTGACATTACCAAAAATATATGTGTGTAACTCAACGCAGAAATGATTAAAGAAAATACATCAAGAATGACAGTTGAAAAAAAAAATGTTTAAGATTGTTAAAGGTGCCAGAATCCAATGAGAAATTGCTAAACAATTTAAAGTCTTAACAACAATAGCTATAATTTAAACGAGCTGAAATTCAATACGACACACACACACATACATACACACAAACGTACATACACACGTAAATGCAAAACACGTACACACACACATACATACATACATACATAACATACATACATACATACATACATACATACATACATATATACATACACGTGTGAATGCAGCGCGCACACGCACACTCACTCCACACACACACAGACACACAGACATACACACACAAACACGTACATACAACGAGAGAGAGAGAGAGAGAGAGAGAGAGAGAGAGAGAGAGAGAGAGAGAGAGAGAGAGAGAGAGAGAGAGAGAAAGAGAAAGAGAGAGAGAGAGAGAGAGAGAGAGAGTTTAATATAAATAGTACACAAAGGCAGACATAAACACAGAAACATACAATCACACACGCACACACACACACATATTCAGACACAGACACACAAATACACACACGTACACACACACACACAAACTCACACACACACAAACACAAACACACACACACAAATACAAACACACAAATACAAACACACACACACACACAAACACACACACACACACACACACACACACACAACACACACACACACACACACACACACAACACACACACACAAACACAACACACACCACACAAATACAAACACACACACACACAATACAAACACACACACACACAACACACACACACACACACACACACACAACACACAAAACACACACACACAAAACACACACACACACACCACACACACACACACACACACACAAACACACATACAAACACACACACACATAAACACATACAACACACACACACACACACACACACACGCACACACACACACAACACACACACACAACACAACACACACACACACACACAGAGGCATAGTGTCATCCCATCAATAATTTGCAGTCTTGATAATTATCTTTCATTATTTCCTTAGACAGCTGCAACTGTTAAATCACAAACTGACGCTAACACGAACCTGCCTGGTGTCAAAAAGTAAAGGGAAAGACATCGGATTTCGAATCTGCAAGTCTTAGATTCGGTTCTGCCTGGGTATCTCTCACTTGGTGTGTAACGGGTTAAGGTTTTCTGATCTTGCAGGTCGGCCTGTGCGCAGACCTGTTAGTCCCTTCGAGTATGTGTATACACTCAAAAGATCACATATGCACGTTAAAGATACGGTAAGTCGTGTTAGTGTTCGGTGGCTTATAGCAACATGAAAAATACCAGTATGAAGGCCCACCAGAGTCAGAGTTTGCAGACTGTGCAACAACATATCGCCCGCACAGTGTGAGATATACGACGTGCTCATAAGCACCAGCTAACAATCGGAACGCTAAATAATCTTTTAAAGTAAAACAAACCCCAAATGAAATAAACCAAAATCAAAACGAAAGCCAAGATAATTAATTTTCGAAAAATAATAATAGACATGTGCATGTGTATTTATGCATATGTAAATGTGTAGGTATATGTGAATGTGTAGGTATATGTATATGTGCATGCATATGTGTACACGTATGTATATTATATGGATGGGAGGGGGATAGAGGAAGTCCGAATCTACAAGTATAAGGTCTACATATCTATAAATCGGCTTAACTCTGTGACGGCTCAGTGTTAGTGTGCGATATACTATAGGGTCTCGTCTTTCATATTGTTTGTTCCGTCGGGTGAAAGCGACAAGTACAAACGGACAAACAAATACAGAGACATGACGACAGTCAGGACGGTGGACAGACAGGACTTAAAGACAGAAAGACAGACAGATAGACAGAGAAATAGAGAGAGAGAGAGAGAGACAGAAGAGAGAGAGAGAGAGAGACAGAGACAGAGACAGAGAGAGAGAAAGAGAGAGACAGAGACACAGAGAGAGACAGAGACAGAGAGAGAAGAGAGAGAGAGACATACAGACAGACAGAAAAAAAAGACAGACAGACAGATGGATTGACAGACAGAGACAAACACAAACTGTCACAACATCAGCGACATTTTGTATTATTTGGTTGCGATATGCTACTGTCTCTCAACTGAAATTCCCACTGTCAGAGAAACAGATACGGAGAAAGACAAACAGACATGTTTACAACAGACAGGACAGAGACGACAGACAGACAGGACAGACAGACGGACAGACAGACAGACTTTTATTTGGTTGCCACAAGCTGCTGTGTCTCATCACATGAAAGTCCCACCTGTAGAGAAAAGGTTATGGAGAGAGACAGACATGAGCACAAATGGACAGACAGACAAACACACATGAGTATAGTAGACAGACAGACAGACAGACTGAAGGTGAGGTAGACCCACGGACTTGTTTTCTACCCCGTCAGCGTTTTGTGATTGTTAGTTCCCATAGAGTTCTTTCGGCCAGATGCAACAACTGGTGATTCTAACTGATTCACTCTAAACCGGATTCGTCAGACAGGTCAGACCGGATTTGGTGCACTAGGCACGATCCATTTACATCAGCCACTCCTCTTGATTAGATATTTTCCCACTCAGTCGATCATATGCTTATATTTTCTCTTATGCATTATTTAATAGGTGGATCCTTTACATTCCAAACACTATTCTTCGCAAGTGCATCATCGTTTTAATGTTAGCCCTGGACCCTCTTCAGGATAGAACAATATTAATATGGCATGACAACTTTTCAGAATTGCAGAATTCATCTAACTTCCGCTCTGAATTCATATTTACTCAAAGACATCATGATGTCAGTGTATTCCTTTTCTCACACCTGAAAGAGCATCAGGGAAGTTTTAGTCTTTTTCTCCTAATTTTTGTACCTGGTGTTTATTTGTGGTCTTACACTTGACAAAGACCGAAAATTTGCGCCTGTCTTGTCTTGTACGAGTTCTTATTCTTTTTTCGTTTTTTTTTCCTTTTTTTCTGGTTCCTGTTTGTTTGAACACGGGCAGTCACACTTGTGTTTGATTCACTCCAAAACAATGAAGATTTAAGCGACCTGTGTTGATTTCTCTTGAGCTCGTTCAAAAGTAACAGTGCGCAGATTCCTGCAGCGTGCAGTGGAAAGTCTTTGAGGTTTTCCTAGATCAAATGTCAAAGAAATTTAAAGACATGGTAAGACAGCTTGGAAGAGAGCGAGAAAGTCTTAGAATGTGGTGAGCAAGACATAGAGCTTTTTTTTTTAAATCGGGATGAAAGATGGACTGCAGGAATTAAATTAATGGGAATGATCAATCTTGTTAATGACGGATAGAGACTGTGTGTCTCGTTCTCTAGGGGAGGGATTTTATGGTGTAGTTATTGTTATTGTTATTTTTGTTTAAAGCCCAGCCGACTGCGTAGAGCCATATCAGGGTTGTAACCATTTCAGTATACACAGAATACTTCGACTGAGAAAAAGAAAAAAAATAAGCACACACACCAATGTATTCACGCACATAATTTAAAGATATGCCCCTGGCATTGACCACTCCGTCAAATCTATCACTCATGGGATTTAAAAAACACACCTAAATACAAATTTAAACACGACTAAGGACGCTAAAACATATAAAAAAAAAACAGGCATGAATTACCTAAAATTGCTTCCACATATCTCATTTCCCTAGAGCCAAAAATGCACTTAATACATGCACCCAATTATCAATTCTAAGAGAAAATACGTAAGACTTTATCAAACACATACAGGTGAATGGACCAGCAAGGCAGACAATGATAGGAAGAAATGACTGAAAGCAAAAGAAGAAGACAGAAACAGAAAGTGACAGAAAAGAGGAAATTTTTTAACAGAGAATTTCCAAAAGATGGGGATTCTATTTATACTGGAAGAGCCCCCCAGATTCCCCACGGGGAATGGTATGGCTGTTTAGGGTGTTGGTGCAATTAGTTCATACTGCGAGAATGTTTTCGACCATTTCCACTTTAATGTCTACAGATGGAGATACAGAGATGTACACTTCACGCCTTGTACTCAAAAAGAAAAAAGCTGACCACATATCTCCTCTCCTGGCACAACTTCACTGGCTCCCTGTATCAAAGCGCATACAGTACAAACTAGACACCATGTGCTACAAAAGCCTCAATAACGCAGCCCCCGATTATCTGTCAAGCCTACTTGAGATCTATGTTCCCTCACGTACTCTGCCTCCGATCCTCTCACTTTTCGCTTTCCACGCACTAAGCTCAATACCTATGGTCCACGAGCCTTCTCTGTTTCTGGTCCACTTTCCTGGAACAAACTTCCTCTCTCAGTCCGTCAGCAACCTACTTTTGTCTCCTTCAAGTCCGCTCTCAAAACTCACCTTTTCTCCTCTGCATAAAATCCTGACCTCACTCAATCCCCTCTGCAGCCTGTCTCCACTCGGAGGTGAATCACATTGTAATATATAATTGTATATAATATGCTCTATTTTAATTTTCCATTGCTTTTATTCTTTCTCCCCATTTATAGCCGTGTGCGTGTGTGTGTGTGTGCGTGCGTGCGTGCGTGCGTGTGTGTGCGTGCGTGCGTGCGTGCGTGTGTGTCTGTTTCAGCGCTTAGATTTGATTTTATCAAGATTTTGCGCTATATATATAAAATATTGTATTGTATTGTATATAGCCGGAACTGTTTTAATAACAGATTGATAGAAAGACAGACATAAAACCCATACACTAGGTAGGACCTCAAGATCTTTGTCAGCGTATATGACTTGTACGAGGCATATGGTCTATGCCAGGGTCATTTTGGATTGTCTCAACACATGGCATCTGTGGAGTCAGTACGTATAGGAAGTCCTTCGAGGTCGGAGACGTTGTCGAGGGGAAACTGAATCTGAACCTAAAGCTGTGCTCATCCAAGTGGCATGGTACTTGCCATATTGTTTGCCTGTCAGCTTGTGTGGTTGTTGCTGCTGTTGGAGGTGATGTGGAAACTGACAGTCGCCTACGCCTAGTGGTACTGTGCGTCACGTGACTGACAGTCTGATGTCTGTTGCTCTGAGTCTTTCAGAACAAGTAGCAGGAAATCTTGGTATCGACAAATCGATACAACTCTGAATCGGCTCAGTGTTAGTAAGGGAGGTATGCAGTATTTCTTCCTCTTCCTCCCTTTTTTCTTTCTTTCTTTCTTTCTTTCTTTTTTTCTTTCTTTCTTTCTTTCTTTTTTTTCTTTCTTTCTTCTTCTTTTTTTGGTGGTGGGGTGTTCGCTATCCTCCTCCTCCTCCTCCTCCTCGTCGTCGTTGTCCTCCTTCTCCTCCTCATCATCACCATCATCACATCATCATCATCATCGTTGTCGTCATCTCATCTTCATCATCTTCTTCTTACGTTCTGTCTTTGAATGTCCACCTCTTTCGTTCTTCAACACCGATTACAGTCAGCTGTATAAGTTCTTTGTTTATTTGCTTGCTTGCTTGCTTGCTTGCTTCCTTTCTTTATTTTCCACTTTTCGCTTTTAAATATCGTGAATTCAGTTCGAGAGAGTTATCAGAGTATAGATTTCAGTTCAGATTAATACTCGTCTTACACGCGAGGACTGATCTTTTCAAGTTTGGTCTAGTGTGTAACCTATTGGGATACATATTCAGTAATTAATTAAGCAGCAGCATGTAAACTAAACGAAAGAAAATATCTCACTCATTTTCTTGTTCTTATCAAAAAAAGACATTGATAATATACCCCTCATATTTTATTTTGTTAATGCCATATTTTGAAATCTTTTGGTTATTTTCTTATCCTTATAATACAATATTTTTACAATCTCTGATTTTCGTATTTCCATTTTTTTTTATTTTGCAAGAATTTAAACATCCTTCCATGATATTTTCATTTATTTGTATCATTTGCGATTTTGACCATTTTTTCATTCATTTTCGTATTCATATTTCTTATCATGCCAGATTTCGGAAATCTATCATTCATTTTTTGGTTTGTGTTATGCAAGATGCAAGAGTTTGAAAATCTCTCACGTTTTTATGTTTGATATACCAGATCATGAAAATCTCTTTTTTTATTTTATTTTTTCATTTTCATTTTCGTGTATTCTTTTCAGTTTTTTCGTTTCATTCTTTCTTTACATTGATCTCATACACAAGACATTACCATGAAATATACTAAGCCCACACGTTCAATAAACATTAGTTACCTGGTGAATATACACTCCTGTAATTCCACACACCTGTGTAACTCCCCCCCCCTCCCCTCCCCTCACCCCAAACATAGAAAGTTAGCAAAGGACAAACACGGGGTGGGGGTGGGGGTGGGGTGGGGGGGGGGCGGAAGGGAGGAATACACACAAAAAAAGCACCTCATATTGATCAAAAACTATACCTCATCAAAACGCCATAACGGCAATTCAATCTCGACTTGCTTTCTTATTGTTGTTATGCAAGATATTGTCAACGTGTCACTTTTTCTCTTATTCTTCTCTCATCCTCTTCCTGTGTTCCCATTCAGTCTCCCCCCCCCCCCCCACACCCCCCGCTCCCCCAACCTATTCTATTTCGCTGACTCGTTTGACATTCCTAGGTTTTGACAAACGAGTTGGTACTCATGGTTGATTTGTGCGTGTTTGTGGTAGCTTTCAAATATTTGTGACCTCCCACCACGAAATCAGTCTTAACTCGCAGTCAGTCGAACAGCACTAGGAGGAGCTGAAAAGAGATGAGGGTTATCTGGTGTTTGACTTTTTCTCAAAATTGATTTCTGTAGACTATAATCTATCCCCCACAGAAATATTTTTCTTGAAAAAATATTATTAATCAATCTTAAATGGTATTTTAATGCACTGATCGCAGCAGAAAGAACGCAGTTTCCTACCAAAAGTACCTATTTTGTCTCTATTAAACCGTAACCTGTGCAGTACCCGCACATGTAATATACTGACGGAAAGCTCTTTGGTGCACCTTTCAGGTAATGCAGGAAAATTAGAAACAGACTGGGTCAAAGCCACCAACTAAAGAAATTTAAGGAAAATGTGTAGGAGAGCACACAAAAATGTTAGAGGCCGTTTTCTCAAAATGGCTGTCATACAACTTAATGGCTTTAAACATACATAGCTTCTGCATTTTTTTGAGTAAAAACTTTATTCAAGTACTAAAATAATCAGCAGAATGTACACTTTCCAATGATATGTATATCTTAAAACGCCCAAAATGCTAGTTAAGACTGATTTCGTGGTGGGAGGTCACATTTGTCGACACCCCTAAAACCATTGCCCATCGTAACAAGGATGTAGACCTACATGTAACTGGTCCTTAACTTACAGTACGCGCGTGAGTATTTATCCACTTAGCTTTGAATTGTGTGTTGGTTTTTTTTTTAGATATACACTCGCACATCCGCGTGCAAACACACGCACACACACACACACACACACAACACACACATACACACACCATACACACACACACACACACACACACACACACACACCAGATAGACAGACAGACATACACACACATACAGACATATACACACACTCTCTCATACACATTCACGCACACATTCACACACATGCACACGCAAACACATATTATGTCTAATCGATATGAAAATGATCTTCTCTTTTTGTTTTAAACAGAATTGTTGTGTGGTGCGTGCGTGCGTGCGTGGTGCGTGTGTCGTGTGTGTGTGTGTGTATGTGTGAGAAGAGGAAGAGAGAGGAAGATGAGAGAAGAGATGACAGAAAGAAGTGAGAAGAGAGACTAGGGAGATTGAGCGAAAAGAGAGAGAGAAGAAAGAGGAAGAGAGAGGGGGAGAAGAGAGAAGCAGACAGAAGAGAGAGAGAGAGGTTGAAACATAGAGTGACAGAGATTGAGCAAATGAGAGAGAAGACAGACAGACGGACAGAGAGGAAAGAGAGAGAGCGAGAGAGAGAGAGAGAGACAGACAGACAGACAGACAGACAGACAGAGAGGGAGTGAGAGAGGCAGAGTTAGATAGAGAGACCGAGAGAAATAGAGAGAGACGAGAAGAGAAGAGAAAAACAATCCCATACACTGTGGGATAACTCTAGCGAACATCGCTTAATTAATTAACCGGGCCACTGTGAACATGATCCAGAAGGTACGCTCGTGTATGAACGCTTGTGTCATGAACAGTCTCGATTGCAGAAGCTTAAGTGTGAAAATGGGAAGGACTTGAGTTTAAAATTTGTTCAGGAGGGATTCATCGCACGCGGCGGACAAAAAAAAAAAAAAAAAAAATCCCAAACTTACCCGACAATTCTTTGGCAGACTCCTTGAGCCTACACACAAAACTTCTTTCACGCTGGCAGTTTTGAATCGAGGAGTGGGAACGGAACGATGAATATCATGTCCCGGGGTTTTGTATTCTCCCCCTCTATGCCGTTTGGTTTGTAAGCAAGGTAACTGATGACTGGGTCCGGATGGGTCATGCAACACATGGACTGCCCCACCCACCCCCCACCCCCTTTTGCTTGATGAAATGACCATTGACCGGCGTCAGAAACTTGGGAGGTGATTGCCCGGAGAGTGGCGAGACATTGGTGATCCGGGTCCCATCCGCACCCTTGTGGTGTTTCTCGTTGACTAACACGTCCAAAAAATGGTTGGAACATTTTTAACCCTTTGACTCCCGCACCCTATCCACAAGCTGCAAAAAACTTAACCCTTTGACTCCCTGACCCTATCCACCAGCTTCCTTTCAAGAAAATGGTGGTTAGGGTGAGGGAGTCAAAGGGTTACGTTTTTTTTTCTTTCCTAGCGTGATTGAAAATGCAGGATGCTGGTGGACAGGATACAGGAGTTAAAAGAGTTAATTAAGACGGGCAACGAGCAAACCAACTTTTATATTGCGAGGCGGAATTGAAGTCAAGAACTCATCAGATCTTGCGTCCCCGGCTCTCGCAAATGAGCTAGCTAGCCCAAAACACACAAATGCGCAACACACACACACACACACACACACACACACACACACACACACACACCACACACACACACACACACAACACACACAATACATCACACACACAACATCACACATGCACACATACACACATACACACATGCACACATACACACGTACACACATACACACATACACACATACACACACATACACGCGCGCGCGCGCGCACACACACAAATACACACACATACATACACACACACAAACAAACAAGCACACACATACACACACATAAACACACACACACTCACACACACACACACATCACACACACATACACACACACATACACACATACATACACACATACACACACAC
>CM060306.1:101972116-101977116 GCA_030674185.1 Monoplex corrugatus | reverse complement strand
TGTTCTAGAGGGGTTCAGCCCATTCTGCTTTTGTTCTAGAGGGGTTCAACCCATTCTGCTTTTGTTCTAGAGGGGTTCAGCCCATTCTGCTTTTGTTCTAGAGGGGTTCAGCCCATTCTGCCTTTGTTATAGAGGGGTTCAGCTCATTCTGCTTTTGTTCTAGAGGGGTTCAGCTCATTCTGCCTTTGTTATAGAGGGATTCAGCTGACTCTGACTTTGTTCTAGAGGGATTCAGCTGACTCTGGCTTTGTTCTAGAGGGATTCAGCTCATTCTGCCTTTGTTCCAGAGGGATTCAGCTGACTCTGACTTTGCTCTAGAGGGATAATTTTACTCTGATTTGTTATAGAAGGATTCAACTGACTCTGACTTTCTTCTGGAAGGATTCGGGTCATTCTGCCTTTGTTTTTTGGAGGGATTTAGCTGCCTCTGACTTTGTTCTGGAGGGATTCGGGTCATTCGGACTTTGTTCTGGAAGGATTCAGCTGACTCTGACTTTGTTCTGGAAAAAAATCAGGTCATTCTGACTTTGTTTTAGAGGGATTCAACTTTCTTTGTTCTAGAGGGATTAAACTCATTTTGACTTTGTTCTAGTGGGATTCAGCTGACTCTGACTTCGTTCAAGAGGAAATGAGCTCACTCTGACAATCCGATATGAGCCCCACCCAAGTCTGCCAACAATTATCTGGCAGACACCTTGAGCCTGCGCCAGAGAGGCAGCAAGAGAGGGAAAACGGTTATGTCCAGACTTAATGATTATAAGAGCTTTCCTGTAGGGATGCCTCCCTGGTTTGGTTTATTTTTTCTTTTCCCGTGCATTTTATTTTCTTCAAAGTGTTATTGCAGTACGTCTGTCATTTATCCTGTTGTTTGTTGTTGTTGTTGTTGTTGATGATGTTGGTGTTATGTTTCTTTTGTTTGCCCGTTTGATTTTAGATTATTTGCTCCATCCGATAGAGCCATGGATTCAGTATCTTGCATCTCGGAGTTCAGTTCCAGCCCGCAAAATTTGAAAATCGGTCCGTTGGCTGCCAATCTCTTTGTTTGATTCTATCATTCTGGTTCTGGTGGTGCCAGTTCAGTATGTAGTCAGAAAGATTGTTAGTATGTATTCATTTGTGTACGTGTACGTGAACGTGTACGTGTGCACGTATCTGTTCTGTTAAATGAATATGTGTGTGCGTGCGTGGTGCGTGTGCGTGCGTGCGTGCGTGCGTGCGTGCGTGTGTGTGGGTGGGTGCGCGCGCGCACGCATGTGTGTGTGTGTGTGCGTGTGAGAGAGAGAGACAGAGAGACAGAGAGAGACAGGGAGAGAGAGAGAGTGATCAGTACTTCTGAATGTGTTATATTTTTTTTGTATTGTAAATTATTGTGTTACGAGCAGCGAGTCCGAATATGTTGGGAGAGCAGCGCTGTACATGAATGGTTTACCATTATCGTAATCACAGCTATTACCATTGTTCTTATTGTTCTTCTTCTTATTTATACTGTCATTGTTATTACTATGTATTCCTCTAATTGCGATCGATTGGCCTCGCTCGACCTGCACGCGCGTGGAACAACGAGTGACGCACACTCTCGGCGCGCTCTGCTCTACGTCAGCAAACTGATATAAGACAGCTAACTAGTTTGCTATTGATAAAAGAAAAAGTACATCCCAATCATGTGTGCATAACGTCTCAACAAAGAGAGAGAGAGAGAGAGAGAGAGAGAGAGAGAGAGAGAGAGAGAGAGAGAGAGAAAGAGAGAGAGAGACAGACAGACACAGACACACAGACAGAGAGAGAGAGAGAGAGAGAGAGAAAGAGAGAGACAGACAGACAACAGACACACACAGACAGAGAGAGAGATAATATAAATATATTAGGGGTGGGGA
Organism: Monoplex corrugatus; assembly: GCA_030674185.1. Taxonomy (NCBI): domain Eukaryota; kingdom Metazoa; phylum Mollusca; class Gastropoda; order Littorinimorpha; family Ranellidae; genus Monoplex; species Monoplex corrugatus. The sequence goes on along the minus strand of CM060306.1, from coordinate 101,975,242 downwards.
GGGAGATGGAAAGGTTTGAAGAGACAGAGAGAGAGAGAGGTGGGGGGAACTGATACAGAGAGAAAGAATGAGGGGTGGGAGTGCGGGTGCGGGTGTGGGCGGGCGTGAAGACAGTTAATTGGCAAAACTGGTATATATTGTGCTTTGACTGCGGCCCTCACAGCAATGCCGTTGAACATTACTAAGAATATAAGTACTTGCATGCACAAGAACACTAACATACACACTTTCCACCTAAAAGTACAGACAGTTCATCTGAACCCATAGTTCTTCGGTGGACAGTGTCTGTAAGTTTGGGGTGAAAGAGAGAGAGAGAGACAGGGAAAAAGAGAGAGAAGGTGTAGTGGAAGGAAGAGAGAGAGAAACGGGGGAGAGAGAGAGAGAAGCGAGAGAAGAGAAAGCGAGAGAGAGAGAGAGAGAGGGAGAGAGAGAGAGAAGAGAGAGAGAGAGGAGAGAGAGAGAGAGAGAGGAGAGAGAGAGAGAGAGAGAGAGAGAGAGAGGAGAGAGAGAGAGAAACAATGTCCGCACAATGTTGGCCAAATCTTCCGAACGTCGTATACTGGGGGGTCACCATCACACCAGGTAGGACAATTTCACATGCGCTCCACCCAAAACCTGCCAATGGTTATCTGGAGAGACTCCTAGAGCCGGCGCAAAACCATAAGCGCTGGCAAGGTCTTGAAACGGGTTTTGCTGTAGGTTGAAGAACCCGGACCTGTGACACTCTGATGACATTACAGAATGATGAGAGTTTTTAACCTTTTGACTCCCCGCACCCTATCCACCAGCATCCGCATTGTCTAGCATGCTAGCAGAAACAATAACGTAACCCTTTGACTCCGCCCCCACCCCCCCCCCCATCTATCCACTAGCTTCATTCAGGAAGCTGGTGGATAGAGTGAGGGAATCAAAGGGTTAATATTTTGCAGTCGGTGGACAGGGTGTGGGCGTCAAAGGGTTAACATGGGCAATGAACAAGCCAACTGTCAATGTTGCCGAGTGAGATCGTTGAACTGGAGACGGGAGACTTTTTAGTCCACGGCTCAATCCGCTCGATATAACAGAAACATAAAATGATTAGTATGAAACAACGCTAATCAAAAGAAAACATCAGCTTCAACCTTAAATAAATAAACGCAAAATGATTACTCGACGATTTCCTGACTTTTCTCTTCGTCTAATGTAAAACGGCAAAAGTTAAAGAATCAATTTTCTCCCTGGTTATTTGAGTAGAATGGTATTTGGCTCGTCGTGATTTTGATGTCTGTCTGTCTGTCTGTCTGTTTGTCGTGTGTTCTTCAAGAATATTGCAATGGGTTTACTAAACCTCCCCCCCCCCCTCTCTCTCTCTCCTCTTCTTTGTGATTATCGACAATACGACTGGAAAGAAGACTTTTAAAACAAACATACATACTATAATATCATGAAACACGTAGAGTAGTAATCTGCATACTCAAGTCTGCTGATATCAATGTGCTGTGTTCTCTCTCTCTCTCTCTCTTCTCTCTTCTCTTTCTCTCTCTCCTCTCTCTCTCTCTCTCTCTCTCTCTCTCTCTCTCTCTCTTGTGTGTGGTGTGTGTGTGTGTGTGTGTGTGTGGTGTGTGTGTGTGTGTGTGTGTGTTTCGATCGTGTAAAAAAAAAAACCACGTCGGTTTCTACCAACACACGTGTACTCTCTCTCTCTCTCTCTCTCTCTTTCTCTTTCTCTCTTTCTCTCTCTCTCACTGTCTCTCTCTCCTCTCTCTCTTTCTGTCTGTCTCCCTTACCCCTCTCTCTGTGCGGACTAGCTGCTCTCTCTCTCTCTCTCTCTCTTTCTCTCTCTCTCTCTTTCTCTCTCTCTCATTGTTTCTCTCTCCTCTCTCTCTTTCTGTCTGTCTCCCTTCTCCCTCTCTCTGTGCGGACTAGCTGCTTCTCTCTCTCTCTCTCTCTCTCACTCTCTCTCCGTAGACTGGCTGCTCTCTGTCTCTCTATCGCTCTCTCCCCTCTCCCCTTCTCTCTCTTAATCACTCTCTCTTCTCTCTCTCTCTGGACTGGCTGCTGTCTGTCTCTCTCTCTCTCTCTGTCTCTTTCTTTTCTGTCCCTCCCCTTCCCCCCCCCTCTCTCTCTCTCTCTCTCTGAGCGGACTGTCTGACTGGCTCGTGTCCACCACCGGCATATCTATCAACCAGTCAGCCCAACCAGCAAGCCATAACCCAGTGGCCCTCCGAAGGGCCGAACCCACGGCCTCTGCACACATTATCAACACAGCAACGCGTAACCACCTGGGCTAACAGGCCCACCAAAAAGTGTGTGTGCACCCCCCCCCCCCCCCCCCAGCCCAACATGGGGAGACTCGAACCCTCGACCTCCGCGTAGTCAGCATGGCGCTCTAATCATCGGAGGTTTTTTTAAAATTTTTTTTAATTGAGTGTGTAGCTGGGTGAATAGCTGGGGAAGAAGAAGAGGTGGGTGGATGGGGGGTGGGTGGCGGTAATGGTGGGTAGAGGGTGAAGAGACAGTGGATGGAAGGCGGTGGTGTGGTGGTGATGGTGGTAGTAGGGAGAGGGTGAAGGTGAAGAGAAGAAAGTGGATGGGAGGTGGTGATGGTGATGGTGGTGGTGGTGGTGTGGTTAGTAGGGAGAGGGTGAAAGTGATGAGAAAGTGGATGGAAGGTGTGTGTGGTGTGGTGTAGTGGCGGTGATGGTGGTGAAGTGGTGGTGAAGAGTGTGAACTAGGTTGTGGTGCAAATCAAGCTGTCCGTTCTTAGCAGCTGCAGTCATCGATTATCATGAGTTGATAGTTTCCCAGCTTGTGCACACACAGGGGGCACACAACACATGCACAAGGCAACACGACACTACACAACACACAGCACTTGCGCGCGCGCACACACAATACATACACAATACACACACACACACACACAACACAACCCACATTGCAACACAACGCGCGCACACATGCGCACTCACAAAAACGGACACACATACATAGACAACACACACAAACACGCACACGCAACACAGCATACACACGCAGCCAGATTCAACGCATACACACATACACGCATAAACACACACACATATGCGCACACAGACACGCACATAAATACTCCCTCACACACACACACACACACACACACACGCA
>CM060306.1:101962116-101967116 GCA_030674185.1 Monoplex corrugatus | reverse complement strand
CGACCTCAGCACATACGTCTGTAGTTTGCTGTCCTTTAGTCTGATTTTGTGTGAGGTCTTCTGAGAGAGACCTCGGCACGGACTTCTCGCTGCCTTCTGCCTGAGATCGTAAGACGCTTTGTGGGGACACTGACAGATCCTTCAGGATGCATGTGGAAGTGAACGTCGCCCTGAACTTCATCGTCTCCTACCTGTACAACAAACTGCCCAGGCGCCGGGTGGACCTTTTCGCGGTGGAGCTGGAGAAGGGGCTGAAGCAGAAGTTTGAGGGGCACTGGTATCCCGACAAGCCCTTCAAAGGATCGGGATTCCGGTGTGTGCGCTGCAATGGGGAGAAGGTGGACCCAGTCATCATGAAGGCCTCCCGGAGCGCCGGGCTGGACCTTCAAGAGGTGATGACCTACATGCCCGAAGAGCTGACACTGTGGATCGACCCTAGCGAGGTGTCGTACCGCCTGAACGAGAAGAGCCCCATCAAGGTGCTGCACACGGATCGGGGTGAGGAGGACGGGTGTGACACCATGGACCAGGAGGTTCAGGTGGCCAACCACACCTTCAACCCTGACGCCTCCTCCTTCCAGCCCATCGACTCTCTCTCCTCCTCCCTGTCCAATCTCAGTCTGTCTCCCTCCTCCCCTGTACCTCCCGGCACGTGGAGCAACTCCATGTCTCCTTGCTCTTCCCTCTTCTCCACCCCTCCCCAGCCTTGCATGATGCCTGCGCCTCTGCCTGCAGCCCCCACTCACCAGCAAGCCGCCACTCCCATGTTCATGGGCAAAACGTCGGCCATGCCCCAGTTCACAGCAGCCTCCTTTGCCGCCACCAAGTTCGGCTCCACCAAGCTCAAGTCTCAAGCCAAGCGTCCCACTCGCCTTTCCCCTATCGAGCTGGGCAATTACTTCCGACAGCAGCAGCACGCAGCCTTCAACAACGTGGTGCCCTCGCCCCAAAGACCGAGATCACTGTCTCCCAGGGACCCACGCTTGGAGTTCATCATGGATCAGCAGCAGAGGTTCTACGCCCAGCTGTCTCCCCAAGGCCACCAGAGTTTGGCACACACACTACAGCAACAACAGCAACAACAGCACCTGGCCTTTCCACCTCTGCCACCACCCCTCTCTCCCCCAACAGCAGCCTGCCCGGAGATTTCATGCGCCACACCTCTTCTCCCCACTACTCCCACTTGGGCATGACCGCCTTCCCCGAAATGCTGTCCCCAGGATCTCACTCCCCAGGGTCTCAGTCAGCCCTGCAATCCCCGGTGAACTCGCTGTCTCCTGAAGGTTACAAGACCTTCCTGGACGACCTGCAGCAGCTGGGCAACATGCATGGCTACCCTGCCCACCTACAGCATCTCCTGGTGGCCAACTGAACACCCCACAAAGGACTGGGCGCGATTTGGTAAACTGGATTTAAGACTTTAGAGGTTGGATTGTGGACGTTCTTAATCGGACCAAGGGACGTTCAAATTTGGATATGGGACGATGGAGATTGGTCATTGGAAGCTGGAGTTTGGAATCGAGATCTGGAGGCTGGCTGTTAGATGATTAAGATTGGCAAGAGAACGTCAATCGATTTATCCGTTGGACGTTCAATGTTGACGATTGAAACAGGGCACGAGATTGGAAATGACCGAAGAAGACTGGTTACCTACACTAGAGGATGAACATGAGATACTGAACGTTGCCCAATACTGGACACATGATTACCTGAGTTGTCTCTTTGATTTGGTACTTTTGGCGCCTTGTGCTTTGTTAACATTCTCGACCTGCTGCTCTTTCAGTGTCCCCAATGTCAGCAAGAGAACTGCTCACATTGTTCAGTGGCTGGTTCTCTTTTATGAGTTGATGAATAGTTCCGTGCCTGTATAATTCCGTCATCTAATTATTTTGTTTGGTGAACATGTTGCAGAGTAGGGCCCCGTTTGAACTATGGACTGATGACTGACTAAATCCAGTCGTTGACTAAAACATGAAGGTGGTGTTCCAGTCATTTGTAATTGTATGTATTCTATTCCCATTATCAGAAATGGTCAGATGTTGGTTACTCGCAAGCTGTTGGCTCCTTCAGTAGTGGTTTGCTGTTTGCCGTTGGCTCGTTCAGTAGTGGTTTGCTGTTTGCCGTTGGCGGTGTGTCAGCCCCGAGGGGACGTCGCAGGAGGAGAGAGGGAGGGGAGGGGGTGTTGCAGTACGTCAGCGGTCCAAGCTGCTCGCTCACTTTTACCGTTCTCGATTATGTTCCCTTGATGAACTGAACCATTAGCCGTTTCATCGTTACCTTGGGCCTGAGGAGGCAAAGAGGTAGTAACACTCATATCCCTAAGATTGAGCACATTGAACGACATCTTCTACAGCCATGACTTCTTTGGACATCAGGATGATCAGTCTTTATAGTAGCAGTAATAATAATGGACAAAAAAATAAAACATTTGCCACTGTATTTGGGGGGGGGGGGAGGGAGGGGGAGTCTGCAGCGACTCTGGATCAAGGTCGACCAGATAACGGCGTCCCATTCGTAGGTTCAAACCCTGGCCTTCCGTTGCATGGCCCATTTCGGGCATGTCCACCATCTGGCCAATATCTCGGGGAAACAGCTAACCAGTACTGCAAAAAGAAAGCGTGCGAGTGCTCAACAACAGTCAACTGCCGCAAGTGAGAAAAGGTTTTGGTCACGATCCAAAAAGAAAAAAAAGAAGAAGTGGAGGTTTTGACGGTTTTGTTTTTGCACGGTCTCATTCCTGCACGTTGGCATTGACCTTCTTTTAATGAAAATGGTCAATTTTTTTTATACATAAATATTTATAATATCATTTGAATTTTCGTATTGTAGCCTACTTTGTTGTAAAGAAATAGATAGATCGCTTTGCAATCTTCGGGATTTTTCGTCTTCATTTGAGAATCTTCATAAACGTTCATAAATTATCTTTTGTACTCTTTTTTGATTCCACCCCTTCCCTCTCACCATCTCTCCCGCTCTGTCTGTCTCTTGTCTCTGTCTTTGTTTCTGTCTTTGTCTCTGTATTTGTCTCTGTCTCTGTCTGTCTATCTCTCTATCTCTCTCTCTCTCTCTCTCTCTCTCTCTCTCTCTCTCGCTGGCTCGCTCGCTCCCTCTTTCTCTTTCTCATCTGAATCCTTTTGTGCTATTGTGATAAGGTCTGTTGGCCTAAGTCATTCGTCTTTTGAATGTTCCTTCTCTCTCTCTCTCTCTTTTTTTTTTTTCTGTCTGTTTCTCTCTGTCTCTATCTTTCTGTCTCTGTCTCTGTCTGTCTCTCTGTCTGTCTGTCTGTCTGTCTGTCTGTCTGTCTCTCTTTCGTACCCACTGTCCTCTCACTACATCTTTGTTATACCTACCATCTTATTTTTACATTGTGTACATAATCGTCTGCTTTCAGCCATTGCTTTTATTTTCTTTCTACCTGCGGTAACAGGGGCGCGAGGGATGAGTTCCTCTGGTCAATAAAACTGTGAACAGTCTGTTCCTTTCAGTATGGGGGGGGGGGGGGGGGGTCAGTGAGGGTGGGGTGGGGGTGGTGAGTATTGGAGGAAAGGAGAGTGACAAATACATTCTCCTTCCTCCTTCACCCCCCTCCCCTCTCCCACACCTACAGGAGATACACCTGTTATCCATTCCTTCCAGCTGTCCCTTTTTTGTTAATATACAAGCTGATGTGTCGTTGTTATTTGAACGTGACAATACTTCAGTTTTGTGTGCATCTTATTAAGAACTTTTTTTTGGTTGTTGTCGTTTTGTTACATATTATATCGTGTTTTGGAAAATCGCTTCGTAGCTCACATAGTTTGGTATTTGGACTTTGCCTACTTAAAAAGGAACGGCTTCAGCATCGCAACGTGGAGGTGGTGCTTCCGCATAAGTGCTCTCTCGCTATTGTTTTTGTTGTTGTTGCCAAAGTACATTGTAGACTTAGAGCAGCGCCAAAATTTTTGTGCTTATGTATAAATGCTGTACGCACACAGAACATGGTTTGTGAAGATTTTCGAACACGATTTTTGTGAATGTTGGTTGCTCAAACAGACAAACAAGGAGTGGGGGAAAAAATAAAAGGCGTCGGTGTGTTCGGATATGTCCATGGGCGCTCTGTCTCATGATCTGTGATAGTTTTTGAGTGTGACATGGAAGCAAATACCTCACTTTCAGGCATACAAATCCTCTCTGTTGATATATCTTCCTCGGCTCTACACTTTTGACACTGGGTGATGGGATAATTGTAATTATACAAATGATAATATTAATACTTTGTACCAATAACCTGTAAGTCGTCTTTGCATAATGAATTTATGTACTTTATGAGAAAGCAAAACTGATCGGGTGATACCAATGGAAACGTAATCACGCCAACTCACGCACATGCGCGCTTGCACACACACACACGCACATGCGCGCTCACACACACACACACACACACACACACACACACACACACACACACACACACACACACACACACACACACACACACACGTAGAGTATCACGATAATCCATCTTCACAAACTACAACGATAATGCCATCAAAATGTATACGCATAAAGAACGTGCCACATTGACTCTGTTGATTTTTATCGATTATATTATGCAGATCAGTTTAAATTTAGCTCTGCGGTGAGGGCTGGATTTCGTTTTTTTTGTTTTTGTTGTTTTTTTTTCCCCGGTGGGTTGAAAAACTACGACATAATTTAGATGTCGAATGTTTGGCTCTTCTTTGCCTCGAAGGCCTATGCCGTGCCTCGGATGACCTTTAAATTATCTTCGATCATTCTGTCTCTATCTCTCTTTCCGTCCGTCTCTCTGTCTCTGCCTATCTCTGTCACTGTCACTGTCACTCCTCTCTCTCTCTCTTCTTTCTGTCTCTGTCTCTCTCTCTCCCTCTCCCTCTCTCGCTGTTCATTTCCCTTTCTCCTCCACCCCCCTGTCTCGCTTTTTTTCTCGCATTAGAGATGTTCGCAATGGATGTGGAGGAGGGAAAAGGGAGCAAACTCTTCAG
>CM060306.1:101954616-101957116 GCA_030674185.1 Monoplex corrugatus | reverse complement strand
GTGTGTGTGTGTGTGTGTGTGTGTGTGTGTTGTGTGTGTGGCCAGAACGAGTTAGCTGAAGGAGTATTATTTGTCGACATGTACACACCAATGCGTACACACACACACGCGCGCGCGCACACACACACGGACACGCACCACACACACACGCACACACACACAAATCTTACTCACACACCAAGCACGCATTCACTCACCATACACCCACACACTTACATACTCACGCAGTACATACATACACACAGACACAAACCCCACACGCTCTTCTCTCTCTCTCTCTCTTCTCTCTCTCTCTCTCTCTCTTTCTCTCTTGTCACACATACAACATGCACACACGCACTCACAGAAATACGCATGTACAGGGACACCGGATGCCACACACACACACACACCACACACACACAACCACACACACACACACACACACACATACACACACAACACCACACATACAACACACACATACCACAACACACATATACACACCCCAAACACACAACAAACACAAACACACACACACACACACACCACGCAACACACACAAAAAACACACACATGCACACACACCACACACGCACACACACACACACACAACACACATACACACGCGCGATACACACACGAACACAAACAAACAAACAAACACACACAACACACTTACACACACACACGCACATACATACACACACGCACACACAAACACACACATACACACACAAACACACATATACAGACGCGCATACACACACACACACACACACACACACACCAACACACACACACGCAAACAAACAAACACACACACAACACGCACACACAACACACGCACCACAACACACACCAATTATACACACACACACACACACACACACACAAACACAACACGCACAAACAAACAAACACACACACACACATATATATCTAGCTTGGTACATACTCCAAACCATGCCATAAAGAGCTGATCGTCCATGTACTTGTCTATGCAATGGGCACACGAACATCACACCTCAAACCAATGGGACGCAACAGTCAAGTGGGCAAAACGTTGTGTTTCCAACTTGAAGGTCTGGGTTCGATCCCGCACGGGTACTTCCCTCTGGTTGATAAAGGGTAGACATTTTTTCCGATCTCCCGAGTCATGAAGTGTCCTTAAATACCTAGACCCCCTTCGCCTGTAGACGCACGCAGAACATCAATTATGCAAATTACAATTCAATTTCAATTGTTCAAGATGACGTCTCCGCGCTCGGAATGAGTTCCATATGCACTAATGTCACAGATGCACATGTGATGGAGAAAATCCAGAATGATCACCGCGCGCACGCCTTAAGCCTGCTCATAAACCCATGAGCTGGCCGGGTCCTGAGGCCATACCTAGATAGTTCCATAATCCTGGGATCGTAGGGGAGTGAGGTGGCAGAGACATCAACTTTACCAAGGACCTGCACCACGAGGGCGGCGCCCAACCCTTTCCCTCGCTTCAAATTCATATTCATATTCATATTTACTTTCTTTTTTAACCAAGACTTCAGAAAGGCAAGAAGGTTAATTGGTCTTCAAGGAGTGGGACCTGGGAAATCAAATTATCTCTCCAATGTTTTATGCCAAGGCAGCCGGGCAATGCCCAGCTCTTCACGATTTTTAACTGCCGTGGATCTTTAGCGTGCGCAGCCAAAATGCACACGGGTCCGACTCGTTCTTTGTCCCCTTCCGAAGAACTGGACATTCAGTTCGATTTCCCAGTCAAACTGAGGAGAAAAGTCGAGGCCTCTACGGGAAGCGAGCCCTGGAACCTCGAGTTTAGTTTTTGGCAGGCGAAGTCTGAACCGTTCTGCCACTCTTCTCCCTTATGCACGTTAAAGATCCTGTTAGTATGTCAGTGTCTGGCGGTTTATGAAAACATGAAAACAGCCGGCATGCACGGCAGACGAAGACTGAATATGCAGACTGTGTGTCAATATATCGCCTGCACAGTGTGGACATAAACAACGTGTTTACGCGCTTCCGCGAAAAAAAAAAAAGATCGGAATGATTAATGGATACATAAACAAAAGTAAATAAATGAATACCTGTGGATAGCAAGGAACACTAATAGCCTGTAACTCTCCAAATATGACCAGACAATGCTTGACCAAGAAAAAATCAAACTGAAGGATAGATTTGAAATAGATGTGAACTATAAACACACACACACACACACACACACACACACACACACACACACACACACACACACACACAAAAACACACACACGCACGCACGCACGTACACATACACACACACCTTCCATGCACGCAAACACATACACGCACATGCGCACGCGCGTTGGCGTGCACGTACATATATACATACGTACATGTGTATGTATATGCATAATTCATATAACATATAAGTATATACATAGTATGTATATATAAAATATACGAATATAATATGCTTATAATACTATATATATAATACTAACATATATATATCTATATATATATATATATATTATTT
>CM060306.1:101937116-101949616 GCA_030674185.1 Monoplex corrugatus | reverse complement strand
GTGTGTGTGTGTGTAGTGTTGTGTGTGTGTGTGTGGGGTGTGTGTGTGTGTGTGTGTGTGTGTGTTTGTGTGTATGTGTGTGTGTTGTGTGAATGTGTAGGTGCTAATTGTTTGTGTAGTGAATGTGTGCTCGTGTTCGTGGTTTGTGTGTGTGTGTGTGTGTGTGTGGTGTGTACGTGTGTGTGTGTGTGTGGTGTGTGTATGTTGTGTGTGGTGTGAGTGTGCGTGTTATCAGTAAGCGACATACAGTAATGTGTATGTGCGTGTGCGTGATGCATGTATGTGTGCGCACGCGTGTATGTGTGGGGTGTTCGCGCTTGCTGTTAATATATGGATTAAAAGAGCAAATAGCATTCTGTTCGATTTATTAGCCACGTTATATGTGTAGTGCATTGGTAATGATATCAACAAGTGCAGAATACTATTAACCTGTGTATACTGTCTTTTTACAGTTAATTCACTGTCTATTGTCTATAGTCACTCTACTTTAGGTCATGTGATTCAGCCCATTCGACTACGAACTCCATCATCATCATCATCATGTGCCCTGCCGCATGGCGTTGGCGATCATGGCCTTCCATATGCATCTATCCCTTGTTGCCGCAAGCACATCTTCCACCCTCTTGTCCTCAGTCACTCTGCAAGTTATCCAATATTTTTCCCTGGGTCTACCTGGTGCTCTCTTTCCCTTCCAGCTTTCCTGTTGTGACCATGTGCTCTAATTCCCCCTTCCTCATAAAATGGCCTATAAATGTTGCCTGTCTTTTCCTAATCTTTCTTATGAATGATCTTCTTGTGTCTGCCTCCATCAAGACTGTCTCGTTTGTTTTCTTTGCTGTCCATGGAACTCTGAACATGCTTCTTAGAAACCACATCTCGTCTGCCTCAATCTTGTTCTGGCTTTGCTTCTCGACTGTCTACGCCTCACAACCGTATAACATTATCGGTTCTATATAACATTCAAGAACTATCTTCCTGATGCGAATTGATAGGCATTTGTTGATAAGAATGCTTTTCATCTTCTTGAATGCTGTTTTGGCTTGGCCTATTTTGCTGGCTATTTCTGATGTGCGTATTCTGTCTGGTGAGATGATCGTTCCCAGATATTTAATTTTATCAACCTGTCTCAAGGTTGTGCCGTTTGCTGTTATTTTGCATGAGGGGATTTTATATGTTTTGATGATTACCATGACTTTAGTCTTCTTGTTATTTAGCTCCAAGCCTTTACTTTTGCTTTCCATTTTTATCATAGTCACGTGGTTTTGTAGGTCCCTTTCATTTTCTGCAGTTAGCACGGTGTCATCTGTGTATTGAATGTTGTTCATCATTTTTCCTCCAACCTTTAATCCAGGGTAATCTTCTCGGTTTCTCGTGATGTTTTCGCTGCAATGTGAAAACTGATCTGATGACACAACACAACCTTGCCTGACTCCTTTTTTGATATTTTGGAAAGAGCTTTTATCTTTTTCTATTCACATTGCAACTGTTTGTTCCCAATACATATTTCTATTGAGTCTTTCTAGTTGGTTGATCAATTCTTCATGTCTTATCCGATCGAAAGCCTCGGCATAATCAACAAAGCATAGATATAAATCCAACAAAGCATAGATATAAATCCTTATTCCACTCGATTGACCTCCCTATGATAGTTCTTAGGATGTATATGGCATTGATAGTTCCTTTCCCTTCAATAAATCCACTCTGTTCTTCTGCTAACAGGGTGAAAGTTCATCCTCTATCAATGACTTCCAGTACCAGTACTCGTGTGGTCACCGTACATAATAATTATACATTGACATTTTAAAACTGTGATTTTATTGAAAGTGTGGAGTTCTATTAAAAATTCAATAGTATTCTATTAGAATTGTGGTATTCACTGAAAACTAAGATATTCACAATTTCTTGAACTTTTGTGTATATTCTATTAAAACAAAAGTATTCACAACTTCTAAGAACTCTTGTACTATTAAAACTAAGATGTTCACAACTTCTAAGAACTCTTGTACTATTAAAACTAAGATGTTCACAATTTCTTGAACTTTTGTGTATATTCTATTAAAACAAAAGTATTCACAACTTCTAAGAACTCTTGTACTATTAAAACTAAGATGTTCACAACTTCAAGAACTCTTGTATATATTCTGTTAAAACTAAGATATTCACAACTTCGAGAACTTTTGTATATATTCTGTTAAAACTAAGATATTCACAACTTCGAGAACTTTTGTATATATTCTGTTAAAACTAAGATATTCAGAACTTCTAGAAGTCTTGTGTATATTCTGTTAAAACTAAGATATTCAGAACTTCTAGAAGTCTTGTATATATTCTGTTAAAACTAAGATATTCACGACTTCTACAATTTTGTATAATATTCTGTTAAAACTTCTAAGACTCTTGCATACATTCTGTTAAAACTAAAATATTCGCAATTTTCAGAACTCTTGTATATGTTCTATTAAAACAAAAAGTATTCAGAACTTCCAGAACTCGTGTACATGTATTTATTCATATATACGTTTACTTGAAGACTTACCTTTATGTCCGGCAATAACTTCTCTCACTCAACGCTCACCCTGTGGTCCCACTCCTGTCCTGTCCTGTCCTCTTCCCTCCCGGTCTGACTGTGCTCTGTGCCTTTAGGGTTTTGTCATTGTGAGTGAATGTTCTAGTGAATGATGACATTTTACGCTTTGGTTTGATTTGTGTATTAAGATCTGGCGCCTTATAAGCACTCTTCTTTTTCTTGTTCTTTCCTTGTTCTTCTTCTTCTTGTCCTGTCCTTCTTCTTGTTCTTGTTCTTGTTTTTTTTTTTGTTCTTGTCCTTCTTGTTCTTCTTCTTTTTGTCTTTGTCCTTGTCCTTGTTCTTTTTGTTCTTTTTCTTGTTCTTGTTTCTCTTCTTGTTCTTGCTCTTGTTCTTGTTCTTGTTCTTGTTCTTCTTGTTCTTCTTGTTCTTGTTCTTGTTCTTGTTCTTGTTCTTCTTCTTGCTCTTGTTCTTGTTCTTGTTCTTCTTCTTCTTCGCATTCTTCTTCTTGTTCTTCTTCTTCTTCTTGTTCTTGTTCTTGTTCTGTTCTTGTTCTTCTTCTTCTTCGCATTCTTCTTCTTCTTCTTCTTCTTCTTCTTCTTCTTCTTCTTGTTCTTCGCATTCTTCTTCTTCTTCTTCTTCTTCTTCTTCTTCTTCTTCTTCTTCTTCTTTGCATTCTTCTTCTTTGCATTCTTCTTCTTCTTTCTTCTTTTCTTCTTCTTCTTCTTCTTCTTTTCTTCTTCTTCTTCTTCTTCTTCTTCTTCTTCTTCTTCTTCTTCTTCTTCTTCTCTTCTTCTTCTTCTTCTTCTTCTTCTTCTTCTTCTTCTTCTTCTTCTTCTTCTTCTTCTTCTTCTTCTTCTTCTTCTTTTCTTCTTCTTCTTCTTCTTCTTCTTCTTCTTCTTCTTCTTCTTCTTCTTCTTCTTCGCATTCTTCTTCGCATTCTTCTTCGCATTCTTCTTCGCATTCTTCTTCGCATTCTTCTTCTTCTTCGCATTCTTCCTTCTTCTTCTTCTCTTCTTCTTCTTCTTCTTCTTCTTCTCTTTTCTTCTTCTTCTTCTTCTTCTCTTCTTCTTCTTCTTCTTCTTCTTCTTCTTCTTCTTCTTCTTCTTCTTCTTCTTCTTCTTCTTCTTCTTCTTCTTCTTCTTCTTCTTCTTCTTCTTCTTCGCATTCTTCTTCTTCGCATTCTTCTTCTTCTTCTTCTTCGCAATTTCTTCTTCTTCGCAATTCTTTCTTCTTCTTCGCAATTCTTCTTCTTCTTCTTCTTCGCAATTCTTCGCAATTCTTCTTCTTCTTCGCAATTCTTCTTCTTCTTCGCAATTCTTCGCAATTCTTCTTCATTTCTCTTCTTCTTCTTCTTCTTCTTCTTCTTCTTCTTCTTCTTCTTCTTCTTCTTCGCAATTCTTCTTCGCAATTCTTCTTCGCAATTCTTCTTCTTCTTCTTCTTCTTCTTCTTCTTCGCAATTCTTCGCAATTCTTCACAATTCTTCTTCGCAATTCTTCTTCGCAATTCTTCTTTGCAATTCTTCTTCTTCTTCGCAATTCTTCTTCGCAATTCTTCTTCGCAATTCTTCTTCGCAATTCTTCTTCGCAATTCTTCGCAATTCTTCTTCGCAATTCTTCTTCGCAGTTCTTCTTCTTCTTCTTCTTCGCATTCTTCTTCATCTTCGCAATTCTTCTTCGCTATTCTTCTTCATCTTCGCAATTCTTCTTCTTCTTAGCATTCTTCTTCTTCGCAATTCTTCTTCTTCTACTTCGCATTCTTCTTCTTCTACTTCTTCTTTTTGTTCTTTCTCTTCTTCTTCTCAAAGTCTTCATTGTGCGTCTCTGTGATCAAATTATTTGAAATATCTATTAGGTAAAGCTCCAAAACAATAGTTGGTTATAGTGTTTTATGGAAAATATTTTGATGTGTTCGTACATCTTGCTGATTCGAGAAACAGATATATTCAAAACCCCGGTTTCTTTTTCATTCCATATTTCAGTTCAAAGTTTTAATTGTTCCATACGTGATTCATTCCAACCTAATGAAGACTATTTTCTAAAGAAAAATCAAAGGAGTTGTGTGTGTGTGTGTGTGTGTGTGTGTGTGTGTGTGGTGTGTGTGTGTGTGTGTGTGTGTGTGTGTGTGTTGTGTGTGTGTGTGTGGTGTGTGGTGTGTGTGTGTGTGTGTGGTGTGTGTTGTTGGTGGTTTGTCTGTTTTATAACATATCATTGTGTAAATACTAATATGACGACGCAGTGGTCAAGTGGGTAAACGTAGACTTCTGATAGAAGGTCCTGGGTTCGATCCTTCTAGACACCTCCGCCTGGAAGTACAGGAAGGAGATTTTTTTTCCGATCTCCCCTGTCAACATGTGTGCAGACCTACCAGTGTATAGTGTATTTCCTAAATATGTATACACATGCAGAAATATCAGATATGCACATTAAAACCACCCATGAGGATGCCGGGGTCTTTCAGAATAAATAGTATCCCCACCTTATGGAAATTCTCTGCTAGAAATCTCTCTTTCTGTCGCTCTCTTTTGTCTTTCTTCCTCCTTTGCTTTCTGTCATTTCTTCTTATATCATCTTCTGCCTTGCGGTCCACTCACCTGTATCTGTTCAATAAAATCTTACGTACTTTTCTAGGATTGATAATTAGGTACATGTATTAAGTGTATTTTTGGCTCTAGGGAGGTGAGATATGCGGAAGCAGTTTTAGGTAATTCATGCCCGTTTTTATGTAAGTTTTGTTGTCCTTAGGTATGCTTAGATGTGTATACAGGTGGGGTTTTTTTATATCCCATGTGCGATAAGTTGGGTGGAGTGGTCAGCGCGGGGGGGGGGGCATGTCCTCAGATTTTGTGCTCGAATACATTGATATGTGTACTTAATTTTCTTTTCTTTTTTTTTCCTGTTGAAGTTTTGTATGTTTTGAAGCGGTTATAGCCCTCATGTGGCTCTACGCAGTCGGCTGGACTTTAAACAACAATAACAACAATGCACGTTAAAGAGTATGTCAGTCATATCAGTGACTGGCTTGTGGAAACATGAAAAACAGCATGCACGCACATGAAAAATGCAGACTGTGCAACAACATAGTGGAATATGGTCAGCTCGCTAACAACTTGATTCTCTCTCCGTGCTCTACTAAAAATTGATTATTTATATGTAATGTGCAATGAGTCAAATGAATTTGAAGACTAATGCAATTAAAGAATTGTTGATAATAGTAAGATACATCGTCTGATTATAATAAATGTAACCAGAATCGTGGTAGTTGACATTTGACTTATGTGCTGAGAGAAAATCACCCTAATTTAACTAGTATTGGTAGTAAACTAAATTTGTGTGTGTGTGTGTGTGTGTGTGTGTGTGTGTGTGTGTGTGTGTGTGTGTGTGTGTGTGTGTGTGTGTGTGTGTGGTGTGTTGTGTGTGTGTGTGTGTGTGGAGTCGTGTTTGGGTGAGTGTACCTGTTTGGATTTTACATCTTTTTTTTTCTGTTAGGTTGTCTTTACATGGGAGTTACACAACCAGGAGCTGGATACCTTTTCGAAACGCTTTGGCATTTGCCTCGCCCACCTGCTATCGAGTCAATCATAAAATGGAATTCATTGTCTAAGATATTGTTGTTTTTTTGTCAGTAGGCATTTACTGCCTTTACATAATGGCAAACAATCGAAACGGATAATCAAGCCTTTTTTTACGATCTCTCCGTTTACACCAGTATTGTGACATACATCCAGACACACACCTCCGGTCGACATTTAATATTTCGTGTTCAATCCATATCCATATCCACGGCATTGACACTGGCCAGTTCGTTGTCCATCTTATTGTTTCTCTCACTGCGGTGGTGTTAGCTTTTCTATCACACTGGCGGTATTAGCTTTTCTGTCACTGTGGTGGTGTTAGCTTTTCTATCACACTGGCGGTATTAGCTTTTCTGTCACTGTGGTGGTGTTAGCTTTTCTATCACACTGGCGGTATTAGCTTTTCTGTCACTGTGGTGGTGTAAGCTTTTCTATCACACTGGCGGTATTAGCTTTTCTGTCACTGTGGTGGTGTTAGCTTTTCTATCACAGTGATTGTTAGCTTTGCTATCACTGTTATGATGTTAGCTTTTCTATCACTGTGGTGGTGTTAGCTTTCCCATCACTGTGGTGATTGTTAGCTTTGCTATCACTGTTATGATGTTCGCTTTTCTATCACTGTGGTGGTGTTAGCTTTCCCATCACTGTGGTGATTGTTAGCTTTGCTATCACTGTTATGATGTTAGCTTTTCTATCACTGTGGTGGTGTTAGCTTTCCCATCACTGTGGTGATTGTTAGCTTTGCTATCACTGTTATGATGTTAGCTTTTCTATCACTGTGGTGGTGTTAGCTTTCCCATCACTGTGGTGATTGTTTAGCTTGGCTATCACTGTTATGATGTTAGCTTTTCTATCACTGTGGTGGTGTTAGCTTTCCCATCACTGTGGTGGTGTTAGCTTTTCTATCACTGTGGTGGTGTTAGCTTTTCTATCACTGTGGTAGTGTTAACTTTTCTATCACTGTGGTGATGTGAGCATTTCTATCACTGTGATGGTGTTAGTTTTTCTATCACTGTGGTGGTGTTAGCTTTTCTATCACTGTGGTGGTGTAAGCTTTTCTATCACTGTGGTGGTGTTAGCTTTTCTATCACTGTGGTGGTGTTAGCTTTTCTATCACTGTAGTGGTGTTAGCTTTTCTATCACTGTGGTGGTGTTAGCTTTTCTCTTACTGTGGTGGTGTTAGCTTTTCTATCACTGTGGTGGTGTTAGCTTGTCTATCACTGTAGTGATGTAAGCTTTTCTATCACTGTGGTGGTGTTAGCTTTTCTATCACTGTGGTGGTGTTAGCTTTTCTATCACTGTGGTGGTGTTAGCTTTTCTATCACTGTGGTGGTGTAAGCTTTTCTATCACTGTGGTGGTGTTAGCTTTTCTATCACTGTGGTGGTGTAAGCTTTTCTATCACTGTAGTGGTGTTAGCTTTACTATCACTGTGGTGGTGTTAGCTTTTCTATCACTGTAGTGGTGTAAGCTTTTCTATCACTGTGGTGGTGTTAGTTTTACTATCACTGTGGTGGTGTTAGTTTTTCTATCACTGTGATGGTGTAAGCTTTGCTATCATTGTGGTGATGTGAGCTTTTCTATCACTGTGGTGATGTGAGCTTTTCTATCATTGTGGTGGTGTTAGCTTTTCTATCATTGTGGTGATGTGAGCTTTTCTATCACTGTGGTGGTGTTAGCTTTTCTATCACTGTGGTGGTGTAAGCTTTTCTATCACTGTAGTGGTGTTAGCTTTGCTATCACTGTGGTGGTGTTAGCTTTTCTATCACTGTGATGGTGTAAGCTTTGCTATCATTGTGGTGGTGTGAGCTTTTCTATCACTGTGGTGATGTGAGCTTTTCTATCACTGTGGTGATGTGAGCTTTTCTATCATTGTGGTGGTGTGAGCTTTTCTATCATTGTGGTGGTGTGAGCTTTTCTATCACTGTGGTGATGTGAGCTTTTCTATCATTGTGGTGGTGTGAGCTTTTCTATCCTGTGGTGATGTGAGCTTTTCCATCATTGTGGTGGTGTTAGCTTTTCTATCACTGTGGTGATGTGAGCTTTTCTATCATTGTGGTGGTGTTAGCTTTTCTATCACTGTGGTGATGTGAGCTTTTCTATCACTGTGGTGATGTGAGCTTTTCTATCACTGTGGTGATGTGGCTTTCTATCACTTGGTGATTAGCCTTTTTATCACTGTCGTGTTAGCTTTCTACATGTGTGATGTGAGCTTTCTCTATACACGTGGTGTGACATTTAATATTGTGGTGATTACCTTTCTATCAATTGTGTGGATTAGCTTTTCTTCATGTGGTGATGCTAGTTGCTATCACTGGGGGGTTAGCTTTCTTCACTGGGTGATTGAGCTTTCTATCACTGTGGTGGTGTGAGCTTTTCTATCACTGTGGTGATGTAGCTTTTCTATCATGTGGTGGTGTTAGCTTTTCTATCACTGGGTGATGTAGCTTTTCTAACACTGTGGTGTGTTAGCTTTCTATCATTTGGTGATGTGAGCTTTTCTATCACTGTGGTGGTGTTAGCTTTTCTATCATTGTGGTGGTGTTAGCTTTTCTATCACTGTGGTGTGTGAGCTTTTCTATCATGTGGTGATGTGAGCTTTTCTATCACTGTGGTGTGTTAGCTTTTCTATCATTGTGTGATGTGAGCTTTTCTATCATGTGGTGTGTGAGCTTTTCTATCACTGTGGTGTGTGAAGCTTTTCTATCATGTGGTGGTGTTAACTTTTCTATCATTGTGGTGATGTGTAGCTTTTCTATCACTGAGGTGATGTGAGCTTTTTCTATTTCATCATGTGTGGTGTGTAGCTTTTCTATCACTGTGGTGGATGTGAGCTTTTCTATCATGTGGTGATGTGAGCTTTTCTATCACTGTGATGGTGTTAGCTTTTCTATCACTGTGGTGAGTGAGCTTTTCTATCACTGTGTGGTGTTAACTTTTCTATCACTGTGGTGTGTGAGCTTTTCTATCATTGTGGTGATGTGAGCTTTTCTATCACTGTGATGGTGTTACTTTTTATCATTGTGGTGATGTGAGCTTTTCTATCATTGTGGTGATGTGAGCTTTTCTATCACTTGGTGGTGTTAGCTTTTCTACCACTGTGGGGTGATTAGTTTATTATCACTGTGGTGGTGTTAGCTTTTCTATCACTGTGTGGTATAGCTTTGCTATCACTGTGGTGGTGTTAGTTTTCTATCACTGTGGTGGTGTTAGCTTTTCTATCACTGTGGTGGTGTTAGTTTTTCTATCACTGTGGTGGTGTTAACTTTTCTATCACTGTGGTGGTGTTAGTTTTACTATCACTGTGGTGGTGTTAGCTAGTGTTTCATAGACCCCTTCTTCCTCTCCCAAAATTCAAGACTTTGCCAGTACGAAGGGCTTTGTGGGGTGGGACTGAGGAAGTCTACTGGATAATTGCTGGCAGACTTGGGTAGAGGTCATATGGAATTGTTCGAGCGTGATGAATCCTTGTCAACAAACTCCAAAGTCTGTTTTTTTGAAAGAAAGATTGGTCGATGAAAAAAGCTGGAGAAGGGGAACTATTAACGAAGTCGACAGAAGGAAATGTACTGCTTAAGCTGCTGTATCCAATTAGACATCATACACAGAGAGCGAGAGCAAGAGAAGAGGAGGGAGGAGAGAGAGAGAAGAGAGAGAGAGAGGAGGGAGGAGAGAGAGAAAAGAGAGAGAGAGGAGGAGAGAGAGAGAAGAGAGAGAGAAGGAGAGGAGAAGTGAGAGCGGAGAGAGAGAGAAAGAGAAGAAGAGAGAGAAAAGAGAAAGAGAGAGAGAGAAGAGAGAGAGGGAGAGGGAGAAGATGAGAGCGAGAGAGAGAAAAGAGACGAAAGAGAGAGAGAAAAGAGAGAGAGAGAGAGAAAGGAGAGAGAGAGGAGAAAGAGAGAGCGAGAGAGAGAGAAAAAGAGACAGAAAGAGAGAGAGGAAAAAGAGAGAGAGAGAGAAAGAGAGAGAGAGAGCAGAGTGGCGACAGACTGAGAAGCGAAAGAAGAGGAGGGAAAAAAGAACAGAAAGAGAAGAAGAGGAAAAGAGAGAGGAGAGAAAGAGAGAGAGGAAACATTTGGAATCAAGAAATGACCAGACGATAACGTTATTATTAGAGTGCACACTTATTTCACAACACCGACTCAAAAATAGACAGAAAGAAATGAGATTCAAAATGATGAACACTTAAAACACGAGAGGAAAATGTACACTGGTGAAATGTAGGATGAAAAGAGAAGAGAGATTAAATTTGATACGAAGTACGGATAAAGAACACTTACATAAAATGATTTTTTTGTTTGCCTGTTTTTTTTTTCACCCGTTTACTAGTTTGTTTGTTTGCTTTTAATTTAAAACGATTTAAAAGCATCAGGACGGCATAATTTCGTCACCTGAGTATCTTCACGACAATGGGAGAAATCACATGGGTTTTTTTCTATTATATCATAATATCATATTCATATTCATATTCATATTCATATTCATATTTATATTCATATTCACATCATATTCATATTCATATTCATATTCACAATGCCTATCAATTAACATCAGGAAGAGAGTTCTTGACTGTTATAGAGAACCAATACTGTTGTACGGTTGTGAGGCGTGGACAGTCAACAGCAAAGCCAGAACAAGATTGAGGCAGCCGAGATGTGGTTTCTAAGAAGAATGTTGAGAGTTCCATGGACAGCAAAGAAAACAAACGAGACAGTATTGATGGAGGCAGACACAAGTAGATCATTCATAAGGAAGATTAGGAAAAGACAGGCAACATTTATAGGCCATTTTATGAGGAAAGGGGAATTGGAGCACCTGGTCACAACGGGAAAGCTGGAGGGAAAGAGAGCACCAGGTACACCCAGGGAGAAGATGCTGGACGGACTTGGAGAGTGGCTGAGGACAACAAGAGATAAAGACAGATGGAAGTCCATGATCGCCAACGCCATGCGGCAAGGCACCTGACAATGATAATAATTCATATTCATATTCAGATTCATATTCATTTGTCACAGTGTATTTTCAATATGAAACTAGGTCTGCTTTCCTCTTTGATAGCACGCCACCGCAGTTTAGTGCCCCCCCCCCCCCCTTTTTTTTTTTTTAACCAAGATTTCTGAAAGGCATGAAGACTGCCCAGAGAGAAAATGCTGGACGGACTTGCAGAGTGGCCGGGGACGAGGAGGGTGGGGGAGATGCTAGAGGCAACGAGAGAAAGAGGCAGATGGAAGTCCATGATCGCCAACGCCATGCGGCAAGGCACCTGATGATGATGATGATGATGATGATGAAGACTAATTGGCCTTCAAGGGGAGGTACCTGGGAAATTAACCTATCTCTCCAATGTTTCATACCAAGACTAATGCCCTGCTCTTCACGATTTTCAACTGCCGAGGGAGCTTTAGCGTGTGCAGGCCAGTAGGCAAACAGGTCGGGCTCGTCTTTCGTTCCCTTCAAAGGACCAGACGTTTTAGTTCGATTTTCCGATCAAACTGAGGAGAAAGGTCAAGGTCTCAACTGGGGAACGAAACCTGGAACCCCGAGTCTTTATCTGTTGGCAGGCGAACGTCTGAACTATTCTGCTACTTTTCTCGTGTTTTTGCTCTTGTTGTTGCTTTTGCTGCCTGTCTCGCGCATCATTCCAAACCGCTCGTTTCAGCTCTCCAACACACCTCCACGTCCACCCAAACTTAGGTTCACCTCCACGAAAGCAGGGTATGAAGCACCACAAAATCTAAAATAATCGTTCACAATTTACGATGATGAGAATGGAGTATTAGTAACGATGCTGACAAGCATTCTTACCAACAAATGCCTATCAATGAACATCAGAAAGGGAGTCCTTGAATGTTATATAGAACCAATACTGTTGTACGGATGCGAGGCGTGGACGGTCAGCAAGCAAAGCCAGAGCAGGATCGAGGCAGCCGAGATGTGGTTTCTAAGAAGAATGTTGAGAGTTCCATGGACAGCAAAGAAAACAAACGAGACAGACTTGATGGAGGCAGACATAAGTAGATCACTCATAAGGAAGATTAGGAAAAGGCAGGCAATACCATTTATAGGCATTTTACTGTGAGGAAATAGGGAGGAGGAATTGGAGCACCCGGTCAAAACGGGAAAGCTGGAGGGAAAGAGAGCACCAGGTAGACCCAGGGAGAGAATGCTGGACGGACTTGCAGAGTGGCTGGGATGAGGAGGGTGGGGGAGATGCTGGGGGCAACGAGAGATAGAGATGGTTGGAAGTCCATGGTCGCCAACGCCATGCGGCAGGGCACCTGATGATGAATGATGATGATGATGAGTAACGATGCTGCAGAGTTTGATATCAGATCGTGACCACGTAACGGAACGGTGTTTTCCCGTTTATTTTCATAATATTATATTCTGGCGTAAACCAGGCCCA
>CM060306.1:101914616-101922116 GCA_030674185.1 Monoplex corrugatus | reverse complement strand
ACTACTACTACTGCTGCTGCTGCTGCTGCTGCTGCTCTCCTCCTACTACTGCTGCTGCTGCTGCTGTTCTCCTCCTACTGCTACTACTACTGCTGCTGCTGCTGCTGTTCTCCTCCTACTGCTACTACTACTGCTGCTGCTGTTGCTGTTCTCCTCCTACTGCTACTACTACTGCTGCTGCTGTTGCTATACTACCACTACTGCTGCTGCTGCTGCTGTTCTCCTCCTACTGCTACTACTACTGCTGCTGCTGTTCTATACTACTACTGCTGCTGCTGTTGCTGCTGTTCTCCTCCTACTGCTACTACTACTGCTGCTGCTGTTGCTATACTACCACTACTGCTGCTGCTGTTCTCCTCCTACTGCTACTACTACTGCTGCTGCTGTTGCTGTTCTCCTCCTACTGCTACTACTACTGCTGCTGCTGTTGCTGTTCTCCTCCTACTGCTACTACTACTGCTCTGCTGTTGCTATACTACCACTACTGCTGCTGATGCTGCTGTTGTTGTTGCTGCTGCTGCTACTACTTCTACTACTACTACTGGTACTACTACTACTGGTACTACTACAACTACTATTACTACTGTACTACTACTACTATTACTCCTCCTACTCATACTCCTCTCTACACTACTACTACTTCTACTCTGATACTACTGCTACTACTACTACTACTACTATTACTACTACTGCTATTACTACTGCTACTCCTCCTCCTCCTCCCACTACTACTACTACTGCTGCTGCTGTTACTACTACTAATACTACTACTACTACTACTACCACCACCACCATTACCACTACTACCACCTCCACCACCACCACCACCATCACCATTACTTCTACTACAACTACAACTACTACTGCTACTACTACTGCTGCTGCTGCTGCTGCTACTATTACTACTACTGCTACTACTACTGCTACTACTGCTACTACTACTATTGCTGCTGCTATTTCCACTGCTGCTGCTGCTACTATCATTGTTATTGTTTCTACTACTGCTACTTGATTAAAAATTAATTACAGTATTAACCTGTTGTTAAATTTTGACAATTCAAATCAATGCGCACCCACGTACCAGACATGCGTACACGGCCAACGCAGACCATCTTATAACTCGCGAAAACACACACACACACACACACACACACACACACACACACACACACACACACCACAAACACACACACACACACACACACACACACACACCACACACACACAAACACACAACACACACACACACACACACACACACACACACAACACACACACACACACACAAACACACAAACACACAAACACACGCATACACATACACACACACAAATACACACATACACACAAGCACACACACGCACATACACAGACACACAGACACAGACACACACACACCACACACACACACACAGACACACACACACATGTATAGGTGGGAACTTGATGCGTTCAAAACAAAATACACCAGGAATATAGTGTGTCTGTGTGGAAAGAAGATAACACATAGTCATATTCTTTCATGCGTTCGGGTAAAATGACATATTCCTACACTATCTACGAAGACAGTTTCTGACATATTTGCCTCACCATCCTTAACATATGAATTTTTTGTGAGCCTGTCTAAAAGTCCAAGCGAATTATCTTTAACACGCCGTTATTTCACGTGTTCACTGTTTTGGTTAGCTTACTGTTTTACTGTTTAAATCGTTAATTATGGTTACGTCATTTGTTAGTTTTCTTTCCCGTCTTAGGCACAGTTGTTTTCTGATTCATTTTTTTTCCTAAAGATTGGCTAATTACAAGTATCCTCATCACTCCTAATTTATCCTCACTTTTTTTTTTTGTGGTCTAAAATCACTTTAGTGAATAGGCATTAAATCAAAGACCACCACACATCCACAAACTTATGGAAGGAGACAGTTGCAGGATTTATTGTCAGGGAAAAAAGCAGAAGTTGTTATTACTATTGCTATTACTGTTGCTTCTATCCCATCAACTCAATGGTTAAAACACCATGGTCATAACTAGGGGTTTAGGTTCAAACCCTAGCCAGCTCATGCTTTTTCTCTACACTGGGATGGTTGTCCAAAACAAGTGTGACTGCCTGCATTCAAGCAAAAAGGTACCAGAAAAGACACGAAAAAAGAATCAGAACGCGTGTTTTATACAACCAAACAAGACAGGCACAAATTTTCGGCCAACTGTGCTTTGACAAGCGTAAGATCACAAACAAACACCAAATACAAAAATCAGGAGAAAAACACTAAAACTTCCCTGCTGCTGGGAAGGTTGGTTCTGTTTGATAATCATATAGACTCAAGATCTGATATATTTGTGACCCATTCTCACAAAAGGCACAATAAGTCTCAGTTCAGGCATTTTTAGGTTTTGGTATCACTATAAAGTTTAGAATCTCAGCTTTCAAATGGTACTAAAGTTCAGTTTCAGGCTACAAAAACAAAAAAGTTATGGGCTTTCAAAGATGAGAGGGGTCAAGTCAGCCATTTTGAGAAAAACAGTGTTGAAGAGAATAGGTCTGAATTGAAAGGGTATGGTCAGAAACTCCTTAGCAACAAGCATTAAATGTCAACGAAATCAGCTGAAATGCTATACTTCCCTTGTTTACTTAAATTGTCTATCCATCCAAAACAACAAAAAGAAAAATAGATTTAAGAAAAGCGTACTTTAATCACCAACATATTATGGAAGTTGTGAATATTTTGCAAGGAGATCGTAGCACTTACCACACATTAAAACACACACAAAAATGATACTTATCGATTAAATTTGACTTTATTGTGTTAGGACATAGTGTAACAGTGGTTATAGGGCATGAAAATGCAGAAAACTCAAAATTGACAAATGTGTCCCTGTTTATAGAGTTTTCAGCCCACAGCAGCAAAGGCCTGACCCGAACTTACTGCACCTTTTGCCAGAACGGGTCACATTTTTTCTTTATGTTCAGATGGTTGGTTCCTATTGATAATCATGCAGACTCAAGATCTAATATCTCCAGTTCAGTCTCAGCCCGCAACATAAAAACAATAGCAATAACAAAACCACTGGCCTGTTCGCTGCCCATCTTAGCGTTCTCGTCATTCTGGTGGTGCCTGTTGGTGTTTTCGTAGGTTCCTCCACACCCACCCCTTTGTTTCAAAACCTTGTCGATGCATATTATTAGTGCACTACTACTGCTGCTGCTGCTGCTGCTGCCGCTACCATTGTTGCTGATATTGTTAACAATAAAATAACGTAGTATTTATTTTGACATTCTGTTTATTTTCTTTGCAGAAAAGAAAGAACATTAAATCCAGCTTGACTAATTCTTGAGAAAGTTTCTAATTTGGGATACATCTCTTTACTTTGAGAGATGATTAGCTGATGGCTGCTGACTCGGTGTGGTTGTGTGTGTGTGGTGGTGTGTGTGGTGTGTGTAGTGTGGTGTATGTGTGTGGTGTGTTGTGTGTGTGTGTGTGTGTGCGTGCGTGTGTGTGTGTTGTGTCTGCGTGTTGTGTGTGTGTGTGTGTGTGCGTGGTGCGTGTGTGTGTGTGTGGTGTGTGTGTGTGTGTGTGTGTGCGTCCGTGTGTGTGTGTGTGTGTGTTGTTGTCTGTGTGTAGTGTGTGTGTGTGTGTGTGTGTGTGGTGGTTGTGTTGTGTGTGTGTGTGTTCGTGTGTTGTGTGTGTTGTGTGCGTGCGTGCGTGCGTGCGTGGCGTGTGTGGTGGTGTGTGTGTGTGTGTAATGTGTGTGTGTGTGTGTGTATGTGTGTTTTTTGTGATGTTCGTGTGTTTGTGTTTGTGTGCGTGCGTGCGTGCGTGCTGCGTGCGTGTGTGTGTGTGTATGTGTGGTGTTCGTGTTGTATGTGTTGTGTTGTGTGAAAATGTGTGTGTGAAATGTGTGTGTGTGAAAATGTGTGTTTGTGGTGTGTTCGGTTTGTGTGTGTGTTGGTGTGTGTGCGTGTGTGTGCGCGCGCGCGTATGTGTATGAATGTGTTGTGTTCTGTCTGTGTGTCTGTCTGTCTGTGTGTATACCCGTGTGTTGGGGGTGGGGAGGGGAGGGGTGCAGAGATGTTTTCTGTCAGCTTCTGTCGCTGTTATTATTGTTGATTTTTGTGATGTATGTTCCAACGAGTTTCTGTTGTTGTTTCTATTCTCGTACACATTAGCCCCTGAAGCCAGCTTATTTTGCTTAAATCTTCTTTAGTGTTTTAGTTTTTTGTTCTAGTTGTTGTTGTTGTTGTTGTTGTTTGTTATCATTGTTAACGTTGTTGTCTGTTCATTTATTTTGAAGTCAGTTATTGTTCACTCTGGTCTGCGATGCAGGATAGATTTGAAACGGGTTTTTTTTTCCAGGTCCTGTAACGTGAAAAGAAATCTGTGTGTATGTTTTTTAGCCTAATAGCTGACAGACGCGATGCATGCATTGTTCCTCTCTCTCTCTCTCTCTCTCTCTCTCTCTCTCTCTCTCTCTCTCTCTCTCTCTCTCTCTCTCTCTCTCTTTCTCATCTCCTCTCTCTGTCTTGTCTCTTCTCTCTCTCTTCTCTCTCTCTCTCTCTGTCTCGATGTCTCTCTGTCTCTGTTTCTGTCTCTGTCTCCCTCTGTCTCTGTCTCCTTCTATTCTCTCTCTCTGTTTCTGTCTCTTTCTATCTCTCTGTCTCTCTTTATCTCACTGAATGTCTGTCTGTTTCTTCTCTCTCTTCTGTCTGTCTGTCTTCTCTCTGTCTTCTTCTCTCTCTCTCACTCTCTCTCTCTCTCTCTCTCCGTCCTTCCTTCCTTCTGTCTCTCTTTCTCTGTCTCTGTCTGTCTGTCTGTCTGTCTTCTCTCTCTCTCTCTCTCTCTCTCTCTCTCTCTCATCTGTATTTTTTTTTCTTTTCTTTTTTCTTTCTTTTCTTTTCTTTTTTTTTTTTTTGGAGTTGCGTTTGCTGTCACTTCTCCATGTTTCTTTGTGGCTTTCTGTTCATTTCTTTTGATGACCTCCTTCTGCTATTTGCTTTTTGAGTTTGTCGTTGGTAATAAGTATGCTATGTATATATATATAGAATGTAGTCCTGGTTTTTGGCTTTGGATGCTTTATGTTTGTATTAGATCTTTCTTTTTTTCGTCGTCTGTTAATGATAGTTCGCTTGGTTTTCGTGTTTCTTGACGTTGTCTGTTGTTGGTGTCTTTTTTACAACATGTATGAGAGAGATTTCGGCTTAATGCTGTTAATTAATTATATAACAAGATATTAGGCCTACTACTCTTGGTGTTGACTTTACCGGGTGAGAAGTTTTAATGTATTATCTATGGGAAAATAATAGCGCTGAAAATGTAGGAGATGTTTATGTTCAAGTTACTATTAGCTATTGCGTTTCCTTGCCTTTTTCCGGTTCTTCACCCTCCAAGCCAGTCGAACTGCCACCCACTTTCCATCCTTCCCCGGCCGTACTCAACAACGACGACGACGACACAAACAACAACAACAACAACAACAACACAACAACAACAACAACAACAACAACAACAACAACAACAACAACAACAACAACAACACAACAACACAACAACAACAACAACAACACACAACAACACAACAACAACAACAACAACAACAACAACAACAACAACAACAACAACAACACACAACACAACCAACAACAACAACAACAACAACAACAACAACAACAACAACAACAACAACAACAACACAACAACAACAACACAACACACACAACAACAACAACAACAACAACACACACACAACAACAACAAACAACAACAACAACAACAACACAACAACAACAACAACAACAACAACAACAACACAAACAACAACAACACAACAACACACAACAACAACAACAACAACACAACAACAACAACAACACAACAACAACAACAACAACAACACAACAACAACAACAACACAACACACAACAACAACAACAACAACAACAACAACAACAACAACAACAACAACAACAACAACAACAACAACACAACAACAACACACAAAACAACAACAACAACACACAACAACAACAACAACAACACAACAACAACAACAACACAACAACAACAACAACACACCCAAACACAACAAACAACAACAACACACAACACAAACAACACAACAACCAACCAACAACAACAACAACACAAGCGGTTGGCTGGTCTTGCAACAGAATTATGGATTCAAGACTTCGTATCTCGAGTTCTCAGTCCCAGTCCTCAGCATATAAAGTTCATTTTTTTTGCAAACCAATCTCAATGCCCCAATCATTCTTGAAACTGGTATCAGTTTAATGTTTCATGGGTCCTGTCCTGTCCTCCTTCCCACATCCCATAATCCCCTCCTTTCATTTCAAGACCTTGCCAGCCCCATGGGATTTTGCGCACGCTCAAGGGTCAGCCAGATCACAGACGACGGCAGATTATGTGGAGCGCATATAGAATTGTCGGAGTGCGATGCAAAAAAAAAAAAAAAAAAGATTTTGTGCACTCTCAAGGAGTCTGCCAGATTGTTATTGTTGTTTAAAGCCCAGCTGATTACGTAGAGTCATATCAGTGCCGTTATCGGTTCACAACATACAGATACTTCAACAGGAAAAAAGGAAAAAATTAAATACACATATCAATGCATTCGCGCACATAATCTAAGGTAGATGGCCTGGCGATGATCACTCCGCCCAATTTATCACACAGGGATTTAAAAAAAAACATACCTGAACACAGATTTAAACACAACTAAGGACACTGAAACATATAAAAACGGGCCTAAATTACGTAAAATGCTTCCACATATCTAATATCCCTAAAGCCAAAATGCGCTTAACACATGTACCCAATTATCAATCCTAAGAGAAAGTATAATAAGACTTTATCGAACACATACAGATGAATGGACCAGCGAGGCAGAAAATGATAGGAAGAAATGACAGAAAGCAAAGGAGGAAGAAAGAAACAAAGAGAGTAACAGAAAAGAGGAAGTTTCTAGCACGGAATTTCCAGTAGGTGGGGATACTATTTATACTGAAAGAGCCCCCAGCATCCCCAAAGGGGGGCAGTCTGTCAAATTGCAGACTATGTGGAGCGCATATGAAATTATCCAAAGTGCCATGAATTCCTTTTGAGTAAACTCCAGTTCCGAACTTCACCTCTGACAAAACAACAACGATGACCACGTTGATGGAGATAATAGCAACAACTCTAGCGACGATGGGGAAATTAAATATGAAAACGATGATGGCTATGATAATAATGATGATAATGATGATAATGACAATGTGATTTCTATGAAAATTACTTCTGCTGCTTCCTTTCTACTGCTACTGACTGAACGCTGTAATTACTACTTCTACCATTACTTCAAACAAAACAAAAAACGAAACAAAAATCTCCAATGCCACTACAAATACCCTAACAATAGCAGCTACTACTACTATTATTACTGCTGCTTTCGCTGCTACTGCAACTGCTGCTACTGCTACTACTACTTACCACTATTAGTGAGCACTACTTC
>CM060306.1:101904616-101909616 GCA_030674185.1 Monoplex corrugatus | reverse complement strand
TTCCTCAGAAGAAGAAGCAGCAGCTCAGATGTTTCTCAAAAATAAATCAGATTTATTCCAAAGTAGAAGCTTCCTGAAAAAAAATGAACGTGGGAACAAAGCCAAGATGAATTCACCACTCCTAGTAGTCTTGCGAAACAACATATGATTTATCGACTCAGCTTGCTCTCCTTCCAGAAACACCCCCCCCCCCCACTACTACCGAAACAAAGGTCAGGCCCCCTCAGTTCCAGTTCTGATTTCCACCCTTACATACCAGTGCCAGACCTGCACCCTGACTAAAACTCCTCGAGCGAGAAATTAACTCTTTGTGAGATGTGTTGTTTCAAAACGGCTGTTAACGAGACTCGACGTGACGTGACGTGATCAGAAACACGATAATCAGAGCAACCAAGTCCACCGTCATGTTCATTAGTAGAAGCGTAACGCCACCAGCTGGCTTAGCAAGCATACAAGAAGATGATATTTGAATTTAAAGCCAGAGGCAGACTAAGGAAAACCTGGATCGATGGTAATGTCATACGGCATTTACTGTCTTCCTTTTTTGTTTTGTTTTTTTTTTTGTCAGTTGCGTGCAGATACATGGAGCTTTTTTTTTTCCCCTTTACTTTTGTTTGTATGTTTTGTCTATTTTTGTTTGCTGTGCACGCTCTTCTTTCAATTGTCCTTTTTCTTTGCCATTTTCCCCACATTCTCGATGCATTGTCAGCACACTGTATTTGTTGTACATTTTGAACGCATGATCATTCGTACGGTATAGTTCACAGTCTGTGGAATGGACAATTATGATATTTCCTTTCTGTCTCTGTCTCTCTGTCTCTCTGTCTGTCTCTCTGTCTCTATCTCTCTGTCTCTCTCTCTGTCTCTTCTCTCTCTGTGTCTTCTCTGTCTCTCTCTCTGTCTCTTCCTCTCCCTCTCTGTCTCTCTCTGTCTCTGTCTCTCTCTCTCTCTCTCCTCTCTCTCTGTCTGTCTCTCTCTGTCTCTCTGTCTCTGTCTGTCTCTCTCTCTCTGTCTGTCTCTCTCTGTCTCTCTCTCTCTCTGTCTCTCTCTGTCTCTCTCTCTCTCTGTGTCTCTCTCTTCTCTCTCTCTCTCTCTGTGTCTCTCTCTCTCTGTCTGTCTGTCTGTCTCTCTCTCTCTCTCTCTCCCTCCTTCTGTTTGTGTGTTTGTCTGTCTGTCTATATCTCTGTTTGTCTCTCTCTCTCCCTCTCTCTCAATTTCTCTCTCTCACTCTCTTTCCCTCTCTTTCCTTTTTCTCAATCTCTCTCTCTCTCTCTTCTCTCTCCATCTCTCTCTCTCTCTGTCCCTTCTCTCTCTCTCTCCTTTCTCTCTCTCTCTGTCCCTTCTCTCTCTGTCCTTCTCTCTCTGTCTCTCTCTTCTCTCTCTCTCTCTCCCTCTCTCTGTCCCTTCTCTCTCTTTGTGTCTCTCTGTCTGTCTATTCTATCTGTCTCTGTCTGTCTGTGTGTTTCTGTCTGTCCGTCTGTCTGTCTGTCTGTCTGTCCGTCTGTCTTTCTGTCTTTCTTTCTCTCTCGGTTTCAGTGATGGAGAATTTCACATTCTATTTGTTTTTCTTATCGCTGTCTTTCCTGTCCCTCCCCTCCCCAGCAATCTCCCCACTACAATCCCTCCCTCTTTCTCTCTTTCCTCACACCCCATGGTACCTCTCCCCCTCCTCCGTCTCATTCATATTATCTAATTTAATTTCTATTTAGAGCTCTCGTTTTATTATATGTGACCCCCCACCACGAAATCAGTCTTAACTAGCATTTTGGGCGTTTTGAGATATACATATCACTGGAAAGTGTACATTCTGCTGATTGTTTTGGTACTTGAATAAAGCTTGTACTCAAAAAAATGTAGAAGTTATGTATGTTTGAGAAAACGGCCTCTAAGTTTTTGTGTGATCTCCTACACATTTTCCTTAAATTTCTTTATTTGGTGGCTTTGACCCAGTTTGTTTCTAATTTTCGCTGTCATTATATGAAAGGTGCACCAAAGAGCTTTCCATCAGTATAGTACATGCGTGGGTACTGTACAGGTTATGGTTCATAATAAGAGACAAAAATAGGTACTTTTGGTAGGAAATTGCGTTCTTTCTGCTGCGATCAATGCATTAAAATACCGATTTAAATTGATTAACAACATTTTTTTCGAGAAAAATTTTCTGTGGGGAATAGATTATAGTCTACAGAAATGAATTTTGAGAAAAAGCCAAAACACCCCAGACAGACCCTCAGTCACCTTATCAGCTCCTAGTGCTGTTTGATTGACTGCGAGTTATGACTGATTTCGTGGTGGGAGGTCACATATATATTTTTTTCATCTACCGCACTGCATTTTTTCCTCTTTTGGCCTTCCAGCTCACCGCTGACCAGCAACTCATCTCCCCACGACACCCGAGATGGTGCAGGCGAGCAGATAAAAGCTGACAAACACAAGGAGAGAAAGTGAAGAAGGAGGTAAAGACATTTTCATTGTTTTAAGAAAACAAGGAGACAAAGACAATCATGCTGATTGTTTTATTTTTTATTTTTTTGTATCAGAATTATAATAGTGAAATTAGATCACGTCTTGATAAATGGTGACAGCAGCGTTTAGTGATAGAAAAAGAAGTAGTAATAGTTATAGCAGTTGTCGTTGTAGTAATGGTGGAAGTGATAATAGTGGTAGCAATAATGGTAGCAAAAATAGCAGCTGCGGCAGTAGTAGTAATACTATAGTAGTACTGATAGTATTGACAGTAATAGCAGTAGTATTAGAAGTAGTAATGGCAGCCGAAACAGTCGTAGAGGTTTTAGTGGCAGTAGCTGCAGTTGCAGCAGCGGCAGCAGTAACAGTAATACTAGTAATTGTTGTTGTTGTTGTTGCAGCAACAGTGGAAGCAGAAATAACAAGCAGACTGAATAGCAGGCATAATTCAACAGAAACATTCGCACATTATCAGTGCTTTAATTTAAAAAAAGATCCTATGGAATCCATAAAACTTCTCACTCAACAAACACTTTTAATAAATGTATCTGCCATTGATGTGTTGAATACTTTGCAGTAAAAAACCCAGCAATAATCCAAAATCACGCTTTGTAGAAAAGACATCAACCACAACAATAAAGATGTTTTAATAAACTAAACGACCCTCATTTGAAACAACGTCCATCGATCGCAATAATCAAATAGCTAAGACTGTTAAACTTCCAGTTAGAAGGTTTGGGTTCGATCCTATCTGGGAACTTCCCGCCTGGTGGGTAAAGGATTGAGATTTTTCCCCTGGTGGGTAAAGGGTTGAGATTTTTCCCCTGGTGGGTAAAGGATTGAGATTTTTCCCCTGGTGGGTAAAGGATTGAGATTTTTCCCCTGATGGGTAAAGGGTTGAGATTTTTCCCCTGGTGGGTAAAGGGTTGAGATTTTTCCCCTGGTGGGTAAAGGGTTGAGATTTTTCCCCTGGTGGTAAAGGGTTGAGATTTTTCCCCTGGTGGGTAAAGGATTGAGATTTTTCCCCTGGTGGGTAAAGGATTGAGATTTTTCCCCTGATGGGTAAAGGGTTGAGATTTTTCCCCTGGTGGGTAAAGGATTAAGATTTTTCCAATCTCCCAGATAAACACATGTGCAGACCTGCCAGTACCTAAACCACCTTCGTGTGTGTATATACGTACTGAACACCAAACATGCACATTAAAGATATTGTGAGTCATTTCAGTGTCCTGTGGTTCATGAACACATGACAACACCCAGCATGCATGCCAGCCGAAGACGGAGAATGCAGACTGCGCAGCAACATATCGCCCGCACATTGCGGACAAAACTACGCTCATACTCACATCCGAGAAAAATTCGGATTGCTTTATAAAAAACAATAACAACAAAAAACAATGCCGGAAACTAACCCCAGAACACATCCGAGAAAAAATGTCGAATGCTTAACAAAACAAGAACAACGAAAACAGCAAAAACAATTACAGAAACTAACCATACAACACATCCAAGAAAAATTCGGAATGCTAAAAATATAATGTCAATAACAACAAACACAAAAACAAAAACAATAACAGAAACCAACTCAAGAACACATCCAAAAAAAAATGGAATTCTTAATAAAAACGAGAACAATAAAAATAACAAAAAACAATAACAACAGAAACTAACCCCAGAACAAATCATAGAAAAAAATAGGATTGCTTATAAAAAAATTTTTTTAAAAAGCAATGTCAACAAAAGCAACAACAACAAAAAACCAATAACAGAAACTAACCCCTGAACACACCAAAAAAACAACACTAACAACAACAGTAAGTTGACAAAAAATCTCTCTTTCCGTCCAGCACAAGCAGCATCACCTAATATGTCTCCGAAAATAAGACAGGTTTATTCCAAAGTGGAAGCTTCCTGAAAGTTTTGTAGCGGAACGAGTCAGGCCGAATTTAGCACTCCTACGTTCTCCCGAGCTGAGAAAAGAAGAGAGAAGGGAAAAAAATAGAAACGGTAAAGACATGCTAACTGTTTTATTTTTAGGAATAATATAGTGAGACATCAACAGCAATAACAAAAGCAGATTAATGATCATCGTTGACATCATTGGCCGTATGAGGGGTTTTCAGATCTGCTAAAAAATAAATGATCAAAATTTATTTTTTCAAAGAGTAAGAGCAAAAACAACAAACAAACAAACAATAACAGCACAAACAACAAACAGGGTTTGAGTTGTGGCTCCGAGATGATCCAATTTGCAAGCATACTCATTCACAGACGATGTTTAAGATGGTAATATCTGTTTGTGAAGATCCGTTTCATATAGAATTTACCGAGAAAAATGAACTTTGAAGGACCACCCATAAAGAAAGATGAAGTTAGAGCGGCACTGAAAAAGATGAAACCATGAAAAGCCCCAAGACCAGACAACATTACTACAGAGATAATTGAAGCCCTGGAGGAATTTGGCATAGAAAAAATAACAGTCCTCCTAAATGAAATTTACGACACTGAAAAAAATCCCCAAAGATATGTCAAAA
>CM060306.1:101889616-101897116 GCA_030674185.1 Monoplex corrugatus | reverse complement strand
TTCTGTTGTTTAGACAAATAGACAGACAGACAGACAGACAGACAGACAGACAGACAGACAGACAGATAACTAACAGATAGACAAACAGAAAGGTTTTATCAGCAAGAGATAAATACAAAGGGTATTCACATCAATAAGTCAATCAACCAATCAATCGGTCAGTCGTTGATTGATCAGTTGATCGTTCTGTTTAGTTCAACGGACTTAAGATTTGGAAGAAGAAATAGATGCATGGGAGTTTTCGGTCCACAAAGAAGAAAATGGGTATCTGTAGTTGTACAAGGTTGTGAATTCAAAGAAACTACTGAAAGAAAGAAAAGCAGGAATGGTCTCTGCCTTTTAAAGCCGGACACTGATCACAGAAAGGCTTCTTCTCTCTCATCCGGACCTGAAGACCAAACAGTGACACATCTCTCAGGAAACTTCACTGGCTCCCTGTATCAAGGCATCGTACAACTAGACACATGTGTACAAAGCTCAATAACGCAGCCCGATTCTGTCAAGCTATATTCATTTTATGGGGGATGGGAGGAGATTTGCAAACTGTGTGGTTTGTATTGTAACCTTAAGGTTCTCTGTTCTGATATACAAGATCGGTAGTTCATCCTGTGGGATTTTCATTATGACTTTAGTGAATTGATTCTTAATCCCAGGATGTGCAGCAGGTAAAGCATCAATCTTAATAAGAAATTAAAATGTGTCGCCATTCACTTATGAAACAACATAGATGGCAAAAGGTATGTCACCTCTGGTAGTTAAAGTGTACTTAGGTCATTTTTAAAATAACGTTGGTGAAATACATGCATTTTACAGCTTGCCTCTTTTTCCAGTTAAAACAGAGACAAACGAAATATACAGCTTAAAACTTATCCAGGGGGATTGGCAGGCAAACAGACACCCCATTAAAGCCATCCTTTCCACCGGCAGTCATTGCCAGGAAGCGTGGGCACCGATTTTTACCCACATTATTGATCCGACCGCTTTGGTCCATTTTAACCCTTTCGCTCTCTCGCCCTGCACATAAAGTTGCTGCAGAAATCTGGTGGACAGTAGTAGAGAGGGAAAGGTTTAAAGGCTGCTACATCTGGGGTGTCAGATAAAGCAATGGCTGGTTTCAATTCCACCTTTTATCTTCGATGTTTTTTTGTGGGGTTTGCTTTGTAACTCTGTATTTACTGTTGCTTGTTATTTTCATCTCTTACCTGCCATTTATCTACATACTCCTTTATTTTATATTTATTTATTCATCTACTTACTTCTTATTCACTTACCCACTCGCTTGCTTGATGGCTTATTTGTTTGCTTGCTTACTTGCTTGCTTACCTACTTAGTTACTTACTTACTTACTTACTTACCTATCTATGATTAAGAAAATATTGGCTTCACCTAGTTGATAGATGGCTGAGCATCTGGGCATTGACTAATGGGGGGGGGGGGGGGGTTCTGTCATGTGAGACGAGTTTATACAGAACAGCTAGTTGTGTTATGAATCAGACCTTTAATTATGTATATATTTACTTTATATGTATGTTCCTTTTTTGAAGGTAAGATACACACATACACATATCATTTACATGTAACCAAGACTATTCCAGTGATAGGCTGATAAAATACCAGTATAAAACATAGTCTGGGTAGGGCCTCAGGACGTGGCCAGCTCATGGTTTATGTGCAGGCTTAAGGCTTGTGCCATGATCACCAAACCGTGGCACCTGTGACGTTAGTGCATATGGAATTCATTCCGAGTGCAGAGACGTCATCTTGAGAAACTGAAACTGAAACTTTGTAACTTACCATATGTTGTCCATCGTTACCTGTCCTTCAATAGGGATGGGGAAAATAAAATAGGGATGATATGATCTGGGCATAGCCTTCAAAATACTGACCTCCAGAAAATTTTTGGTGTTTCACACTTGACTCTTGACCGACCGCTCAAGTTGTTGGAAAACCTTTATGCTTTCCATGCCGAGACGACACAGGAATGACTACCACCTGTTGTCTAGAGAGCAGCAAGTTGCCCTGGTGAGGTTGCGCACTGGTCACAATAGGCTGAACAGCCACATGTACCGCAAACTGAAGCTGGCGCCTTTCCCCAAACCTGTCCCTGCGGTCAAGAAGACCAAACCACGGAGCATATACTCCAAAGATGTCCCCTTCACCAGGTGGCAAGACAGGACGTGTGGCCGACAGACACTCCGTTGACAACCAAACTCCATGGCTGCAGACAGGAGCTGGAAAAGACGGCTGCATTCATCGCCCGGATTCAGATGATTGTGTAGCAGCGTACGCCAAGAAGAAGAAGAATGAAAACCTTTAATTTTACTTTTTATCAACCATTATGAATGAAGCTTTGTCCAGCAGTTCCTAATACTATTATGTAACCTTGATTTTTACCATAAGCTTGATAATTTGACTTGTAGCCTTGTGGATTTGCATTGAAAATATGGGAAGCTGCATTGTAAAATATGGGATTTGCTTTACATCTTACATTGTAACTGTTTCTTGTTGATTTAGCGATTATCGCTGAAACCTGCGTGAACTCCCTCAAAACCTTGGTGATTTGCGTTGTAAATTGAGGGTTTCCATCTAACTTTCACGGTTTGCATCTTATCTTTAAAAATCTACCATTTTATTACCTTTGAAGTTTGCATTTTAACTCTGCTTAAAATGAAGACCATTGTTACTTTGGAAAGTGCATATTAACTTAAAGGTTTGCGCTATATTCTTGACATATTTTAACCTCAGAAACTGGCTTTTATATGAGAAGATTCAGGGTATTCATTTTTTTCCCGTTTGAGGGCTGCACCTCCCACATGCACTCAGATTATATAAATTTTCTCTCTCTCTCTCTCTCTCTCTTCTCTCTCTCTCCTCCTCTCTTCTCTTCTCTCTTCTTTCTTTTTCTTCTCTCTCTCTCTTTCTCTCTCCTCTTCTCTCTCTCTCTCTCTCTTTCCTCTCTCTCTCTCTCTCTCTCTTTCTCTCTCTCTCTCTTTTCTTCTTTCTCTCTTTTAACTTGTATGGCCGTTTGTTTTCGCCCTATCAGTGAGGCAGACCTATTCCTTTTCTATTGGTGTGTTTGCTGCATCTTGCGAGTTTTCATAAGCACCGAACTCTGACATAGTTTACTGAATTTCAAATGTTTATATTTTCATTGTCAATATTGCATGTGTAGAGTGATAGGGACTAGCCGGAGGACAGGTCCAGTGAAGCCTGTTACTGTTACTGTTATTACAGTTTAAAGCCCAGCCGACTGCGCAGATCCATATCAGGGTTATAAACCATCTCACAAAGTACACCGTGTTCACCGGAGACAGAAAAACACGGAAAAGAATATTAAGTACACGTATCAATGCATTTGCGCACATAAAGTGGTGGCGTTGACCACTCTGTCCATTTTGTCGCCAAGGGATTAAAAAAAACACGAACCTGAATACAAATATAAACATAACTAAGGATACTAAAACATATACAAAAGGGCCTAAATTACCTAAAATTGCTTCCGCACATCACATTTCCTTAGAGAGAGAGCCAAAACTGCACTTTATACATGTACCCAACTATCAATCCTAAGAGAAACTATGTAAAGCTTTACAGAACCCATTCAGGTGAAAGGACTAGTAAGGCAGAAAATGATATTATTAAGAAATGACGGAAAGTAAAGAAGCAAAGAGAGTGACAAGAAAAGAGGAAATTCCTAGCACAAAATATCCAGAAAGTGGGGATACCGTTTGGACCGAAAGAGCCCCCCAGCATCCCCACGGAGGAACAGTGGGACATAATACTACTATCCTTGAGCAATAAGTTAACAGTGGGACATAATACTACTATCCTTGAGCAATACGTTAACAGTGGGACATAATACTACTATCCTTGAGCAATAAGTTAACAGTGGAACATAATACTACTATCCTTGAGCAATAAGTTAACAGTGGGACATAATACTACTATCCTTGAGCAATAAGTTAACAGTGGGACATAATACTACTATCCTTGAGCAATAAGTTAACAGTGGGACATAATACTACTATCCTTGAGTAATAAGTTAACAGTGGGACATAATACTACTGTCCTTGACAATAAGTTAACAGTGGGACATAATACTACTTTTCCTTGAGCAATAAGTTAACAGTGGGACATATATACTATTGTCATGAGCAATACCTTCACAGTGGAACATAATATATGTCCATGAGCAAAACTTAACAGTGGAACATAATACTATATCCTTGAGCAATAAGTTAACAGTGGGACATAATACTACTGTCCTTGAGCAATAACTTTACAGTGGAACATAATACTACTATCCTTGAGCAATAAGTTAACAGTGGGACATAATACTACTGTCCTTGAGCAATAAGTTAACAGTGGGACATAATACTACTATCCTTGAGCAATAAATTAACAGTGGGACATAATACTACTATCCTTGAGCAATAAGTTAACAGTGGAAAATAATATACTATCCTTGACAATAAATTAACTGTGGGACATAATACTACTGTCCTTGAGCAATAAGTTAACAGTGGGACATAATACTACTATCCTTGAGCAATAAGTTAACAGTGGGACATAATACTACTATCCTTGAGCAATAAGTTAACAGTGGAACATAATACTACTGTCCTTGAGCAATAAGTTAACAGTGGAACATAATACTACTGTCCTTGAGCAATAAGTTAACAGTGGAACATAATACTACTGTCCTTGAGCAATAAGTTAACAGTGGAACATAATACTACTATCCTTGAGCAATAAGTTAACAGTGGAACATAATACTACTATCCTTGAGCAATAAGTTAACAGTGGAACATAATACTACTATCCTTGACCAATAAGTTAACAGTGGAACATAATACAACTATCCTTGAGCAATAAGTTAACAGTGGACATAATACTATATCCTTGAGCAATAAGTTAACAGTGGGACATAATACTACTATCCTTGAGCAATAAATTAACAATGGAACATAATACTACTATCCTTGAGCAATAAGTTAACAGTGGGACATAATACTACTATCCTTGAGCAATAAGTTAACAGTGGGACATAATACTACTATCCTTGAGTAATAAGTTAACAATGGAACATAATACTACTATCCTTGAGCAATAAGTTAACAATGGAACATAATACTACTATCCTTGAGTAATAAGTTAACAATGGAACATAATACTACTATCCTTGAGTAATAAGCTGTTTTAAAGTTTTGAAGATTAACGTGCACATTTCATATTCTGCCTACACACATTCGAAGAGGCTTCAGTCGCTTGTAGGTCCGCACATACGTTGATCTGATAGACCCGAAAAAAAAAAAAACAACCAACCTCTCCACCCTTAACCCACCAGGTTCAAACCCAGATCCTTCAGTTTGAAGATGACCAGTGTCTTGGCCTCTGGATTAGCACTCCTGTCTGGACTGAAAGCTTGGTGAATCCATGTTTCGATGAGTATCGTACGTAGCCATGAAGATTTACATTATGGAGCAGGCAAAGTGAGTTGCAACCGTGGGCGGTATGTTTTGAAAAGCGGGCGATACGTTAATGTTAGGAAAGGAAATAGGATACGTTTGTTATTAACCTTAGAAAACATAATGTTATAGGACTGATTTCTTGTTCGTTCTGGCAACGTCTGGATTGAACAGCCGATTCATTTCCAGCGAAAACTGATTGGTTTGGCTTTATGTTTCGTTGCAGTGGTTTCTTTTTTTCTTTTCCTTTCTTTCTTTTTTTTTTTTTTTCTTTCCTCGTTTCTTTCTTTCTATCTTTCTGTCTTTGTTTCTTTCTTCTTCCTTCTTTTTTTTTTGTATTTTCGCGCTATCTATCTATCTATTATTATCTATCTATCATCTTCTATCTATCTATCTGTCTATCTATCTATCTGTCTGTCTGTCTGTCTGTCTGTCCTCTCTATCTATCTGTCTGTCTGTCTGTCTGTCTATCTATCTATCTATCTGTCTGTCTATCTATTCTATCCATCTATCTATCTATCTATCTGTCTGTCTGTCTATCTATCTATCCATCTATCTATCTATCTATCTATCTATCTGTCTGTCTATCTATCTATCTATCTATCATTACAAAACAACAAGGTTCCGTTTTATTCCCGTACGCGCACCAAATTTTGTATTTCTCAAGGTCACTGCGACCTTGAAAAAGCATTACACAGTTCAACAAAGCTTAAACTGAAGTCAGGACAACAACAAAAATGGTCGACCGTCAAAAAAACCCAGCGAAAACAGAATTCAAATATTGCCAATAAGATCTTGACAAAAGTGCTATTGACACATCTTTCTTTGAAAAGAAAAAAAATGCTGGTTTTAGGTGCTTTTCTGGGAGAGCTTTTGACTTTGATCTTGGAAACATGATATTTTTACTTCTAAACTTAGGCCTTCAAAAGTTCTCAACGGTCACACCAGTGACCCGGTCTTGTAAAAGATCCACCCAGAAACAGCCAAGAAAATCTTGTTAACACAGTTTTGTCACAGACAGCGGAACATACATACATGGACATACAGTCACAAAGACACAGACATGCACGCAACCACAGATACAGACACACAGGTACTCACAGGCACACACACACACACACACACACACACACACACACACACACACACGCAACACACACAAACACAACACAACTACAACAAAACACACGCAGACATGCACAAACACAGACAAGACGTACAACAAACACACAGACACACATACATGACAGCACACAACCACACACACACACACACACACACACACACACACACACACACACACACACACACTCGACGGTCAATATGAAACAACCTCGCTTCGCACTCCATAATGCACACAACCACAGACACACAGACGCGCACACACAGGCACACACAGGCACACACACACACACACACACACACACACACAACACACACACACACACAAACACACACATACACACGTACACACCACACACACACATACACGCACGCGCACACACAGGCACATACAACACAGACACACACACACATACACCTATCTCTACGGACACACACAAACACACACACACACACACACACACACACACACACACACACACACACACACACACACAACACACACACCTCTGAAAATAGCCTCCCTTCGCACTCCATCTGTTAGATCAATAATCTCCCTTTACACATTACCTCTACGGTCATAGTAAACAAATTCCCTTTCAAAAAGGGAGATTAAAGCGTTAAATAAATACTTTTCCTCCTGTCTCCCTCCTGGTGTCCTCCCCCTTCCACACACACACACACACACGCGACGCGCACGCACACACACACACACACACACACACACACACACCACACACACACGCACACACACAGAGAGAGAGAGAGAGAGAGAGAGAGAGAGAGAGAGAGAGAGAGAGAGAGAGAGAGCAATTTAATGTACAGACGGTATAACGAGTGATTTAATATCAGATGCAAACCAGGCGCCAATGAAGAAGAGATGGAGAGAACGTGTACTGTTTTCTTCTGC
>CM060306.1:101882116-101884616 GCA_030674185.1 Monoplex corrugatus | reverse complement strand
TCTGTCACCTTCATGGGAAGAATTTTTTTTTATAGGCAACCTGTTGCTTTTGCTGACAATCACATTACTCAGACTGCATGCATATTGATCCTGAGCAAGTTTTTGAGTCAATGCAGAATCTCAGGCATATCATCACAGTGATAAAATATGAATGGGTACATTCAGTTGTAGTTATTATGTTATAGATCTTTTCGTATAGCACTATTGGCTGTTAATAAATCTTTTTGTAAAGCATTATTTTCCAAACTCATTTGTCCTTATTGTGCATTAAACGTGATCAGACATTTCAGAAGAGCAAGGATAACTCGCGCTATTTTAAAGGGATATGTTTGTGCTCTGAGCTCTTTAACACTGTCTTGATTAAAGGCCCATCTTCCATTCTTTTTCCTGGAAAATGGGTGAAAGAAGCTATGATACATGTACGTACACAACTCTCATTTCTCTCCCTCTTTTTGTTTTATCCTTCTGTGGTGTCCATGATTTCTGCGTTGGTTTTCATGACAATTAAAAGAGTCTGAGTCTGAGTCTGAGTCTGAATCTGAATCTAAGTTTTTCACGACAATTAAAAGATGAGTCTAAGTCTGAGTCTGATCTGATCTGAATGTGAATCTGATCTGAATCTGAATCTTTGTTTAAAAGACACTTGACGTCTCAGAAAAAAAAACTCCCTTCACAGATTTTTTTAATTTCCTTCAATTCGAGATGATGCCATTGATTTATTATCGCATTTTGTATTAATAACAGATACACATTTAGGGAGGGGCTGGCTAGAATGACAATGACAGCCATGTTGTATTTTACAGGATGGAAGTAGTTAACGAAAAAATAATTTTTCAAACTTGCCGTTGTTAATGTGCATATCCGCGTCGAAGACAAAAGATGGCTACCGTTTTGCCAAATCTGAAATCGTGGTTATGTCTTCTGCTTCGAGTTACTTGACATGACATCCGGTATCATTTAGATGCCACTGAGTTCTCATAATCGTTTGCAAATGAAGCTGACACTTGCAGACACGGTCTGTCAATATGGTCCCGCTGGAGCTTTTAAGCAGCAAAATTGAAACTGAAACTGGAAGCACAGGTACACGAACATGGGCGTGTCAGTGTCGTTGTAATCGATTTTTACAGTGTCATTTCTCAAAGAGATCACGACAGCTGCTGATACCATGGGAGTGTGAAGATGTCATACGCTCGTAGTAGTGACAATGCTCTTGTTGCTGACATTTACTCATTCGTCTACCTCTGTCATAGTTCTTTTTCTTCTGTGTCGTTTCGCATTACCTGGCACGTCTTCTTCTTCATTCTTCATC
The DNA here is from genome assembly GCA_030674185.1 of Monoplex corrugatus. Taxonomy (NCBI): domain Eukaryota; kingdom Metazoa; phylum Mollusca; class Gastropoda; order Littorinimorpha; family Ranellidae; genus Monoplex; species Monoplex corrugatus. Next base: position 101,883,307 of record CM060306.1, on the reverse strand, counting down.
TGTAACCTTTGGAGAAAGACATGGGTTTAAAAGGTAGAGATGGAAACAAAACGAAACAAAACAAAACAAAACAAAAACCAAACACCAAAAACGAAAGACAACCAAACGAAAAAGATAGACAAAGATGGTGACGAATGCAAAGACATGCGACGAAAGAAAGAAAAATGGAATTCAACCACAACCCGCAAAACCACAGCACCAAAGACAATAGGGACCTGGATCCACATGTAACGATCTTTTCATTTTTTTTAATTCTATTCATTTATTTATTTTTGTTGGTTTTTGGGAGGGGGGAGGTTGAGGATTTAAGGTTCCGACATTTTTGGATGTATGTATGGCTCAATCTCTTGGACCCGAACAACGACATTGGAGAAGAAGAATAATGAAGCATACACACGAATGCTGCGTGCAGCCCTGAACAAATCCTGGAGAGAACATCCAACTAACAAAGAGTTATATGGTAAGATCCCACCAATCAGTAAATCAATACGTCAACAAGTGCTTCGCGGGACACTGCTGGCGTACCAAAGAAGAACTGGTGGGGGATGTTCTACTATGGAGACCCAGTCACGGCAAATAAAGACTAGGACGTCCAAAGAAGACCTTCATCGACCAACTGATGGATGATACGGGCTGTCAGTATGATGAACTACCTACTGCAATGTCTGACAGAGAAGGATGGAAGAAACGTGTCATGGATAGCCGATCAAGCTCGACATGACGATGATGATGTATGCAGGTTGTTTTGCCCACATCGTGCAGGCAGTGAGTTGCTGCATCATCATCGTCATCAGGTGCCCTGCTGCATGGCGTTGGCGACCATGGACTTCCAACCATCTCTATCTCTCGTTGCCCCCAGCATCTCCCCACCCTCCTCATCCCCAGCCACTTTGCGAGTCCGTCCAGCATTCTCTCCCATTGGTCTACCTGGTGCTCTCTTTCCCTCCAGCTTCCCCGTTGTGACCAGGTGCTCCAAATCCCCCTTCTTCATAAAATGGCCTATAAATGTTGCTTGTCTTTTCCTAATCTTCCTTATGAGTGATCTACTTCTGTCTGCCTCCATCAAGACTATTTCGTTTGTTTTCTTTGCTGTCCATGGAACTCTCAACATTCTTCTGAGAAACCACATCTCGGCTGCCTCGATCCTGCTCTGGCTTTGCTTGCTGACTGTCCACGCCTCGCATCCGTACA
>CM060306.1:101869616-101872116 GCA_030674185.1 Monoplex corrugatus | reverse complement strand
ACTACCTGTTCATGATTGATCCAGGCAGATGGGGTCTTGTCATCCTGGAAGTGTAACCAATCTGCAAGAAAGAAAACTCTGACTTCAGACACCTGTTGCCTTGCGGATATACCCATCAATGAAAATGACTTTAGCAATCAACTCTTAGGAAAAATCCTGAGTCGGACTCCTGAAGGTAGACTGACACTGATTTCGGCTTCCTTCTGGCATCTCTTACGACACTATTGGCACCATACTGTACTGGCCTTCGCCATTCCTTTGAATGCATCAGCTGCGTGGAAAGAGGGAAACCTGCTGCATTGGCCACAGCTGATTTTCAGTACCACCCTGCTCAGTCTTGCGCCCTGCAGAGGACACTCGACGCTGCCAGAGCAGCAGCAAAACTGATAACCAGGGCTTTTGCTTCATGGTCGATCCCAGCCAAAGGAGGTCTGCTATAACAGACGTGGATTTCACTTGCCTTCCTTCACCTATGTTACGCCTTTTTACTCTGTTGGTTGAAGCGTCTCGCTAATAACGCAAAGGACGGGGCTAACCTTTGGGCGAGCCATAGGTAGTTACGTGGGTTGTGTTGCTCAACCCGAAGAGCTGTGGACTCTAAATAGTTCATCTCGAGTTTAGTCCCAGCCTGCAACACCCACCCACCACACACAACACCACAACACACACACACCACACACACACACACACACCACCACCACACACACACCACCACACACACACACACACACACAACACACACACACAAACACACACACATCACAACAACACACAACATACACACACAAAACACACACAACACAACACACACACAAACACACACACAAACACACACAACACACACAACACTCACAAACATACACACAACAACAAACACACACACACACACACAACACAACACAAACACACACACACACACACACCACACATACACATACACAAACAAACGCAAAACACCACACACACACTCACACATACACAAACAAACGCAAACACACACACACATACACACACACACACACACACAACACACACACACACACATACACACACACACACACACACATACACAAAAACACACACACACACACACACACACACACACACACACACACACACACACACACACACACACACACGTAAATATCCTGTTCGCCGCCATCCTAATGTTCCAGTCATTCTGGTAGCGTCAGCTTCGTGTCTTATATAAGGGACCCCTACTGTTCCCCCTCTCATCTCTCCCCGCTTCATTTCAAGATGTCACCCGCGCATAATGATTTTGCGTAGGCTGAAGGTGATTACATCATGCTGCTAAGTTTGTGGTCAAGGACATCGATCAGTTTATTATATCAAGTTTTGTTTCGGATTTGTAAAAAGACAAGCAAACCAAGATCATTCCCCTGTCATCCCAATATCATGGAGTCGATAGGTACATTGGACATTCATGTCATCTAATTTCTTTACACAAAATTTCATGATAATATTTTTTTTGCTATTATTGGGGAAGGTAGATCATCCTCCTAAAATACCATTTCCCTGTGAATAATTGTGGTGCTTACTTTCGGTCATGGTCGATAAGCTCCGTGTGTGTGTGTGTGTGTGTGTGTGTGTGTGTGTGTGTGTGTGTGTGTGTGTGTGTGTGTGTGTGTGTGTGTGTGTGTGTGTGTGTGTGTGTGTGTGTGTTGTGTGTGTTGTGTTGTGTGTGTGTATGCGTGCGTGTTGTTGTGGTGTGTGTATGCGTGTGGTGTGTGTGTGTGTGTGTGCTGGTGTATGTGTGAGTGTGTGTGTGTGTTGCATGTGTGTGTGTGTGTGTGTGTGTTTGTGTGTATGTGTGTGCGGACGCTGATGTAATTGATATTCTGCTTTAGGCTAATGCGCAGGTCAGATAGTCATATTCCACAGTTCCACATTTCAGTCCGTCTCACATTTTATTTTCGAAATAAACTTATATATTTACACTTTTAGTTTAAAACGTTACAATACCTTAAAGCATAGCTCAAGATTGTAATGTACGACAAATATGAGCTATGTAACTTTTCGACAACTTCAGAAACTGTTTGACTAATGCACAACCGACAACTAGTGTTACTTTGTCAACGATTTGAATTCAAGTACCATCCGAACCACACCCTGCATCACATACTCCTGTTGTCCTATTAAGGACAGTTCGCCTGCTTAGGGACCCAACACAAATTTATCTTAATACCTGATGAGATGAAAGATAGTGCAAGGAAAGCATAATATCATTCAGTTTTACGCTTAAGGACAAATCGTCTCATTAGGGACCCAGCTCAGATTTATGTCAACCTCAGACGAGGGAGATAAGAAACAGAAAAGTGGGGGTGGGGGTGGGGGGGGTGGGGGTGGGATGGGGAGAAAAACAACGGTGGGTTAGGAGGAAGGGGTGACTACATAACAACGTGATCCATCTCTCCATTAATCATTACCAACCGTCTCCATGTTGTTTCTTTTTCTTCTCTCTCTCTCTTTAAAACCCTCC
>CM060306.1:101849616-101852116 GCA_030674185.1 Monoplex corrugatus | reverse complement strand
ACACACATAATCATACAATATATATACAGCGCTTAGATTTGATTTTATCAAGATTTTGCGCTATATAAATATTGTAATAATTATTATTATTATATATATATACACATATGTATATATAATACATATATATACACATATTTAATATAATATGTATATAATATATATATATATATATATAACATATATATATATATACATATATAATATATATATATAATATATATATATATATATATATATATAATATATATATATATAATATATATATATACATTCACACACAACATGCGTACGCCATACTTTCTGATATATCAGTTCAGGATGTGGATCGCAAACAATCTCATATACAGTTATGAACACTTTGACACGTGTCTGGTCGAAACATGCAGTAAACATATAACTCGTGTCTCATATCACCAGAACAATCAAGTGGGGATATTCTGGGGGCGGGAACATGTCTCTCTTCATATTGGCCTGGGTGTGATGATGTTGTTTTGGGTGTGCACAACGTTTTATTTTCTCTGTCCTTTATGAATAAATCATCGGAAGTCTGAAGAGCCTCAGTCTCTTCTCTCTGTCTCTGTCGCTTTCTCTATCTCTGTCTGTCTGTCTGTTTGTCTCTCTCTGTATGTCTGTCTGTCTGTCTGTCTGTTTGTCTCTGTCTGTCTGTCTGTGTGACTGTCTTTCTTTCTCTCTGTCTGTGTGTCTGTGTGTCTGTCTGTCTGTCTGTTTGTCTCCTCTCTCTCTCTCTCTCCCTCTCCTCTCTCTGTGTCTCTATGTGTGTGTCTCTCTCCCCCTCTCTCCTCCCTCCTCCATCTCTTTCCCTCTCCCTCTCCTTCTCTCTCTTTCTATTCTCTGTCTCTCTCCCTCTCTCCCTCCCTCCCTCTCTCTCCCTCTCTCTTCCTCACTTCCTCCCTCTCTCTGTCTCTCTCTCCCTCTCTCCCCTCCTCCCTCCCTTCCTCCCTCTCTCTCCCTCTCTCTCTCTCTTTCTCTGTCTCTCATGTCTCGGGTTCAATCCCACGTCATACATAAACGTTGGTTTGCTTGCTGCTTATCCTAATGCTCTAAATCATTCTGGTGGTGCTAGGATTTCATAGTTGTTCCCTCCAAATTTCAGGTGGGCCACAAGTTTTTCAGTGGGCTGTCTTGCTCTGTTGGTAGAGCCCTGGATACGAGGTCTGATGTCTCGAGTTCAATCCCAGCCTGCAACATGAAAATTGGTCTCTTCTCTTCCTATCATGAGGCTCCAATCGTTCTGATGATGGTCTCATGTTTATAGTTCCGTTTGATTTTTTTTTATTTATTGATTTTTTTTTTAAATTTAAAACCACTTCCCATTTCAAGACCTTGCCAGCGCTGAGGGTTTCGGAAAAAGCAGCAAGCAAAACCAAACGAGATATGGTTAGCCACGAAGAGATCCAAGAGACTGTTGGAACAATACCTGTGAACCATTACAAAAACACGACAGCGGATGAAAGTGTTAGCCAGCTCACCAGGATGCCAGTCAAACAGCCGGACCCTAAAACTTAAGGCACCAGATGATCAGGTTTCAGAGCCAGAGGAAGACTGAATCGGTGCTGGAATAGATGGAGTAGCAGTCACACTCCCCATGCACAACATGATTAATTACAATATTTAATAATTACAATATTTATATAGCGCAAAATCTTGATAAAATCAAATCTAAGCGCTGAAACAGACACACACACACGCACGCACACACTCGCACGCGCACACACACACACACACACACACACACACACACACACACACACACACACAAACACACGCATGGCTATAAATGGAGAGAAAGAATAAAAGCAATGGAAAATTATAGAGAGCATATTACATACAATTATATATTACAATATGATTCCCCTCCGAGTGGAGACAGCTGCAGAGGGGATTGAATGAGGTCAGGATTTTATGCAGAGGAGAAAAGGTGAGTTTTGAGAGCGGACTTGAAGGAGACAAAAGTAGGTTGCTGACGGACTGAGAGAGGAAGTTTGTTCCAGGCGAGTGGACCAGAAACAGAGAAGGCTCGTGGACCATAGGTATTGAGCTTAGTGCGTGGAAAGCGAAAAGTCAGAGGATCGGAGGCAGAGCGGAGGGTACGTGAGGGAACATAGATAGGTTGTGAGTAGATGTAGCGCCAACAGGCAGCAAAAGTGTGTGGTGTTTTAAAGTGATTTTATCGTGGTTCTATTTGATTTTATGCATTGAATTTTGTATCAGTTTGTTCCTTTTAATCCCGACATATGGTGATGTAAATGCACAACATGATTCTTCGCAAGTCTTACCGTAGGTCTGCAGACGGAGAGCTTCATCTTTTCCACAACGTTCCCCGGTATACCATGATAAACATTTTTTTTTTTTAAAAAGTTAATAAAAAGAATTGTTATTTGCGAGTTTATTCAAAAGGATTTCATCGCACATGGATAGCTTCATATGCGCTCCACCGAATGTGCTATCTATGAGCCTGCAAAAAAAAAAAAAAAAA
>CM060306.1:101839616-101842116 GCA_030674185.1 Monoplex corrugatus | reverse complement strand
ACTATAATCTATCCCCCACAGATTTTTTTTTCTTGAAAAAATATTATTAATCAATTCACAATGGTATTTTAATGCACTGATCACAGCAGAAAGAACGCAATTTCCTACCAAAAGTACCTATTTTTGTCTCTTGACACGTTAAATCTTTTCACAATCTCTAAGTCAGATGGAATGGGATTATTAAATAATCATTTCACAATGAACCGTAACCTGTACAGTACCCGCACATGTAAAATACTGACGGAAAGCTCTTTGTTGTACCTTCCTTATAATGACAGCGAAAATTAGAAACAAACTGGGTCAAAGCCAACAAATAAAGAAATGTAAGGAAAATATGTAGGAGAGACACAAAAACTTTAGAGGCCGTTTTCTCAAAATGGCCCTCATACAACTGAATGACTTTAAACATACATAACTTCTACATTTTTTTTTGAGTACAAGCTTTATTCAAGTACCAAAATAATCAGCAGAATGTACACTTTCCAGTGATATGTATATCTCAAAATGCCCAAATTGCTAGTTAAGACTGATTTCGTGGTGGGAGGTCACATTTAAAAAACATACCTCATTGCAATTTTAAACATAACTGAGGACACTAAAACACATATAAAAACAGGCCTAAATTATCCAAAATTGCTTCCGCATATCTCATTTCCCTACAGCCAAAGATGCACTCAAGACATGTACCCAGTTATCGATCATAACACAAAGTACAAAAGACTTTATCGAACACTTACAGGTGAATGGACCAGTGAGGCAGAAAATGATAAGAAAAACGACAGAAACAAAGGAAAAAGAAAAATGAATGAAAGCAACAAAAAAAGTGACAGAAACGAGAAAAAATTCTAGCACAGAATTTTCAGAAGGTGGGAATAATATTTATAGCGAAAGAGCCCCCGGCATACCTCGGGGGAGGGGTGAAGAGTGACCCACATTTATCAAGGCAAGAATTTAACAGATATCTCCACCATAGTTCTTATCAGGAACTACCGAGGACCGCGTCTAATCAGACTATATCCGTGTAAAACAGGTTATAAACGACTTATTTCTGCTACAGTTAATTCCCCACTGGACTATGTATGTAATTAAAAACAAGCAAAAGAAAAAAAATTTCTCGATTCCATCAGAAAAATGCAGCAAGTCTACTCATGAAGAAGAGAATCATGATCATGTAACACTTTTGTCGTCATTATCATCATCATCATCACATCATCATCATCACATCACACACCACATCATCATCGCGTCGATCGTCAGTCGTCGTCGTCTCATCTCATCGTCGTCATCATCATCGGTCGTCGTCGTCGTCGTCGTCTCATCATCATCATCATCGTCATCATCTCATCATCATTATCGTCGTCGTCTCATCACCATCGTCTCATCGTCGTCATCGTCGTCGTCGTCGTTATCACCATGTCGTCATCGTCATCGTCGCGTCGTCGTCGTCGTCGTCATCAATCACCATCACCATCATCATCGATCATCATCGTTCACCACCACATCATCATCCATCACACCATCATCATCATCATCATCATCATTATTATTGTTATTATTATCATTATCATTATTATTATTATTATTGTTATTATTATCATTACTATTATCACCATTATCGTCGTTGTCGTCGTCTTTGTCATCAACATCATTACACACACTGACAAAACAAGCCTGTAATTCAACAGTGAGAATATCTACAGACGTGTGTTAAGCTCTTTATGTGTGTTTATACAGTATACTAGTCTGGTCTAAATTTCGGCCATTAACAGAATGACAGCTGAAAGTTATTTCCATCAACCTACTTTTGTGTGTGATGTCCATGGCAATGTGATTGTGCTGTGCAGTGTGAATGTTTTGTTTTCATTATATCAAACACAAATACACATGCGTGTAATCTGTGCACTACACATAAGATACCTGTACATGTATACACACACGCATACACACACATTCACACTCACATACACACAAACACACACACACACACACACACACGCAGACACACACACAAACACACATAGATCACACACATATATACACACACACGAACACACACACACACAATCACGCACATACACACACACACACACACACCAGACACACACACAAACACACAAGATCACACACATATACACACACACGAACACACACACACACACAACACACAGAGACACAATCACGCACATACACACACACACACACATACACACACACACGCAGACACACACACAAACACACATAGATCACACAATGTACACACACACAAACACACACACAGATCACGCACATACCACACACACGCACACACACACAACACACAGACACACCTATACACCACACCACACAAACAACCACACAACGACACAAACCACATAGATCACACACACAAACATGCAACACAACACGCATACACACACAACACACACACACACACACACACACGCAGACACACACACAAACACACATAGATCACACACATATACACACACACGCACAAACA
>CM060306.1:101829616-101834616 GCA_030674185.1 Monoplex corrugatus | reverse complement strand
GGTTTCATCTTAGACTTTCATCGATCCCCTCGTTTCTCCTCCCCCTCCCCCCTCCCCCTCCCCCCGCTCCTATTTGAAAACCTTGCCAGGGCATAGGGTTTTTGCGCAGGCTCGGGGGGGGGGGGGTGGGTGCGCTTAAAGGAATGATGGCTGAGTGTGCTGAATCCCTCTTGTCAATCTCTAAAAATCCAAATAAAAATTTTGTATCTGGTGTTTGTTTGTTTATGATCTTAAGCTTGAGATATTACGCTTGACAAAAGCCAGTTGCCCGAAAATTTGCGCTTGTTTTGTCTTGTATTAAATACGCGTTCTTATTCTTTTTTTCCTTTTTTTTTAATTTTTTCTGGTTAATGTTTGCTTGAACGCGGGCAGTCACATTTTGTTTTGGATGCAGTTGTTGTCGTCGCTGCTGCCGACATTGTTGACTTTGCCGCTCATCAGCATCGTTAAAAAGGCAGTTTGTCAGTATGGCATGAACATCTTGTTTTTGCTTCACAGCTACGATGAACTCTATAAAATAAATGGGGACGAGGAACGTGGTACTGGGGAAGCAGAATGGGGAATGGAGGAGGAGGAGGAATAAGGAGGGGGGGGAGGAGACAGGGGGGGGGTGAGGGTAGGTGTTGATGAGGAAATAAAAGGTCCACCTCGCGTGTTCTGCGCCGTGAAAATTCTATCAGATCCAGAAAAGCGTTCAATCTTCGTACGCCCACAACCACACACACACCCACACACATACGCGCACGCGCACGCGCACGCTCACGCACACACACTCACGCACACACAGATTCACACACACACACACACACACATATATACAATGTACATATATGTATGTATGTGCGCGTGTGTGTGTGTGTTTGTGTTGTGTATGTGTGTGTTGTGCGTTGTGTGTTTGTGCGCTCGCGCTCGTGTGTGAGTGTGTGTGTGTGTGCGCGTGTATGTGTGCGTGCGCGCGCGCGCGCGTGTGTGTGTGTATGTGTGTTTGGCAGATAGATTGACAGACAGACAGAGAAAGACACAGACAGAAAAAGAAAGAGACAGACAGACAAAATGAATGAAGAGTTCAAAGAAGCTGTACTCTGTTGTTTTTTTATGATAGTAAAGGCAATAATGCGGAGTGATATTGCTATTCAAGAGAGACAGACAGACAGACAGACAGACCAAGACAGTGACAGAGAGAGAGAGAGAGACAGAGAGAGACAGAGAGACAGAGAGACACAGAGAGACACAGAGAGACAGACAGACAGACAGACCAAGACAGTGACAGAGAGAGACAGAGACAGAGAGACAGACAGACAGACAGACAGACAGACAGAGAGAGAGATTGAAACGGAGATGGAGAGAGAAAGAGAAAGATAAGTTAGGGTGGTGGTGGTGGAGAATGAGCTTTATTTCAACTTCATTACCTGAACCACACATGTAGCTGAGACAACAAAGACTGGGCTATTCTTTTTCAACTTTTCCCTTGTCCAAAATTAACGACCTTCGAGCCAAGCTAGACAACACCTCTTTTTCCTTTCATCTCATCCTGATCTTCCATTTGCAGGCTTCCCACTTATTGACTTCCAACCAGCTTTTGAAACTCTGATTGCCAACATCCTGAAAGAAATGCATTCAAGTCTTGTGAACCTGATCCGATACCTGCCTCTGTTCTTTTCATAAACACTTCCTTTTCAGTCAGCTTATCGTTCTGACCGTTTGTCATATTGGCAGATGTGATGCGTCTAGTGTGTCGGCTTCAGCCTGCACCGCTGGCTAGCACTGCTGTGCGAAAAGAAGAGCAGAGGGCGTAAGTCTCTTCCTGTCAGTACATAGCCTCTCCATCAGCAAGCCCCACGCTGTGCCTCCTCGTGGCGACAGGCGGTAACTGAGCACCACACGGACTCAGGCTGAATCTCGTAGGACTCGGAGAAGGTCTGGCCCCCAGACGAGGCATGCAGGCCCACCGGCGTGTGGATACGCCCTGGTGCCCACGAACCAGATCCCCAAGCTATGGGTAAATAGCTCCACTACCTTGTGGACATCTCGGGAGAGAGTAAGGCTAAGGGAGTTAACCCTGAAAAAAAAAAAACCGATGGAAGGCAAGGGGAAACCACCATCGTAGTTTTCCCCAGGAAAACCATGGACAAAAGAAAGGGAAGTCCATGGTCGCCAACGCCATGCGGCAGGGCACCTGATGATGATGATGATGATGATGATGATGATGACCGTTCTGACCACAACGACGAAAGTGCTCTCGTTCACATTATAAATGATTCCTTACTTTCAGCAGACTATGGCCGACTTTCATTACTCATTCTTATAGATCTTTGCGCTGCTTTTGACACACTATTGACCACCCCATCCTCCTCTCTCGACTGGAGCCTACATTCGGGATCCAACATAGTGATTGCTCTTTCGTGGCCTATGTCATACTTGTCTGACCGTTTTCAGTCAGTCGTAGTAAACGAGTCTTCACACTGTACACGTCACCACTTGCCAATGTCATCAGTCAGCACAACATCAAATATAATTTTCATGCTAATGACTCTCAGCTATACAATAGTACATCATCATAATCATCATCATCATCATCATCATCAGGTGCCCTGCCGCATGGCGCCGGCGACCCCCTCCCTCCAGTCCCCCCCCCCCCCCCGCCGCGACCAGGCGCCCCAAATTCCCCCTCTCCACAAAATGGCCCACAAATGCCGCCCAACCTTCCCCACGAGTGATCGACCCGTGTCCGCCCCCATCAAGACCGCCCCGCTTGTCCCCTCCGCGCCCATGGAACTCTCAACACCCCTCCGAGAAACCACATCTCGGCTGCCCCAATCCCGCCCTGGCCCCGCCCGCCGACCGCCCACGCCCCACATCCGCACAACAGCACCGGCTCCACACAACATTCATGGACTCTCTTTCCGATGCCAACCGACAGGCACCCCGCCGGCAAAAATGCCTGTCATCCTCTTGAATGCTGTTTTGGCCCGGCCGACTCTGCCAGCCACCTCCGATGCGCATCCGCATAGTACATCTCCTGAAAACCTTTTCAAGTCTTCTTTCTGAAACTTTTGACTGATATGTTTAGATCCCAGAACTGGATGATACAGAATAAGCTTACAGTTGAATGGAGATAAGACTGAAACAATGTTCATTGGCACAAAGGACAAGCTTTCCGTCGTAAATGTTTGTTCTGTCCAACTTGTTGACAACACTGCTGTACTTTCTGATTCAGTCAAGAAGCTTGGAGTTGTTTTGATCGTAAACTATCTATGCAAAAATGTATCACCCAAACCTCCCAGTCTTGTTACTGTCACCTGCGATATTTCAGTGCTGCTCGCCGTTATCGTTTCAACTTCAGCAACATCTAAACTTGCGACTCGATTCCTCTGATCTTGTCTCGCGTCGATTATTGTAATTCTCTTCTCTATGGCTTGTCTGCTTCTTCCGTTGCATGCCTCCAGTGTGTTCAGAATTCTGCAGCCCGTCTTGCCCTTCGTAAAAAGAGGCATGATCATGTCACTCCCTTTCTTCACTTTCTCCACTGGTCGCTGTTTCTTAAATAATTTCATACAAAATCAATGTATTAACTCTTTCACCGCCAAGTTTCCCCTGAAACGGCACTCCTCAGTGCCAAGTATATTTTGGGCAGCCAATTTTGCAGCGCATTATGTATTTTTAAAAGCTTATATCTCAAAGACTATTAAAGATTTTCACTTTTTTTTGCTGTGTAAAGGGCAGATGTTGTATTTATATATGAGTGCTTGCTTGTGTTTATGTACTTGATTGATTATTCCACGGATAATCTTATTATAAGGAAAAACAAACAATTTTTTTCATACGGTTTATTAGTTGTACTACTGACCTTATTTCGTGAGTTGTGCGCCAGATATCATTATAATAAATGAGGAAAAGCAATGCAAAATCTACACACAAAGTAAGCTGTCTCCTTATTCTACTCGGAGTGGCAGACAATGTGTGTCGATTTGCAACCATTTTGGAGAAAACGCTTCGGAGAAAACGTGACGTAAATTCCGAGAGTTAACAAAGCCACACTTCGGCCTTACAGCAGAAAAAACTAGGTCGCTGGGTAAAGTTTAAAAATAGCACAGTCGCCTGCATTCACCAGTGGAGCTGACAGAAGCGTGAAAAGTTATCGTTTAGCATGACCTCTCCAAGTCGCACAAATGCAACCATGGCGGTCGTACGGGAAGTCGCTTGATTGCGACCATGGCGGGAAAAGAGTTAAGCTACAAGTATATCAATGGTACTGCACCTATTCACCTTCACGTCCACCTCCGAATGTACACTCCTACCCGGCTTCTCTCTCCATTCTGCTTCGCATACTAGTTTTTCTTTACAAATTCCTCGATATGGACGTACCACAGTCGGTCACCGCTCTTTTTCTGTGACTGGTCCATAGAAATGGAACAATAAGTATTCCACCGTCTACTGGACAGTCTCATACTCTGCCTTCTCTAAGTCAAGCTTAAAGGCATATCGTTTTGTTCAGCAGTGACTTTCCCTTTAACATGCCCCATCCTTTTGCCGCACTTCTCTCCTATCGTCTTCCCGCCTCCCCCTCATAGTTTTCGTGTGATTTGTGCCCTGAAGTGTTGGTTGTTGTCGCTTGATTGTTTTGGTGAATGATGAGAGTGAGCGCTTTGGTATGATTATTTTGTATCAAGATTTAGCACATATAAATGTTATTATTGTTGTTATTATTATTATTATTATTATTATTATTGTTATCATTATTATTATTATCATTATTGTTATCATTATTATTATTATTATATTATTATTATTATTATTATTATTGTCATTATTATCATCATCATCATCATCACCATCACTATAGTGGATGCAATCACAATATATCATCTAAAACCCAACTTGACCGTTACTCGATGAAAATCTGTATATTCATCAATCTTGAACACAAGGTGGGTAACAATGTTGAAATATCCTCTCCAGCATATTTGGGATGCACGCACACCAAATCCACCCATGCACGT
>CM060306.1:101799616-101819616 GCA_030674185.1 Monoplex corrugatus | reverse complement strand
GATTTCATCGCACTCGAACAATTCCATATGCGCTCCTCCCAAAAACTATCAGCAATATTTTCTGGCACTCTTCCTGAGCTGTGTAAATTGTACACGCTGGCAAGGTTTTATAAAAAAATATTTTTAAAAAAGCACCATCTTCTACCCAGCATTTATTCAAACCTAGCCCACCCTCAAACCCAACGACGAGCATGTTCTTTTTCTGTTTTCTTTTTGCTTAAACTTGGGTGTCGCTTTTTTTGTGGTGTAAGCCCTGACTCGGCCCTCGTAGTCGGCTGGGCTATATAAGCAACATGACGCTGATCCTAAGCCCCCAAACCCCGCTCCACACATAAGGACACAATAATTCATTTCATTATTTCTGTAGTTCTAAAAAAGAAGACAACTACAAGTAGTGGCGTTATCAAACGGAATGTGTACGTGTTTGTGTGTGCATACGTAAGTCTGCATTATATATTCACTTTGCTAGGTTTTGTAACAATAGATATCTCTGTGCTTAATTTCAAACCTTTGCTTTCTTTTTCTTTCATCAAAAATCTGTTACAGAACATTTGTTTGACAGTCATACGAAACTTGGTTCCTAGGAAATAATACACAAAAAAGTTGACAGAAGAATTCAAATACAGGCACAGATGCAGCACATCAAGCATCAGATGATAGGTATTGTTGTATTTCCCACTCAAACTGAGGTCTGGAACAATCACCACTACTATGCGAGTAATGCAACGAGGTAATGAACACACCACAAAGAGAATGTTGGTTCCGATTAACATGCGGGTCAAAGTCACGTCTCTGGCAGCATTTCTACTGGAATCTGTAGCACACTGTTCGCGCCATTTATTCATCTGTCGCAGTTTGATGACAGTCACGAATGTTGCTAAGGAAATCATGGTTATAAAAAATCCAGGTAAGACAGAACCGAACACAACTATTCCGAATGTGTCAATCAACTGTTTGTTGCGTCGGTAAAATTGACTTGAATAAACAATGTCGACTGAACGTCCAGTGAGGGGGTTGTACATACACACCACATCCCATTTGGTAGCACCTAGGCAATACGCTCCCAGAATGACGATACTTCCAGTTATGATAATGATGATAATAGTTTTTATTTTCAGCAAATGTTGAGCTCGCAGAGGACTAACAACACACATACATCTTTCCAAAGCAATTAATGTGGACATGAACCCAGTCACGTGCATAAAACCTGCCAATGAATGGATCATGTTGTTAAAGATGAACTTGGCAACAACCAGTTTGTGGGGAGTATTGGTGATTTTTGCAAATACTCTGTCTAGTTTCAGAGTAAAATAGATTGACATGATGACAATGTCTGCAAACGACAAGACAAACAGACACAGATTGATTCGTTCTTTTATTCCATGTTTCCAAAACACGACCATGTTGATGATGTTTAAGGGAACAGACATGAAAAATAAGAGAGTCAACACATATACGTCAGATATTTCTTTAAATGTATGTCGAGTCCTGAGGGAGACTAGATATCCAGTGTTATTCCAAGGTGTATAATTTGAAAATGAGGACACCAGACATCCTTCTGGAATTGTCGCAGTTCCTGTGACATTGAAGTTTGTATCCCCATCAACCGTCATGCTGTGTCCTTGGTCTAGAAAGAAAGGATTTATATTTAATGGATTAGTTACCTATCTTTCATGTCAAAAGTCGGTCACAAATGCTGAAGATGCCGCCAACATATAAAAAAAAGACTGTGCAATGCCTGGCGAAGATGGGTAAAATATAACAACAATAAATAAACAGGAAAGGATGGGACAATATGAGACTCGATAAGATAAGATAAAAGACCAGATGATTGTCATTAAATGTTCCTAACGTGAACGTATTAGAAAACCTAAATTACAGTCACTTAAAACTTATTTTGTGCCTGAGGTACCAGCTAAAATTTGTTAATTGAGTAATGGTCATCATTGTGTCAGAGTTTTGATCTTTTATACAATTTGCTATGGATATATTTGAATGAACATGACCAAGTCGTGGGGACATAGTGACCTCAAAGCAAACGGCGCCATCGTCCATTATTCTGGCGATTCATGGATATATTTTCTTTGAAATGTATGAACCGTTCAACTCATCAGAGAGCAGACATTCTATGATACATGTATTTCAGTGTCAGGGATACATTTGTGTTTGTACTTTTCGTCACCAGGGATCAGCATGGTTAGAAATGGGTATGTCAGGGAATGATTGTAGTAGTAATCTATAGCGACTGTTTCTGTGCAGTGATGCCTGTTATTTTATAAACAGAAGATGTGTTCTTGATAGGTAAATATGTTGAAACTAGCCAGAGGGGCAATATTCTCTGTCATTTCCACTTGTCAAATCTGATTGTGCCCTTATAGGCAATGTCTACTCAGTTGGTAGTGTTGATGACACAGGTAATGAGATTGGCCTTCAGAATATTCTTGTGTCCTTTTAATGGTCTTCCTTGATCATGATATTCTTTCTTCAACCTTTTATACAGAAGCATTTTTGGGATGTGGTTGTCTTCCATGCAGACAACGTTTCCTGTTCAGTCAGGCCAGCATCTGATGAATGGAAACGCTGTACTTGGCTAACCGCACGTCTTCAGAACTGCAAGGTTGGGCACTCAATCCTACCACGTGATATTGCAGATCTTGCGTAGACATCTTTGGTTGAACTGGGTCCAGCTGTTGAAAGTGTTGTTAGTAGATAGTCCAGGCCTCGCAACAGAGCAGCAGGGTGCTTAAGACTACGGCTCTGTACACAGTAATCTTTGTGGTGATTCTGATGCCATAGTTTTGCTCCAACCTTTTGGTCAATCTTCTGAAAATACAGATAGCCTTGGAGATGCTCAGTGCTACTTCAGCATCAAGAGATCTAGTACTGCTTACAGTACTGCCCGAGTAGCAGAATAGAATTTGTGTTCAGTCTTGATCTTCTGGTTGATGATGACAACTAGACGTGGTGAAACGCCAAAAGCTTGAGATGATGCTGGCTGAACATAGCCTCTTCTGAACGAGGCTTGTTGTAAGGCTGGAGCGTTCACAGCTACGACAGATTGGTGAGTGATACGCAGGATCTTCTCGTGCAAATGTGCAGCCAGTACTCAGTTATGTTGCTTTGTTTGTTGGTAATTTCATTTTCTTTACTCAAAGGTTTTGTCGCTGAGGTGTTCCTTGCGAGTAGAGCTCAATGAGATTGCTGATCTCTTCATCACTTTCATCAAACCAGTCACTGTGTTGACGATTTACAAAACCCATCGCATCAGCCACAGTGGTATAGACAGCTTCTTCTGGAGCTTCTGTACAAGGGTGCCTTTGCTGTTTTGCAGATGGACGATGTTTAACTTCTACAGCTGTTTGCCGTAGAAGTTAAACATCGTCCATCTGCTTTGTTGACTATACCAAGGCTTTCGATCGGGTAAGACATGAAGAATTGATCAACCAACTAGAAAGACTAATATTGATGGAAAGATCTACGAATAATCAGAAATATGTATTGGGAACAAACAGCTGCAATGAAAATAAAAAAACGATATAACTCTTTCCAAAGTATCAAAAGAGGAGTCAGACAGGGTTGTGTTTTGTCACCAGATCTGTTTTCACTTTACAGCGAAAACATCATAAGAAACCTAGAGGAAGACCCTGGATTAAAGATTGGAGGGAAAATGATAAACAGCATTCGATACGCAGATGACACCGTGCTAATTGCAGAAAGTGAAAGGGACCTACAAAACCTTGTGAATATACTTGAAATAGAAAGCAAAAATAAGGGGTTGGAACTAAACAGCAGGAAGACTGAAGTCATGGTGATAAGTAAAAAACATGAAATCCCCTCATGCAAAATAACAGCAAACGGCACAACCTTGAGACAGGTTGATAAGATTAAATACCTGGGAACGATCATTTCACCAGACGGCAGATGCACATCAGAAATAGCCAGCAGAATGGGCCAAGCCATAACAACACTCAAGAAGATGAAAAGCATTCTTACCAACAAATGCCTATCAATTAACATCAAGAAGAGAGTTCTTGAATGTTATATAGAACCGATAATGGTATACGGTTGCGAGGCGTGGACAGTCAACAAGCAAAGCCAGAACAAGATTCAGGCAGCCGAGATGTGGTTTCTAAGAAGAATGTTGAGAGTTCCATGGACAGCAAAGAAAACAAACGAGACAGTCTTGATGGAGGCAGACACAAGTAGATCAATCATAAGGAAGATTAGGAAAAGGCAGGCAACATTCATACGCCATTTTATGAGGAAAGGGGAATTGGAACACCTGGTCACAACGGTAAAGCTGGAGGGAAAGAGAGCACCAGGTAGACCCAGGGAGAAAATATGGACGGATTTGCAGAGTGGCTGAAGACAAAGAGGGTGGGGGAGGAGCTTGGGCAACAAGGGATAGAAACATATGGAAGGCCATGATCGCCAACGCCATGTGGCAAGGCACCTGATAATGATGAAAGGTTTTGTCACTGAGGTGTTCCTTGTGAGTGGAGATTCTCAATGAGATTGCTGATCTCTTCATTATTTTCATCAAACCGGTCAGTGTTTTGACGATTTACCCATCGCATCAGCCACAGTGGTATACGCAGTTTTTTTCTGGAGCTTCTGTAGAAGGGTGTTTTTGATGTTTTGCATAAGGGCGATGTTTAACTTCTATAATCGTTTGTCGAGGACTGCCTTGTTTTTCGCTTGCTAGCAGGATATTCAACTAGTTGCATAGTTGTCTGTGATCAGACCAGCAG
This sequence comes from Monoplex corrugatus, assembly GCA_030674185.1. NCBI lineage: Eukaryota > Metazoa > Mollusca > Gastropoda > Littorinimorpha > Ranellidae > Monoplex > Monoplex corrugatus. Next base: position 101,814,865 of record CM060306.1, on the reverse strand, counting down.
TCAGCTCTCCTCATGCAGTATGTAACATGCACGCCTCTCCTGTCGTTCTGTCGTTCAATGAAATAATCCAGCATGTGCTATTGCTTAAAGAGTGGGTGCATCCACGTATTCTTGAACTTGTACTTCTGCTTGACGAGAATGTAGGTAATGGCGAGCTCACGCTGAATACACAGTGTCAGCAACATCAGTCCATTGGAGATACACTTTCAAGTGCCATGGTTTCCAAGGACTGTTGTTGGCCAGGTGGATTAGTTCTCTACCACGCAAGCGTTGCGTCTCCAAGAATAGTGAACTTGTTTTTGTGGTTGACTGTGGCAATAAGACGGTTGAGTTCTTCATAGAAGACTTTTTTGACATCATCTGAAATTGTCATCGTTGGAACGTAAGCACTGATGATTGTAGCGAAGCAATCTTTCGTGGGCCGAATACGCAAAATCATCAAGCGACCGTTGATACCACAGAATAAGCATTCTGATCTGGTGTCTTTACAAGCTAAGTGCATGTGGTAAATCCAACACCAGAGGTTCTTTCATCGCTTTGGAGTTTTTCAGTACAGTAGAAGATAAAGCCTCCTCCAAATTCCTCGTTCTAGGTTTCCTCTGCAAATTTGGTGTTACTGAGGGCAGCTGTGTCAATCTTATGAGACAGATCTTTTTTTTAATAGTTCCCTTCATCCTCCTCATTTGGTGAAAGTAGTGCTGTCCCTGTAAAAGGCTGCTCTGTCAGGAATGGGGGTATCAAACACTGCCTCTGCCTCAGGTCTACAGTGGACGACAAACACCCCACCACTGCCTACGAGCAAAGTTATAACTAAAGACTTCCACCTGCATTCTCTTTCCTGTCCCCCACTTATCCATCGCCACAGGGCTTTGTCATTGCTGTTGATTAAATGCCTCGTTGTTGCGACTTGCCTGTAAGACTGATCTCTGCAAAGGGAATTTGTTTTTCAACTGTGGAGGGGGCGTGCAATCCTTCCCTACTCTTTTGCACACTCGTAGTGCCCCAGCGCAGTGATTGCCACATGATGAACAGCTTCAACATGTGTAGCTTTGTCGTTCAGAGTATCGGTCTCCTAGCCTGGGCTCAACAGCCTTTCTCGCAGACGCTGTGGTAGTTATTCAAGGGCAGGATATTTCGTGGATTTGAAACGAAACTGTTATCCCTCTTCTAGATTGACTGTCTTAACAGAATTTTTTAGCTCTGTCTACCCGGGTTTGGTGTTAACCTTTCTGTATATCACATCATCATCATCATCATCATATCAAGTGCCTGCCACATGGCGTTGGCGATCATGGCCTTCCATATGCATCTATCCCTTGTTGTTGCAAGCACATCTTCCACCTCTCTGCCCTCAGCCACTCTGCAAGTACGTCCAATATTTTTCCTGGCTCTACCTGATGCTCTCTTTCCCTCCAGCTTTCCTGTTGTGCCCAGGTGCTCTAATTCCCTTTCCTCATAAAATGGCCTGTAAGTGTTGCCTGTCTTTTCCTAATCTTCCTTCTGAATCATCTTCTTGTGCCTGCCTCCATCAAGACTGTCTCGTTTGTTTTCTTTGCTGTCCATGGATCTTTGAACATTCTGTATGCTTGGTGAAAACTTGGTGGCGCTTACCTCCTTTCAAAATGTTATAAAACAGCGCCTGGACCATTGCCAAATGTCACATGGAAGGGGGCTGGGGAGAAGAGAAATCCGATCACTTTTTTCAAAGGACTAGTCAAGATTCAAATCTCAGTGTTCTGACATGACTTACAGAATATTTAATGTGCTTATTTGATGATCCGCATGCATACATACACGATGGGGGTTCTGTCAGGTCTGCACACATGTTGACCTGTGACACCATTTACCTACCAGGCAGAGTGGTCTAGGTGAATCGAACCCAGGAACTCTGACGTTTACCCACTTGACAACCACTACTGTCTGTGTTAATACGAAATGTAAAACAAGTGTGACTTCCCGCGTTTAAGCAATCAGGAACCAGAGAAAAAAAACGAAAATAGAATCACAACGCGTATTTAATACAACTCAGAGAAGACACCTGTCTTGTCTGTCAATGTCAATGTTGTTCACTTACAGGACTTTGGAAAAAGATCGTTCTGTCAAACCTGCAGATGTCCATCAGAGGACATATTATTGTGTCCACACTTGCTTACTTAACAGTCCTATAGGAACGTACAAGGTAGAATATGTCCCGCGAAGTAACTCTTTAAAAAGGTGAAGAAATGCATACATCACTGTCGGCAGATTCAGCTGTCTTCTCTTCCACGCTGATTTACTTTCACCAACCTCAAGGAAGAATGTGCGTTCATACGTTAAAGTTTGATGAAAGCAAACAACCATGAAATTATTTGTGTGTTTGTTTATTTTTCCTGTCTGTTTAGGCTAGCTTCTGTATGGCATCCCGGGTAAGTTCTCCGCCTACTTCTTCTCCGCTCTTGTCAGACGTTGTGTCCAGTCCATCTCCATCGTCTTTTCATGATAATGCCATCTGTACTGTTTTAATTAGTTTAGGCGAGTAGCTGTAAGACTTAGGTTCATATAGGACATAGTGATGTTCCTGGAGAGTTGATGATTCATATTGATCATAAGCTTTGTGCTTTATGGTTGGTGATTATATCTTTTGACTCACGAACACTACCACCAACTGCAAAAACTTGACCCTTTTAGTCCCTCCCCCTTTCCACCAGCTTCCTGAAGGGTGAGGGAGTTAATGGGTTAAGTGTTTGCATTCCTACTCTGTTTGACAATGCAGATGCTAAGCCAGCTTTTGGAAAACTACTACTTGGTCACTGACGACTCTTTGACTCTTCCTGGTGTGGCAGTAAAGGTTGTTTCTTAACAGCACATATTTTCTCTATTTATGATTTATCTGCATTAAATCTTACACATAAAAAGGAAAAACCAACAACAAAGAAAGAAAGCGTTTATACGACACCAGTTTCCAAAGTCATTTATTATCAGTGAATACAGATTTGTTAAAATCAGTCAATACAGATTTGTTAAAATCAGTCAATACAGATGTCCTAAGTTCAATGGGTGAGACAGCCAATACACGGGTGACCCACCACTTTTCACTATGTAACACGCACTTGATTTTCTTAATTAATTTAGTTCCGTGACCGTTGTGTCCGCTGAGGAGAACTAATGCAACACAGAACAGACAGTGTCTTCTATTTTGTGTCAGGAGTGCAGTGGCGAGCGGTTAAGCCCTGCTGAAATCATTACAAGATATTTGCTATGCAGTTTTTCCATTGTCGGTCTTGTTGACAGACCGTTTGAAGGGTTTCCTAAAAATAAAATGATGCCTTGTCATGACCGAGCTTAGCACGCTTGTGTCTCGTTGTATTTGAACAACGTCCCCCGCCCTCATCCCCTTCTTGTCTCTTATGCCTCTCCTCCCTCCCCCTCCCCAACAACCAAATTTACTGAAAAGCGATTGATGGTCTGGACTCTAGTCTTTCAACTAGCATGACACATACAACATGCTTCATAGAATGTAATGCATCAGGATTGTCCCTGGTAAGTTTTTCAATATAAAAAAAAAAGAAAACAAAAAGAAAAGAAAACAAAAACAAAAACAAAAAACAAACAAAACAAAAGGAAACAAACAAAACAAAACAAAAACAAAACCCAAACAAAACAGAAACAAAAAACAAACAACCCTCCAAAAAAACAACAACAACAACAAAGAAACAAACAAGCAAACAAAGAAAAAACCAAAACAACAAACAAACAAACAAAGACCCACATTTATCAGCAGTAGGGTAACTCTGTACAGCGGCAACGCGCCCTGCTTTAGGAACACAAATAAATGCAATGGAATAGAACGCCGTGCGCTGTAGTACAATTCTGGGTTCTGAACGTCGAGGGGAAAATCTTCTTCTCTGTTATGGCAGCAAGATTGACAAAATACCTGACTGAAAACAAGTATCTGGATATGTCAGTCCAAAAGGGAGGCATACCAGGAATGCCTGGATGCTTGGAACATGCCACGTTGATTTGGGATGCCATCCAAAAAGCAAGAACAGAGAAGAGAGACATTGACGTAGTTTGGCTTGATCTGGCGAATGCATATGGATCAGTTCCACACGATATGATCCAGCTGGCTCTTGAAATGTATCACATCCCAGAAAACATCCGAACAATGCTGAGGAAGTATTTCCAAGGGTTCTCAATGCGGTTCTCTACCAAAGAATACACCACGGACTGGATAGACCTAGAGGTGGGCATTGCAATGGGCTGTGCAATCTCTCCCATACTGTTCGTGTTGGCAATGGAAGTCATCTTGAAAGCTGCAATGAAGAGTTCAGGTCCAGTGAATCTGGGAGATGGATACCAGATGCCTCCTCTGAAAGCTTTCATGGATGACACAACAGTCTTGTCCACGGATGAGGAAGAGACACACCAAATCTTAAAGCTGCTGGATGAGCTGGTGGCCTCTTCAAGAATGAGGTTCAAACCTAAGAAATCCCGAAGTCTCTCACTGCGAAAAGGAAAAGTGGCAGATTCAGTCAAATTCATGGTAGCCAACCAAGCCATCCCCACTGTCACAGAAGAGCCAGTAAAAAGTCTCGGAAGATGGTATGATGACTCCCTGAAAGACACACAAAGGGGATGTGAAACCAAGCAAACAGCAGAAGAAGGCCTGAAGAAAATAGATAACTGCGGACTGCCAGGCAAATACAAAGTCTGGTGTCTACAGTTCATGCTGATACCAAAGCTGCTGTGGCCGCTGCTAATCTATGACATTTGCACCAGCACAGTCGAAGCAATGGAAGCCAAAATCAACAAATACACAAGAAAATGGCTCGGTGTCCCACCTGGTCTCACTGATGTTGCATTCTACTGTCGTCAAGCAATGCTGAAGCTACCTCTCAAATCCATAGTGGAGGAATACAAAGTTGGGAAAGCAAGACTGTTGAGCATGCTGGAGGAATCGGAAGACAATATCGTGAGATCAGTTCATCCAAAGCTGAGAACTGGCAGAAAGTGGAAAGTCCAAGAGGCTGTAAACAATGCCAAGAGAAACCTCAGCATCAAAGAAATAATTGGACACACGCAAACCAACAGACAGGGACTGGGAGCAACAAAAATGCAGTGGTGGTCCAAAGCCAAAGGGAAGGAAAAAAGAGACATGATCATACAGGAGTTGAAGGAAGAAGAAGATGTCAAAAGAGTGCAGAAGGCAGTCCAGCAAGGTCAACAGGGGCAATGGACAACATGGGACAGTGCACTCCAAAGAAGTCTCAGCTGGAACGATATGTGGCACATGGCTCCTCTAAGGATAAGCTTCCTCCTCAGATCTGTATATGACCTGCTCCCCTCGAATGCAAACTTAGTGAAATGGGGGAAATCAGACGACCCAGCATGTCCGCTCTGTCAGAAGAAACAAACAGTGGAACATGTCCTAAGCTCTTGCAAAGTAGCGCTAGCCCAAGGAAGGTATACATGGAGGCACAACCAAGTTCTGAAAGTGATCACAGATGTGGTTAGCGAAAAAACCATGACCCCAAACGCACCAATTGCTATGACAACGTTCTACAAAGCAGGAGGGAAACAGGTCTGGCCCGAAAGTGCTATGACAACCAGCACATTGCCAAAGGGTCTTCTGGATGGAGCAGTCGACTGGGAGTGTACAGCAGACCTCCCAGAGTGGAGAAATTACCCAGATGTCATCAGCAAGACAGGCATGAGACCAGACATCGCTCTCCACTCTGACTCCTCGAAACAAGTGATTCTGATAGAACTCACTGTGCCATACGAAAGCAGAATGGAAGAAGCACATATCTACAAGACCGAAAAATACGCCGGTCTTGCCAGCACCCTGAAGAAAGCAGGTCTGCGGGTCAAAATCTTCGCCATAGAGGTCGGGGCAAGAGGGTTTGTGGGCACCTCCGCTTATGATCTCATGAAACAACTCGCCATTTCTGGGAAGAAGAGGACTAGAGCCCTTAAAGCGATGGCAGAGGCAGCAGAAAGGAGCTCAAGCTGGATCTGGGCAAGGAGAAACCAAAAAAGTGAACTTCATAAGGATTAAATTCCCTACAGATGATGTGTGCCCCGTTAGCACATTGGTAAAACCGCGTACCGCAGTTCTGAAGCGCAGAATCGCCCAGGTTCGCTCCCCGGCGTGGGAGGAAAAAAAAAAAAAAAAAAAGACAACAGCAGAAGGGCATCCAGGAGTCATGACCTGGATGTGGCCCGGCCCCCCGAGAGTGTAAGGAATTCAGGGCCGAAACACTTGTCTAAAGGGGGTTACTTCTCTGAAGACCTTCTGTTGTCTAGCTCTCCCTAGAGTTTCTTTCTACCTGGGTGATACAATTCATTACAGCGAAATATACCAAGTAGATGGTCTTGGTACTAGGCTATAATATGAATGTACATATCCCGTGTACATTGATATAATAAAAGCCACAACAAAAACAATGTTAGAAAAAAGAGGGTGTACACTGATGTAAGAACAACAACAAAAACTCAAGAATTATTTCAACAATGCACACAACAGATTTCAGCAGCGTGGTTTTATCTGTTCTTACCTCTCCTCTACCCCTGCTCTGTCTGTCTGTCTCTCTGTCTCTCTCTCTCTCTCTGTCTCTCTCTCTCCCCGTCTCCGTCTGTCTGTCTGTCTGTGTCTCTATCTCTCTGTCTCTCTCTCTCTTTCTGTCTATCTGTCTGTCTGTCTGTCTCTCTCTCTCTCTGTCTCTCTGTCTCTCTCTGTCTCTCTCTCTCTGTCTCTCTCTCTCCCCGTCTCCGTCTGTCTCTCTGTCTCTTACTCTATCTCTCTCTCTCCTCTCTCTGCTCTCTCTCTCTATCTCTCTCTCTCCTCTCTCTGCTCTCTCTCTCTCTCTCTCTCTCTCTCTCTTTCTGTCTGTCTGTCTGTCTATCTCTTAACGTCTCCGTCTGTCTGTCTGTCTCTATCTCACTCTTTGTCTCTGTCTGTCTGTCTGTCCGTCTGTCTGTCTGTCTCTTTCTCTCTCTCTCTTCCTCTCCCTCTCTGTCTTTCTCTCTCTCTCTCTCTCTCTCTCTCTCTCCTCTCTCTCCACTCTCTCTCCTCTCTCTCTCTTTCTCTCTCTCTCTCTCTCTCTCTCTCTCTCTCTCTCTCTCTCTCTCACGCACTCATCCCAGCCTTCTTTCTCTTTCTCTCCTTTACTCGCTTGTGTGTGTGAGTTAATTTGCCTGCTCGATCATGCGCGTACTTCAAATGATTGCCAATCTCGTTAGGCAGAAGCGGTTATCTCGTTGAAAAGAAATTATACTAATTAACACACACACACACACACACACACACACACACACACACACACACACACACACACACACACACACACACACACACACTGTGCATGAGCACAGACACACGCAGGTACTCATGCTCTGCTCCTGTGCATGTACACACATACACATTCACACACGCTTGCTTGCGTGCACACACACACACACACACACACACACACACACATACACACATACACACACAAACACACACACACACACACACACACACACATACACACATACACACACAAACACACACAAGCACGCGCGCACACACACACGAACACACACACACACACACACACACGAACACGCTCACACGTTCACATGTAAGCACGCACACACACAAACACACACACACGCAAGCGCACACACACACACACATACACACACACACACACACACGCAAGCATGCGCGCGCACGCGCACACACACACACGCACACATACATACACGTACACATACACACAAACACACACACGCACATACACACATACATACACATACACACACACACACACACGCACGCACACACACACACACACACACACACACACACACACACACACACACACACACACACACACACATCTCAGCGAAAGTAGAATAAAATAAAGAAAAGTCGAAACTGGAGGGATTAGAGCCATTTTACTCAGTCATGCTATTTGGTTCAGGGGAAAGTTCACTGTCTTGCTCTGTGGGTCTGGGACAGTGATTCAAGTCTTGTTATGTGTCCGTGCGACAATTCATTTAAGACTTCCTCTGTGACTTGAGGAGTTAATTTACTCTTGCTCTTATGCTGAAATGCAATTCAATATTTCAGCTCTGTGACTCTGGGAAATTCACTCTTTTTGTTGCTATGAATCTGCGTGACAATTCATTACGTCTTTCTCTGTCGCGTGAGGACACTTGCTGTTTTGTTCAAATGCACTTTGTTGATTTCAACTCTGTGACTATGGGAAATTCACTCTGCATGTATGTACTCTTTTTTATTGCTATGTGGCAGAGCGACAATTCATTACGTCTTTCTCTGTGGCGAGAGGACACCTTGCCTACTCTTGTCCTTATGCTGAAATGCAATTCATTGATTTCAGCTCTTTGACTGTGGGAAATTCACTCATTTTTGTTGCTGTATGTCTGGGCGACAATTCATAAAAGCCTTCCTCTACGGCGTGAGGACTGTTTCTTTAATTGCTCTTATGCTGAAATCTACTTTACTGATTTCAGCTCTTTGACTCTGGAAAAGTTAGGTTTATTTATTTATTTATTTGCTATGGGGGTCGACAACAGTTCGTTTGGTCTTCCTCTGTGGCTTGAGGAGTCGAGTTAGTTTACTTTTGCTCTTTTGTTTAAATGTAATTCACCGATAAAGACTCTGTGACTCTGGAAAATTCACTAGTATTTTTCTTTTTTGGCCCGTGGACATTTAGCGGAGTGTCTTGCTCTGTGGCTTGGTGGCAGTTCATTCACTCTTGGTCTTATACTTGGGACAATTTGTTGTGTTTTTCTTTCTGTGGCTCCAGAAACAGTTCACTCAATTTTGCTTTGTTGTTACAGGGTCAGTACAGCCTGAGACAATCACTGTCATGGATAGTATACAATAACGTCCTGCGTTTGTTGTATCAGAAGAGCCGAGTATAATTGAGATGACAATCCATGCAGGGTATCTCTGCTGGGTTGAGTTGAGGGAGAATAGTTATTGTCCACTTCTTGTGGACCTCCTGAAACTACACTCGTTGCAGAAATAATCTGTTTTGTGTTGGCATGTTAGTGATGTGGAATGAGAGATCTGAGGGTAATGTCACTGGTACGATGAGTGTACAAAGAACTTTTTTTTAAAAATACAGAAACAAAAGCAACAACAACAACAACAAAGAAAACCCTGTCAACAACAACAACCACAACAACAGCAAACCAAAGCAAAAGAAGACAAAACAAAAACAGACACAATTATACATTACCAATTGTTTCATTATCGTTTCTCATGTCTTCTTCAATGATTTAATATGCAAGTTTTCGTTTCGTCTGAAAAATTGGTAACTACTTCACATTCAAAATACCTTGTACCGTGTGCAAAAGAATCTTTTCTGAATGTTTAGTGATCACGAACAATACAAATCAAAGTGAACACACACGCCCACACCCACACCCCCCCCCACACACACACACACACGCACACACACAGACACACACACACAAACACACATACAAAACACACACACACACACACACACACACACACACTACACAGATACACACGCATACACACACATACATGCATTTACACACTAACACAAACACATATAAATACACACATATATACACACAAATACATGCACACATATACACAATACTCACACACACATACACACACACACGCGCGCGCATACTTCTGGTCGAGATGAAACAATTTCATCTTTTTTAAGGGGGAGATAAAAACATAGGGTCTCTAGGGAGCGTGAATGCACACTATGTTTGCTCCATTTGTTTTGACTGTGTAAGTGTATGGTTCTTGAATGTTATATAGAACCGATATGTTATACGGTTGTGAGGCGTGGACTGTCAACTCACAAAGCCAGAACAAAATTGAGATAGCCGAAATGTGGTTTCTAAGAAGAATGTTGAGAGTTCCAGGGACAGCAAAGAAAACAAACAAGACAGTCTTGATGGAGGCAGACACAAAAAGATCATTGATAAAGAAGATAAGGAAAGAGACAAGCAACATTATTAAGGCCATTTTATGTGGAAAGGGAAATTAGAACACCTGGTCACAACAGAAAAGCTGGAGGGAAAGAGAGCACGAGGTAGACCCAGGAAGAAAATATTGGACGTACTCGCAGAGTGGCTGAGGACAGAGAGGGTGTACTTGCAGCGACAAGGGATAGATTCGTATGGAGGGCCATGATCGCCAACGCCATGCCGCAGGGCACATGATGATGATGATGATGATGATGATGATGATGATGATGATGATGATGATGATGATGATGATGTTTGGTCTTGTTTTGGACAACGATATTGGTGTGATTTGAATTGGTGCATAACTGTATTTGACGAGTATATTTGCTGCTGCTTATTTTTGTGATGAGACCAGTGAGTTGCTTTCGGTCTGAATCATATACATGGTGCGAATTCATTGATTATCGTAAGAGAAGCTCGAAAAATAGTCATATGTTGTTTTTCGACGGCGTTAACATTTGCAAACCCGTACCGCTGACAATGTCTGAGAGTAAATAGATTTTATAAACAGGGTACGTGTAAACAAATCACCAAGTTATTTTGTGTAGACTAACGTTAGAAATAGCGGCCACAATTGTTCCAGTGAGAAGGAAATCTCCCTAAAGTGCAACGATCCTTAATAAATAAAAATAAAACATAATGAAATCTCCCTAAAGTGCAATGATCCTTAATAAATAAAAATAAAACATAATGAAATCTCCCTAAAGGGCAATGATCCTTAATAAATAAAATAAAACATAATGAAATCTCCCTAAAGTGCAATGATCCTTAATAAATAAAATAAAACAATGAAATCTCCCTAAAGTGCAACGATCCTTAATAAATAAAATAAAACATAATGAAATCTCCCTAAAGTGCAACGATCCTTAATAAATAAAATAAAACATAATGAAATCTCCCTAAAGTGCAATGATCCTTAATAAATTTAATAAAACATAATGAAATCTCCCTAAAGTGCAACGATCCTTAATAAATAAAATGAAACATAATGAAATCTCCCTAAAGTGCAACGATCCTTAATAAATAAAATAAAACATAATGAAATCTCCTAAAGTGCAACGATCCTTAATAAATAAAATAAAACATAATGAAATCTCCCTAAAGTGCAACGATCCTTAATAAATAAAATGAAACGTAATAAAATCTCCCTAAAGTGCAATGGTTCTTAAAATGAAATAAAAGATAAAAATAAAAAGTTGTTCCATTATGACACTTAAAGTGCAGCATCAGTTGCCAATTTTCTAATCATAACGCAGAGATGTTTAGTCTGAAGAGGAAGAAAAGGCTGTTTCTTTCTTTTCCCAAGTGGCTCGTGTGTCTAAAGGCTGTGTTTCTGTACAAAACGTAATGGGTCAACGGACAAATGCTCATAAGTCTTACGCTCACGAGACAAATGCTCTTAAGACAATTACTCTTTCTCTTCGTGATCTTGTAATTATACAACAACCGTTAAAGAAACTCAGGACCTGGCCAGCTCATGGTTTATGTGTAGGCTTGAGGCTTGTGCCATAACCACCATACACATGGCACCTGTGACGTTAGCGCATATGGAATTCATTCCGAGCGCGGAAACGTCATCTTGAGAAACTGAAAATGAAACTGTTGGATCAGAAAAAGACGGAGGCGTTGTCGGAATCTAGAGAACTGAAGTTTTAAATGAATGGTGTGGGTTTTGAGCATGTGAGTACGTTTAGAATTATGGCACGTGTGAAAGAAAATGAAATGAATAGTTGCTCATGTTGAATGGCATTCAGAGATCAGACATCTTCACCAATTTTTTTTTTTCATTTTAACAACAACAACAAAATATACCCAGACATCAGTAATCAAAAACATTCAATAAAGACAAATATTCATAGAATGATCAAAAACAAACATATAAACAAGAAATACAAGGCATGTTTCAATTCGGTGAAATCAAAAACAAACAAAAAATCTCTAATTGATTACAGACGACAGCAGAACCACTTGCATCAATCCACATTTCTACTTCAGGTATTACACATAGACGTGCAACGGATCAAGGCCCTTAAATTGGCAGACGCTAGACAGAATGCAGCGAAAATCCAATATAATCTCCCCTGGAAATTCTGCTCTCTTGTGGAGGTTGAGTTTCCCGTCGAGTCAAACATCTAACAAATGGCTCATGGAAGAGGTTCAAGAGTGTTTATCGTCAAGGTTTGCTGTGCTGAAAACAATAACACCAAAAAGCTCTTCTTGTGATCATACAAAGCCACCGAGAATTTACTGACGCATAATGCATAGATAATGTTGACAAAAATAGTTATCAACTACGTAAGTAAATTAACCCAGTAAGTAAGTAAGTAAGTAAGTAAGGAAGGAAGGAAGGAAGGAAGTAATGAAGGAAACAGGAAATAAATACATTAGTAAACGAGTATATAAGGAAGGAAGTAAGGGAGGAAGGGAGTAAGTAAGTAAGTAAGTAAGGAAGGAAGAAGGAAGAAAGGAAGTAAGTAAAATAAGTGAGTGAGTGAGTGAGCGATTAAGTGAGTGAGTGAGTGAGCGAATGAGTAAGTGAGTGAATGAATGAATGAGTGAGTGAGTGAGTGAGTGAGTGAGTAACTGAGTAAATGAGCAAGTAGGTAGGCAGGTAGATAAGTAAGTAAGTGAGTGAGTGAGTGAGTGAGTGAGTGAATGAGTAAGTGAGTAAGTAAGTGGGTGATTAAGCAAGGAAAGAAGGCAGGAAGGAAGGAAGGAAAAAGGAAGGAAGGAAATCTTTATGTAAGAAAAAGTACGAACTAATTAACGAACAAACTATATTTCATCCCCTTTGTAAGGGCTAAATGCCAAATGTATAAACCATTTTGACTTTGGGTTTGACAAGTTAGCTGACACAATAACAATGTAACTTCTTGTTTCTTTTATCCGGCCATTCCTACTATCTTGGGAGCTGTGGACAGAAATTACTGATATTTAGCAACGAGCAGAAAAACCTGAAGATTAAAAAAAAAAATGCCTTGCGACGTCAAAGTCTCCTTCGAACCGTCAATCCAGGTCTTCCTTGGTCTGCGTCCTGCTTTATTGTTTGCAAATAGTATTTGTTGTATGCTTGTTGAGCCACCTGAGGAGGTTCATTATGGTCAGATGATCAAACTACTTTATTCTCCTGCGCATCATATCGAATTGCGTAGCATCGTCTCCTATCATACAGCTTTACGTCGTCATTGTTGCGCTGTACCATATCGAATCAAATCGTGTAGTATCTGCCATAATCGGGTCTGATGTGTTGTATTGAACGATAATTTAAACAAAACATATTGTTGATTAAAAATAAACCAGCAGTGCTGTGTTGTGTTACGTTGTATTGTATTGTGTTTTGTTGTGTTGCGTTGTGTTGTGTTGTGTCGTATTTTACTGTATTGTATTGTACTGTGCTGCATCATATTACATTGTATTGTATTGCATTGCATTGTATTGTATTGTAGTGTATTGAATTGTAGTGTAGTGTAGTGTAGTGTAGTGTAGTGTAGGTAGGTAGTGTAGTGTAGTGTAGTGTAGTGTAGTGTAGTGTAGTGTAGTGTAGTGTAGTGTAACGTAGCTACTGCATTGCATTGCGTTTCCTTAATTTCATTTGAACCGTATTGTATCATAACGTATGCTATCCTATACTTTCCTGTCCTATTGCATCATGCAACGTCTCTTGTTCTTCTCTCCTGTTACAGTGGAAATTTCCAACAGAAAACAGGGTTGAGGTGAAAGACAGAGAGAGAAACAGAGAGAGAGAGAGAGAGGGGGAAAGACAGAGAGAGAGAGACAGACACACAGAGATAGACAGAGACAAAGAGAGAGAGCAGATGTGCGCGCGCGCATGTGTGTGTGTGTGCATGCGTGCGTGCGTATGTGCATGCGTGCGTGTGTGTGTGTGTATGTGTGTGTTTGTGCGTGTGTGCGTGCATGTGTGTGCGTGCATGTGTGTGTGTCCCAGACTTTCAGTCTCAGACATAATTTGTCATGGAAATCCAATTTCTTTCTCTTTATTTCTTTCTCCACTTTCTCTGTCAGTTCTGTGTCACTTGTTGAAATTAACAAAACTGGGAAAAGGGCAGAGTTTTCCTTGTAAAGCGAATGAGGTTTTGCTTCAATTGATTGACAGAAGTAGAAAAAAAACCTACGCTTTAACAAAAGTTCGTGATAGAATGAGTGCTCGCTGCATATTCTAAGTTTGGGAAGATCTGGAAGTTAAGTAGCACAAATTGATGCATAAAGACATTTAAATATTAGTGTATTGCAGACAGCAGCGATGCAATGATCATATTAACCGTAGCAAATATCGATTAATTCGCACTGTATAGGAGAAGCAGGACATTTTATACACAACTATTTGCTGATTGATTTAAATGGATTTACAAGATATATTGACACAAGGTTTAGATTTGATATAATCATCTGATTTGTCAGTGAACACTACTAAACGACACAAGGTTTAGACTTGATAGATTATCTGATTAGTCAGTGACACTACTAATATATACATGCATATAGATATGTATATATGTATTTATATACATATACATAATATACATATACATGTATGTATATAAGGCACTCTGCTTGCTAACATATTTCTGTCACACAGACACAGATAAGCACAGTTTCGGTCGATATGAAACATTATCAGCCTCCAGTCTTTTTTTCTTTACAGGAAATTTGAATGAATCCAGTCTACTCTATTCTACATAGCTTGAAATTGGTAGTATACACATATAAAAAAAAACAAGAAGAGAAATGGTCTTACCCTGAAATTTGTTTGCTGACAGTCTCTGAATACAATTGTCTCATTATACAAGAATTGTTTTGCGATCATATGTAGATGAATGATAACGTTGTTCTTTTTGCATTTTCGACCCGTTATAATCATGTTCACATCCTTTCAATGGAGGCTTTCGCAATATTGAATGGAACTGGGACTTCGGCCATATTGTATAATAATTGTTTCGTGATGTAAATCTCTTCTTCCCTCCGAATGTGTGTGTGTGTGTGTGTGTGTGTGTGTGTGTGTGTGTGTGTGTGTGGTGTGTGTGTGTGTGTGTGCGTGCGTGTGTGTTTGTGTGTGTGTATGTGTGTGTGTGTGAGTGCGCGCGCACGTGTATGTGCATGCATTTTATAGCTCGTTCTAGCATACAGTGTGAATGTGTGTCACTGTCTGTATGGGCACGTGC
The DNA here is from genome assembly GCA_030674185.1 of Monoplex corrugatus. NCBI lineage: Eukaryota > Metazoa > Mollusca > Gastropoda > Littorinimorpha > Ranellidae > Monoplex > Monoplex corrugatus. The sequence goes on along the minus strand of CM060306.1, from coordinate 101,799,671 downwards.
GCCTTGGTGCACGTGTATGCACTAAACCATGCCATACTTTCCGATGCAGGCAGCG
>CM060306.1:101779616-101789616 GCA_030674185.1 Monoplex corrugatus | reverse complement strand
TGTTTATTACCTGAAATAAAGCATGGCGTGAATAATGCATCCCTGTTTCTACTTCGTTTTTTTTTTTTCTCTCTCTCTCTCAAGCATGTGCATGCACTTGTAACTTCTTCTGTGTGTGTGGTTTTAATTTGGTTTGTTTCGCTATACGTGAAACATACTGGAAATTGCTGACACATCATTTGTTTGTTTGTCTGTCTGTCTGTCTGTCTTCTGTCTGTCTCTGTTTCTCTCTGTCTCACTCTCGTCTCACTCTCCTCTCTCTCTCTCTCTCTCCACACACACAAACGCGCGTGCGCAGATACACATACACACGCACACACACACACATTAAGTCACTCACACACACACATACACACACACACACGCACACACACACACATACACGCATACACACACACTCACGCACACAGAAACACACACACACACACACACACACACACACACACACACACACACACACACGCACGCACGCACGCACGCACGCACGCACGCACACATAGTGAAAAGACATTAAATCAAAGAATGAACGAACACATTATTGGAATCAATCTTCATATTGACATCTTTACAATCGCGATTGAACAAAACTGGGGATAAAAATGGAAATGAAAAATCAAAAATAAGTAAAATATAGGGGTACCAATGTTGGACAGGTTGAACAGCGGTAATTTGAAAGCGAAACAGGTACAAACCAAAACTGCAGCCACAATTTATGGCACGAGTCCATTTCTTTGCATAGCTCATCAAGCTTACCAGTCGCCGTGGTGCAGTGGTTAACGCACCGGACTACCGATTGGAAGGTTGTGGGTTAGAATCCCCATCAGTCCTTTCAAAAATCATTGTGGGATTTTTCGGCTCTAAACGGCTCCTACACATAGTTGGGCGTGCTATGGGCTCACTGAAAAGACTGGGACCACACAGTCGAGTCTCAGCCAGTTCACGGATGCGTTATTGGGGGTGTTGCTCAAAGCTTCTGACCAGCTCCGCAGGTGTCTGTATCTCTCGGGCCTGGTTGACGCCAGGATGTATTATTATAGTAAGCTTTGAGTACGGTCTGTCACGCAGTCTCAATCCTAGATGGAACTCCATAGCATCATGATCATCATCCTCATCGACATCACCATCACTACATTGTAAGAAAAGGGTGCCAGCTTCTGTGGCCATTAAGATGGCTCAGAAAATGGAGGGGAAAAATCGCATCAAGCCTGGCTACAATAAAACCTTCCCCCTCGCCTCAAGAGTACAGTGTGTGCAAAGCCACGCTTTTAATGATTTCAACATCCTGGTTTCTTACCTGTCGATGTGGCAAAGTGCTTTGTGCAATAATTGTTTGTCCCATTTTCTCGCTATCCTAATGGCTACAGAAGCTGGCACAGTTTTTATAATGCAGTTATGATGACGGGCACGCAATCATGGAATGAGAAATCGAAACATGATCAAAAGACTAAACAACATTATTTACAGACACACAGACACAGACACAGACACACACAGATACTCACACAGATACATTCATATATACACACATACGCTCACACACACTCACACAGATACACATACACATACACGCACGCACATACACACACATACTCTCTCACACTCACTCACACACTCACACACACACACAAACACCCACACACACACACATAAAAGACGTTAAATCAAAGACCGAACACACACACACTCACTCACACACACACACATACTCACACACACACACCTCTCTCTCTCTCTCTCTCACACACACACACACACACACACACGCGCGCGCGCGCGCGCGCACACCCACACAAGCGTTTCTCCTCTTCAGGCTTTCCGGCTCACTGCTGACCACAACTCTATCTCTGGGCAACGCCGAAGATAAAACAAGAGGACAGATGGAATGAAGAAGAATTTAACTGGTTACTTTGTTAACTGAAATTAGCTAATCAAAGTGAGAATGGTTTATATGTGTAGCCTTTCATTATCATGTGCCCTGCCTCATGGCGTTGGCGATCGTGGCCCTCCATATCAATCTATCTTTTGTCGCTGCAAGTCACAGCAGGAAAAATGGAGGGAAAAGGAGCACCAGGTAGACCCAGGGAGCAAATACTGGACGGATCTGCAGACAGAAAGGGTGGGAGATGTACTTGCAGCGACAAAAGATATATTCGTATGGAGGGCTCCCTCTCTGTCTTCATTCATTCTGCAAGTCCGTCCAACATTTTCTCCCTGGGTCTACCTGGTGCTCTTTCTCCCTCCAGCTTTTCTGTTGTGCCAGGTGCTCTGATTTCTCTTGCCTCGTAAAATGTCCTATAAAAGGTTGCTTGTCTTTTCTCAATCTTCTTCATAAATGTTCTTTTCGCGTTTGCCTATTTTAAGACTGTCTTCTTTGTTTGTTGGTTGGTTGGTTGTTGTTTTTTTGGAGGTTTTTTTTTTTTTTTTTTTTTTTTTTTTTGCCGCCCATGGAATTTTCAGCATTCTTCTCAGAAATCACATTTCAGTTGCCTTAATTTTTGTTCTGACTCTGCGTGTTGACTGTCCACGCTTCACAACCGTACAACAGTACCGGTTCTATATAACACTGAACTCTCTTTCTGATGTTAATTGATAGGTATTTGTTGATAAGAACGCTTTTCGTTTTCTTGAATTCTGTTTTAACTTTGCCGATTCAGCTGGATATTTTTGATTATCACAAAATGTTAAACAAACACAATAATGCTTACATCTATATTACGAAAGACGAGTTTTTGTTTAGTTGGTCAGTTAGTTCGTCAGTTTGTGAGTTATTCACTCACTTGAGTACTTGTTCAGTATTTTCGTCAACAGCATCAGTGTGATTTAGTTAGTCATTTGTTAATGATTCCATTGGTTAGTATTTAGTCAACATTTTCACTGCATTATTTATCAACAAAATTTTCAGTGAAACTATAGGCATAAACACGAGGGCTTTTCGTTATTTTTATTCAGCAGACCAAATTTCAAAGATAACCACACGTGCTCTTCTTCCGAGAGCCACTTGTTAGCTGTTTGACACGACGGAATAGTCAACCTTCAGATGATAGCAGAATTTGCAGATGAAGTCTATTGGGTTTCTTTTGGTCTTTGGCTGGCGCCTGCCAACTTAAAGGCCTTGATCCATGCACATCTGTACGTAACACCCGACGTTGATATGCGGCTTGACGTAAGCAGTTCTGCTGTTCCTTATAATTTGGTCAGGGTCATCATTTTGTCTAACTTAGCAGATCACATACGTCTTGTATCTGTCATTCACAGATCCGTTATTAGCATTCCATGGTCAGTCGTGATGTCGAATATGATTTTTTATTTGTTTCGTGTTTTTCTTTTTGTTTTTCTGTCTTCACTGATTTCATTGGAAAGATATAATGTACACGAGGAAGACATCTGCAGTCTGAATTTCGTACAACCTACGCAAGACTTTGCGCCCCTTTATTGCATTTTCCCTTATGCCTGCCATAGTTCTACCTGTGCTCTTATCCTGATTTATATAACATTATTTTTTCCCGTAACCAAAACATCATTAAGTCTAGAGTGCAGTATTTGCCCAAGAAGGATTCATGGCATTTGGAAGCTGGTGGATAGGGTGAGGGAGTCAAAGGGTTCAGTTTTCATTTTGCTAGCGTGATTGACAATGTAGGATGATGGTGGATAGGGCGCGGGAGTCAAAAGGTTAATGAATCAAGAGATATAGATATAGGTACAGATATAGACATAGGTACAGATATAGATACAGATATACATATAGGTACAGATATAGATATAGGTACAGATATAGACATAGGTACAGATATAGGTACAGATATAGATACAGATATAGATATAGGTACAGATATAGATATAGGTACAGATATAGTATAGGTACAGATATAGTACATAGTACATATAGGTACAGATATAGCATATAGGTACTAGGTACAGATATAGATATAGGTACAGATATACACATAGGTACAGATATACATGTAGATATAGGTACAGATATACATATAGGTTAGTACAGATATAGATATAGGTACAGTATACATATAGGTACAGATATAGATATAGGTACAGTATAAATTAGGTACAGATATAGATATAGGTACAGGATATAATATGGTACAGATATAGATATAGGTACAGATATAGATATAGGTACAGATATACATATATAGTATAGATAAAGGTAAGATATCATATAGGTACAGATATACATATAGGTACAGTATACATATAGGTACAGATATAGATATAGGTACAGATACAGATATAGGTACAGATATACATATAGGTACAGAATATAGATATAGGTACAGATATACACATAGGTACAGATATAATATAGGTACAGTATAATATAGGTACAGATATCAGATATAGGTACAGATATACAATAGGTACAGATATAATTAGGTACAGATTAAAGGTAATATAGATATAGGTACAGATATAGATATAGGACAGATATACATATAGAGTACAGATATAAAGGTATAATATAGGTACAGAATACAATAGGTACAGATATAGATATATGTACAGATATAGTAAAATATAGGTACAGAATAGATATAGGTACAGATATGATATAGGTACAGATATAGAGTATAGGTAAGATATACAATATAGGTACAGATAATAGGTACAGATATAGTATAGGTACAGATTATATAGGTACAGATTAGTATAGGTACAGTATAGTAAGATATAGGTACAGATATACATATAGGTACAGATATAGATATAGTACAGATATAGATATAGGTACAGATATATAGGTCACAGATGTATACATATTAGGTACAGATATAATATAGGTACAGATAATTAGGTACAGATATAATATAGGTACAGATATAAAATAGATACAGATAAAGGTATAGATATAGGTACAGATATACATATAGGTACATATACTAAGGTACAGATATAGGTAAAGTACTAGATACAGATATAGGTACAGATATACATATAGGTACAGATAAGGTATAGATATAGGTACAGATATACTATAGGTACAGATATACATATAGGTACAGATAATAGATATAGGTACAATACAATATAGGTACAATATACATATAGGTACAGATATTACATATAGGTACAGATAAAGTTAGATATAGGTACAGATATATACAAATATAGGAACAGATATAATATAGTACAGATATAGGTACAGATATAGGTACAATATACATGTAGGTACAATGCATATAGGTACAGATATATATATAAGATATATACACATTAGGACAGATATAGGTACATATATAGGCACAGATAGAGATACAGATATAGGTACAGATATAGGTACACATACATGTAGGTGCACAGTATACATATAGGTACAGATAGTAAGTAGTACAGATATACATATAGGTACAGATATAGGCACAGATTAGGTACAGATACAGGTACAGATATACATATAGGTACAGTATATAGGTACAGATAAAGATATATATAGGTACAGATATACATATAGGTACAATATAGGTACAGATAATATAGGTACAGATATAGGTATAGCATATACATATAGGCACAGATATAGGTACAGATTAGTACAATATAGGTACAGATATACATATAGGCTACAGATATAGGTACAGCTATACTATAGGTACACGAATACATATAGGTCAGATATACATATAGGTACAGATAGTACAATATAGGTACAGATATACATATAGGTACAGAATAGTACAATATAGGTACAGATTACATATAGTACAGATATAGGTACGATATAGGTACAGATATACATATAGGTACAGATAGTACAAATAGGTACAGATATACATATAGGTAAGATATACATATACATAGGTAATAACAATATAGGTACAGATATAGGACAAATACATGTAGGTCACATATACATATAGGTACAGATATAGGTACAGATATACATATAGGTACAGATATAGGTACAGATATACATAAGGTACAGATATACATATAGGTACAGGTAATTACAGTACAGATTTACCTATAGGTACAGATATACATATAGGTACAATATAGGTACAGATATACATATAGGTACAGATATACATATAGGTACAGTATAGGTACAGATATATACAGTATAATATAGGTACAGATATACATATAGGTACAGATATAGGTACAGTATACATATAGGTACAGATATACATATAGGTACAGATATACATATAGGTACAGATATACATATAGGTACAGATATACATATAGGTACAATATACATATAGGTACAGATTACATATAGGTACAGATATACATCATAGGTACAGATATACATATAGGTACAGATATACGATATAGGTACAGATATACATATAGGTACAGATATACATATAGGTACAGGTATAGTACAGTATATAGGTACAGATATACATAGGTACAGATATAGGTACAGATATACATATAGGTACAGATATACAATAGGTACAGATATACATATAGGTACAGATATACATATAGGTACAGTATAGGTACAGATATACATATAGGTACAGATATACATATAGGTACAGTATAGGTACAGATATACATATAGGTACAGATATACATATAGGTACAGATATAGATATACATATAGGTACAGATATAGATATACATATAGGTACAGATATGGATGTAGATATAGATACAGATACACATATTAGTCAGATAAAGATACAGGCACAGATATACATATAGGTACAGATATACATATAGGTACAGATATACATATAGGTATAGATAACATATAGGTACAGATATACATATAGGTACAGATATACATATAGGTACAGATATACATATAGGTACAGATATACATATAGGTACAGATACACATATAGGTACAGATGTACATATAGGTACAGATATGCATATATAGGTACAGATATACATAAAGGCACAGATATACATATACATGTAAGTACAGATATACATATAGGTACAGATATACATATATGTACAGATAAACATATAGGTACAGGTATACGTACAGATACAGATATAGTACAGATATGGATGTAGATGTAGATACGTGGATATAGATATAGATACAGATACAGAAACATACTTATGAATATAGATACAGATACATAATTATAGACCATACTTGTGCAGCCATATTCTCCAAACTCACCGCGACTCATTACACATTACAGACTTACCAAGACACTGACAGGCCAACTGGCCTTTGTCAAGCATACGTGAAAGTCAACAAAGAAACGAAATCACTAGATTCAGGACAAAAACAAGGCCAGATAGCGTCCTTGATAGGTTGTTTGCTGTCTGTCACAGGACGGTCTGTCAAGGAGGTTATCTGATCCGATGTTTTTTGTCTTGAATGTGATGGTTTTGTTTCTTTGTTTTATTTTGTGCGCATAGACAAAGGTCAATGGACTGAGAGAATTAAGCCTGTCTTGTCAAACACGCTTTCTCCGTCTACAATTACATTTTTTTAATCTTCTTTTCATCTTTCCATATTTTTTTGTTTTTTTATCTTCTTTTCCTCTTTCCATGAATTTTTGTTTTTTATCTTCTTTTCCTCTTTCCATATATTTTTGTTTTTTTATCTTCTTTTCCTCTTTCCATATATTTTTTTTTTTATCTTCTTTTCCTCTTTCCATATTTTTGTTCTATTTATCTTCTTTTCTTTTCCATATATTTTGTTTTATCTTCTTTTCCTCTTTCCATATATTTTTGTTTTTTTATCTTCTTTTCCTCTTTCCATATATTTTTGTTTTTTATCTTCTTTTCCTCTTTCCATATATTTTTGTTTTTTATCTTCTTTTCCTCTTTCCATATATTTTTGTTTTTATCTTCTTTTCCTCTTTCCATATATTTTTGTTTTTTATCTTCTTTTCCTCTTTCCATATATTTTTGTTTTTTATCTTCTTTTCTCTTTCCATATATTTTTGTTTTTTATCTTCTTTTCTCTTTCCATTATTTTTTTTTTTTATCTTCTTTTCCCTTCCATCTATTTTTTTACATTCTTTGTTATTCTGACCCTAGCCTATAGTTTCACTTTCTTGTGTATATCTACCTGCACCCAAGTATGTATCATGTCTGTGCTGTAACGACACAGACAGAGACAGAGAGAAGACAACAGACAGACAGAGAGAGACAGACAGACAGAGAGAGACAGACAGAGACAGAGAGGACAGACAGAGACAGACAGAGACAGACAGACAGACAGACAGACAGAGATAGAGAGTAAGTCACGACACTGATCTCTAGTTGTTGTTTTTTAATTTTTATGAATTCTTTTGGATTGCCATATCAAAACACACACACACACACACACACATACACACGCACACACCACACACACACGCACACACACACACACACACACAACACACACACCACACACACACACACACACACACACACACCAATAAAAATAAATAAATATACGACATATTACACAAAATAGAGTCAGACAGCTCTTGTTTTTAAGAACCTTGCTCTATATGTATGTCTGATGTAGATTCGAAATGAAACGTAGCTTTGTTACAATAATGATAATTATACTCGTAATAATAATACCAGTAATAGTAATAGCGATGATAATAATGATAGTAACAATAACAATGACAGTAGTGACAACACCAACAACAAAAACACTACTACTACTGCTAGTACAACTACTAATGATGATGATGATGATGGTGGTGGTGATGATGGTGATGGTGGTGATGATGATGATGATGGTGGTGGTGGTGGTTGTGTGTGGTGGTGGTGGTGGTGGGTGACCTGTCTCCTACTACGACTGTCAACTCTCTGACTGTTCTCTCTTCTCTCTCTCTCTCTCTCTCTCTCTCTCCTCTCTCTCTCCTCTCTCTCTCTCTCTCTCCTCTCTCTCGCTCGCTCTCTCTCTCTCTCTTTCTCTATCTGAATTGTGTCTCCCCCTGTGTTATTTTCCCTTTTCATTTATAGAGGGTAAATCAGAACACACTGGGGCTCTGACACAACCTGTCTAAAGATGGCTTCGATTGCATGAAAGAGGAGTTAACGTGAACAAGCACAGGTCAGAACCTGTCCACTGAGACTGTGGACCTCTCCCTTTTACTGGAGCGATCCTCGAAAACATCCCAACAGAGTTATATGTACGTACATCTGGCTTTACTACGTGTCTCGTTTACAGTCTAACATAAGTGTGATTGGCTGTGCTGCTACATGTTGGTTAATCCTAAGCTTTCAGTCGAGAGATTAGTTTGTCTGGCTTGCCAGACATTGTCAACATCTTGTCTCAGACTGAAGTGCAGGTATGGGCCTGTTTCTACCTGAGGGGATCTATGTTCATTTGTTATGTTTACGCTCCCCTCTGACATTTGCCTTGTCCTTGCTTCTTACTTGTTTTTCACATGGTTTTAGCCCAAATATGTTTTTGCTGCTCGAGTGGGCTATAAGTGATGAATTTGAACTTAAATTTCATATATTTTTAACCATGACTAACTACACATAAACATCTGCATTTGCTCTTCCTGTTTCTACTCCCCTTCCCCACATCGCTTTTTTTACGTACTTATTTTTTTCATTTATTCAATTGTTTATTTACTTATTATTTATTTATCATTATTATCATTGTTATTAGCATTTATTATTGTTTTATTTATTCATTTACTATATTTTTGTTTATTTGTCTAAAATCACTTAAGTGAATAGACATTAAACCAAAGACCACCACCACCACACAAACCCCCACTCATCCACACATAGCATTAAAGTCATCATCAGTACCACCAGCCCTACAACCCTTACTACCACTACGACCACATCTAGTCCTATTGCCATCCTGATCGCTTCCCATCAATATAGCTGTAGCATTTCCATCGATGTCACCTTAATTAGATCTTAATTTACTACCCAATTATGTTCTCGAATGTTTGATTTTGTTTAATCCACTCTTTGCTGTATTATTAATTTAATACTCAATTCAACATCTCATTCGTCACTATTTTTGTATGATTTTCATCATACTTTGATTTTAGAAACACTCGGTACAATTATTTCTGTGAATTGTGTATTA
>CM060306.1:101704616-101774616 GCA_030674185.1 Monoplex corrugatus | reverse complement strand
GCTCTGCCAACAAGCTCACCACATCCATGTTTCTCTCTGACTTTGATCAACTTCTTGATTACTACTGCCTCTTACCTGGAAATCTCATCATTCTAGGTGACATCAATGTCCACTATGACAACACACCGTTATGACACAAGACATATCATCAACTCTCTGTCCAATCAAAAAGGTCACATTCTTGGCTGGATCATTTCTCGTGATCACCACAATTCAGCTACTGATAACTGCTTAGTTCTTTCTACCCGTCTAACTTCAGCCCTTCCATCTGACCACTCTGCAATTCTCTGTTCTCTTGACATTCCTCCTTCCCGTACCATGCGCACAGTGACTCGACGCAATCTCAAATCTATCGACCTCTCCACATTTTCATGTGATGCCTTCTGTCTCCTTTCTGAAAAGTCACATAACCTTGCCAATGAATTCTACACTACTCTCCACCATCTTCTGGACATTCATGCTCCAGCCACAACCCGTCTTTTACCTGACCGCCCCCCTACCCCCTGGCTCACTCATGAGATTGCCTGTGCAAAATGTGCCCGCCGCAGAGCAGAGCGCCGCTGGCGCAAATCCAAACTCACTGTACATAGGCAACTTTTCCAAGCCTCTAAAACAAAAGTATCCACCCTCATTGCATCTGCAAAAACAAGCTATTTCCAAACCAAAATCCTGAATGCCTCTTCTTCAAAAGAACTCTTTACAACCATGAATCATCTCCTTGGCACACGAAAAGATTTACCTCTCCCAACAAAACACACAAATCAAGAACTCCCATCTGTATTCTCCAAGTATTTCACCACCAAAATACAAACTCTTCGTGACAGGCTTGACAGGACACCCTGTCAACCATGCCCACCTGACCCTTCCTTCTCTGGCACACCTCTTACTACTTTTACCCCAGTCTCACAAGAAGAAATTTCAACACAATCAGATCCATGTCGTTCAAAACCTGCGAACTGGATCCTCTTCCAGGTTCTCTCTACTCTAACTGTCTCCCTACGCTCCTCCCATTCATCACTGACATCATCAACACTTCTCTCCAAACTGGAACTGTCCCAGATTCTTTCAATCTGCTATTGTTCACCCTCTCCTCAAGAAATACAATTTAGACCCAAATGAACTGAAAAATTACCGGCCTATCTCTAATCTCTCTTTCTTGTCAAAACTGCTTGAAAAAGTTGTCCTCAACCAACTGAACTCTCACCTGTCTGCCAACAATCTCCTCAATCCTTTCCAGTCAGCCTACCGCCAGTGCCATAGCACTGAAACTGCCTTGCTACACATTCTCAACAATCTCCTCCTTGCAACTGATACTGGCAAAGTCTCTTCCTCACACTCCTTGATCTGTCTGCAGCCTTTGATACCATTCATCATGGTATTCTCTTTCTAGACTTCATCATACTTTTGGCATCTCTGACATTGCTTTCTCCTGGTTCACTTCATATCTATCAACCTGCATACCTGACCTGTGGTGTTCCACAAGGATCTGTCCTTGGCCCTGTTCTTTTCACTCTTTACACATCCCCCCTGTCCACCATCATCAACTCCCACTCTATAAAACACCACTTCTATGTTGATGACACCCAACTTCAAGACAGTGACTCACCTGACAATATACAGCGCCTCCTGACTCGCACCACTGAGTTTATTCGAAAATTAAATATTGGATGACATACAACAAACTTCAGCTAAATGATGACAAGACAGAAGCTATCCTCATTGGCACCCGTCAGAAACTTTCTCAGCTGCCTCCTCTTTCTCTCCCATTATGTAACACATCAGTCCCAATTTCTGATTCAGCTAAAAACCTTGGTGTCTGCATTGACTCTACCCTCTCCATGAACAACTTTGTTTCTCAAACTGCCAGATCTTGCTACTATCACCTCCATCGTATAAGCCTGATCAGGAAGTATCTCTCTGTGGAAACAACTGCAAAACTCGTTCTCTCCTTCATAATGTCTCGCATTGACTATTGCAATTCACTCCTGTCCGGTCTTCCTGCCTCCACCACTCACATCCTACAGCGCATTCAAAACAATGCTGCACGCCTTGTACTCAAAAGAAAAAAGCTGACAACATATCTCCTCTCCTGGCACAACTTCACTGGCTCCCTGTATCAAAGCGCATACAGTACAAACTAGACACCATGTGCTACAAAAGCCTCAATAACCAGCCCCCGATTACCTGTCAAGCCTACTTGAGATCTATGTTCCCCACGTACCCTCCGCTCTGCCTCCGATCCTCTGACTTTTCGCTTTCCACGCACTAAGCTCAATACCTATGGTCCACGAGCCTTCTCTGTTTCTGGTCCGCTCTCCTGGAACAAACTTCCTCTCTCAGTCCGTCAGCAACCTACTTTTGTCTCCTTCAAGTCTTGGGGTTTGAAGGTGTGGTCTTCATTTATTATTTGAATCAGATTCAATGTATGGTTAGTGTCTTTGATGAAGGTAGGCAAAGACTGGACTATAGGTTGCAAAATGTGGTCAAGAAACTGAGAAATGTTTTCAGTTGGGTAGTTGCAAGCTGACACGATAGGACGGCCAGGATTGTTGGCTTTATGTATTTTGGGAAGTAAATAAAAAAGTGATTGGACTGGAAGTTGTTTGATGAGTAGTCTGGCAGTTGGGGGCAGCTGCTTAGAGGTTATGAGATTGTTGATAAGTTTGGATATCTTGGCATGATTGGTCATGTGGGCAGGTTGGTCCAACTTTTTGTAGAAAGCGTGATGATGGAGTTGTTTCTGGGCTTCCTTGATATACAGATGTCTGTCCCAGACTACAATTGCACCCCCCTTGTCTGCTGGTTTGATGACAATGTCGTCTCTGTTTTTGAGGGAGTGTAGTGCGTCACTTTCTTCTTTGGAGATGTTGGAATATTTTGGGTCGCATGTTGAGACAGTCTATTTCTTGGTGCATTGTTGATGTAATGTTCAACTTCGGGAAAGGTGTTGCGAGGAGGTTCCCGATGAGCAGGTTATGGAAAAGTTTTGTAAATAAGTCAGCATCTGGATTCAATTTTTGTTTGGGAGGATGTCCCAGTATTGCCATCCAACGTAGGGATCTAAAAAATCGTTGGCAGCTGTTCATAGTTTGGTATTTGCTGGCGGATGGTTTTAAAGGGACAAATTTGAGGCCCTTTGAAAGGGCTGACACTTCCGCCTCAGAGAGTGGCAAGTTTGAAGGAATACAATGTACAAGGGGGTGACGTGCAGAGCTAGAGGAAGGTGGAGAGGGGACTGGGTTGCTGACAGGTGCCAGGAATGGTGCAGACGGGTTTGTAGTCTTGTTCAAGTTGATTAATTTTTTGTCTTTTATGGTTTGCATGTGTTTTTGTAGTGACGCATTGAAATTGATGACGGTGGTTTTAATGAAGAGACTGAGAGTTGGGTTTAGTGTTCTGCTAATTACAGAACTGAAGTATTTCTGAGATTTGTCAGTGATGGACAGTTTGCGTTCTAAGTGTACTATGTGGGTTTACATGAGCTCTTTGCTTGCTTTAAAGAAGGATATTTTTAGTGGCCTGCAAAAGTTTTTTATTTTTACTGTCGAAGGAGTATGTTTGAGTTGAAACCCTTTCGGGATGAAGTTTCTGCGTAAGCAACAACGCAGAAAGTATAAATGACTGTTTGTTTTCGTTTTGGTGAAACAGATTTTAGAATAGGATACAGCGAGTGAAAAAAGCGGAGGAGGAAAAGATCGGAAACCAGAGAGAAGACGGGAATGTAAGTAGGTTGGAAAATGTGACATTCTGTAAGAATCTGAGATAAAAGCAAGAGGATAAAAAGAGGATAAAACAATTTTAAAATGCAGTAAATAAAAACAAGACGTAGTACAAGACAATTATACAGATAAAACGCAGTCTTGGGGTACATTACAAGATCCAAAACAAGTGTGACTGCCCGCGCCCAAGCAAACATGAACCAGAAGAACAAGAAAACCAATATATGTGCTGAAAAGGTTTTGAAAGTATTTCAGTTAAATAAGCTCCACAGTGCAGCAAGTATGTCTGCTTTACTATGAGAATATCTGGTGATTTATAACATTATTTTGGTAGAAAAGTCAAAGTCTGTACTAAAGAAAGATTTGTTTTCGACTTGGTGAAACAGTATGTCATTATATCTCAAGACCTTACTCACAATGCAATAGGTTGTATCTGTATATATGCCCAAACACAGGCCTATGGCCAATTTCACATGATGTGGAATGTGATGTGATATGGTCTTGTGATCTTGCTTTGACTTTATTTCACAGATAACAATGTGAGAAAGCTTCAAAGGCCCATGAAAACTGTTTTGCATTGATTGCACAAGCTTTTGGTTTTATCAGAGAAGTCTTTGGGATTTGTCCTGTATCACACTATAAAGCTGTAAGTATGTATGTGTGATGTACAGGATCACTGGTGAGAGGGTAGATGTGTGTGTGAGTTCCTGTGTGCGCGTGTGTACATGTGTGAGTATATGTATATATGTGTTTATGTTTGTGTGTGTATGTGTGTGTATGTATGAGTGCATGTGCGTGCATATGCATTTCATGGATTTGCACTGTTTGTCTTTGTGAGATCAGATGCTACTGAACTAAGCTTTAAACCACTGGTTTTCTTTGCTTTCTGTTTGATCTTTGTGCAAAACATGTGCTTGACCGTCATGCGAAACTTGGTGCCAAAAGCATAATACACAAAAAAGTTGAAGGAAGAGTTAACATATGAACAAAACTGTTGCATATAAATTAGCGAGTAATAAGTGTTGTAGTATTTCCCACTGAAACTGAGAGCTGGGAAAAACACAGCCACTGTGCGAAAAATGCATGGAGGAGTTGAACACACCACAAAGAAAATGTTAGTTCCAATCAACATGCGTGTCAAGGTCATGACGTCATATGCATTTTGGCGGGAAAATGAGGTGCAGCCTTGGCGCCATTTTTTCATCTGACGTAACTTAATAATAGTGATGAAGGTTGACAGAGAAATGAGAACTACAAAAACTACAGGCAAACCAAGACCATTCATGATAACTCCCAGTGTGTCAATCACTTTTCTGTTGCTCAGATAAAACTGACTGGAGTAAATCCTGTCCATTGAACGTCCAGTGAGTGGGTCGTATATACACCTAACTTTGAATTTTGTCATTATGATGGTATTCATTCCCAGAATAATGATGCTTCCAGTTATGATTATCACTGCAGTAGTTTTTGTTTTCAGCATGGCTTGAGCTCGCAGAGGACTGACAACACACAGACATCTTTCCAACGCAATTATCGTGGACATAAAACCAGACACAAAAATAAAACCAGTCACAGAAAGGATCATGTTGTTAATGCTGAACTTGGCAACAACCAGTTTGTAAGGAGTACGGGTGATGGTTGCATACAATCTGTCCAATTTATATCCAAAACGGCCAGACACGACAAGACTATCCGCAAATGACAATACAAACAGACACAAGTTGATTCGTTCTTGAATTCCATGTCTCCAGAATACGACCATATTGATAATGTTTAAAGGGACACAGATAAATAAATAAAGGAGTCAACACATACACGTCAACGATTTCTTTAAACAATTGCTGGGTTTTAAATGACACTAGATCTTCAGGGTTGTTCCAGGGTGTGAAATTTGAAAATGAGAAAACCAGACATCCGTCTGGAACTGTTGTCATTTCTGTGATATTGAGGTCAGTAGTGGTGTTGTACACTTGGTCAAGAAAGGAAAGACTCATGGCGAATGGGTTAAATTATCTCTATGTGTTACTGTTAACTCTTGTTAGCACTTTGATTATTGTTCTCGTTGTTCTCATCTAGTGTTGAGCAATTACAGTTGCCAAAACAAATGCAGCCAGCATAAAACTGATAAGTTTGTTTATCCAGAAGTCCATAGGTAAATGCCAGAATAGAACATGTACATACACGCATCTACGTATATACACTGGGTCATAGAAATTTTTTAAAAAACAACAAGTAAGACGTTACATTGTAAAAGACTTACAAAAATGTCAAACATACAGACAATAGATTGAAAGCATTACATCACCAATTCATGCCTTGAAATAAGGAGAACAAAGATTGACAAAAAGGACAAATGAATAAGGGTATGTAAAACACTAAACGAGAAAAAAGAAATCCACCCCCCAAAAAACAACAACAACAACAACTGGTACTCTGCTGGCAAAGTGAATTTGATAAGAAGAATATGTTTTGATGAATCTGGTATCATGTCTCTCTTGCCAAACTTTTGTTCTCTTTTGTTTTCTTTGTGTGTGTGTGTGTGTTGTGGAAGATTTGCTTTGCACTCCCAGTCATCTGCTCCATCCAGCAAATCTTGCTCCCCTGCTACGGATGTAACAGCTTTTCCAGACCACAGTTTCTGCTTCTTTTTTCAGCACTTGATTGTGGTTGACGTGTTCCTTCTTTGGAGTCAGGAGTTTGTTCAAGAGAGATTCATCACACTTGGACAGTACCATATGCGCTCCACAAAAACCTGCCAGAAATCTTCTGGTAGATACCCTAAGCTGCGCCAAAACCCTATGTGCTGAAAAGGTTTTGAAATTAGGAAGGAGAGAGACACCTGTGAAACACCGAACAAACACCATTAAAATAATGCAAACAATAAGATTTGCAATAAACAGGCCAGTTTTTTAATGTTGCAGGCTGGGATTGAAGTCGAATTTATCTTCCTTGGGTTGGCGTTACTTTGCATGAACTCTGGACATGATCCATATATTGTTTGCTCTAGCTGAGTACACATGCAGGGTCATCTGATTTCCTCCATTTTACCAGATTTGCGTTGATCCTGAGAAGGGCCACTTGCTATGTGGAATTCCAGCTGAGAATTCTTTGGAGTGCACCTGCTTTCATTGTCCATTGTCCCCTTTGGCCTTGCTAAACTGCCTTCTGGATTCTTTTAGAATCTTTTTCTTGTTTAAGCTTTTGTACGACCATATATCTGTTTGTTTTTCTCATTGCCGTTTAACTACCACTCCATTTTGGTTGATCTGATTACCTGCCTATTGGCTTGTGTGTGCTTTGTTGTTTCTCTGACCTTGACGCTGTTCTTTGCCACAACTGCAGTCTCACAGACTTTTCATTTTCTGTCAGTCTTTAGTTTAGACATGACTGATCTCTCATCTGTATCTCCAGAGTCCTCAAGCATGTGTAGAAGATCTTATCTTTTCCACCTTGCACTCCTTGACTATGGCTTTTACGTGTTTTTTTTGTTTTTGCCCAGATACAACTGATACAATTCAACAGTAATGAGATGAGACCAGGCAGGACACCAACTCGTTTCTTGTTGAATGTGGTGGTTTTGGCCTCTGTCAATTCCACTTCGCTAATGCTGATATTGTGTGTTCGCACAGGCCACTTTGAAATCAACATTAATTGCAGGCTTATTTTAAACAGATCTTATAGAACGTACTGCAAGAAGATTGTGTCCCTGACAAATTTTTTTAACAATCAAAAAGACAGGAACAAAAGAACAAAAGAAAATATATTATTGTAAGCTGACAAAAACATACAAATAGAAAGAGGGCTGGCACTCCACTGCGGCGACAAGCTTTGTTTTAGAGTTTGGAGTTTTGACTTTGCTCAGGAGTAATTTATAGCACCTGGACAATTTCACATGCGCTACATCTAAATCTGCAATTAATTGTCTGGCAGATATCATGGACCTGCGCAAAACCTTATGCTCTGGCAAGAAAATTGTTTACGCTGGAGGCTCGAACCCCAAACCTCCCATGTGGTGTGTGGATGTGATAACTGCTACACATGAAAACACATATAATAAATGCAATAGGACGTAATGCAATTCATTGTAAGTCGATTCCCTGTATTACAATTCAGCACATCAAAATATGCTTAGGAAGTGGTGCTGGCAGAAGGCTGTATGGTGATGTAAAAATCGTATGTCTGTTTATCTATCTATTCTATCTATCTATCTATCTATTTATCTATTCTATCCATCTATCTATCTATTCTATCTATCTATCTATCTATTCTATTCTATCCATCTATCTATCTGTCTATCTATCTATCTATCTATCTACCTATCTATCTATCTATCTATCTATCTATCTATTAAATTACCCAAGACGTTTCAAAATTGCGCACAATAGACTAGCAGTGTGGTATTTATCTGCTCTTGCTCCCTGCCTCTCTCTCTCTTTCTCTTTCCCTCTCCCACACACCCATTCCCACCTGCTCTCTCTCTCTTTCTCTCCTTTGCTCACTTGCTTGATGTGTAACTGTGAGCGGTGCAGTTCGTGCGCGCGCAGATGTATTTGTGTTAGTGAATTGTGTGTGTGTGTGTGTGTGTGTGTGTGTGTGTGTGTGTGTGTGTGTGTGTGTGTGTGTTGTGTGTGTTGTGTGTGTGTGTGTGTGTGTGTGTGTGTGTGTGTGTGTGTGTGTGTGTGTGTGTGTGTGTGTGTGTTCTGTGTGTGACTTAAAATTGATTTGCCTGGTCGATAATGCATGAAAATAATTCTAATTACTAGTTTCAGTCGACAGAAACATACATCTTAAAGAAAAGTTATATCAATAAACATACGTACAGAAACACGTAACCTATATACAAACACACACACACACACACGCGCACACACACACACACACACACACACACACACATGCACACACACATACACATGCACGCACACATACACACACACGCGCGCGCGCACGCATGCACACACACATGTGCGCACACCAGCTCAAATAGAATAAAATAAAGTCCTGATTAAAGGAATGGGAGCCATTTCACTCCATCAATCGTTTTGGTTCAGGGGAGAGTTCACTTTGTTTTTTCTCTATGGGTCTGGGACACTTTATTCAGTCTTCATCTGTGGCTCAGGACAGTTCACTTTGTCTTGCTCTGTAGGTCAGGTCACTTTATTTATTCAGTCTTACTCTGTGGCTCAGGACAGTTCGCTTTGTCTTGCTCTGTAGGTCAGGTCACTTTATTTATTCAGTCTTACTCTGTGGCTCAGGACAGTTCGCTTTGGCTTGCTCTATGGATCTGGGATACTTTATTCAGTCTTAATGTGTGTCTCATGACAATTCACTTCGTCTTGCTCTGTGGGTCGGATCACTTATTTCTTCAGTCTCGCTCTTTTGCTCAGAACAGTTCACTTTGTCTTGCTCTATGGGTCTGGAACACTTCATTTAGTTTTGCTCTGTGGCTCAGGGCAATTGACTCTGCTTTGCCGTATGACCTGGGACACTTTATTCAGTCCTGCTCTGTGAATGAGTGACAGTTTATTCAGTTTTGTTTTGTGACTCAGACAATTCACTGTGTCTTGATCTGTGACTCCGGAGAAAGATTTTCAATCTTGCTCTGTGGCATGGCCAGATCAGTTAGTCTTTCTCTCAGCCACGAATCCAATTCTCTCATGCTTGCACTGTCTTTGCCAAATTTACTCAGTTTACTTTCTTGACACCAAGTCAGTCAGCTGAGTCTTTTTTTAAAAAACTTATTTTAATTCACTTTTTTGGACAAAACACAAATAAAGACAATGATTGCTGAACATTATTACAATATCAATGACAAAACTGAACAAGATTCATGTACAATGGATCGAGCAAAACTCATATACATGCGTCATATCTACTACTCTGTTGTATGCTTTTAAACAATATAAAGTCATTTAATTTATACAGTTTTGGATTTGAGCTGTTGTTGTTGTTGCTGTTTGTTTGTTTGTTTTAAAGTTATTTGCATTCGTTTTCAGCAAAATTTAATGATATACATATTAGCAAAGCAAGATCGTTTGTATCAGACTTAAAGTTTAAAATACGTGTAAAACGTCTACATCTTCAACAGAAATTCTATGTGTATGAATTTACAGTCACTATCAATTATGTATAAGAGAAATAGTCAAACATAAACAGGCAGGTCACATAGAAACCATGCATGCATCTCGTAAAGAGGCAAGAAGTCACATCAAACTTCATCTGATCCCAGAGACAGATATGGCAACCATTTTTCTCTAGAAGCGTGTGGATTCCAGCTCAGTTTTGCATTATATTCTTCTATCTGATATTTTTGGTAAGATATCCAGTAAAACAAATGGTGTTTGGTAAATTAGCTGGGTCTTGTTCTGTGGCTCAGGTGCAGTCCATAAATCTTCTTCACTTCATACATCTGGAACAATTCACTGTGTCTCGCTTTGTGGCTCCAAAAACAGATCACTCAGGCTTACTTTGTGGCTACAGGGTCAGATCAGCTTTGCTTTGTAACACAGGCAGTTACCTTCAGGAGTAGTAAGTAATAAAGCTAACGTACTAAGTTGGTGCTGCAGAAAACTCGATTATAATTGAAATGAAAAATCAGTGCAGGGTTCCTCTGCTGGGTGGACTGATGGAGAACTGTTATTTTACAATTCCTGTAGACCCCCTGAAACTGGACTTGTAGTTGAATTAACATGATTTTGTTGGCATGCTAATGAGGTGGAATGAAAGGTTTGAGGAAATGTCACTGATGCGACTTGACTAAAAATGACAAACAAATGAACACACAAAGAATGAACGAGCAAAGGAATAAACAAAAACTTACATTAAAAATCATTACAATGTTGTTTCTCTTGCGTCTACTTCAAAGATGAAGTATTGCGCATTTTTTTTTGTCTGAAGGATAGGAGAGACGTAGTATATCGCTAAGGTTAACCACTTCACAAGGGTAATTGCATTCAAAACACCTTATGCATTGTGGACAGATATGTTGTTTAGAATGATACAAGTGATCACGTGGAATGAAAATCAAGGTAAACACATACGCGTACACAGACACACGCCCAGACACACACACACACACACACACACACACACACACACACACCCCACACACACACACAGCACACACACCACACCACCAGCACACACACACACACACACACACACACCACACACACACACACACACACCACACACACACACACCCAGAAGCACATGCAGAGGCACAGAGAATCTTATCTAATTATCAATATGTATCAATCAATCTCTCTCTCTGAAGAAAAGAAATCTCCATCCTTTACCCATTGGGTGGAAGAGTCTAGGCGTATCAAACCCAGGATCTTCCAATGTCTGTCATGTATGTATGTATGTATGTGTGTGTATGTATGTATATATGTATGTATGTATGGATGTGTGTATGTATGTATGTATGTATATGTATGCCTGTATGTATGTATGTCTGTATGTATGTATGTATGTAGTTTCGAGCTATCTTTCCATCTACCTACCTACCTACCTACCTACCTATCTGTTTGTCTGTTTGTGTGTCTTTGTGTCTGTCTGTCGATCTGTCTATCTATCTATCTATATCTATCTATCTATGTATCTATGTATCTATCTATCTATCTATCTATGTATCTATCTATCTATCTATGTATCTATCTATCTCTCTATCTATCTATCTATCTATGTATCTATCTATGTATTACTATCTATCTATCTATCTATAAATGGACAATCCCAGTTGTCAACATTTCTGGTTTTCCCTCTGCTTGGTGTGAATGTACATAGACACATAATAATAATAATAATAATTACAATATTTATATAGCGCAAAATCTTGATAGAAATCAAATCTAAGCGCTGAACATACACATACGCACGCGGGCACACACACGCACACACACACTCACACATGGCTATAAATGGGGAAAAAGAATAAAAGCAATGGAAAATTATAGAGAGCATATTATATACAAATATATATTACAATGTGATTCCACTCCGAGCGGAGACAGGCTACAGAGGGGGATGATTGAGGTCAGGATTTCATGCAGAGGAGAAAGGTGAGTTTTGAGAGCGAACTTGAAGGAGACAAAAGTAGGTTGCTGACGGACTGAGAGAGGAAGTTTGTTCCAGGAGAGTGGACCAGAAACAGAGGAGGCTCGTGGACCGTAGGTATTGAGCTTAGTGCGTGGAAAGCGAAAAGTCAGAGGATCGGAGGCAGAGCGGAGGGTACGTAAGGGAAGATAGATCTCAAGTAGGCTTGACAGGTAATCGGGGGCTGCGTTAGCTTTTGTAGCACATGGTGTCTAGTTTGTACTGTATGCGCTTTGATACAGGGAGCCAATGAAGTTGTGCCAGGAGAGGAGAAATGTGGTCAGCTTTTTTCTTTTTGAGTACAAGGCGTGCAGCATTGTTTTGAATGCGCTGTAGGATGTGGATGGTGGAGGCAGGAAGACCAGACGGGAGTGAATTGCAATAGTCAATGCGAGACATTATGAATTGTATTTTCTTTATCAATGATATGATTATATTGAGAGAATAAAGTCTTAAACATACTGTTCATGAAACAAAATTTAAATTGCAGGGTTTATCTTAACTTCTTCCTTTATGGATACATTTTGTATGAGACGAAAGGCCGAACCTACTCAATTTAAGATTAGTGCAATGCCATTTCCAAGTTGCTTTTGGCATGAGAGTGAATAAAGTTAACATCGCCTCCTCTGCACGTCAGTGTGCTCGCTTTTATCCAAAAGGCACTCTTAAGCCCAACATCACCATGGTGAGGGGGTGGAGGTGTTACTTCTAACCTTCTAGTAAGAGCATTTCATTTACAAGTGTCGATCGCTGAAAGGCTACAGCAGGACCCAAACAGAATCAACAACTGATCCACAACACCTGTGACTGTGCGTAAAGATGTCACGCTGATTCATCGGGCGTCGTAGCAGATGGATGTGACTAAATTTTCCTCCCTATGTGTGGTGTGTGTTGTGTGTGTGTGTGTGTGTGTGTGTGTGTGTGTGTGTGTGTGGTGTGTGGTGTGTGTGTGTGTGTGTGTGTGTGTGTGTGGTGTGGTGTGTGTATGCGTGTGCATGTGTGTGTGATGTATGTGTTTGTGCGTGTGACTGTTTGTTTGTATGTGTGTGTTTGTGTGTGTGTGTGTGTATGTTTGCTTGTATGTGAGTGTGTTTGTGTGTATACATCTATATGGCTAGTGACTGCGTGCTTGTCACCTCTCACTTTTAGCCTGCACGGCTGACTAGCACTGCTGCTTGCAGCTATTCGAAAAGAGAGCAGAATGCGTAAGTCTCTCTCTGTCAGTACATAGCCTCTCCATCAGCAAGCCCGACGTCATGCTTCTTCGTGGCGACATATGGTAACTGAGCACCTCATGGACTCCAGCTAAAACTCGAAGGACTTGGAGGAGGTTTGTCCCCCAGACGTGCGGCACACAGGCCCACCAGCGTATGGATATGCCATGGTGCCCACGAACCAGACCCCCAGCTATGGGTAAATAGCACCACTGCCTTGTGGATATCTCGGAAGAGAATAAGGCTAAGGGAGTAAACCCTGAATAAAATCACCCTTACTGCATTGTAGGTTGTTGTGGGAACGACAAAGGCTAGCAGAGAGACCAAACACAAACCAATGGAAGGCAACGGGAAACCACCACTGTACTTTCCCAAGCAAAATCATGACCAGACAAAACAAGAAAAAATGAGGATAACGACGTAAATAGGGACTCCTATGGAACATCTTCGTCCGGTAGGGACTGTCATGCTGTGCAGATGACACCAGACCGTCAGCAAGCTACGGCGTTCAATCTGAAGAAAAAACCGAAATCGCAACATGGAAATTCAGGACATTGCTGCAAAAGGGAAAATTAGAGAATGTCAAGAATGGAGATGGAAAGGCTTAACATTAGTATTTTAGGACAAGGGGAAGTGAAATGGAAGGGGGTAGGCATGATAACAACAGGACAGCATACAATAATATATTCTGGTGGAACACACCTGAAAGAGGAATAGGCATCATAATTGACAGGGACAAATCAAAAGCAGTTAAGGGATATTGGGCTATGTCCGACAGAGTTTTGCTGGTTGAATTGGATGCCAAACCATTTGATATCAACATCATCCAGGTGTATGCACCAACAACCGCAAATGCTCAGGACGAAACTGACAACTTCTACGAAGTATTAGAGATGGCCAAGGCCGAATGTAAATCACAAAAAGTTACGGTAATAATGGGAGATTTTAATGCTAAAGTGGGACAGGATAGAGTGGAGGATATAGTTGGACTTCATGGCCTTGGTACACAAAATGAAAGGGGAGGGAAACTTGTAGACTGGGCACAGATGAATGAGTTCATAGTAGGAAACACCTGGTTTGAGCAGCCTAATAGAAGAAAACGGACATGGATGAGTGCAGGAAATCATACCAAAAATCAAATTGACTACACCCTGATCAATAAAAGACTTAGAAATTCTTTGCTGACAGCAAAACCTCTACCAGGCGCAGACTGCAACAGTGACTACAATCCTGTAATGGGAAGATTTAGGCTGAAATTAAGGAAAAGGAAACAGATCAAAAGCAACATCAAACTAAATCTTGGACTCTTAAAGACAGATGAAGCGATACGTAAAACATTTAACGTAATGTTCAAAACAAATTCAGTGCTCTGGAAGACGTTGGTTACAGTGAGGAACAATGGACAAAGTTGAGAAATTCGATAAATGAAGCTTGTGAAGAAATCCCTAGAGTAGATAGAAAAGCGAAAAAGAACTGGATGACAAAAGAAACTCTACGCTTAATGGAAGAACGGAGGAAGGCAAAGGGAAAAGAGGAAAGAGACAGGAAGATAAAGAAACCAGGAATAGGTGCAATGAATCTAAGGAAGCTTGGCTGAAAACAAAGTGAAAAGAAATAGAAGACAGACACAAAAAATATCCTCAGGGTATGTACAGAAAAGTTGAAGAAATTGTCTACAGGAAAAAGACACGCTCATCAACTGGTTGCTTAAAATCGAAAGATGGTACGCTTATCATGGACAAAGACAAAATATTAGATAGATGGGGAGAGTACATTAAAGACCTTTTTGAAGATGACAGAAACGAAGAACACATTATGAGAAAGAACGTTGAATGACCGATGAAGTTAGAACAGCTTTGAAAACATTGAAACCGGGAAAAGCCCCAAGACCAGACAATATTAGTACAGAGATGATTAAAACCCTGGAGGAATTTGGTATTGAATACATAACAGTCCTCCTAAATGAAATTCATGACTGAAATCCCCAAAGATATGTCAAAATCAATTTTCATTGTTGTTCCAAAGAAAACAGGGGCTATAGAATGCAAACTCCATCGCACAGTCAGCTTGATGAGTGATGTAAAAAAATCCTATCAAGAATAACCATGATGAAGAGAAGAAATAGAATCAAAAGAGAAATAGCAGAAGAACGGTTTGGATTTGTCGAAGGGAAAGGAACTATCAATGCCATAGACATCCTAAGTACTATCATAGAGAGGTCAGTCGAGCTGAATAAGGATTTATATTTATGCTTTGTTGATTATACCATGGCTTTCGATTACGTAAGACATGAAGAATTGATCAACCAACTAGAAAGACTCAATATTGATGGAAAATATCTACGAATAATCTGAAATATGTATTGGGAACAAACAGCTGCAACGAGAATAGAAAACGATATAAGCTCTTTCGAATATATCAAAAGAGGAGTCAGGCAACGTTATGTTTTGTCTGTTTTCACTTTACAGCAAAAACATGAGAAACCTAGAAGAATGCCCTCGATTAAAGGTTGGAGGAAAAATGATAAACAACATTCGATACGCAGATGACACCGTGCTAATTACAGAAAATGAAAGGGACCTTCAAAACCTTATGAATATTATAGAAATAGAAAGCAAAAGTAAAGGGTTATTGGAGCTAAATAGCAAGAACACTTAAGTCACGGTAATCATTCAAAAGCATGATATTCCTACATGCAAAATAACAGCAAACGACACAACCTTGAGGCAGATTGATAAGTTTAAATATCTGGGAACGATCATCTCACCAGACGGCAGATGCACATCAGAAATAGCCAGTAGAATCGGCCAAACCAAAACAACATTCAAGAAGATGAAAAGCATTTTTACCAACAAATGCCTATCAGTTATTAACATTAGGAAGAGAGTTCTTGAATGTTATATAGAACTGATAATGGTATACGGTTGTGAGGCGTGGACAGTCAACACGTAAAGCCAGAACAAGATTGAGGCAGCCGAGATGTGGTTTCTAGGAAGAAAGTTGAGAGTTTCATAGACAGCAAAGAAAACAAATGAGACAGTCTTGATGGAGGCAGACACAAGAAGATGATTGATAAGGAAGATTATGAAAAGACAGGCCATTTTATGAGGAAAGGGGAATTAGAGCACCTAGTCAAACAGGAAAAGTGGAGGGAAAGAGAGCACCAGGTAGACCCAGGGAGAAAATATTGGACGGACTTGCAGAGCTGCTGAAGACAGAAACGGTGGAAGAGGTGCTTGCAGCAACAGGGGATTACATATGGAGGGCCATGATCGCCAACGCCGTGTGGCAGGGCACTTGAGGATGATGATGATGATATATATACATATATGTATGTATATGTACATGTACATATATATATATATATATATATATATATATATATAACATGTATATATATATATATATACATATAATATATATATATATGTCCACCCTGGTGGAAATAAATTAGATCCATCAAAGGGCGCCAGCTCTGGAGAGCTACCCGCGGCCATCTAGCTAAGGGAGTAAAACCTGACAGTAAATCCGGTGTGGGGCCCCTAAGGCGGTTGGATGGCAAACTTTGTCACTTTCCGGCAGCTCCTGCGGCCGCGTTGGCACCAAAACGTAACAGCCCTGCTGTTCCTTTGGATCTGTCAGCGAGGTGGAGAGGGGGGACAAGTTGCATGGGCAACAGCCTGTCTTCTATATTACACTGCCCAGGCTTACATCCGTCCATTCATCCACAAACACTCTGCACCTACGACCTGGAGAGGACACTCCAGCCTCGCTACTAACACTAGTGTCGGCACAACACGGGAAGCAACAGATACCGGTGATAAGTCATTGCTCAACTGGCATAGAGCTGACACCAGGGGTTGCTTTTGACGGTGGGAGAGACCTTCGTGTCTTACTGGACAGCTACCGCCCACCTAAGCTGGGCAGCCCCAGCCAGTTAGGTGCTGTCCCGCCACGACCTGCCTTCTTCATTGGGTGCATGAAGATTAGGAGAAAATCTAACAAGCAAGTCGTTAATTACCGCACCAAACAAAAAGAAAAATTCAAATTCAAGAAACGGATCAGGAAAAGGATCAGCAGTGAAACTGGGCTGTTGGAATGTCCGAACAATGATGCCTGGGCTCTCCCAAGATCTGCAAGACATCAGCGACGCCAGAAAAACCGCCGTCATAAACAGCGAACTAAAGAGGCTCAATGTGGACATTGCCACTCTGCAGGAAACACGGCTGGCTGACTCAGGAACACTAAAGGAAAGGGACTACACCTTCTTCTGGCAAGGAAAGAGTTCTGATGCCCCAAGAGAGCACGGAGTAGGCTTTGCAGTAAGGAACAGCCTGCTGAACATGATTGAACCAGACAGCGGCGGTTCAGAACGACTCTTGACTCTCCGCCTCAACACCACCGATGGCTATGTCACTCTCATCAGCGTTTATGCCCCAACTCTGTCCGCCTCTCCAGACACCAAGGATGAGTTCTACAAAAATCTTGCCTCAACCATAAGGAACATCCCCAGGACAGAACAACTTGTTCTCCTGGGCGACTTCAACTCCAGAGTGGGTGCAGACAATGACTCATGGCCCTTCTGCCTCGGTTCCTTTGGAGTGGGGAAAATGAATGAGAATGGACAGCGACTGCTTGAGTTTTGCGCCTGCCATGAACTGTGCATCGCCAACTCCTTCTTCAAGACGAAGCCTCAGCACAAAGTCTCCTGGAGGCATCCCCGCTCAAAACATTGGCACCAACTAGATTTGATCCTAGTAAGACGTGCCGCTATCAAAAACGTTCTCCACACTCGCTCTTATCACAGCGCAGACTGCGACACAGACCACTCTCTGGTATGTTGCAAGATCAGGCTACAACCAAAGAAGTTCCACTGCTCAAAGAAACAAGGGAACCCTCGCATTGACGTCAGCAAGATGTCTCAGCCAGATCTTGTAGAATAGTTCGCAGAGGCCTTTCAGAGAGAATACGATGCATTGCAGCCCAGAGACTCTGCCACTGAGAGATGGAAACGCTACGAGACACCATGCACCGCATTGCTATGGCCACCTTTGGGAAGAAAACTGTGAAGTCCCACGACTGGTTTGAGGCCAAATCATCAGAGATGACTCCCACTGTTGAGGCCAAGCATGCCGCACTCACTAAGTATAAGCGGTCACCCAGTGAGAAGAACCTGCAAATCCTCAGGGCTGCCAGAAGTAAGGTTCAGCTTAACGCCAGGCGCTGCGCAAACGAATACTGGACAGAGCTCAGCGAAGAGATACAGAGTGCTGCTGAAAGAGGCAACATCCGAGGAATGTATGATGGCATCAAGAAGGCACTGGGACCAACACAGAGCAAGATCGCCCCCCTCAAATCCTCCACTGGGGAAGTAATCAGCAATCCTGGCCAACAGATGGAAAGATGGGCGGAACACTACTCCGACCTCTACTCCACACAGAACATCGTGTCCCCCTTAGCCCTCGATGCCATCAAGTGCATGCCGGTAATGGAAGAACTTGACGCAGAGCCAACTGCGGACGAACTCAGCAAGGCCATTGATAGCCTTGCATCAGGGAAGGCACCTGGCAACGACGGAATTCCCCCAGCCTCATCAAGCACTGCAAGACTTCTCTTCTGCACCCTTTGCACGCAGTTCTCTGTCAGTGTTGGAATGAGGGAACTGTACCACAGGACATGAGGGACGTCAAGATCGTCACCCTGTACAAAAACAAGGGCGAAAGGAGCGACTGTAACAACTACAGAGGTATCTCGCTCCTCAGCATTGTTGGCAAAGTCTATGCTCGGGTCCTCCTAATCCGCCTGCAGAAACTGGCTGAACGCGTCTACCCGGAATCACAGTGTGGTTTTCGAGCAGAGAGATCCACGGTAGACATGGTCTTCTCCCTTCGCCAAATCCAGGAGAAGTGCAGAGAGCAGCGGATGCCCCTGTATGTGGCATTCATTGACCTCACCAAGGCCTTTGACCTAGTCAGCAGAGATGGCCTTTTCAGGGCTCTCCGAAAAATCGGCTGCCCCCCCAAACTGCACAGCTTAATTGAGTCCTTCCACTCAAACATGAAAGGGATGGTGCAGTTCAACGGAAACCTCTCCAAGCCCTTCGACGTACGCAGCGGTGTGAAACAAGGCTGCGTCCTGGCCCCAACCCTCTTTGGAATCTTCTTCGCTCTCCTCCTGAGGCATGCGTTCAGCACAGCGCAAGAAGGGATCCACCTGCGGACCAGATCAGATGGCAGGCTCTTCAACCTCGCCCACCTCAGAGCAAAGACAAAGGTCCGTGAAGCCCTTATCAGAGACATGCTATTTGCCGACGATGCCGCAGTTGTGACCCATACTCAGCGGGACTTGCAGTCACTAATGGACCGCTTCTCCCAGGCCTGCAAAGATTTTGGTCTGACCATCAGTCTTAAGAAGACAAACGTCCTGGGCCAAGACACGCCATCTCCACCAGCCATCCCATTGATGACTACGAGCTTGAAGCCATCCATCAATTCACATATCTTGGGTCCACCATCACCGATAACCTCTCCCTTGACACAGAGGTCGACAAGAGGATCGGGAAGGCAGCCACAACACTAGCCCGCCTCACACAACGGGTGTGGACAAATCCCAAGCTGACCACAAAGACAAAGATGGCTGTATACAACGCCTGTGTCCTCAGCACCTTGCTGTATGGCAGCGAGGCGTGGACCACGCATGCTCATCAGGAGAAAAGGCTCAATACCTTCCACCTGAGAAGCCTACGGCGCATACTTGGCATTTCCTGGCAAGACAAGGTGACCAACACCGAAGTCCTAACCTGCGCTGGCCTCCCAACCATGCATACCATACTGAGACAGCGTCGGCTGCGCTGGTTGGGCCACGTTCGCCGCATGGAAGATGGTCGCATCCCAAAAGACATCCTTTATGGTGAGCTTGCCACAGGGCAGAGAAACATTGGCCGCCCACAGCAGAGATACAAAGACGTTTGCAAGCGTGACATGAAGGCGCTTGAGATCAACACTGAGTCCTGGGAGGACCTCGCAGACGACCGCAACAGCTGGAGAATTACTCTCAAGAAACAGCTGCGGATTGGTGAGGACAAACTGTCAGCTGCTGCAGCAGAAAAGCGAGTTCGCAGAAAAGGGATGACAACCAACAGACCAGCATCAGCATACACATGCGACCGCTGCGACAGAGACTGCCTCTCTCGCATTGGTCTGTACAGTCACAGGCGACGCTGCTTGGACCAAGCAGACAGCCCATCTAGACATTAGAACGGATGTACTTTGTCCATGGTCAGTCATGACTGAAGGAGGCCTACTACTATATATATATATATATATATATATATATATATATATATATATGTGTGTGTGTGTGTGTGTGTGTGTGTGTGTGCGCGCGCGCGCTGCGCATGATTGTGTGGTTACACTCACATTGGCCCTATTTTTTTTTATCCTTTTGAGAAGAGGCCTGGAATAGGAAGTAGTGTATAAGTGGTTGTGTCATGAATATCACCTTTCATTGAATATTTTTCTTAGTGGTGATCTTTCTGTCTGTCTGTATATCTGTCTGTTTGCCTGTCTGTCCCTCAATCTGTCTCAGTCTGTCTCTCTTTCTGTCTCTCTCCGTCTCTCAATTTTACTAGACAATAATGCATCCCATCATGAAATCCTTAATGAGAGTCTTGTGATGGTGTGATGATTGCGTATTTGACATTTTTTCAGGGATGCCATCTCTGAAGAACAGTGTTCTCCACAAAGAACTGGTTGTGTCAGAAAACAGCATTGGTCCCATCCTCTGAATTGCCTGGTTACAACTGCTGACCTACCTTTACCTCAGTGCAAACATTCAGGCATACTAGTGTAAACCACTTCTCCTCAGATGCTAATGGGAGGAGGGCGTTTTCATTTGGTCGGGAAGAGAAAACACACAAGAGAATATGGGGTATCGTCTTTTATGTTTGAAGGTGGTATAGGTAGGTAAAAATGCAAGAAATACAATGCCTCTGCAAAATAAAACAAAACAAAAAAAACAAGAAAACCCTACTCCATAAACAATGCCAAACAACGCCCCCCCCATGTGAGAAAACGTAGCATCATAGTAACAGAATTTAACCAATTTATAATTTCAATCGAATTTACCTGTGTAAATTCTTATTCATATTCCCTATCTCGGTAAACACCCAATCCTATTGTGATCCCATCCATTATTTATAATGAACTCAATAGGAACAAAATGCGAGTACCGTGACATGACCATGCCTTGCTGTAATAATTGTTACAAAGGGATCTCAACGTAATCACTTTTGCACAAAATTCTAAACAACACAAACTCAAAAATAGTGCGCTCTCTCTCTCTCTCTCTCTCTGTCTCTCTGGAAATAAATCTCACCAACACCTGGTGTCTCAACAATATCATCTTCGCTCCCAATGCTATATGTCAGTAGAAATCTATTAAAACACCTTGTTTGCTGGAATCTTCAGGCCCCTATATGTAACCAGAGCTATACACAGTTACTTCAGGACATTTCCTTCACAGTCACAATATCAACTATATGTTCAAAAATTTTGTTTTTAACTTCTAAATGTTTAAATTTTGTCTTTCTGTTTTTTTGACACATTCTTTAAGTGTAGGATGGCTGAGCAACTAAGAATCAGAACCACTAGAGCTTAAACAAAGAACATCTCTCCCTGTGTTTTGATTTCTCGACACAATCTTTGAACCTGGAATGGCTGAGCAACTGAACTATATGATGGTGTGCATCCTTTGCGTTTAAACAACAACACAATTCACTTTGTCTTGCTCTATGGATTGGGGACACTTAATTTATTCAGTCTTGCTCTTTTGCACAGAACAATTCACTGTGTCTTGCTATATGCGCCCGAGACACTTTATTTATTCAGTGTTGCTCTGTGGCTCAGGGCAATTCACTTTGTCTTACTCTATGGGTCTGGGACACTTTATTGAGTCTTGCTTTGTGGCTCAGAACAATTCACTTTGTCTTGCTCTATGGATCTGTGCCACTGTATTCAGTCTTGCTTCGTGGATGGTTGACAGTTCATTTAGATTTGCTCTGTGCCTCAGAACAGTTCACTGTGTCTTGGTCCGTGGCTCCAGAGAAGTTTATTCAGTATTGCTCTTTGGCATGGCTAGATCAATAAAAATCTTTCTCTTAGCCACGAATACAGTTCATTCATTCTTACTCTGTGCCTCTGGGAAATTCACTCTGTTTTCTATTTTCTTGGCAACTGGTCGAGTGGTTGAGTCTTGCTCTGTGGCTCGGATGTAGTTCAGT
The DNA here is from genome assembly GCA_030674185.1 of Monoplex corrugatus. Lineage (NCBI taxonomy): Eukaryota > Metazoa > Mollusca > Gastropoda > Littorinimorpha > Ranellidae > Monoplex > Monoplex corrugatus. The sequence continues at coordinate 101,752,306 of CM060306.1, read as the reverse complement.
CAGTTTTATTCATATACTCAGGACAATGAGTCTCACCCTCTATAGCCCCAGAGACAGTTCACTTGGTCTTGCTTTGTGGCTACAGGGTCAGACCAGCTTTGCTTTGTAACACAGACAGTAGTTACTTTGACCAGTAGTTAATAATAAAGCTAACGTTCTGAGCTGGTGCTTCAGGAGATTCGATTATAATTGAAATGATAAATCAGTGCAGGATTCCTCTGCTGGGTGGACTGACGGAGAACTGTTATTTTGCATTTCCTGTAGTCCCCTTAAAAATTGGACTTGTGTTCAAATTAACACGATTTTGTTGGCATGCTAGTAAGTTGGATGAATTTTTTTTAGGAAAATGTCACTGATGCGACGTGACTATAAATGACTAACAAATGAACAAACAAAGAACGAACAAGTGAACGAACAAACAAAAACCTGCATTAACAATTATTACTATGTCGTTCCTCTTACGTCTACTTCAATGATGAAGTATTACGCATTTTGGTTTCGTCTGAAGGATAGGAGAGGGATAGTATATCACAAAGATTAACCAACTCACAAGGTAATTTGCTTTTAAAATACCTTGTGCATTGTGGACAGACATATTTATTAGAATGGTAAGCTACCAGTGATCACGTGGAATGCAAATCAAGGTAAACACACAGAGACAGAGACATAGACAGACAGACACAAACACACACAGAGAATCTTATCTAATTATCTATATATATATATATATATATATATATATATATATCAATCAACCTCTCTCTCTGTGTATATGTATGTATGTGTATATATACATATACATATATATATACATATATAAACATACATTTGTACATATATATGTATACATAGATGAGCCAGGGTCAAAAGGTGCTTTGGGGTGACTTTCCTAGTTCAAATCACTGCAACTAATTTTCTTGCCTTTGCACAGCCTGAACAATCCTAGATACTGAGCTTTAAATGTCAGATCAAATAGTAGACATGAATTCATGGAAGTTGAACAAATCATTTATTAGCCAGTCAAGTTTATATTTACACTTTTGCTCAAATTTCATCCTTCTATTTACAGATAGGTGGAGTAGGCTGAGAATAAAGTTTGGTGTTAAACCAATGGTTGTACCTATGTACGTATTTTTTGGTTTCTTATCAAGGTTACTCACTAGTTTATAATTTCATTTGGATCTTTTGCCTATTTTCCCCATATATTCTGCTATATTAAAGTGTAAATATAAGGTTTCATTCGTGACACTTTGTGTCACAGGCCTGCAGTGCTTTGATCAATCACAGTGGGAAAAAAATGATTAAAAACTGCAATGAAATAGGGCTTTTCAAGTTTTATGCATAAAACTGTCTGAATAGAACTGATCAGCACTACAATCAAATGGATACTTTGGAAACTACGTGAGTTTTTAGCGTTCATGTAACACCTGTCACGGATGAAACTATGCCCTATAAAGTATGAGCTACTGCCTCTGGAAAAGCCAGTCCAAAATTTTGTTTGATCAAGGAGCATTCAAGGCCTGATGGAATATTTCTTTCCCACCAAAATGGCTGAGTATGATCAAGATGAGTAAGACAAGTTGTGTTGTCACACCATTTTTCTTGTAACGGATGAAACTATTTAACTGTTCAAATCACAGATTAAACTGAGTCACATGTTTTCTATCATAAATATGACTTTTTAGCTTGCAATAAGGTTTTAGTTGTTGAACATGTCTGTAGGTGTGTTTTAACATCAGTCTAAATGTACAAACATTAATGTCGTATGTTAATTAACATAGGCTGTGCACAGCCTACTGTTTAGTTGAACGCACTCACTGAGCCACCGCGAAAGACAAAACAGCTGCTCAGTGCCAGGGAATCGTACAAAGCGACGGTCTGCTCTTTTAGTGCCAGCATTAAGCTGCAAGCCACTGGCTGCGGTAAATTCTAGATCTAGTGTCTGTGGTTCTACATCATTTATGTCTTGACTCATCATAGCTGTAAGATTTTTGATAAAACCAGCAGAAAGTACTCTGTCGCAACACATTGAAAGTTAATGAAAAAAAAACTAAGTTAAGAAACTGACTGTCACAATGCAAAATACATGCATTTTCAACTGGTGGTGTAGTAAGCAGTTTATTTCTCTTGCTGTTAATCTATTCATATGATGAAAGGTGCATGAATGCATGATGCCATGCCGAAAGAAACATCGCAGGGACACTTAACTGTAATAGCAAGAGACGGTGCCGTAATGTAGGTGTACAGGGCACAGAACAGCACTGAGTTTTCACATACATGTATTCCACACAAAGACTCAATGCTGATTTCTAGATCTACAGATGCATTCACGTTTTGGTGCATACGTTTTTGTTTTGTTTTGTTTTGTTTTTTTGGTCTCTCTCTCCCCCCTCCCCACTTTCCGCTGGCTGTCAAAGTGTGCACACGATGTACATTGATCTATTGACAGTGTGCGGTCGAACTCAGCCCAGATCTATATCTGCCATAGATTTCTTGATCTTTTCCGCTGCATTTTGTAACACAGCATTATTTCTTGCTTAGGAATATTTTTTTGCAGTGAGTCAGTGTATGATAGCACTTAGATCTACATTGTTTTATCTTTCATTCGTCTTTTAATTACAGATGTTATTTTTACTTTGGTATTGTTTTATATTTTCATAAACTTGAATGGAGGAGTCATTCATGACAAGCTACAGGAAACTGTGTTCGAGTCACACTGCAATCGTCACAGATGAAATTTTGTTGCTATGCTTTGAAATGTTTGGTGTATTAACTTTTCCATCCTTTTCATAAATCTTTTCATTGTGTTCCTTGGAATAAGATATAAGAAACTGTCCTATTTTCTTGCTTTTCACTGTAGTTGTCTTATCTGTGAATAAGATGGTGTCATTTGTGACCGTGACGACAAACAGCAGTTATTTTCTCCCTAATGAACTGGCACAAAAGTATAGTTTGTTTTAGATATTCCATTTTTAGAACGTCTCAAGCCTGAAAACACCACAAATATCCATGAAGTAATCATATTTTAATCAGTAGTGACATGGGTAAGGATATGTTTGTCGTCACATGTCACGAGTGAAACCAGACATTTTTTAAACATTTATGAGCAGAGATACCAAAAAAGACAATTTTCACTGTATAAACATTGAACATTGATGTCCATACTTCTTAAAACATGATAAATCTAATGCCTTAAAACTGTTTCATTTTGGACAAAAGCAAGAAGCACCTTTTGACTTTGGCTCAGATATATTCATTCATACATACGTACACACATACACATGGATATATATATTCATATGTATCTACAAAGACTATAGACTATGTATACATGTATATGTGTATATTTTTTTTAAATCTTTCTTATATACTATTATCCTCCAAACACATTAGGACTCACTGAGCAATGCCACACAAACATACTTATTTTAAGTAGAACATGGAGACCTCAAAGCTGTATGGTGAGCTGATCACATTCCACTATGTTATTGCACAGCCTACATCGTTGATGGGCATACATGCTTGGTGTTTTCATGTTTCAAGAAGCCAGCAACTAATGTGACTCACAGGACCTTTCACGTGTATGTTTGACAGTCTGTATGTCTATGCACTCACAGGGAATTTTGGCACTGAGATGTCTGCACACTTGCTGATCTGGTAGATTGAGATAAAAAAATCTCCATCTTATACCCATTGGATGGAGGGGTCTAGGCGAATCGAATCCGGGATCTTTAAATCTGTCTATGATGCGTATGTATGTATGTATGTCCGTCTGTCTCTCTGTATGTATATATGTATGTTTGTATGGATGGATGGATGTCTGTATGTATTTATGTATGTATGCATTATCTTGTATGTAACTTGTATGTATATATGCATGTCTGTATTTGTGTATGTATGTATATGTGTATGTATGTATATAAGTATCATGTATGTATGTATGGATCGATGTATAATGTATGTATGTAATGTACGTATCTATGTACGTATCTATGTATGTATCTATGTTTAATTCGTTTTTAATTGTGTATTTGTCTTCTAGGCTGCCTACAACAGTTGTGTACAGATCTGTGTGCTCATTGTCAGCCTCATTAGCTAAAACCACACAGAGACAAGAAGTCTCATCAGTGATTTAACCCCGATATAAACCAAGATAAAATAATCAATACAGAGGCGGTAGGGGCAGTCCACACAGCCTGGCTCTGCGCCCAAGATAGTTACCGTAATCATTAAAATACACATAGCTGAGGTCCCAAGTTTGCTGGCTGGGTGAGAATTGTCGCTTATAGCTAAAGTAACAAAGCAATGCAGGATTCCTACGCTGGGGACTCTCACAGGGAACTTTAAAATATGTAGTTCCTGTGGATCCTGGGCACTGGGACTGTGGCTGAATGAACGTGGTTTTGACTTTATGTATGTATGTATGTATGCATGTATTATGTATCTATGTATGTATGCATGCATGTATGTATGTATGTATGCATGTATGGTGTACGCATGTCTGTATGTATATATACATCCATCTATCTATCCATCTATGTATCTAATTATCTATCTAAATGGGGGAAAAACCCAATTATGTGTATGTATGCACGTATGTATGTATGCACGTATGCACTACGCACAAAAAGTTAAGGATCACTTGCACAAAAATTCATAACTTTCAAAATAAGAAAGCCAATGCGTTGAAGTTTGGCAAACATTTAATTCCATGCTTTAGTGATAACGATACACAATTGCCTTCAATTTCGAGCAATCGTTTGGTGTGTACATTTGATCAAAGTGGGTACGTATCGAAATTTGATTTCCCAAAGTCATTGAAATCACAAGACAGGGCATTCTGATGCTCCCAAAAGTTCAGTAATGCGTGTAACAGCCATGGCTGTTCTGGCACTCGACGCAGCGAGTCCTCATCGAGTTGACCAGGTTGGTGAAGATCCTCTGTGGAAGCGCCTGCCACTCAGCCTGCAGCATCTGGTAGAGGTGTTGGGCATCCCTGGGAGGGGGGTGGTTGCTCCTCACTTTGCGATCCAGCTCATCCCAGAAGTTCTCAATCGGGTTGAGATCGGGACTGCATGCTGGCCACTCCATTCTGTTGACTCCAGACTGCTGCAGGAAGTCGTTGACCACCCTTGCCCTGTGGGGACGAGCGTTGTCATCCTGGTAGACAGCCGTCGGTCCCATTTGCTGCAGTGTAGGCACAGCCAGCGGTCGAAGGATCTCATCCCGGTATCGGAGGCCAGTCAGGTTACCCTGTACATGATACAAGGGTGTTCTGTGGTGAAGGCTGAAGGCCCCCCAGACCATTACAGAACCTCCACCAAAGGCCACCTTTTCTTGGACAGTGGTGTCAATAAAGCGTTGCCCTGGGCGCCTCCAGACCCTCAGTCGGCCATCGTTGTGGTTCATGGTGAAGCGTGATTCATCACTGAACAGGACCTGGGACCATTGCTGACGTGTCCACCTCACGTGACGTCTGCAGAAGGCGCGGCGTGCTGCCCTATGGGCTGGAGTTAAGCGTGGCCGTACAGCTGGGCGACGAGAACGGAGGTTAAACCCATGAAGGCGGTTCTGTATGGTCTGCTGGCTGATGTTGATGTTAGTAGCCACCCTCAGCTGCCTTCGAATGATGCTGGAAGAGGCTGTTCTTGTCTGCAGGGCTTGTCGTTCAATGAGACGATCTTCACGTGGGTTTGTCTTCTTCGGTCGACCAGATCTGCGTCTTTCATGGACCCTCCCAGTGGCTGTGAAGCGTTGAATCAGTCTGACAATGACCGAGATGGACACCTGAAGTCGCCTGGCCATTTCTCGCTTGGGAACACCATCTTGTAACCATGCAACAGCTCGTCCCCTCTCAAACTCGCTCAATTTTCGTCGTGGAGGCATTGTCAGATCAGGCCTACTACTGGTGGAATGTCTTCTTATAAAGCCAAGCAAGAGACAGCATCTCACACATAAACAGCAGTGCTTGCACGTGCATAATGGTTTTTTCCATCTGGCTTGTGCAATGTGTTCAGGCAGAACGGTCCAAAACAAGGTCCTTTTTCGCAAGTTTCCGCTTTTCCGTTTGCGGCCAAGCTCAGTAGTAGAGAATCCCGTGCAATTTTCGCACTAACACAACATTGCCCACTTATAGCTGAACAAGAATTCGTAACAATTTGGCTGGACTGAGAAATAAATAACAGTAGCGAACTGAGTTTATTACGCACCTGTTTTCTCATAGTGATCCTTAACTTTTTGTGCGTAGCTTATGTATGTATACATGTATGTATGTATGTGTCCATCTATGTTTCTATATTTTTACCTATCTACATGGAGGAAAAAGCCAATTGTTGATATTTGTGTTTTTTCATCTGCTTTGTATGAATATACATGGATAGACACATAAATGGGTATTCACCCTCTCATTCACTCACTCATTCTCGCCCTCAGCCAACCTGTCTGCCTCTCTCTCTCTTTCTCCTCCTATCTTCCTGTCTCTTTCTCTTCATTTCTTTTTCTTTCTCTTCTGTCTTCTCCCTCTCTTTGTCTCGTTGTCTTTCTGTCTTTGTCTCTTTCTCACGCGCTTGCATGCTGATGTCATACAATTCAACAACCTTTTATTGTCAAATAAACGAATGTTAATATGAACATAGATGAAGAGAAGCTGCTGACGAAAAGATGGAAATCCTGAGAACTTCTTCCAAGCAAAAACATATCCTTATAAGAGTACTTAATAATGTTTGAGATATGTGCTTAACATATATTTCATTCTGCTCCTCTTCTTCTCTGTGTCTATCTCTCTGAAACAAACAAACACACAGACGCACATGAAAACAAAGAAACACATGTTCAAATCACTTAACTAATAAAAGGCAATTAGGGAGAAGATATTGTTGTATTACAGTAAATATTGAATAGAAAAATCGGAAAAGATGAGTACATCATAATTAAAGGTTAATACAGGAATTGAAGTAAATATGGGTAAAAATGTTAGCGGAATGTCGATTAGAAATGGGGTTGGTGTCCAATACATGTACAGTGGTGTGTGTGTGTGTGTGTGTGTGTGTGTGTGTGTATGTGTGTGAGAGAGAGAAGGAGAGTGTGTGTTTGTGTGTGCGTGTGTGTGACAAGCTTGAGACTGAATTCATCATCGTCATGTGTCTGCTACATGGCGCTTGCAATCATTGTCTTCCATACAGATCTAGCTTTTGTCACTGCAAGTATAGCTCCTGCCCTTTTTGTCCCTGCCCACTCTGCAAAACTATCTTATAATTTCTCCCTGAGTCTACCTGGTGTTCGTTTCCCCTCTAGCTTTCCTATTGTAACTAGATGTTTGTATTTTCCTTTTCTTCTTCATGAGCGTTTCCTTCTTTCAAACTACAGTGAAACTCTGTTATAGCGAGAGCGGACGGCCCAGGCACATTTTCTCGCTATTGCCGAGTTCTCGTTATTCCCAAATGACGAATTTACCAAGGGAAACAAAGGGAAATAATCTTGGCACCGGCGCCGTCGATGTGTTCATAATTAATCGATAGTGTCCCTTGATTACACACCGCACAAGGACGCGCCTTTCGTTGTTTTTCTTTGTTACCGGCCACCACGAGATGTGCCCTACCGGGAACTTGACGACGAGGTGGGGGTGGGGCGAGTGGCGAGAACTTTTGTGACCAGGAAGGATAGAAAATCTCTCGTTATTACCGAGATGATTATCCACTAACTCTCGTTAAACCCAATGGTTTATTCTTAAAGATTAAGAAGGATAAAAAACGGGGATTGAAAAATGTCTCGTTACTACAGTGTTCTCGTTATTACAGTTGTCGTTATTAATGGACTCCACTGTATCTTGTTTGTTTTCTTTGCCATTCATGGGAACTCTTAGCATTCTTCTTAGAAACCACATTTCAGCTGCCTCAGTCTTGAGATTGACTTAGGTAGATGCAAATTAGGTAGACAAAGCAGAATATGTACATTTTGTGATACATTACCTGTGGCAGAAAAGGACTGGATGAAGCAGCAGGGAAGAGTAGTCTTTTTCTCCTAAATTGTGTATTTGGTGTTTGCTCGTTTGTGATCTTACGCTCGTTTGTGATCTTACGTCTATGCTTAACAAAGGCTAGTTGGCCGAAAATTTGAGCCTGTCTTGTCTGGTTGTATTAAATTCGCGTTCTGATTCTTTCTTTTTCTTTTTTTTTTTTTTTTTTTTTTTTTGGGTTCCTGTTTGCCTGAACGCCAGCAGTCACACTTGGTTTGGATTTCTTATTTGGATTTTTTTATTGTTCATGAGACAAAATTTATGATGCACGGTTTATCTTCACCTCTTCTTTTATGGATACAATTTTGTATGAAACATAAGGCTGAACCCACTCAGTTTATGAGTAGTGCAATACCATTTCGATGGTCCTTTTGACATGAGAGAGAATAAAATAAACACTGCCTCGTCTGTATGTTACAGATCTCTGGGGTCGTCGGTGTGCTCGCTTTCATTTGAAAGACGCTCTTAAGTCCATTATCACGATTGTGAAGGGAATAGAGGTGTTACTGAAATGTTTCTAATCTTCCAGTAAGATGCATGTATATTTACAGATGTTGATTTCTCAAAGGCTACAGCTGGACCCAGACAGAATTGACAACTGATCTGCAATACCCGAGACTGTGCGCAAGGATATCACGTTAAAGTCATCGAGCGTCGCAACAGATGGTGTGACTAAAGCTTCCTCTCTCTCTCTCTCTCTCTCTCTCTCTCTCTCCTCTCTCTCTCTCTCTCTCTCTCTCTCTCTCTCTCTCTCTATATGTAGAGCATATAACGCAGACAATCTCTTGAATTGTAATTTCATATCTGAGAGCATTAATCTTGTCGGTCTTAAAACATTACTTCCCATAAGTAGGTATTTTGTTGCTTGAGCTACTTCAAATTTAAGGCAAAATAACAGAGGAAAATATATTGTTTTGATTCCAGGGTGAGCGTGGTGAGCGACCGCCCTAAAAAATAACAGAATGTTTGAAGAAAGCTGGAGTGGTGTCAAAACCACTAGCCTGGGAAGTGAGAGATCCCAAGTTCAATTCCATACAGGACAGAGATAGTGAGTGAAGCTTTGCTGTCTTTGAATAAGCTGATGAAATACGATTTCAAGTGCATATACTCTTAGCGCACGTAAAAATCCCACAGCAACAACAATAAAGTTGTTTTCACGTTGGTAGATTAAAGACATCCATGCACACACATAGAAAACTAAAAGAAAGAAAGTGTAACACTGTTAAGCCCCGCACTGCGCGATCCTGTCGTGGTCAACATGCACTGATGGCAAAGCCGATGTCATTGCTGACTTTATCGCAGATGAGCATGTTGACATTGCTTTCATCACCGAAACATGGCTTAACCCCCTTGGTCATGAACCTATACATGCGAGTCTCACTCCGAGTGGTTACAGGCTTGCTTCTTTCCATCGCTCATCCCGAGGTGGTGGTATCGCCATCCTCTACAACGACTCACTCCATTCCCGCCTGTCTTTCTCGCAGTCTCTGCCTTTCTCCCATCCTTCTTTCGAGCACGTTGAAGTATCCTTCCAATCCACCCCTCACCCCATCACCTTCTCCTGTGTCTATCGACCTCCACCTAGCTCTGCCAACAAGCTCACCACATCCATGTTTCTCTCTGACTTTGATCAACTTCTTGATTACTACTGCCTCTTACCTGGATATCTCATCATTCTAGGTGACATCAATGTCCACTATGACAACACTCACCGTTATGACACAAGACATATCATCAACTCTCTGTCCAATCACAATATGACTCAACACATTTCTGAACCAACCCATCAAAAAGGTCACATTCTTGGCTGGATCATTTCTCGTGATCACCACAATTCAGCTACTGATAACTGCTTAGTTTTTCTACCCGTCTAACTTCAGCCCTTCCATCTGACCACTCTGCAATTCTCTGTTCTCTTGACATTCCTCCTCCTTCCCGTACCATGCGCACAGTGACTCGACGCAATCTCAAATCTATCGACCTCTCCACATTTTCATCTGATGCCTTCTGTCTCCTTTCTGAAAAGTCACATAACCTTGCCAATGAATTCTACACTACTCTCCACCATCTTCTGGACACTCATGCTCCAGCCACAACCCGTCTTTTACCTGACCCCCCCCTACCCCCTGGCTCACTCATGAGATTGCCTGTGCAAAACGTGCCCACCGCAGAGCAGAGCGCCGCTGGCGCAAATCCAAACTCACTGTACATAGGCAACTTCTCCAAGCCTCTAAAACAAAAGTATCCACCCTCATTGCATCTGCAAAAACAAGCTATTTCCAAACCAAAATCCTGAATGCCTCTTCTTCAAAAGAACTCTTTACAACCATGAATCATCTCCTTGGCACACGAAAAGATTTACCTCTCCCAACAAAACACACAAATGAAGAACTCCCATCTGTATTCTCCAAGTATTTCACCACCAAAATACAAACTCTTCGTGACAGGCTTGACAGGACACCCTGTCAACCATGCCCACCTGACCCTTCCTTCTCTGGCACACCTCTTACTACTTTTACCCCAGTCTCACAAGAAGAAATTCTCAACACAATCAGATCCATGTCGTTCAAAACCTGCGAACTGGATCCTCTTCCAGGTTCTCTCTACTCTGACTGTCTCCCTACGCTCCTCCCATTCATCACTGACATCATCAACACTTCTCTCCAAACTGGAACTGTCCCAGATTCTTTCAAGTCTGCTATTGTTCACCCTCTCCTCAAGAAATACAATTTAGACCCAAATGAACTGAAAAATTACCGCCTATCTCTAATCTCTCTTTCTTGTCAAAACTGCTTGAAAAAGTTGTCCTCAACCAACTGAACTCTCAATTGTCTGCCAACAATCTCCTCAATCCTTTCCAGTCAGCCTACCGCCAGTGCCATAGCACTGAAACTGCCTTGCTACACATTCTCAACAATCTCCTCCTTGCAACTGATACTGGCAAAGTCTCTCTCCTCACACTCCTTGATCTGTCTGCAGCCTTTGATACCATTCATCATGGTATTCTCCTTTCTAGACTTCATCATACTTTTGGCATCTCTGACATTGCTCTCTCCTGGTTCACTTCATATCTATCAAACAGAAAACAAACTGTTCTCATCAATGGCACTTACTCTCAACCTGCATACCTGACCTGTGGTGTTCCACAAGGATCTGTCCTTGGCCCTGTTCTTTTCACTCTTTACACATCCCCCCTGTCCACCATCATCAACTCCCACTCTATAAAACACCACTTCTATGCTGATGACACCCAACTTCAAGACAGTGACTCACCTGACAATATACAGCGCCTCCTGACTCGCACCACTGAGTGTTACTCGGACATTAAATAGATGACAACACCGTAAACAAGACAGAAGCTATCCTCATTGGCACCCGTCAGAAACTTTCTCAGCTGCCTCCTCTTTCTCTCCCATTATGTAACACATCAGTCCCAATTTCTGATTCAGCTAAAAACCTTGGTGTCTGCATTGACTCTACCTCTCCATGAACACTTTGTTTCTCAAACTGCCAGATCTTGCTACATCACCTCCATCGTATAAGCCTGATCAGGAAGTATCTCTCTGTGGAAACAACTGCAAAACTCGTTCTCTCCTTCATAATGTCTCGCATTGACTATTGCAATTCACTCCTGTCCGGTCTTCCTGCCTCCACCACTCACATCCTACAGCGCATTCAAAACAATGCTGCACGCCTTGTACTCCAAAAGAAAAAAGCTGACCACATATCTCCTCTCCTGGCACAACTTCACTGGCTCCCTGTATCAAAGCGCATACAGTACAAACTAGACACCATGTGCTACAAAAGCCTCAATAACGCAGCCCCCGATTACCTGTCAAGCCTACTTGAGATCTATCTTCCCTCACGTACCCTCCGCTCTGCCTCCGATCCTCTGACTTTTCGCTTTCCACGCACTAAGCTCAATACCTATGGTCCACGAGCCTTCTCTGTTTCTGGTCCGCTCTCCTGGAACAAACTTCCTCTCTCAGTCCGTCAGCAACCTACTTTTGTCTCCTTCAAGTCTTGGGGTTTGAAGGTGTGGTCTTCATTTATTATTTGAATCAGATTCAATGTATGGTTAGTGTCTTTGATGAAGGTAGGCAAAGACTGGACTATAGGTTGCAAAATGTGGTCAAGAAACAGAAATGTTTTCAGTTGGGCAATTGCAAGCTGACACGATAGGACGGCCAGGATTGTTGGCTTTATGTATTTTGGGAAGTAAATAAAAAAGTGATTGGACTGGAAGTTGTTTGATGAGTAGTCTGGCAGTTGGGGGCAGCTGCTTAGAGGTTATGAGATTGTTGATAAGTTTGGATATCTTGGCATGATTGGTCATGTGGGCAGGTTGGTCCAACTTTTTGTAGAAAGCGTGATGATGGAGTTGTTTCTGGGCTTCCTTGATATACAGATGTCTGTCCCAGACTACAATTGCACCCCCCTTGTCTGCTGGTTTGATGACAATGTCGTCTCTGTTTTTGAGGGAGTGTAGTGCGTCACTTTCTTCTTTGGAGATGTTGGAATATTTCTTGGGTCGCATGTTGAGACAGTCTATTTCTTGGTGGCATTTGTTGATGTAATGTTCAACTTCGGGAAAGGTGTTGCGAGGAGGTTCCCGATGAGCAGGTTATGGAAAAGTTTTGTAAATAAGTCAGCATCTGGATTCAATTTTTGTTTGGGATGATGTCCCAGTATTGCCATCCAACGTAGGGATCTAAAAAATCGTTGGCAGCTGTTCATAGTTTGGTATTTGCTGGCGGATGGTTTTAAAGGGACAAATTTGAGGCCCTTTGAAAGGGCTGACACTTCCGCCTCAGAGAGTGGCAAGTTTGAAGGAATACAATGTACAAGGGGGTGACGTGCAGAGCTAGAGGAAGGTGGAGAGGGGACTGGGTTGCTGACAGGTGCCAGGAACGGTGCAGACGGGTTTGTAGTCTTGTTCAAGTTGATTAATTTTTTGTCTTTTATGGTTTGCATGTGTTTTTGTAGTGACGCATTGAAATTGATGACGGTGGTTTTAATGAAGAGACTGAGAGTTGGGTTTAGTGTTCTGCTAATTACAGAACTGAAGTATTTCTGAGATTTGTCAGTGATGGACAGTTTGCGTTCTAAGTGTACTATGTGGGTTTTCATGATCTGTTTGCTTGCTTTAAAGAAGGATATTTTTAGTGGCCTGCAAAAGTTTTTTTATTTTTACTGTCGAAGGAGTATGTTTGAGTTGAAACCCTTTCGGGATGAAGTTTTTGCGTAAGCAACAACGCAGAAAGTATAAATGACTGTTTGTTTTCGTTTTGGTGAAACAGATTTTAGAATAGGATACAGCGAGTGAAAAAAGCGGAGGAGGAAAAGATCGGAAACCAGAGAGAAGACGGGAATGTAAGTAGGTTGGAAAATGTGACATTCTGTAAGAATCTGAGATAAAAGCAAGAGGATAAAAAGAGGCTAAAACAATTTTAAAATGCAGTAAATAAAAACAAGACGTAGTACAAGACAATTATACCGATAAAACACAGTCTTGGGGTATATCACAAGATCCAAAACAAGTGTGACTGCCCGCGCCCAAGCAAACATGAACCAGAAGAACAAGAAAACCAATATATGTGCTGAAAAGGTTTTGAAAGTATTTCAGTTAAATAAGCTCCACAGTGCAGCAAGTATGTCTGCTTTACTATGAGAATATCTGGTGATTTATAACATTATTTTGGTAGAAAAGTCAAAGTCTGTACTAAAGAAAGATTTGTTTTCGACTTGGTGAAACAGTATGTCATTCTATCTCAAGACCTTACTCACAATGCAATAGGTTGTATCTGTATATATGCCCAAACACAGGCCTATGGCCAATTTCACATGATGTGGAATGTGATGTGATATGGTCTTGTGATCTTGCTTTGACTTTATTTCACAGATAACAATGTGAGAAAGCTTCAAAGGCCCATGAAAACTGTTTTGCATTGATTGCACAAGCTTTTGGTTTTATCAGAGAAGTCTTTGGGATTTGTCCTGTATCACACTATAAAGCTGTAAGTATGTATGTGTGCATGTACAGGATCACTGGTGAGAGGGTAGATGTGTGTGTGAGTTCCTGTGTGCGCGTGTTGTACATGTGTGAGTATATGTATATATGTGTTTATGTTTGTGTGTGTATGTGTGTGTATGTATGAGTGCATGTGCGTGCATATGCATTTCATGGATTTGCACTGTTTGTCTTTGTGAGATCAGATGCTACTGAACTAAGCTTTAAACCACTGGTTTTCTTTGCTTTCTGTTTGATCTTTGTGCAAAACATGTGCTTGACCGTCATGCGAAACTTGGTGCCAAAAGCATAATACACAAAAAAGTTGAAGGAAGAGTTAACATATGAACAAAACTGTTGCATATAAATTAGCGAGTAATAAGTGTTGTAGTATTTCCACTGAAACTGAGAGCTGGGAAAAACACAGCCACTGTGCGAAAAATGCATGGAGGAGTTGAACACACCACAAAGAAAATGTTAGTTCCAATCAACATGCGTGTCAAGGTCATGACGTCATATGCATTTTGGCGGGAAAATGAGGTGCAGCCTAGGCGCCATTTTTTCATCTGACGTAACTTAATAATAGTGATGAAGGTTGACAGAGAAATGAGAACTACAAAAACTACAGGCAAACCAAGACCATTCATGATAACTCCCAGTGTGTCAATCACTTTTCTGTTGCTCAGATAAAACTGACTGGAGTAAATCCTGTCCATTGAACGTCCAGTGAGTGGGTCGTATATACACCTAACTTTCAATTTTGTCATTTCCATGGTATTCATTCCCAGAATAATGATGCTTCCAGTTATGATTATCACTGCAGTAGTTTTTGTTTTCAGCATGGCTTGAGCTCGCAGAGGACTGACAACACACAGACATCTTTCCAACGCAATTATCGTGGACATAAAACCAGACACAAAAACAAAACCAGTCACAGAAAGGATCATGTTGTTAATGCTGAACTTGGCAACAACCAGTTTGTAAGGAGTACTGGTGATGGTTGCATACAATCTGTCCAATTTATATCCAAAACGGCCAGACACGACAAGACTATCCGCAAATGACAATACAAACAGACACAAGTTGATTCGTTCTTGAATTCCATGTCTCCAGAATACGACCATACTGATAATGTTTAAAGGGACACAGATAATAAATAAAGGAGTCAACACATACACGTCAACGATTTCTTTAAACAATTGCTGGGTTTTAAATGACACTAGATCTTCAGGGTTGTTCCAGGGTGTGAAATTTGAAAATGAGAAAACCAGACATCCGTCTGGAACTGTTGTCATTTCTGTGATATTGAGGTCAGTAGTGGTGTTGTACACTTGGTCAAGAAATGAAAGACTCATGGCGAATGGGTTAAATTATCTCTATGTGTTACTGTTAACTCTTGTTAGCACTTTGATTATTGTTCTCATTGTTTCTCATCTAGTGTTGAGCAATTACAGTTGCCAAAACAAATGCAGCCAGCATAAAACTGATAAGTTTGTTTATCCAGAAGTCCATGGGTAAATGCCAGAATAGAACATGTACATACACGCATCTACGTATATACACTGGGTCATAGAAATTTTTTTTAAAAACAACAAGTAAGACGTTACATTGTAAAAGACTTACAAAAATGTCAAACATACAGACAATAGATTGAAAGCATTACATCACCAATTCATGCCTTGAAATAAGGAGAACAAAGATTGACAAAAAGGACAAATGAATAAGGGTATGTAAAACACTAAACGAGAAAAAAGAAATCCACCCCCCCCAAAAAAAACAACAACAACAACAACAACACAACAACTGGTACTCTGCTGGCAAAGTGAATTTGATAAGAAGAATATGTTTTGATGAATCTGGTATCATGTTTCTCTTGCCAAACTTTTGTTCTCTTTTGTTTTCTTTTGTGTGTGTGTGTGTGTGTGTTGTGGAAGATTTGCTTTGCACTCCCAGTCATCTGCTCCATCCAGCAAATCTTGCTCCCCTGCTACGGATGTAACAGCTTTTCCAGACCACAGTTTCTGCTTCTTTTTTCAGCACTTGATTGTGACTTGACGTGTTCCTTCTTTGGAGTCAGGAGTTTGTTCAAGAGAGATTCATCACACTTGGACAGTACCATATGCGCTCCACAAAAACCTGCCAGAAATCTTCTGGTAGATACCCTAAGCTGCGCCAAAACCCTATATGCTGAAAAGGTTTTGAAATTAGGAAGGAGAGAGACACCTGTGAAACACCGAACAAACACCATTAAAATAATGCAAACAATAAGACTTGCAATAAACAGGCCTGTTTTTTAATGTTGCAGGCTGGGATTGAAGTCGAATTTATCTTCCTTGGGTTGGCGTTATTTTGCATGAACTCTGGACATGATCCATATATTGTTTGCTCTAGCTGAGTAGACATCCAGGGTGATCTGATTTCCTCCATTTTACCAGATTTGCGTTGATCTTGAGAAGGGCCACTTGCTATGTGGAATTCCAGCTGAGAATTCTTTGGAGTGCACTTGCTTTCATTGTCCATTGTCCCCTTTGGCCTTGCTAAACTGCCATCTGGATTCTTTTAGAATCTTTTTCTTGCTTAAGCTTTTGTACGACCATTTTTCTGTTTGTTTTTCTCATTGCCCTTTAACTACCACTCCATTTTGGTTGATCCGATTACCTGCCTATTGGCTTGTGTGTGTTTTGTTGTTTCTCTGACCTTGACGCTGTTCTTTGCCACAACTGCAGTCTCACAGACTTTTCATTTTCTGCCAGTCTTTAGTTTAGACATGACTGATCTCTCATCTGTATCTCCAGAGTCCTCAAGCATGTGTAGAAGATCTTATCTTTTCCACCTTGCACTCCTTGACTATGGCTTTTACGTGGTTTTTTTGTTTTGCCCAGATACAACTGATACAATTCAACAGTAATGAGATGAGACCAGGCAGGACACCAACTCGTTTCTTGTTGAATGTGGTGGTTTTGGCCTCTGTCAATTCCACTTCGCTAATGCTGATATTGTGTGTTCGCACAGGCCACTTTGAAATCAACATTAATTGCAGGCTTATTTTAAACAGATCTGCAAGAAGATTGTGTCCCTGACAAATTTTTTTAACAATCAAAAAGACAGGAACAAAAGAACAAAAGAAAATATATTATTGTAAGCTGACAAAAACATACAAATAGAAAGAGGGCTGGCACTGCACTGCGGCGACAAGCTTTGTTTTAGAGTTTGGAGTTTTGACTTTGCTCAGGAGTAATTTATAGCACCTGGACAATTTCACATGCGCTACATCTAAATCTGCAAATTAATTGTCTGGCAGATATCATGGACCTGCGCAAAACCTTATGCTCTGGCAAGAAAATTGTTTACGCTGGAGGCTCGAACCCCAAATCTCCCATGTGGTGTGTGGATGTGATAACTGCTACACATGAAAACACATATAATAAATGCAATAGGACGTAATGCAATTCATTGTAAGTCGATTCCCTGTATTACAATTCAGCACATCAAAATATGCTTAGGAAGTGGTGCTGGCATAAGGCTGTATGGTGATGTAAAAATCGTCTGTCTGTTTATCTATCTATTCTATCTATCTATCTATCTATCTATCTATCTATCTGTCTATCTATCTATCTATCTATCTATCTATCTATTCTATCTATCTATCTATCTATCTATCTATCTACCTACCTACCTATCTATCTATCTATCTATCTATCTATTCTATCTATCTATCTATCTATCTGTCTATCTGTCTATCTATCTATCTATCTATCTACCTATCTATCTATCTATCTATCTATCTATTAAATTACTCAAGACGTTTCAAAATTGCGCACAATAGACTAGCAGTGTGGTATTTATCTTGCTCCCTGACTCTCTTTCTCTTTCCCTCTCCCACACACCCATTCCTACCTGCTCTCTCTCTCTCTCTCTCTCTCTCTCTCTCTCTCTCTCCTCTCTCTCTCTCTTTCTCTCCTTTGCTCACTTGCTTGATGTGTAACTGTGAGCGGTACAGTTCGTGTGCGCACAGATGTATTTGTGTCAGTGAATGTGTGTGTGTGTGTGTGTGTGTGTGTGTGTGTGTGTGTGGTGTGGTGTGTGTGTGTGTGTGTGTGTGTGTGTATGTGTGTGTGTGTGTGTATGTGTGTGTGTGTGTGTGTGTGTGTCTGTGTGTGACTTAAAATTGATTTGCCTGGTCGATAATGCATGAAAATAATTCTAATTACTAGTTTCAGTCGACAGAAACATACATCTTAAAGAAAAGTTATATCAATAAACATACGTACAGAAACACGTAACCTATATACAAACACACACACACACCCACACACACACACACACACACACACACACACACACACATACAAACACACACACATACACACACACACACACACACACACACACACAAGCACACACACATACACATGCACGCACACATACACACACACGCGCGCGCGCACGCATGCACACACACACAGGTGCGCACACCAGCTCAAATAGAATAAAATAAAGTCCTGATTAAAGGAATGGGAGCCATTTCACTCCATCAATCGTTTTGGTTCAGGGGAGAGTTCACTTTGTTTTTTCTCTATGGATCTGGGACACTTTATTCAGTCTTCATCTGTGGCTCAGGACAGTTCACTTTGTCTTGCTTTATGGATCTGGGACATTTTAGTCAGTCTTCATCTGTGGCTCAGGACAGTTCATTTTGTCTTGCTCTGTAGGTCAGGTCACTTTATTTATTCAGTCTTACTCTGTGGCTCAGGACAGTTCGCTTTGGCTTGCTCTATGGATCTGGGATACTTTATTCAGTCTTAATGTGTGTCTCATGACAATTCAATTCACTTTGTCTTGCTCTGTGGGTCGGATCACTTATTTCTTCAGTCTCGCTCTTTTGCTCAGAACAGTTCACTTTGTCTTGCTCTATGGGTCTGGAACACTTCATTTAGTTTTGCTCTGTGGCTCAGGGCAATTGACTCTGCCTTGCTGTATGACCTGGGACACTTTATTCAGTCCTGTTCTGTGAATGAGTGACAGTCTATTCAGTTTTGTTCTGTGACTCAGACAATTCACTGTGTCTTGATCTGTGACTCCGGAGAAAGATTTTCAATCTTGCTCTGTGGCATGGCCAGATCAGTTAATCTTTCTCTCAGCCACGAATCCAATTCTCTCATGCTTGCACTGTCTTTGCCAAATTTACTCAGTTTACTTTCTTGACACCAAGTCAGTCAGCTGAGTCTTTTTTTTTTAAACTTATTTTAATTCACTTTTTTGGACAAAACACAAATAAAGACAATGATTGCTGAACATTATTACAATATCAATGACAAAACTGAACAAGATTCATGTACAATGGATCGAGCAAAACTCATATACATGCGTCATATCTACTACTCTGTTGTATGCTTTTAAACAATATGAAGTCATTTAATTTATACAGTTTTAGATTTGAGCTGTTGTTGTTGTTGCTGTTTGTTTGTTTGTTTTAAAGTTATTTGCATTCGTTTTCAGCAAAATTTAATGATATACATATTAGCAAAACAAGATCGTTTGTATCATACTTCTTCATTAAGTGAATTTGACAAGAATGATATGTCTTGATGAATCTGGTATCATGTCTCTCTTGCCAAACTTTTGTTCTCTTTTGTTTTTGTTTTTTTGTGTTCTGGAAGATTTGCTTTGCACTCCCAGTCATCTGCTCCATCCAACAAATCTTGCTTTCCTGCTATGGATGTAACAGCTTTTCCAGACCACAGTTTTTGCTTCCTTTTTCAGTACTTGATTGTGACTTGACGTGTACCTTCTTTGGAGTCAGGAGTTTGTTCAAGAGATCTTCTGGTAGATACCCTGAGCTGTGCTAAACCCTATGTGTTGAAAAGGTTTTGAAATTAGGATGGAGAGAGACACCTGTGAAACACTGAGCTAACACCATTAAAATAATGCAAACTATAAGACTTCCAATAAACAGGCTAGTATTTTAATGTTGCAGTCTGGGATTGAATTCGAATTTATCTTCCTTGGGTTGGCGTTACTTTGCACGAACTCTGGACATGATCCATACATTGTTTGCTCTAGCTGAGTACACATACAGGGTCATCTGATTTCCTCCATTTTACCAGATTTGCGCTGAAACTGATCCTGAGAAGGGCCACTTGCTATGTGGATTTCCAATGAAAATTCTTTGGAGTGCACTTTCTTTCATTGTCCCCTTTGGCCTTGCTAAACTGCCTTCTAGATTCTTTTAGCATCTGTTTCTTGCTTAAGCTTTTGTGCGACCATATCTGTTTGTTTTCCCCTTGCCCTTTAACTATCATTACATTTTTGTTAATCCCAGTATCTGCCTATTGGTTTGTGTGTGCTTTGTTGTTTCTCTGACCTTGACGCTGTTCTTCACAGCATTTGCAGTCTCACAGACTTTTCATTTTCTGCCAGTCTTTAGTTTAGACATGACTGATCTCTCATCTGTATCTCCAGAGTCCTCACGCATGTGTAGAAGATCTTATCTTTTCCACCTTGCACTCCTTGACTATGCCTTTTACGTCTTTTTTTTTTGTTTTGCCCAGATACAACCGATACAATTCAACAGTAATGAGATGTGACCAGGTAGGACACCAACTGTTTTCTTGTTGAATGTGGTGGTTTTGGCCTCCGTCAGCTCCACTTAGTTAGTGCTGATATTGTATGTTAGTAGAAGCCACTTTGAAATCAGCATTAATTGAAGTTTTTTTTTAAACAGATCCTATAGAACATACTGCAAGAAGATTGTGTCCCTGACAAGTTTTTCAACAATCAAAAAGACAGGAACAAAATAAAATGTACTCTTCTAAGCAGACAAAAACATACAGATAGAAAGAGGGCTGGCACTGCACTGCGGCAACAAGCTTTGTTTTAGAGTTTGGAGTTTTGAGGTTGTTCAAGAGTGTTTCACAGCACTTGGAAAATTTCACATGCGTTCCACCTAAATCTGCAATTAATTGTCTGACAGATTCCCTGAGCCTGCGCAAAACCTTATGCGCTGTCAAAAAAATTGTTTACGCAGGGGGCTCAAACCCAGAACCTCCCGTGTGGTGGGTGGATGTGATAACGACTACACATGAGCACACCTATTATGAATGCAACAGAATGCAGCGCAGTGCATTATAATACAATTCTCTTTAGTACAATTCAGCACAGTAAAATACCCCTATGACGTGGTGCTGGCAGAAGGCTATATGTTGATGTAAAAATCCCATTTATGTATCTCTCTCTCTCTCTCTCTCTATATATATATATAATATATATATATATATATATATACATACATATATATATGTATATATATATGTATGTGTGTGTGTATGTATATATGTATACATATATGTGTGCGTGTATACTGTATATGTATATACATGTACACATATTTATATCTTATCTATAGATCATTATGGATATACATATATATGTATATGTATACGTATATATATACATATATATATATATATCAACATCATCATCATGAAGTGCCATGCCACATAGCGTTGGCGATCATGGCCCTCCATACGCATCTATCCCTGGTTGCCGAAAGCACATCTTCCACCTTCTCTGTCCTCAGCCACTCTGCACGTCCAATATTTTTTTCCATGGGTCTACCGGGTACATTCTTTCCATCCAGCTTTCCTGTTGTGACCAGGTGCTCCAATTCCCCTTTCCTCATAAAATGGCCTCTAATGTTGCCTTTTCCTAATCTTCCTTATGAATAATGTTCTTGTGTCTGCCTCCATCAAGACTGTCTCGTTTGTTTTCTTTGCTGTCCATGGAACTCTCAACATTTTTCTTAGAAACCACATCTTGGCTGTCTCAATCTTGTTCTGGCTTTGCTTGTTAACTGTCCACGCCTCACAACCGTATACCATTATCGGTTCTATATAACATTCAAGAACTCTCTTCCTGATGTTAATTGATAGGCATTTGTCGGATAGAATGCTTTTCATCTCATTGAATGTTGTTTTGGCTTGGCCATATCTGCTGGCTCTTTCTGAAGTGCATCTGCCGTCTGGTGAGATGATCGTTCCCAGATATTCAAATTTATCAACCTTTCTCAAAGTTGTGTCAATGACTGTTACTTTGCATGAGGGGATTTCTTGTTTTTTTTACCGATTACTATAGCTGCAATCTTCTTGCTATTTAGTTCCAACCCTTTACATTTGCTTTCTATTTCTATTATATTCACAAGGTTTGGTAGGTTCCTTTCGTTTTCTGCAATTAGCACGGTGTCATCTGCGTATAGAATATTGTTTATCATTTTTCCTCCAACTATTAATCGAGGGTATTCTTCTAGGTTTCTCATGGTGTTTTCGAAGTAAATTGAAAACAGATCAGGTGACAAAACACAGCCTTGCCTGACTCCTCTTTTGATATTTTGGAAAGAGCTTAAGTCGTTTTCTTTTCTCATTGCAGCTGTTTGTTCCCAATACATATTTCTGATTATTTGTAGATCTTTTCCATCAATATTGAGTCTTTCTAGCTGGTTGATCAATTCTTCATGTCTTACCCGATCGAAAGCTTTGGTATAATCAACAAAGCATAAATATAAATCCTTATTCATCTCGATTGACCTCACTAGGATAGTTATTAGGATGTATATGGCTTTAATCATTCCTTTCCCTTCCACAAATCCACACTGTTCTTCTGCTATTTCTCTTTTGATTCTATTCCTTGTCCTCATCATGATTATTCTTAATAGGAGTTTTGTTACATGACTCATCACGCTGATTTTGCATACACACACACACACACACACACACACACATACATATATATATATATATTGTGTGTGTGTGTGTGTGTGTGTGTGTGTGTGTGTGTGTGTGTGTGTGTGTGTGTGTGTATACACACATATATATGGAGCAGCATGTGCACAGAAAAGACAACAAAACGACGGAACTATTTCCCTCTCTATATATGCGCACAGACATATACATATATATGTTATAGCATTCAAGTCGTTTCAAAACTGCACGCAATAGATTTCAGCAGTGTGGTATTTATCTGCTCTCTCTCTCTCTCTCTCTCTCTCTCTCTCTCTCTCTCTCTCTGTGTGTGTCTCCACATACCATTCCTACCCACTCTATCTCTCTCCTTCTCTCCTTTGCTCACTTGCTTGATGTGTAACTGTGAGCGAGTGCAGTGCGTTCGCTTACACATGTATTTGTGTCAGTGTGTGTGTATGTATGTGTGTGTGTGTGTGTGTTGTGTTGAGTGTGTGTGTGTGTGTGTTGTGTGTTGTGTGTGTGTGTGTGTGTGTGTGTGTGTGTGTGTGTGTGTGTGTGTGTTGTGTGTGTGTGACTTACAATTGATCTGCCGGGTCGATAATGCATGAAAGTCGTTCTAATTACTAGTTTCTGTAGACAGAAGCATACATCTTAAAGAAAAGTTATATCAATAAACATACTCACAGAAAAAAATACACCTGCACACACACACACACACACACACACACACACACACACACACACACACACACACACACACACACAAAAAGCGGAAAAGCACACACTCAAACGAACACACACAAGCGCACACAGACACAGACTGACAGACAGACACACACTTACACGCACGCACGCACGCGCACACACATACACACACACACACACACACACACACCAGCGCAAGAAGAATAACATAAAGTCCCGATTAGAGGGATGGAGGTCATTTCACTCTGTCAATCTTTTTGGTTCAGGGGACAGCTCACTTAGTTTTGCTCTATGGGTCTGGAATACTTTATTTAGTCTGACTCTATGGCTCAGGACAATTCACTTCGTCTTGCTCTGTAGGTCGGGTCACTTTATTTATTCAGTCTTACTCTGTGGTGCAGGACAATTCACTGTCTTGCTCTATGGGTTGGGGACACTTAATTTATTCAGTCTTGCTCTTTTGCACAGAACAATTCACTGTGTCTTGCTATATGCGCCCGAGACACTTTATTTATTCAGTGTTGCTCTGTGGCTCAGGGCAATTCACTTTGTCTTACTCTGTGGGTCTGGGACACTTTATTGAGTCTTGCTTTGTGGCTCAGAACAATTCACTTTGTCTTGCTCTATGGATCTGTGCCATGTATTCAGTCTTGCTTCGTGGCTGGTTGACAGTTCATTTAGATTTGCTCTGTGCCTCAGAACAGTTCACTGTGTCTTGGTCCGTGGCTCCAGAGAAGTTTATTCAGTATTGCTCTTTGGCATGGCTAGATCAATAAAAATCTTTCTCTTAGCCACGAATACAGTTCATTCATTCTTGCTCTGTGCCTCTGGGAAATTCACTCTGTTTTCTATTTTCTTGGCAACTGGTCGAGTGGTTGAGTCTTGCTCTGTGGCTCGGACGTAGTTCAGTCAGTTTTATTCATATACTCAGGACAATGAGTCTCACCCTCTATAGCCCCAGAGACAGTTCACTTGGTCTTGCTTTGTGGCTACAGGGTCAGACCAGCTTTGCTTTGTAACACAGACAGTAGTTACTTTGACCAGTAGTTAATAATAAAGCTAACGTCCTGAGCTGGTGCTTCAGGAGATTCGATTATAATTGAAATGATAAATTAGTGCAGGATTCCTCTGCTGGGTGGACTGACGGAGAACTGTTATTTTGCATTTCCTGTAGTCCCTTAAAAATTGGACTTGTGTTCAAATTAACACGATTTTGTTGGCATGCTAGTAAGTTGGATGATTTTTTTTTAGGAAAATGTCACTGATGCGACGTGACTATAAATGACTAACAAATGAACAAACAAAGAACGAACAAGTGAACGAACAAACAAAAACCTGCATTAACAATTATTACTATGTCGTTCCTCTTACGTCTACTTCAATGATGAAGTATTACGCATTTTGGTTTCGTCTGAAGGATAGGAGAGGGATAGTATATCACAAAGATTAACCAACTCACAAGGTAATTTGCTTTTAAAATACCTTGTGCATTGTGGACAGACATATTTTTTAGAATGGTACCAGTAATCCGTGGAATGCAAATCAAGGTAAACACACAGAGACAGAGACATAGACAGACAGACACAAACACACACAGAGAATCTTATCTAATTATCTATATCAATCAACCTCTCTCTCTGTGTATATGTATGTATGTGTATATATACATATACATATATATATACATATATAAACATACATTTGTACATATATATGTATACATAGATGAGCCAGGGTCAAAAGGTGCTTTGGGGTGACTTTCCTAGTTCAAATCACTGCATCTTGCCTTTGCACAGCCTGAACAATCCTAGATACTGAGCTTTAAATGTCAGATCAAATAGTAGACATGAATTCATGGAAGTTGAACAAATCATTTATTAGCCAGTCAAGTTTATATTTACAATTTTGCTCAAATTTCATCCTTCTATTTACAGATAGGTGTAGTAGGCTGAGAATAAAGTTTGGTGTTAAACCAATGGTTGTACCTATGTACGTATTTTTTGGTTTCTTATCAAGGTTACTCACTAGTTTATAATTTCATTTGGGTTTTTTGCCTATTTTTCCCATATATTATGCTATATTAAAGTGTAAATATAAGGTTTCATTCGTGACACTTTGTGTCACAGGCCTGCAGTGCTTTGATCAATCACAGTGGGGGAAAATGATTAAAAACTGCAATGAAATAGGGCATTTTCAAGTTTTATGCATTAAACTGTCTGAATAGAACTGATCAGCACTACAATCAAATGGATACTTTGGAAACTACGTGAGTTTTTAGCGTTCGTGTAACACCTCATTCAAGGCCTGATGGAATATTTCTTTCCCGCCAAAATGGCTGAGTATGATCAAGATGAGTAAGACAAGTTGTGTTGTCACACCAATTTTCTTGTCACGGATGAAACTATTTAACTGTTCAAATCACAGATTAAACTGAGTCACATGTTTTCTATCATAAATATGACTTTTTAGCTTGCAATAAGGTTTTAGTTGTTGAACATGTCTGTAGGTGTGTTTTAACATCAGTCTAAATGTACAAACATTAATGTCGTATGTTAATTAACATAGGCTGTGCACAGTCTACTTTTAGTTGAACGCACTCACTGAGCCACCGCGAAATACAAAACAGCTGCTCAGTGCCAGGAAATCGTACAAAGCGACTGTCTGCTCTTTCAGTGCCAGCATTAAGCTGCAAGCCACTGGCTGCGGTAAATTCTAGATCTAGTGTCTGTGGTTCTACATCATTTATGTCTTGACCCATCATAGTTGTAAGATTTTTGATAAAACCAGCAGAAAGTACTCTGTCGCAACACATTGAAAGTTAATGAAAAAAAAACTAAGTTAAGAAACTGACTGTCACAATGCAAAATACATGCATTTTCAAGTGGTGGTGTAGTAAGCAGTTTATTTTCTCTATACATATGATGAAAGATGCATGATGCCATGCCGAAAGAAACATCGCAGGGACACTTAACTGTAATAGCAAGAGGTGGTGCCGTAATGTAGGTGTACAGGGCACAGAACAGCACTGAGTTTTCACATACATGTATTCCACACAAAGACTCAATGCTGATTTCTAGATCTACAGATGCATTCACGTTTTGGTGCATACGTTTTTTTTTTGTGGTTTTTTTTTGGTCTCTCTCCCCCCTCCCCACTTTCCGCTGGCTGTCAAAGTGTGTACACGATGTATTGATCTATTGACAGTGTGCGGTGGAACTCAGCCCAGATCTATATCTGCCATAGATTTCTTGATCTTTTCCGCTGCATTTTGTAATACAGCATTATTTCTTGCTTAGGAATATTTTTTTGCAGTGAGTCAGTGTATGATAGCACTTAGATCTACATTGTTTTATCTTTCACTCGTCTTTTAATTATAGATGTTATTTTTACTTTGGTATTGTTTTATATTTTCATAAACTTGAATGGAGGAATCATTCATGACATGCTACAGGAAATTGTGTTCGAGTCACACTGCAGTCGTCACAGATGAAATTTTGTTGCTATGCTTTGAAATATTTGATGTATTAACTTTGACATTCTTTTCATAAATCTTCTCATTGTGTTCTTAGAAATATATCAGAATAATTAAAAAAATCGCTTGCTTTGTGTTTTTATGAGCACAAATATACAGAAAGGTGTGTTGGTATCATACTGCAATCGTCACAGATGAAACTTATTTTGTTGCTATGCTTTGTAATATTTGGTGTATTAACTTTTCCATCCTTTTCATAAATCTTTTCATTGTGTTCCTTGGAATAAGATATAAGAAACTGTCCTATTTTCTTGCTTTTCACTGTAGTTGTCTTGTCTGTGAATAAGATGGTGTCATTTGTGACCGTGACGACAAACAGCAGTTATTTTCTCCCTAATGAACTGGCACAAAAGTATAGTTTGTTTTAGATATTCCATTTTTAGAACGTCTCAAGCCTGAAAACACCACAAATATCCATGAAGTAATCATACTTTAATCAGTAATGACATGGGTAAGGATATGTTTGTCGTCACATGTCACGAGTGAAACCAGACATTTTTTAAACATTTATGAGCAGAGATACCAAAAAAGACAATTTTCACTGTATAAACATTGAACATTGATGTCCATACTTCTTAAAACATGATAAATCTAATGCCTTAAAACTGTTTCATTTTGGACAAAAGCAAGAAGCACCTTTTGACTTTAGCTCAGATATATTCATCCATACATACATACACATGGATATATATATTCATATGTATCTACAAAGACTATAGACTATGTATACATGTATATGTATATATTTTTTTTAAATCTTTCTTATATACTAAGCTACGCACAAAAAGTTAAGGATCACTATGAGAAAACAGGTGCGTAATAAACTCAGTTCGCTACTGTTATTTATTTCTCAGTCCAGCCAAATTGTTATGAATTCTTGTTCATCTGTAAGTGGGCGATGTTGTGTTAGTGCGAAAATTGCACGGGATTCTCTTCTACTGAGCTTGGCCGCAAACGGAAAAAGCGGTAACTTGCGAAAAAGGACCTTGTTTTGGACGTTCTGTCTGAACACATTGCACAAGCCAGATGGAAAAACCATTATGCACGTGCAAGCACTGCTGTTTATGTGTGAGATGCTGTCTCTTGCTTGGCTTTATAAGAAGGCATTCCACCAGTAGTAGGCCTGATCTGACAATGCCTCCACGACGAAAATTGAGCGAGTTTGAGAGGGGACGAGCTGTTGCATGGTTCCAAGATGGTGTTCCCAAGCGAGAAGTGGCCAGGCGACTTCAGGTGTCCATCTCGGTCATTGTCAGACTGATTCAACGCTTCACAGCCACTGGGAGGGTCCATGAAAGACGCAGATCTGGTCGACCGAAGAAGACAAACCCACGTGAAGATCGTCTCATTGAACGACAAGCCCTGCAGACAAGAACAGCCTCTTCCAGCATCATTCGAAGGCAGCTGAGGGTGGCTACTAACATCAACATCAGCCAGCAGACCATACGAAACCGCCTTCATGGGTTTAACCTCTGTTCTCGTCGCCCAGCTGTACGGCCACGCTTAACTCCAGCCCATAGGGCAGCACACCGCGCCTTCTGCAGACGTCACGTGAGGTGGACACGTCAGCAATGGTCCCAGGTCCTGTTCAGTGATGAATCACGCTTCACCATGAACCACAACGACGGCCGACTGAGGGTCTGGAGGCGCCCAGGGCAACACTTTATTGACACCACTGTCCAAGAAAAGGTGGCCTTTGGTGGAGGTTCTGTAATGGTCTGGGGGGGCCTTCAGCCTTCACCACAGAACACCCTTGTATCATGTACAGGGTAACCTGACTGGCCTCTGATACCGGGATGAGATCCTTCAACCGCTGGCTGTGCCTACACTGCAGCAGATGGGACCAACAGCTGTCTACCAGGATGACAACGCTCGCCCCCACAGGGCAAGGGTGGTCAACGACTTCCTGCAGCAGTCTGGAGTC
The DNA here is from genome assembly GCA_030674185.1 of Monoplex corrugatus. Classification (NCBI taxonomy): domain Eukaryota; kingdom Metazoa; phylum Mollusca; class Gastropoda; order Littorinimorpha; family Ranellidae; genus Monoplex; species Monoplex corrugatus. The sequence continues at coordinate 101,723,383 of CM060306.1, read as the reverse complement.
AACAGAATGGAGTGGCCAGCATGCAGTCCCGATCTCAACCCGATTGAGAACCTCTGGGATGAGCTGGATCGCAAAGTGAGGAGCAACCACCCTCCTCCCAGGGATGCCCAACACCTCTACCAGATGCTGCAGGCTGAGTGGCAGGCGCTTCCACAGAGGATCTTCACCAACCTGGTCAACTCGATGAGGACTCGCTGCGTCGAGTGCCAGAACAGCCATGGTGGTTACACGCATTACTGAACTTTTGGGAGCATCAGAATGCCCTGTCTTGTGATTTCAATGACTTTGGGAAATCAAATTTCGATACGTACCCACTTTGATCAAATGTACACACCAAACGATTGCTCGAAATTGAGGGCAATTGTGTATCGTTATCACTAAAGCATGGAATTAAATGTTTGCCAAACTTCAACGCATTGGCTTTCTTATTTTGAAAGTTATGAATTTTTGTGCAAGTGATCCTTAACTTTTTGTGCGTAGTGTATTATCCTCCAAACACATTAGGACTCACTGAGCAATGCCACACAAACATACTTATTTTAAGTAGAACATGGAGTCCTCAAAGCTGTCTGGTGAGCTGATCACATTCCACTATGTTATTGCACAGCCTACATCGTTGATGGGCATACATGCTTGGTGTTTTCATGTTTCAAGAAGCCAGCAACTAACGTGACTCACAGGACCTGTCACGTGTATGTTTGACATTCTGTATGTCTATGCACTCACAGGGAATTTTGGCACTGAGATGTCTGCACACTTGCTGATCTGGTAGATTGAGATAAAAAAAATCTCCATCTTATACCCATTGGATGGAGGGGTCTAGGCGAATCGAATCCGGGATCTTTAAATCTGTCTATGATGCGTATGTATGTATGTATGCATGTCCGTCTGTCTCTCTGTATGTATATATGTATGTTTGTATGGATGGATGGATGTCTGTATTTATTTATGTATTTATGTACGCATTATCTTGTATGTAACTTGTATGTATATATGCATGTCTGTATTTGTGTATGTATGTATATAAGTATCATGTATGTATGTATGTATGTATGGATCGATGTATAATGTATGTATGTATCTATGTACGTATCTATGTACGTATCTATGTATGTATCTATGTTTAATTCGTTTTTAATTGTGTATTTGTTTATTTGGCTTCTAGGCTGCCTACAAGTTATGTACAGATCTGTGTGCTCATTGTCAGCCTCATTAGCTGAAACCACACAGAGACAAGAAGTCTCATCAGTGATTTAACCCCGATATAAACCAAGATAAAATAATCAATACAGAGGTGGTAGGGGCAGTCCACACCGCCTGGCTCTGCGCCTAAGATAGTTACCGTAATCATTAAAATACACATAGCTGATGTCCCAAGTTTGCTGGCTGGGTGAGAATTGTCGCTTATAGCTAAAGTGACAAAGCAATGCAGGATTCCTATGCTGGGGACTCTCACAGGGAACTTTAAAATATGTAGTTCCTGTGGATCCTGGGCACTGGGACTGTGGCTGAATGAAAGTGGTTTTGACTTTATGTATGTATGTATGCATGCATGTATGGTGAACGCATGTCTGTATGTATATATATACTACACGTCATTATTGAAGGGCCAGGAACGTTTTTGAGTCAATTTTTGAAAGGAGAAATAACCTATTTTCTCTTACTCTTTTCTCCAATTCGTTGCCGTAACTGAATGGATAAGAGCTCAGACAACATTGCAGTTTCCTTTTGGCACGTGTTTGGGGATTTGCCGATTTGCAATGGGCGGCCCAAGGAAGACAATTTCCACACGAAATTGTCGAATCTTCAGCAGGGTCTCTCTGACGACGCAGGCAAGGTAGCGACAAAATTCAATTTGCACGTGCAAGGCAAGCCCTTTTTGAACACTACTCCAGCCAAAGTTGCCCGCAGACGAGGATAAAAAGGACCCGTTCTTGGTTCGTTTTAACCATGCTTGCAAGACGACGGATGACGGATGAGCAGCGGGGGAGAGCCCTCGCTCTGCTTGATGAAGGCCTAGCGCAGCGGGAAGTTGCTAGACGACTTGAAGTGTCGCATTCCACAATCCAGAGACTGCTGGAGCGCTTCAATGAGACTGGAGCAGTCCAGGAAAGGCGTCACACGGGTCGACCCAGAGTAACGACAAGACAGCAAGACCGCTACCTTGCCCTCTCCGTCCTGAGGGAAAGGGCATCCACTGCGGTGACCTTGAGGGGTCAGCTGAGGGACGCAACAGGTGCTAACATCAGCTGCAGCACGGTGAGAAGACGGCTACATGAGGCAAACTTGAGGTCACGGAGACCGGCCGTCCGACCCGTGCTGTCACCGGTCAACAGAGTGCGCCACATGACCTGGGCCAGGGAGCACGTGACCTGGACAAGGCAACAGTGGGCCCGGGTCTTCTTTTCGGATGAGTCCAGGTTCACCTTGACCTTTAACGATGGCCGGGCTCGGGTGTGGCGACGTCAAGGGGAGAGGTTCGCTGACGCCACTGTCCAAGAGCATAACCGGTACGGCGGCGGGTCGGTGATGGTGTGGGGTGGCATGAGCCGTGGTACCCGGACCCCCCTGCTCCCCATTGACGGCATCCTGAACGGGGTCCGGTACCGGGACGAGGTTCTGGCGGCCGTGGCACTGCCTGCGCTTGTGGACCTTGGTCAAGGCGCCATCTTCCAGGACGACAATGCACCTGCGCATCGAGCACGCCTTGTGACCGACTTCCTGGAGCAGCATGAAGTCGTCCGTATGGCCTGGCCAGCGTGCTCACCTGACCTGAACCCAATTGAACACCTCTGGGATGTGCTCGGGAGGCGCATCAGGGACAACCACCCCCCACCGGGCACCCTGGCCAGGCTGGTCGACATCCTGCAGATCGAGTGGGCGGCCATCCCTCAGGACACACTCCGTACCCTTGTGGGGTCGATGCATCAGCGCTGTGAAGCATGCATCCAGGCTCGGGGCGGACACACGCGATATTGAAAACATATTGGCCAAATCTGACACTTTCCGTTTTTTGAAAAGGGGGGGATGTTCCTTTAAATGCATGTGCTGTTCACTAATGGGTCATTGTGCTAATTTCTTTTTCCAAAACAGGTGTGGAAATGATGAAATAAAACATAGAATCAATTCTAAACATTGTCAATTATTTCAACTTAAAATTAGAGAGGAAGGAAGAAGTGGCCCTTAAATTATGATTAGGAGTATACATCCATCCATTTATGTATCTAATTATCTATCTAAATGGAGGAAAAACCCAATTGTTATGTGTATGTATGCACGTATGTATGTATGCATGTATGTGGCCATCTAAGCTACGCACAAAAAGTTAAGGACCACTTGCACAAAAATTCATAACTTTCAAAATAAGAAAGCCAATGCGTTGAAGTTTGGCAAACATTTAATTCCATGCTTTAGTGATAACGATACACAATTGCCTTCAATTTCGAGAAATCGTTTGGTGTGTACATTTGATCAAAGTGGGTACGTATCGAAATTTGATTTCCCAAAGTCATTGAAATCACAAGACAGGGCATTCTGATGCTCCCAAAAGTTCAGTAATGCGTGTAACCGCCATGGCTGTTCTGGCACTCGACGCAGCGAGTCCTCATCGAGTTGACCAGGTTGGTGAAGATCCTCTGTGGAAGCGCCTGCCACTCAGCCTGCAGCATCTGGTAGAGGTGTTGGGCATCCCTGGGAGGAGGGTGGTTGCTCCTCACTTTGCGATCCAGCTCATCCCAGAGGTTCTCAATCGGGTTGAGATCGGGACTGCATGCTGGCCACTCCATTCTGTTGACTCCAGACTGCTGCAGGAAGTCGTTGACCACCCTTGCCCTGTGGGGGCGAGCGTTGTCATCCTGGTAGACAGCTGTCGGTCCCATCTGCTGCAGTGTAGGCACAGCCAGCAGTCGAAGGATCTCATCCCGGTATCGGAGGCCAGTCAGGTTACCCTGTACATGATACAAGGGTGTTCTGTGGTGAAGGCTGAAGGCCCCCCAGACCATTACAGAACCTCCACCAAAAGCCACCTTTTCTTGGACAGTGGTGTCAATAAAGCGTTGCCCTGGGCGCCTCCAGACCCTCAGTCGGCCGTCGTTGTGGTTCATGGTGAAGCGTGATTCATCACTGAACAGGACCTGGGACCATTGCTGACGTGTCCACCTCACGTGACGTCTGCAGAAGGCGCGGCGTGCTGCCCTATGGGCTGGAGTTAAGCGTGGCCGTACAGCTGGGCGACGAGAACGGAGGTTAAACCCATGAAGGCGGTTCCGTATGGTCTGCTGGCTGATGTTGATGTTAGTAGCCACCCTCAGCTACCTTCGAATGATGCTGGAAGAGGCTGTTCTTGTCTGCAGGGCTTGTCGTTCAATGAGACGATCTTCACGTGGGTTTGTCTTCTTCGGTCGACCAGATCTGCGTCTTTCATGGACCCTCCCAGTGGCTGTGAAGCGTTGAATCAGTCTGACAATGACCGAGATGGACACCTGAAGTCGCCTGGCCACTTCTCGCTTGGGAACACCATCTTGGAACCATGCAACAGCTCGTCCCCTCTCAAACTCGCTCAATTTTCGTCGTGGAGGCATTGTCAGATCAGGCCTACTACAGGTGGAATGTCTTCTTATAAAGCCAAGCAAGAGACAGCATCTCACACATAAACAGCAGTGCTTGCACGTGCATAATGGTTTTTCCATCTGGCTTGTGCAATGTGTTCAGGCAGAACGGTCCAAAACAAGGTCCTTTTTCGCAAGTTTCCGCTTTTCCGTTTGCGGCCAAGCTCAGTAGTAGAGAATCCCGTGCAATTTTCGCACTAACACAACATCGCCCACTTACAGCTGAACAAGAATTCATAATTTGGCTGGACCGAGAAATAAATAACAGTAGCGAACTGAGTTTATTACGCACCTGTTTTCTCATAGTGATCCTTAACTTTTTGTGCGTAGTGTATGTTTCTATATTTTTACCTATCTACATGGAGGAAAAAGCCAATTGTTGATATTTGTGTTTTTTCATCTGCTTTGTATGAATATACATGGACAGACACATAAATGGGTATTCACCCTCTCATTCACTCACTCATTCTCGCCCTCAGCCAACCTGTCTGTCTGCCTCTGTCTCTTTCTCTTCATTTCTTTTTTTTTCTCTTCTGTCTTCTCCCTCTCTTTGTCTCGTTGTCTTTGTCTCTTTCTCACGCGCTTGCATGCTGATGTCATACAATTCAACAACCTTTTATTGTCAAATAAACGAATGTTAATATGAACATAGATGAAGAGAAGCTGCTGACGAAAAGATGGAAATCCTGAGAACTTCTTCCAAGCATAAACATATCCTTATAAGAGTACTTCTTAATAATGTTTGAGATATGTGCTTAACATAATTATATTTCATTCTGCTCCTCTTCTTCTCTGTGTCTGTCTATCTCTCTGAAACAAACACACAGACACAGACAGACGCACATGAAAACAAAGAAACATGTTCAAATCATTTAACTAATAAAAGTCAATTATGGAGAAGATATTGTTGTATTACAGTAAATATTGAATAGAAAAATCGGAAAAGATGAGTACATCATAATTAAAGGTTAATACAGGAATTGAAGTAAATATGGGTAAAAGTGTTAACGGAATGTCGATTAGAAATGGGGTTGGTGTCCAATACATGTACAGTGGTGTGTGTGTGTGTGTGTGTGTGTGTGTGTGTGTGTGTGTGTGTGTGTGTGTGTGTGTGTGTGTGAGAGAGAGAGAGAGAAGGAGGGAGAGAGAGAGTGTGTGTGTGTGTGTGTTTGTGTGTGACAAGCTTGAGACTGAATTCATCATCGTCAAGTGTCTGCTACATGGTGCTTGCAATCATTGTCTTCCATACAAATCTAGCTTTTGTCACTGCAAGTATAGCTCCTGCCCTTTTTGTCCCTGCCCACTCTGCAAAACTGTCTTATAATTTCTCCCTGAGTCTACCTGGTGTTCGTTTCCCCTCTAGCTTTCCTATTGTGACTAGATGTTTGTATTTTCCTATTCTTCTTCATGAGCGTTTCCTTCTTTCAAACTATCTTGTTTGTTTTCTTTGCCATTCATGGGAACTCTAAGCATTCTTCTTAGAAACCACATTTCAGCTGCCTCAGTCTTGAGATTGACTTAGGTAGATGCAAATTAGGTAGACAAAGCAGAATATGTACATTTTGTGATACATTACCTGTGGCAGAAAAGGACTGGATGAAGCAGCAGGGAAGAGTAGTCTTTTTCTCCTAAATTTTGTATCTGGTGTTTGCTCGTTTGTGATCTTACCTCTATGCTTGACAAAGGCTAGTTGGCCGAAAATTTTAGCCTGTCTTGTCTGGTTGTATTATATTCGCGTTCTGATTCTTTCTTTTTCTTTTTTTTTTTTTTTGGTTCCTGTTTGCCTGAACGCCAGCAGTCACACTTGGTTTGGATTTCTTATTTGGATTTTTTATTGTTCATGAGACAAAATTTATGATGCACTGTTTATCTTCACCTCTTCCTTTATGGATACAATTTTGTATGAAACATAAGGCTGAACCCACTCAGTTTATGAGTAGTGCAATACCATTTCGATGGTCCTTTTGACATGAGAGAGAATAAAATAAACACTGCCTCCTCTGTATGTTACAGATCTCCGGGGTCATCGGTGTGCTCGCTTTCATTTGAAAGACGCTCTTAAGTCCATTATCACGATTGTGAAGGGAATGGAGGTGTTACTAAAATGTTTCTAACCATCCAGTAAGATTCATGTATATTTACAGATGTTGATTGCTGAAAGGCTACAGCAGGACCCAGACAGAATTGACAACTGATCTGCAATACCCGAGACTGTGCGCAAGGATATCACGTTAAAGTCATCGAGCGTCGTAACAGATGGGTGTGACTAAAGCTTCCTCTCTCTCTCTCTTTCATATGTAGAGCATATAACGCAGACAATCTCTATGTACTGACAGGAAGAGACTTACGTATTCTGCTCTTCTTTTCGCATAGCTGCAAGCAGCAGTGCTAGCCAGCGGTGCAGCCTGAAAGTGAGAGGTATTAAGCACACAGTCACTGGCCAACACACTAGACGCATCACATCCGCCATTGACATGCACCTGTAGATAAAAATGTTTAAAACATTATGTCTCACCTGTAGAAATAAAGGTCTAAAACAAGATGTCAACCTGCAGAAACAAAGATTTAAAATATGTCTCACCTGTAGAAATAAAAGTTTAAAACGTCTCACTTGCAGTAATAAAGGATTAAACATGATGCCTCACCTGTAGAAATAAAGGTTTAAAACAAGATGTCACACCTGTAGAAATAAAGGTTTAAAACATGTCTCAATGTAGATATAAAGGTTTCAAACATGATGTCTCACCTCTAGAAATAAAAGTTTAAAACATTATGTCCCACTTGTAGAAATAAAGGTTTAAAATACGATGTCTCTCTGTAGAAATAAAGGTTTCAAACAAGACATCCCACCTGCAGAAACAAAGTTTAAAAACATGTCTCAACTGTAGAAATAAAGGTTTAACACATGATGCCTCACCTGTAGAAATAAAGGTGTAAAACAAGACGTCACACCTGCAGAAACAAAGGTTAAAAACATGGTATCTCACCTGTGAAAAAAAAGGTTTAAAACATGGGTGTCTCACCTGTAGAAATACATTTCAAACATATTGTCTCACCTATAGAAATATAAGTTTAAAACATGATGTCTCACCTGTAGAAATAAAAGGTTAAAGCTTGATGTAACACCTGTAGGGAAAAAAGATTTAAAACATGTCTCATCTATAGAAATAAAGGTTTAAAACATGATGTCTCACTTGTAGAAATAAAGGTTTGAAACAAGACATCACACCTGCAGAAACAAAGGTTAAAACATGATATCTCACCTGCAGAAATAAAGGTTTAAAACAAGACATCACACCTGCAGAAACAAATATTTAAAACATGAGGTCTCACCTGTAGAAGCAAAGGTTTAAAACATGTCTAACCTGTAGAACAAAATGGATTAAAACATGTCTCACCTGAAGAAATAAAGGTTTCAAACATAATTTCTAACCTGTATAAATAAAGGTTTAAAACAAGATGTCACACCTGTAGAAATATGAGTTTAAAATATGTCTCACCTGTAGAAATAAAGGTTTAAAAGAAGACATCACACCTGTAGAAACAAAGGTTATAAACATGACGTCTCACCTGTAGAAATAAAAGTTTAAAACATGTCTCATCTGTAGAAATAAAGGTTTTAAACAAGATGTCACACCTGCAGAAACAAAGGTTTAAAAAATGAAGTCTTTCCTGTAGAAATTAAAGGTTAAAACTTGATGTCTCACCTCCAGAAATAAAGGCTTAAAAGAAGACGTCACACCTGCAGAAACAAAGGAAAAAACATTATGTCTCACCCATAAAATAATGGTTTAAAACATGTCTCACCTGTAGAAATGAAGGTTTAAAACATGATGTCTCACCTGTAGAAATAAAGGCTTAAAAGAAGACGTCACACCTGCAGAAACAAAGGAAAAAACATTATGTCTCACCCGTAAAAATAATGGTTTAAAACATGATCTCATCTGCAGAAATAAAGGTATAAAACATGTCTCATCTGTAGAAATAAAGTTTTAAAACATGTCTTATCTGTAGAAATAAATGTTTAAAACAAAATGTCACACCCACAGAAACAAAAGTTTAAAACGTTATCTCACCTGTAGAAATATAGGTTTAAACATGTCTCACCTGTAGAAATAAGAGTTTAAAAAATGATGTCTCACCTGTAGATATAAAGGTTTAAAACAAGACGTCACACCTGCAGAAACAAAGGTTAAAAACATGGTGTCTCACCTGTGAAAATAAAGGTTTAAAACATGTCTCATCTGTAGAAATAAAGGTTTAAAACATGTCTCACCTGTAGAAATAAAAGTTTTAAACAAGATATCACACCTGCAGAAACAAAGGTTTAAAACATGAAGTCTTTCCTGTAGAAATAAAAGGTTAAAACATGATGTCTCACCTGTAGAAATAAGGGTTTAACACATGTCTCATCTGTAGAAATAAAGGTTTAAAACAAGATGTCTTACCTGCAGAAACAAAGGTTTAAAACATGATGTCTCACCTGAAGAAATAAAAGTTTAAGACATGATATCTCACGTGTAGAAATAAGGGTTTAATACATGACGTCTCACCTGTAGATATAAAGGTTTAAAACATGATGTCTTACCTGGAGATATAAAGGCTTAAAAGAAGACATCACACCTGCAGAAACAAAGGCTAAAACAGATGTCTCACCTGTAGAAATAAAGGTTTAAAACAAGACGTCACACCTGCAGAAACAAAGGTTAAAAACATGGTGTCTCACCTGCGAAAATAAAGGTTTAAAAACATGTCTCATCTGTACAAGTAAAAGTTTAAAACATGATGTCTCACCTGTAGAAATAAAGGTTTTAAACAAGATGTCACACCTGCAGAAACAAAGGTTTAAAAAATGAAGTCTTTCCTGTAGAAATAAAAGGGTTAAAACTTGATGTCTCACCTGTAGAAATAAAGGCTTAAAAGAAGACGTCACACCTGCAGAAACAAAGGAAAAGACATTATGTCTCACTTGTAGAAATAACGGTTTAAAACATGATGTCTCATCTATAGAAATGAAGGTCTAAAACATGTCTCATCTGTAGAAATAAAGGTCTAAAACATGTCTCATCTGTAGAAATAAAGGTCTAAAACATGTCTCATCTGTAGAAATAAAGGTTTAAAACATGTCTCATCTGTAGAAATAAAGGTCTAAAACATGTCTCATCTGTAGAAATAAAGGTCTAAAACATGTCTCATCTGTAGAAATAAAGGTCTAAAACATGTCTCATCTATAGAAATAAAGGTCTAAAACATGTCTCATCTGTAGAAATAAAGGTCTAAAACATGTCTCATCTGTAGAAATAAAGGTCTAAAACATGTCTCATCTGTAGAAATAAAGGTTTAAAACAGACGTCACACCCGCAGAAACAAAAGTTAAAAACATGTTATCTCACCTGTAGAAATAAACGTTTAAAACAAGATGTCACACATGCAGAAACAAAGGTTCAAAACATGATGTCTCACCTGTAGAAATAAAGGTTTAAACATGTCTCACCTGTAGAAAAAAGGTTTAAAACATGATGTCTCACCTGTAGAAATAAAGGTTTAAAACATGTCTCACCTGTAGAAATAAAGGTTTAAAACATGATGTCTCACCCTGTAGAAATAAATGTTTAAAACATGTCTCACCTATAGAAATAAAGGTCTAAAACATGAGGTCTCACTGGCAGGGAAGAGAGGTTTAAAACATGTCTCATCTGTAGAAATAACTGTTTAAAACATGTCTCACCTGTAGAAATAAAGGTTTAAAACATGTCGTATCTGTAGAAATAAAGGTTTAAAATATGATGTCTCACCTGTAGAAATAAAGGTTTCAAACAAGACGTCACACCTGCAGAAACAAAGATTTAAAACATGAAGTCTCACCTGTAGAAATAAAAGTTAAAACATAATGTCTCACCTATAGAAATAAAAGGTTAAAACTTGATGTCTCTCCTGTAGAAAAAAAGGTTTAAAAGACAATGTCACACCTGCAGAAACAAGGTTAAAAATGTGATGTCTCACCTGTAGAAATAAAATTTCAAATTAACACACGATGTCTCACCTGGAGAAAAAAAGGTTTATAACAAGACGTCATACCTGCAGAAACAAAGGTTTAAAACGTCTCACCCGTAGAAATAAGGTCCAAACATGTCGTCTCACCAGTAGAAATAAACAATTAAAACATGATGTCACACCTGCAGAAATATAGCTTTAAAACAAGATGTCTCAGCTGCAGAAATACAAGTTTAAAACATGATGTCTCACATGTAGAAATACACATTCAAGACATGACATCTCACCTGCAAAAATAAAGGTTTAAGACATGATGTCTCACCTGTAGATATAAGGCTCAAACACGTTGTCACACCTGTGTAAATAAAGATTTAAAACATGATGTTTCATCTGTAGACAGATTTAAACATGATGTCTCACCCGTAGAAATAAAGGTTTAAAACATAATATATCACATATAGAAATAAGGTTTAAAACATGTCTCACTTTAAGAAATAAAGGTTTAAAACAGGGTGTCTCACTTTGAAAAACAGGCTGAAAATATATCTCACCTGCAGAAATACAGGTTCAAAACAAGATGTCTCAGCTGCAGAAATAAAAGTTTAAAACATGACAATCTCACCTGCAGAAAAAATGGTTTAAAACATGGCATCTCACTGTAGAAATAATGGATTTAAAACATGATGTCCCACCTGCAGAAATAAAGGTACAAATCATGACATCTCACGTGCAGAAATAATGGTTTAAAACATGATGTCCCACCTGTAGAAATAAAGGTTTAAAACATGACAGCACATGATCAACAAAGATTACTTTCCCTGACCGGAGTCCATGGCTTCACGTAATTCTTCAATTGTGATTTGGTGCCGGCATCTTGGCTCTGAAGACCACCATCATCCTTGTCCTCCAGGGAAATCATATCTGCAAAAATAAAACAAACAAAAAAAAAAACAAAAAAAAAGAAACAGATGTAATACCTAATAATACAAAACGAAAAATAATACTGTCCACCCCCACTCCCATACTTTTCGATTCCAGTAAGTGGTACAAAAATGAATTTTAGACCTAACGTTAAACACGAATAACATGAAATCCAAATGTTGTATTAAATATGTGTTATTCTTCTTTCACGTTTTTTTCTGGTTACAAATAACATGACCTCAAAAAACAATGAATACTATTTTTCATACATAGTACAAGTGTAAGTTTATTATTCCTACACATTACAACGGAAACAACTTATAATCTTCAAAGTATGGTATAGCAACAAAGCTGAATTTAATACAAAAACCCTACATAAACTAATTTAAAAAATACTCATTAACCAGTTAAATAATATCACTCATAATTGTACAAGCTATCAATAATACAACCATCATAACTCAATGCTATGAAAATTTTAACAGCAACAGCTTTAAACTAATACAATGGGCATAGCATAGTGGATAAATATCAGACTTCCAATAGGAAGGGCCTGGGTTCAATCCGCCTTGAACCTCTGACTGGTGGGAAAAGAAGTTTTTTCCCAATCTTCCAGGTCAGCATGGGGGCAGTCTTGCCACTGTCCACACCCATCCTTTCATGTGTATACGCACACAAAATGTCAAATATGCAATAGTATGCATGTTAAAAATCCTGTAAGCCATGTCAGTGTCTGGCTTATGGAAACATGAAAACACCCACCATGCATGCCCATCTTTTTAAACATTAATAGATATATAAACAACTTATCTTTAGTCCATGGTTGTTGGTAAAGGCTCAACCATCATCTGCAGGAGCGCGTCTCACCTGAAACAGAAAGAAAACAAGGCGTTATATCCGAAACACACACATTCACACGCACACCCTGTCCAAGGCCCCCACCCCACCCCTCCATCCCCAACCCCCCTCCCCAACCCCATCCCCCCTCCCAAACCCCTCCCCCCTCCCAAACCCCTTCCCTCCCAACCCCTTCCCTCCCTCCCCATCCCCTTCCCAACCCCTTCCCTCCCACCCCCCTTCCCTCCCTCCCACCCCAACCCTCCCATCCCAACCCCCTTTCCTCCCACCACAACCCCCTTCTCTCTCTTCTCAACCCCTTCCCTCCCACTCAACACCTTTTCTTTCCCCTTCCCCACTTTCCCAAAATTTTCCCTTCCTCTAACACCTTCTCTCCCTACCCGTTTCTTTTCCTCTCCCACATTTTCCCTCTCCAACATCCCCCATTCCACCCCCACCCACCACCCAAAAAAAAAAACAAAAAAACAAAGTACAATTAACCATAAGCGATAACATCAAGGTCAAACAATAACAAAGTATCACCTGTCTCCAGCTTTTTTCCCCAAGACTTGAACTTATGCAGTCAGATCGGTAGGCAAGAGCCTGGACCTCCACCCCAAGCAGACTTCATGTAAACAACGCAGGTCTACATCAATCAACAATCGAAAAATACCAATCTTTTGGACAGTCCTGTGTGTTCTAATATTACAATACTCATGGACTGTGAGTAGCTGGACTATGTGCTCCATAATGTCATCATAATCATGTTAAGATACTTATGTCATCATAATCATACTATGTGATCATAATCATGCTAAGATACTTGACCTTAACATTATCATACTATGTGATCATAATCATGCTATGTGATCATAATCATGCTAAGATAACTACATCATTATAAATACAGTAAAATTAATATAATCACGATAAGATACTTGGAGCAACAAGCTGAAATAGCTAGTTCACAATATTATTGTTGTGATAATGTCAAGATATACAGAGCAACTGGAAAATGTAATACAAAACATTATCATAAAAATAACAAGATACTCAGACCAAGTCGAATGTATTCCCCAACATCATGACAATACTAAATACTCAGAGCAACTGCAATATGTATTCCACAATATTACCAACACGCGTCTGTAAATTATGTTCCAGAAAAGAACATTCAAATTCCAGAAAAGAACATCCAAAATCAAAATATTCAAATTTAACATTACAAACACACCTAATGAAATAATAGAAGTAAAAACAATGGAAATTTAAATTCATATATTTCACTTTGATAAAAAAAGATATCAGTCTAACTTCACATTTTATTTCTTTTAGTTTTTGTAACCGGAATAACAACCTTAACTTGGAGAACCACCAATTGGAGACATCAGTATTTTGGAGAACTTAGAGAACACCAGTAATGTGATCAGTGACTTCGAGAATAATAGTAATATGGAGAACAATAGTAACTTGGAATACAACCATAAGCTGGACAACAAGAGTAATTGAACAGTAAGTTGGAAAACTACCAAAACTTGAACAGTAACCTGGAGAACTACCAAAACTTGAACAGTAACCTGGAGAACAACCAAAACTTGAACAGTAACCTGGAGAAAAGAGTGACATGGAGAACAGCAAACTGGAGAAGAGTAAACTAGAGAACAAAAGTAAACTGGAGAACAGCAGTAACCTGGAGAACAACAGTAAAGAGAAGAATAACATCGTTATTGCAATTTTTCTGTTTACAGACCAGCTAACTATGTAGTCATATCAAGGCTATAACTGTTTCAAAACATACACAATGCTTCAAACAGGTAAAAAAGAAAAAGAAAACTAAGTACACATTCCAATGCATTTGTGCACATAATCTAAGGAGATGACCCTAGCACTAAAGCATATACACACAAAAACAGGCCTAAATTACCTAAAATTGCTTCCCCATATCTCCTTTCCCTAGATTCAAAAATGCACTTAATACATGTACCCAATTATCAATCCTAAGAGAAAGTATGAAGACTTTTTTCGAATACATACAGGTGAATAGACCAGCAAGACAAAAATGATAGGAAGAAATTACAGAAAGCAAAAAAGCAAGGCAGAAACAAAGAGAATTACAGAAAAGAGGAAATTTCTAGCACAGAATTTCTGGAGGGAGGGATACTTTATACTGAAAGAGCACCCAGCGTTCCCACCAGAGGAGGAGAACAACAGTAATGAGAACAGTAATGTGAAGAACAGTAACCTACAGATCAAGACTTTGGATAATGGTAACCTGAAGAACAGCAGTAACTTAGAGAACAACAGTAACACAGAAAACAACAGTAACTTTAAGTACAACGGTAACTGTGAAATCAAACAGGTAAGCTAACGAATGATGACTATGAATTGAAGAAAAAAAACGTTTTTTTTCATGAATGAGAGAGTACTGATGAACCCTGAACTTTCCTATTTCAACCTTTGTCAAGTGAACAATTTTGCCTGAATGTCAGCACATACTGTACTTTTCTTTTTTTGTTTTTTTTCCTTCAGTGCTGTTGTTATTTTTTGTTTGTTTTTTAAGAAGAGTGGTCCATCAAATTGTTCCCACATGAACTGTGAGTCACTCTTTAATTACTCTTTAATTTAGATGTGTTTGAAGCTAGACCATCTCTCTGCTTTATGTTTTTATGTCAGTTTTCCATTTTTGTAATAAGGAGACTTCCTTGCTCTTCACTTTTTTCCATTTTGATTCTTGTCTAATCTCTTGTCTAAGAACTTGTTTCTTTTTTTTCTATTTTAGGCTCCTACTATCTGTATCATGGAAATGTCTTTTTCCTTTTCTTTCTGGATTTTGTCTCGCATATCATTCTATAACCTAAGGAAAGTTCCTTGTACTTTTTCAAAATGCAGACTCATCAGAGAAGAATCAGTGTATTTGTGCACAGTGCACAAACTACACACACACACACACACACACACACACTCACACACACACCTCACACCACACACACACACACACACACTCATGCCCATCTCCACATAAACACAGCCCCCCCCCCCCCCCCCCCCCCCCAACGTCCCATGCACAGCAAAGTGAGAAACCATACATTACAAGATTTGAAAAAAAAAATGAAAGAATACAAGACCACACATATATGTCATGTCAAAGAAAAAAAAGCACAAACACACATAACTCACACACACACTATATGCACACACAAATATTACATGCCCCTTAAAAAATGCACATACAGAAACCACATACAGTAAAAAAAAACATTTCAAATAGAAAATGACATGGGAAGAACGGCAAGAAAAAAATTCATCTCACACTAACACAGGCTGAATATACACACACAACATACATGCTTTCAACAAAATTCTACATACTCCACATCACAAAGTAAAGGGATTTACGTTACGGATCCAAACATCCCTCAACTCACAATATGCACCATCATGAAAGATGGTTGTATATCCATCCTCAGGAACTCAAGTCCTCCACAAATCACCATAAAACACAAGGTCATTCGCTCCCAGGAACATAAGTCCTCCACAAATCACCATACAACACAGGGTCATTCGTTCCCAGGAACTGTAGGCCTTCACACACTGATCACGGAGCACACACGTTCAGCCTTCACACAATACATGCACATCACACCACTTATGATGCACTAAAGATCACAATAATTCTGTTGTCACTTCACACAATCCACCAAGAAGAAGTGAAGATCACAATGTTGCCGCTGCTGTCCCCCATGCTTATCAAAAGCACAGAGTGTCAATACTGCTGGCGTCCCATGCTGTCAGCAGCCATCATGAACCACCGAAGATCCTGCTAGAAACAGGTTTGCAATCTACACAATATGGTCTTTTTTATCTTTTTTTTCCTGCTCATTTGGGTTTGTTTTGTTTTTCTTTTCTTTTTTCCTTTTTCTGACATTTTTTCTTTGTTTTTTTCTTTTGTTTTCCTTTTTTTTTTCTTCTTTTTTTAATCAGCACGGTCACACCCATTCCACACAACACACAAACTGGTCCAGGAACTGTCATAGGCATGTATTTGTGGTTGTTGCTGTGCTGCTTTCTGTTCTTGTATGGGATACATTCTTCTCTTGCAGCTTGCTAACAGATTGAATGTTTCCTTTTTTTCCCTATTTTTCTTTCTTCCTATTTTTCCTTTCCGCTCTTTTTCCACCTGACCTAGCACAAACCTATAAACACAAACACTATGAAAGCAACAAAGGACTTTTTCCATATCCACAAGCTGCTACTGCCAAATGGCCCACCACAGCCATGATCTGACCCAACAGCAAAGTGATGCACACTCAAAATGTCAGCATAGTCCTCAATATATGGCCCACCAGACCAGCCTGAGGTTAAGGTCACTCTCCTATGTGTGTGCTACCACCTACAGTGTGCTGGGCTACATCAGCACTAGACTGCTGCCATCACAAAACCAGCCTGAAGGCCGCGGCACTCCCATCTTGAGTGTGCTGCCACCTACAGTGTGCTGGGCTCTTGATGGTTGCACATCATGTCAAATCTAGGCCAATACTTCATCATTCCCATCACAAAACCAGCCTGAAGATGGGAACATTCCCCTCCGACTGTGCTGCCATCACAAAACCAGCCTGAAGGCAGCAGCACTCCCATCTTGAGTGTGCTGCCACCTACAGTGTGCTGGGCTCTTGATGGTTGCACGTCATGTCAGATCCAAGTCAATACTTCATTGTTCCCATCACAAAACTAGCATGACTGTTAGGCCATCTACAGTACCTTGGGCTCTTGGTGGACAGCACATCTTCCCATTATGCAACTAGCCTGAAGATAGTTGCACTCCCTCTGAGTGTGCTGCCACCTATAATGTGCCAGCTTTTTGTGCATCATGTCACATCAGTCAAGACGAGCTGGGTGGGCCTGAAAGCAGGCAGCATTTACTGTGAAATCGCTATTTGTTAATTTTGTGAACATTTCGACAACAGGGACTAAAAACTTCTGGTCATTAGGGCGACACTGCTTTGCTTTCATCTTATTAATATTCTGACAAGATTTACTTAACTATGGGGCAAATTTCAATAATGATGTACTGAAAACCTACTGCCCTGCCCAGATACTAATTGTGCATCACAAGTTTACTGAAGTCTATGGAAAACATTACAATAATGCGTAACAAATGTTTGTAGTTTTGTAATCTCAAACCACAATTTATAATCACAAACCACAATCTAATGGGAAAAGTTCCGAATCTAACAATTTTCTGCCTAACTGAACACAAATTTCACGGCACTATGCAGTTCCATGTCCACAGTTTAAAAAAAAAATCAACAACACTCATGGTATGAGTACAACCTGTGTTATTGTTATTTTTGTTTCAAGCCCAGCCGACTGTGTAGAGCCATATCAGGGCTATGACAGTTTCAAAACATACCTCAGCAAACAAAAACAAAAAAATAGGAAAAAAAAGTATGCTTATCAATGCATTCACACACATAATCTAAGGAGATGCCCTGGCATTGACCACTCCGTCCAATTTATTGCACAGGGGATTTAAAAAACGCAACTGAATGAAAAATTTTAAATAAATATAACTAAGGACACTAAAACATACACCTAAAACTGCTTCTGCATATCTCACTTCCCTAGAGTCAAAAATGCACTTAATACAAGTACCCAATTATCAATCCTAAGAGAAAGTATGTAAGACTTTATTGAACACATACAGGTGAATGGACCAGCAAGGCAGAAAATAATAGGAAGAAATGACAGAAAGCAAAGGAGTAAGAAAGAAACAAAGAGAATGACAGAAAAGAGGAAATTTCTAGCACAGAATTTTTCCAGGTGGGGATACTATTTATACTGAAAGAGCCCCCGGCATCCGAACGGGCACCAACCTGTGTCAACAACTTAAACATGGCGTTCAGACAGGACACATGCGCACCCAACGTGCACACACACACACTCAAATGCGCGCGCACACACACACACACACACACACACACACACACACACACACACACATGAAAGATGGTCAAACTCATACTCCCACAGATTTATTTGTCATTCGTTACCTTTGTCTAAAGCCCAGCCATCTGCGTAGCGCCATATCAGGGCTACGACTGTTTCAAAACATACAAAGCAAAAAAACAAAAAGTACACAAATCAATGCCTTTGCACACATAATCTACAGGAGATGCCCCTGGCATTGACCATTCCATCCATTTTATCACACAGGGCATTTAAAAAATACATGAATACAAATTTAAACATAACTAAGGACACTAAAACATATATAAAAATGGGCTTAAATTACCTAAAATTGCTTTCGCATATTTCATCTCCCTAGAGCCAAAAATGCACTCAATACAAGTACCCAACTACTAATCTTAAGAGAAAGTACATTAGATTTTACTGAACATATACAGGTGA